>CM062805.1:161626526-162272307 GCA_031772625.1 Pinus tabuliformis | reverse complement strand
CATATAGCTATAACAGTCCGCGCACATAGTTGTAGCCTCTATCGGCCTCTTGCATTCAGTTGCAGAGCCTCTACCCTCTACTATAACCCAAGACTAGGACTAACAAACTCAAAGTTTTTCACAGCTAATGAACTTCATAAGACTTCCCAAAAAACTACTCTTTACACTTAGAGCCCTGCTCTATTTATACAATCCCATGGGCCATAAACCATGGGTAGGCCGACACACTTTGTATCTTAAATTTACATTGTCTTAGGTAGACAACCCTAGACTTCTGCACTCTGCACCCTCATTTTGGGGTATTTACATTACATGGACCAAAACTGGGCTTTAACCCCCCAAAAATTTCATTATGGGGGCCCTGCTACCCAATAGGAAGACATTGAAGGATCTATATCAGAACAACAATGATAAGAGGAAGTTGGCACTGAAAGACAAGCTTTAGAATTCAAGTGTGAAAAGGGCGACACGATCTCTACATATCTGAACAAGCTCACCACTTGCAAGGATGAGCTTGGAAGTGCAGGAATCACGATAGCCAATGATGATATGGTGAGTCTTGCTCTCCTCGGTCTTCGTAAGAGCTGGCATAGCTACCAGGACTCAGTGAATGGAAGAGAGAAAATGCCATATTGGGAACGACTATGGTCAGATTTGATGCAGGAGGAGATCAGGAGAAGCACCAGAGATGGTTCTTCATCCAAGGAGGATGAAGAAAATTGCGCCTTAGTGAGTAAGTCAAGGAAAGGGAAGGAGAAGGATTCTCATCCTAAATCGAGTTCTTCTCATGGAGGGAAGAATATTGACAAATCTAAAGTGAGGTTCTTAAATTGTCATGAGGTGGGACATTATGCAACTATTCTTCCATTGAAGAAATTCAAGAAGGGATCCTTGGAAGGATCTGAAGGTGAGGCATTGGCCTCTCAGTTTGAATTGGATTTTTCCCTCATCGCATGCATGGTTTCATCGATTATGGGTTTTGGTCAGTTTCTTGATAGTGGAGCCTCATTCCACATGACCGGTGACAAGAGTTTGTTCAGTACCTTGGAGGAGAAAGACCTCAAGATACTCATAGAGATGGGTAATGATGAAAAGTATAGTGTTTCAGGAGTGGGCATGGTTTCTTTTCAGAGGGAGCATGGAGCTTGCATTACCTTGATAGAACTTGGTATCGATCACGATGTTGGAGGACAAAGGCTATGATGTAGTCTTCAGTAAGGGAAAGGTTTTCCTTAGACACATCACCACAAGACAGGTGAAGCAAATCAGTTCACGAGTCAAGAACATGTATGCTCTTGAGGTTCAAGATGCATGCAAAGCCTTGAGGAGCAAGGCACCTATTGGAGACTTGGTGGTTGAGAGGGAGAGTACATTACCTCTCAACATGCAATGCCAAAAGAAGTCTCAGACAATTGTGGAGGAGCCACAATTGGTGAAGCAACTTCAGGAGGTTGTGGAGCAGCCACAACTGGAGAAGCTGAGATGAGATCGATTGGAGTCATCCACTCATGCAGAGACCTCCAGTAGGGGGAAAGTTCGAGCCAATTAGGTAGAGGGATCACATGTAGCCATACCTCCAGGTGTGAGGCGGGGCGATGTGAAGCAATAGTCCCAAGAAGGCTGAAATAGGGGCAGGATCCTTGAGGTACGAAACCTCTTTGATTAGACCTTGCTACGGGAGCCCTAACGAGAAGTAGCAGGACTAGCTAAGTGGGTAGAGACAGATGCAGATGGAGTGGCAGAGATAGCTACAATGTAGAAGTCCCAAGACAACATAGAGATAGCAGGCTCCAACAATGCGAGAGGCACAGGAGTGTTACACCATTGTAGGATGGCACAGAGAGGTGTGCAATGGTGAGAGATGCAGGGATTTGTTGTAGCAACGAAGAGGTCAGAGAAGGAGCAGTTGTCAGTGGCAGAGGGAGATTTAGCATTAGAGGGTGTTTCTAGCCCAAGAGGGAGGTTAGTTGGGAGATCAATTACTTACCTCTCAGTAACTAAGTTGCAGTGCAGCAGTGGGCAACATGATGCAACATGATGAGAGGAGGTGCAGTGTGGATGCACTACTGGGATATAGGACCAACAACAAGATGAATCAGTGTGATTGATGTAGTCAGAGATCAAAGTGACATAGGCTAGAGGAGTCAGATACATAAGAGCACAAAGGTGTAGCGTTTTCAGTCAATAGAGGCAATAACAGTCAGAGACTTTGATGACAGGGGCATCATTCTGATTCAGGTTGGATATTTTTTTGTTTCTAGAGTTGCTGGAGCAACAACACTAGGGAGAAGTGCTGCATGTAGAACATTCCAAAGGTTCAGGATCGAGTTTAAGTTGAATTCCTTTCTTGTTGAGAGGGAGTGTTTAAAATAGTAAAAAGAAATGCTAAAAATAACATTGCTATAAATATCATTTCAAGTACCAGTGTTGAAAATATCAACAAGGAATGATAAAATAGAAATGCTAAAAATAACATTGCTATAAATAACTTTTCAAGATAGATTCCAATTTTAATTAGTCCCTGAATTAAAATTGAGAATTAAAATTTGAATTTGGTCTCGACAGTTGTTTGAAAAATAATTAATTAATTCATCTTGGGTTAATTAGTTGGAGAAAATCAAACATGAAGTCTTTGTGAAGACATGCAACAATTATGCCTTAGATTGAGGAAGTTATCCCTTAATTAAGGAGATAAGGATGAGTTGTATTTGAGTTGTAATTAGTTAGCTCAGTTAACTGAGTTAAGTCCAATTAAACTAGTTACAAATAGTTGGAGGAAATAATTGTGAGTTCAGTCAGTTAATGCATGCATGCATGCAACTAGTGTTCTCCAGATAACTGAATATTCTCTCATAAATAACTCATGCATGTCAGTTCAGAGAAAGACCTAGTTCGGATTAAAGGAAGGGACAATGTACTATTAGTTGGAGGAGTTTTCCTATAAAGGAAACTCATCAATGCAGAAGGAATTAACTCCTTCAGGATTGCGCATTATTTCAGAGGTCAGAGCAGTGTGTGAGGGATTATCACACAGGTGGCAGTTTGAGGACCCAGGAGAAACTGCGCAAGGAAATAGGAGGCTTGGAGGACTGAAGGAAGGAATAGGTGTTGTTTATTCTATCTATGAATAGTAGTGAGGGATTGTACAGAGAGCTAGATAGCTTGTGAACTAAAGCTTTGTGTAATCCTGAGATATTTCCACTTGTATGATAATACAGATAGCAGGGTTTTTAGCTGAGGCTTTTGTTATGGGAATAAGTACCCTAGGGTTTTGGGTTGGAACCCCAACAGAGCAAGAGAAAACTATAGTAAGAAACACGCATACAGCTCAGGCAACATGCTTATATAAACAATCTATGCGATAGCGACCATACCTGGATGCCCTTTGTTTAGGTAGTTCCAGCAGGGTTCAGACCCTCTGCAACTCCGGATGATCTTCGAATCTGCAAATCAACCAATTCGAACATACATAGCAGCATATAGATAAAGCATTTTAATGGAATCAACTTTATATCATATCAGTAAATGGTTAGTTATATATCAAAATAACATTCATACATGAATTACAACAGTATCTAATGCATAAACAAAGTCAATCTCAGGAACAAGACAACGTTTCTTTTTATTGTAGAAAGCTATAACTAACACGGAAAAATTCACTTGAGTCTTCTTCTTCTAGCTCCAAGTGGAACAGTCCTCCAGATTCATCCAGTCCTAGTCTTCAACAACCTCCTTCCATAACCAATACCATGATATCTCAAGAAAGTGGGAGAATATCAACACTCAAGGAAACAAGGGTTTCCTGAAACTTGGGGAAGTGCTTGAATCACATGGATACTTCAAACTCAATCATGGATAATCTCAGTATAGTAATCCTATCTCTTCTTCCTTCCTTTAGGCCTTCCCATAGAAGTCTATTTATACTTCTCCCAATTAGCTTTTTAGTTTGGAAATAGTTGGGCCATGGGCACTAGGAGGTAAACAACAGCTAAAACTCATGAACTCCGCCCATAATTAAGGAAATTTAATTTTTTTAAGTGTTTTAACACATATATGCGGGTTGGCTATTGAATAACCAGCGTGTACATGATTTTATCTAAGGGAAAAGTAGCGTACAGGGAATAAAACACTATTTTAAAATATTTGGACCAAGTCTAGAAGGAGGGGTTGCCCTAGGCCATAAACCAAGCATCACAAACACCAAGGGTGGTATTTGGAGCTATAATAGATGCCCCCTAATATATGAGGTCAGAACGGGTACATGATGGCTGAAATGTATTAAGTATATGGAAAGGAATCCTGTTGAGACTGAGAAGGACTTCACTAGAATTCAGCCTGCCAAGCCATCAAAAAGAGATTAGAAAGAAACTGTTGTCTGAGGCGGGCATACCCATGCTCAGAAAAAGTAAATCATGTTCGCATATCAAGTACAATCAGATCCACTATGTATACAACTATAAAAAGAACTGAAAGCACATAATGGATCATTTGATCGTGATCGAAAAAGTACATGTATGAATATCACATATAAGAAGATGATCAATGAAGTTTAAAGATGAAATTGATCATTGATAGCAAAAACTAATCCCAATAGTACCAAATGAACATGATGGAATAAAATGATATTACATCGCAACTCAAATGCCAACATATAAGATGTCATTGTGAAAGACTGCAACATATAAGGTGGATGGCGTTGACTAGCAGTAACAGGACCATCTGACAAGTGAACCAAAGCATGATGATGCAATCCTAGGTCTTCACCGACAGCCGTGGTACGTTTCTGCACAATGGAAATAAATTATCTAAGGTCAACCACGTGTGAAATCATTTAATTACTGGTCATTGATGTATATTGTTAACAAACACGAGACTACTCACCGATAATGATAATGAGAGTCAAGGTACCCAGTACAATCTAACAAGTGTGAATGAATGAGCTGAAGTCAAACACCTGGAAGAATCTATCAATTAGGGGAAAATGATGGTTTCCCACTGTCGATAGCGAAGGAATCTGCCATTGATGACTGCAAACCCCAAGGTACTTCCAAATGGACTCTAGATCTTTGTCCCAGAGCAATGAGCCGTAGTTGATAGGAAAATATCCGCTAGAAGGAAGGCATTAAGGCATCCTTCATCAATCTAACATGAGTGTAACCCGTAGGCCAATAATGTGGAAGGAATCAGACGAAAAAGATGTAGTAACCTGACTAAAGCACATTTCTGGTGTACAAAAGATGTAGCTAGTGCACGATAGAAACCCTTTTAACCAACCATTAATGAAAGCTAACACAAAGGCAAGGAATCCATCAATAGGGTCAAATGGAAACCAATGCAAGCCACGCATCCCAAAGTGTGATAATGAAAGCTGATGTTGAACACAAGGGAAGCCACTCAGTCAAAGAACCATGATACTGATTGATGCTCAGAACAAGGTAGCCTATGAATAATGAAAATAGGGCTAGGGTGCAGCTCTAGGCCTACCCTCAGAGAAATATGTCATCGTCGATAAGGACAATACTCGCCAGAAAGAAGTCAATGGATACCTTCTCAAATCGGCATGAGTAGAGGACCAATATAACTGATGTGATGACAAACATGACACTGACAACCAGGGATGGCCAACTGAAAAATAGGTCAAGGGATATCGTAGAGAGGCCGACTCAGGCTTACCTCCCTTGAACAAAAGCACGACTCAATGATGACTCTATGGCAGCATATGATAACTCTCTATAAGTTTGTCATTCAAGAGGCATGAGCGAACTCTCCATATGATTGGAAGAGGTAACCAATCAGAGGAGAACTGACTCAATAACAAGGTTAAGGCATACCTAAGCTGAACAAAATCCCGCCCAAAATGGAGGAGATACTTTCTTTTGAGTGCTTTGTTCAAGGGCGACACAACTGACTCTAGCTGCCAACAATATATGGAAGTGTTGTCCTGTTCCCGCTCTTTTTGGAATATATAATTTTTTTGTCTTTTGCTTTAAGCGAGAAAAAGAATAAAAGAATGCTACAGTACAGTGGAAAGAACAAGTGTCAAAGAAATAGATGATCTAGTTCCTGGGATGGGAACAATCCTATACTTAATGCAGGGAGGCGAAATTGTTCAAGGACACTCAAAGGGATGTTCTTTCCATGGGTCAAAGGGTATGTCAAGTTTCAGAATCTAAGTGATTGCATGGTTGATTTTACATAAGACATGGTCAAATAAGTGGCTTAAACACGAGTCCAAGTGAAGCCAGCTCAAGGCCAAAAGGTGTAAATAGTTAAAATGCAATGCAGTAGTACAACTCAACACAAAGGAGCATCTAGGCTATAAGGTCAGAAATAAGCGTAGAAGCAAGGAGAATGTGTCTTCAATGCACAAGTCATGGTGGGACTAAAGAGGACTCCTGAGCCTACTCAATATAACAACATGGGCAACCAATGTTAGTGAGGTTCTAACTACGATGATGATGTAAAGGATGGATCTACCATTGCATCATGATTTAAAAATCGGCGAGTGAACATGGTTTGCTAACCACGACAAGATGAGGTCGACCCTATGGATAATGTATCGTTGAGCGGAGGCTAGTATACAAGATGCAATGGAAAAAATGGTTTCCCTAACCTATATGCCAGTAAGTGAGTTATACTTACTATGACGGATCAACGGTGATGGGACCAAAATAGGATCTCGAAGAAGTGTCATAAATATCCTAAAACAATAACCCATTCTCGACAATCCAAGCCCACAAGTCAAAAAATTCATGAGAGGAAAAATCAAGTTTTGAGAAAATTGTTTGAAATTTTAAAGCTATATATTGACTTTTAGACTCACAAATTTTTCATTTGCATTTGGAAAAAGGTTATGGATCAAAAAGGAACAAACTTGCCTCTGAAGAATTTGACAGTTCAAATCGCGCCAAATTTACCAGGTAACCCTAAAACCATACTTGTAATGTTGTGTGATACTTTTTAGAAGTTTTAATTAAGATTTGACTGTGGGAATTCATGTCAAAAAATGCAACTTTGTGTACATCTGGGTTGGCTATGACCAACCCGCATATACGATGGCCCTACATGCGACTGTGTGTAAAGGGAACCCGTGTGTATGTGAGTTGAAGTTCAAACATAAAATCTAACGGTTGAAACTCATTTCTTTTCAGGATGACCATCACACACAGAGAGAAACAGCACACCACAATTGACAATGAGGTAATGAACGACCAAAATGCACTAGATGCATTGAGAGGGTGCAGCTTGTTGAGATTCTTAAAAATGTCGAACATGAAGGCCAACACACACCTGCTCGAATTACTGATCCACTACTAGAGTGTGGAGGATGATGCCTTCATGATAGATCAGATGCCTCTCAAGATTGAGGTGGAAGGCATTTACTTTATCACAGGTCTCTCCCAAAGAGGGGAGGTTGTGCATTCGACCGACAAGACACAGAGTAGTCTTTCAATAGAAGGCTATGTACACATATACTATCCTGGGCATCCAGAAAAGATTGGAAGTCAAATTCCAATCAAACAGGTGGATAGTTTATCTCTAAGGATTCTATTGTTTACCATTGCCAGGGTAAATGGATCAGCTTCACTACATCAAGCTTCAGGGGTGTCCATGAGCCTGACAGTGGAATTCGTAATCATTGTGTTTGATTGGTCCCCACCTCTTCTAACCAACATGAAGAGCCCGCTGACCTCCATTCAGAAAGGTCAGGAAAAACACTTTGGATATGGGACTATTTTATGCTCCTTCTTCTTCGAGAAGGTACCTGGGCTATGTCCCAAGGTATCTGTCTCTATCAGTAACCTGCGAGATCCATAGATGGGTAGATGGGTTGACTTTATGAAATGCCTTGGAGGCGGGGACATGCCAAGGATGACTTTCGATGATGAGTTTTTTGCCTACTGGGAGCAACAAATCATTGCAGTTGATGACTACCCGTATGCTGGTATGGATTTCCAAGGAGATCTAGACTTGGTGCTACCACCAAACACAACATAGGGAGACATAGGTAACAATTTTTTAAGTTTTTGTCAAATTTTTAAGATTTTTTTTGTTTTTTAAATATGAAATGAACTTAGAAATATTTTTAATGGGACAAAATAATGATAAAATGATCATGTTGTAAATGTGGGTCCAGTGAGACCAGATGGATTCCCGCAGCATAGGCGTCACAGAAGAGGCATTGAAGAGGAACATGCTAAGACAAAGAGGGTCCTATATGTAGTCCAAAGAAACTTGGTGAGTTTGACTCGCCAGGTACCAATGATAGCCATAGAGGACCTACCTGAGGATATGCAGTGCCACGTGGTAGGAGTACCACGGGATTAGGTTCGCATACATTGGCATGTGGCCAATGCAGTAGTTAACTTTTGAGCGACTCATCCTGAGCTGGGTCAATAGATAGAATGGACATGATTATGGGCATTTAGTCCCGATTTTGTATATTATTTTTTGAACACTTTATGTATACACAAGCAGCTTTATGATATATATATAGATCCAAATTTTTAATGTTTGTTTAACTTGATGAATGATTGATATGCCAATCTAATGCTTGATTAGCGATAGAATTCGCTAATAAATTTTCAGATCGTGGAATGTGCACATATGTAATATAAACAAATGATCGTTGCAACACCCTCACTCTCAAAAATTGGTGATATAAATAAGGTTCACGAACCCGATAAATGTTATTTAATTATGACACTACGAGCTCTGAGTCAAGATACACTACCAATGAATCAATTCCATAAGAAATAGCTTCGGATAGTAAATTAATAATGACAATATATTCGGAAATGTTATTTGACGCAGGACCAGTACATACCCCCCTTGACACAATCCACTGAACAAATGGATAATAAATCACCCAAGCTGCGGAAGCAAGATTTCGAGTGTGCCGACTAGCACCATTGGTGAATCTAAAATATACCAAGTCATCCATCAACACTTGCCAAGGCAAATCAAAAAAATGTCGATATCACAAAATTCCCAACAAAATATGTACAAAAATACAAAATATACAAAGAAGCAATTGCTCAGCCAAGACCTAAGCAAAATACTTCTTGAGGTAGAGCCCATTTCAGGGCTCCGCCAACTTGTTCCCATCAAAATCGACTAATTCATAAGCCCCTTTTCCCAAAACTCGTTTTACTACAAAAGGACCATACCACATAAACTTGAATTTTCCTGCCCCCAAGGCATCTTTATCTTGGTCATAGACTAAGACAAGGTCACCTTTAGAAAAGACTGGAGGACGAACAACTTTTTCATACTGAGTTTTAACCCTTTTCTTATGGGCCTCGTTTATTATGGTGGCATCTCGACACTGCTCGTCAAGATGTTCCAAATGAACGAGGCGCTCTTCAAGACTAGACGTCTCTGGAAGGAGTTCGATAGCTAGTTTAAGGGACTAAATTTCACATTCAATGGGAAAATAGATTCCAGCCTGTAAACTAATTGAAAAGATGTAAAACTGGTGGTAGTGTTCAATGAGGTTCAGTATGCCCAGAGAGCCGGTATAACATGATGTGTGAATTGGAGCAATTTTTTTCAATTGTCCTCTACAGGATCATCTTAAGGGACTTATTCATGGCTTTGACTTTCCCATTGGCCTAAGGATAATATGGAGACGAATGCTCCTATTGGAAGCCCAACTTGAGAGGCAATTCGATCATCAATTGGTTCTAGAAGTTACTGCCATGGTCAGTGACAATCTCTCTTGGGAAACCAAAATGTGAAATAATCTAATTGAATAGAAACAATGCTACTGTTTCACTATCATTTTTGTAAGTAGGCATGGCCTCATCGCACTTTGTAAAGTTGTCTACGACCACTATGATATACTTGTGATTCGCTGCTGAAGGTGGATTACAAGTGGTAAAGTCAATTCCCCACTTCATAAAAGGACCAATAGTGATAACGAGAAACAGAGGAGCGGGATGCGCGTGCATCTTCTGAGTATAGACTTGACAAGGGTGGCAACATTTGACCGCTTCAATACAATCTTTGAAAATTGAAGGCTAAAAGTAGTCGGCACGCAAAATTTTCTGGGTTGTTGCAAGCTTTGATAGATGACTGCCACAAGCTCCACTGTGGTAATCATTGAGTATAGACTCTGCTTCCTTCAAAGTTAAGCACCGCCTAAGGATTGAATCAGCCCCTCGGCGATATAACGTACCACCAATCATAACATAGTTTTTTGTAAGGTGACATAACATTCGACGCTCATCCTTGGAGGAAGAAGGTGGGAATTTCGAAGTCTAGAGATTATGATGATATCTCCATACTAGGGATCTTGTGAAGAAATGAGGAATAAATGTTTGTCTTGGAAATTTTCCTCATAAACAATATCTTCTTCACAAGGCAACTCAGAAATTAATTCTACAAAAACCAATGACTTCTTAGACTTGGATGACAAGAACTCGAGATCAAATTCTTGTAAAATAACAATCCATCGATTGTATTTACCCCCAATCACTCACCTACTGAGGAAAAAATGACAAAGATTGGCAGCCGCTAAGACGAATGTTTTGCATAGTAGAATATAATGATGAAGCCACTAGACAGCATGGACACCTGCCATGGCCAATTTCTCAATAGGAGAATAGCATAGTTCAAGAACTACTAAGCCTCGACTCAAGTGGTAAATCACATGCTCTGTGAGAGAATCATCCTCCTGAACCAAAACCATACCTATGGTTGATTCTGCCACTGCAAGATATAAAAGGAAATCTCTGCCATAATCAAGTGGACTCAACAATGGGGCAGAAATTAATGCTTGCTTCAAGGCATCAAAAGATCATTGTGCAAATGCATCCCATAAAAATGGAACTCATTTCTTCAGCAAATGCATAAATCCTTTAGTTATCTCAGCTTAGTTTGCTATAAATCAGCTCAAGAAATTAGCCTTTCCTTGGAGACTTTGAAGTTGTCAGATGGAAGATGAGGGACGCAACTAAATTATTGCCTCAACCTTGAAGGGATCAACTAGAATTCCTTCAGTTGATATGATGAATCCTAACAACCGACCAGATGTGACTACGAAAACACACTTATTCAGATTCAACCAGATTTTGTAAAATGAACATCTCTCAAAAACTAACCAAAGGTGGCTGGGATTGTTATCGGGAAAAGTGTCCATTTAGATCTACTCTATCCCACTAAGGCGTGACAGCTACCTTAGAAACAAACAGAGAAAACTACTTTTGTATTGTTCTTTATGAACAATAAACAAAGAGGAATAGGATGAACCAACCTGTGTCTTGCGCTAGTCCTTTGATCCGATCTCTCTCCTCTTTCACAGCTTCCAGCTACTTGCTTTCTCACTTGCCCAGCTTCACCAAGTACCTGTAAGATCACAGAAGAAGGAAACTATACAAAGACATGGGTTTATCTTCATAAATAACTTAGGATCAGATTTAATTTAACCATACAAATGTAACAAGCATCAATGAAACATAAGCATGGAGAAGAAACTCAAATAGTTTTATTGATATACAAGAAGATCCAGGAGGAGTTACAACCAATGATTCCTGACCCAGCATCAACCTCCCAGCAAAGAAATCCCTTCTTCAACCCCAACAAAGCATAGATCACCCAATTCTCTGATATGTATCTCAAAACCAACATCAATTCCTTACAATGTGCAAAATTCCAGCCTCTGGATCTCTGGGATGAGGGATCCATATATAGATGTATGCAAGGAGGATGAGTCAGCTCATGAATTGATTACTGGCTTCTCTCTGTCAGTTCTTGCTTCCACTTGGAAACTGAGAGCCTCTTACTCATCCTTGGTTGAATTCAGTGAGGCAAGTGTCATTGGAGAAGATTCTGGAAGCTTCCATTGTCTCTCCACTTCGTGGAATGACTCTGCCACTTGTCATTTCCCACTCAACGCACCCTGGTAGTGCATTTAGGTGCATTGCAACGCACCTAGCTAGTGGACTTAGGTGCTATGCAACGCACTTGGCTAGTGGAGCAGCTAAAATGATCTTGATCTGACTAATTCTGAGTAGTTTTTGGTGGAGAACTTCTGGGAGAAGCTGTAATTTGTTGACCTTGTTCCTTTAGGAGTTAGAACAACACTTTTAGGGACTTATGAGCCCTTGGTTTATGGACATTTCATGCTTAGAGCTATAAGGCACAAAAATGTCTATAACAGTTGCCCCCTAAAGTATGAGGCCGTTTATCGGGTGAAATGATTTATTAGGAGGATCCAAAGTTCTTTCAATGCTGGGAGGAGACCTGTAATAAGATACAATACAATACATTATCTTCATATTGCTTTCATGATCTAGCTGTGGCGGGCATTCCCATGCTTAGCTTTATAAATTCATTTTCATGTACATGGGATAGACAACCGTCTGATGGTAGACTGATGATTCTGATAGAGCCATCATCCTTTTGGTAGGATGATTATCTGCTGCAATGCTATACATTTTAATGTCTTTATTTTCCTGAATATATATCGTAGCCTGGATGGATGAAACTAGATCCGGGGTCTTCAATCTTGTCTGATCTTCACTCAAAGTACAAGTCGATCCATGTGAGAAATTTTTTGAAGTCGAACATGGAAAGACCTCGCTTGATTACCAGTCAATGATGTAAACTGTTAACAAGCGCGAGAGGAATCACCGATAATGATAATGACCCTCAAGGTACTGCAGTACAATTCACGTGGTGTGAACAAAGGACTTGGCGTCGAACACCACGCAAAATCTTTAGGTCGAAGGTCATTGATGTATACCTGTCGCCGGAAGTGAGAAACTTGCCATTGAGGCATGCAAGCTTCAAAGTACTGAATGGGGTGTTCCTAGATCAACTTCTTGGATAATGAGCTGATGTCGACAAGAAGTGATCCGTCACAGGAGGGCCTTAATGAATCCCACATCAATGACACGGAACGGAGCAAATGATTTTGATGGAGGTGAAAATGATCTGATGATATATGGTTCAGGGTGGCGGTCATGAAAGAATGGAGTATAATGTATGGTAGTGGGTGGGACATAGGTGGCCTTTCTGGATGACTTCTCTTGAACATGTCGGCGACACTTATGTGATGGATTGGTAGCATTAACCCCAAATGTGGATGGAATGGCGAGACCATGTTGATGTGACCGGTGAATGAAACAACCCAACCCGACTCGGGCACGGAGTGGAAGTGTCATGTTCAAGAGCAACTTGCTACCAATAAAGATTCTTTGAGTTTTCTTCCCAATTTTTCCCCAGTCATTGCTGACCAGTACCTCTTTATTTTTGTCAAGCTTGAGGAGGATAACATATGCTTGTTCTATAATTTGCCCTTCGGGCAAACCCATCACTATGTTTTAACGAGCCTAGCGATAGTGAAACTCGTTCTCGTCTAAAGACAAGTTTGTCACTATTAATCTTTTTTAACGAGTCTAACGACAAAGATAACTCGGTCCTTTTCATTTTTAGAGAGTCTAAAAAGGTACGTAAAGGTAACTCCAAAATTCCTTTTTCGTCATCTAATCCCTTAAGTCTGAAAAAGTATAAAACAATACAGAAGGGATGAATTTTTGATCATTTTAACGAGCCGAACAAAACAAGCGCTCGATCTTTTTGTGCAATAATCCCTCAGGTCCAAAAAGATTAAAATTTGGAGGAGGGATAGCACTTCCCATCGCTTTAACGAGTTGGAAGGCCAGAACTCGGCAATCTTTTCATATTTTACGAGTCAGAAAAGAGCTTAAAGAAGACTCGTCTTTTGAGGAATGAGTGATAAAATGGGTAGCAGCTAATTCCAGGTAAGGTTTGGAATTTTCCAATCACGGCAGTGTCACAAGGATGGCTAGTGAAATCACTCTTCGCAGCTGTTCCTCAAAATGGGTAAACAATCAAATGGAGGTGAATGATCGGCCAATGGAAAAGTGGAGGTGATGGTGCAAACACGACCAAGGCTTTAATGGCTGAAATGCTACATTCACGGTGGTTATTTACTAGGGAATAGTTCATTTTTTAACGAGCTTAAACGCGGGTGGAAACATTTTCTCGGTGCGGGTTTATTTTTTAACGAGCTTGAACCTTGCGGTAACACTGCTCGATTAATCCAGTCATATGATAAGAATGTCTCATATAAAAACGGCAAGCTTTCGAGTGTTGCCTCACATCCTTTCTTTATGCAAGTTAGGAAACGACCAATCCTACGAGTTTAAAGGGTTAGAGGTCCTATAAATTTAAAAAATAAATAGTCGCTCTTCGCTTGCACTCCAAAAGGTTTGCATGCCCCCAGGTATAAAACAGAGTTTCAAGGTTACCTCTACTTCTTTCTGCCAAAACATTTGTTTTACCGAGAGAGGCCTACCTCTTACAGGTTACCCAAAGATTGTTCTATTTACGGCGTAAACAAAACACTTCTTCGGCGATGTTGCTTGAAATAAACAAAGGTGAGTGACGATGCCTGCCGACTCACATAACTTTGACAAAAGAATCTTATTCTAGAATAACCCTTCTTCCAATCACGGACGGGGTACAGACTAGTCATATTCTCTCGCGGAAACCTACCCTATACCCGAAGTTTTTCCTACCGAAGCAGACCAGGACGCATGCCCCCCGGGTTTCAGTCATATCCCTCCGAATTACTCGTGCTCATCGGGAGGACGGACTGGAGATTGAGACATTTCTTGTGTGAAAAGACCATTTGGGGATGGTATATGACTATTTGATATGCGTGATCCGGGAAATGAAAGCTGGTCCACGAGCTTGACCACTCTTCCTTCGTGCGGAAAACACATTACTTTAAAGAGTGAGGAGACAATCGCTCCCATGCAATAAATATAGTGTCGTCCAAGGAGTACGTTATAATCCAAGGGTCCTTGAACTACCATTATATTCATGCGATCTGTCTTCCTTCTCAATGTTATGGGAACATCGGGAAGGATCCCTAAAGGTCGACTGGTTCCTTTATCAAAGCCTGTCATATTTCTCATCTCAGGCAAAAGCTATGGCGAACCAAGCGCTTTCCAAGCAGTAGAGGAAAGGATACTCACAGAAGCCCCCTCATCTATGATGGTACCAGCCAGACCATTCTATATATTTGAACGATAATTCGGAATGGTATGCTTGCTGGTAAACGGGGTCTGCCTAGTTGATTCTAGTCGAAGGAGACAACTAGGTTGCTTGGAGGTGAGACCGAATAGACGACCGGGTATGGCTCTGACGAACTTCCTTCCTGCGGTAAAGGAATGGGTAGATTGCCCCCATGTTCGTCGGAGTCTGTGTTGATGAAGACAATTTGGACGGTGTCATCCTTGTTCTCTTCAATGACTGTATCATCCGAAGATAAAACATCTAAAGGCAAGACCAGGTCAACTGCCGCCTCGACCTTTTGACTTTCGTCTGGTATGGATTCAGTTGGTTTATCTTCAATGATAGGTGCTTCAGCCGACCATCTGAGCGGGCCAGCTGGATTCTCAACTAGTGACGGACTCGGCAAGAGTTTTTTATATCCAGGAGGAAGTCGTAACGGTGAAACCGGATGATCATCCAAAACTCTTTTAGCTTCGTCTAAGAAGGGACAACGGTGGAGGGCATGATCGCCTTCGCACAGTTTACAAGGAAATCTAGCTTTCCCTTTTTGTCCTGGGGCTTCACTTTCACTAGTTGATGGTGTGCTTTCAACATGATCACCAGAGGTTGACGACACCGGGTTGTGCAAACGAGGAGACCAATCCCTTAGTATCTGGGGGATGCAAGGACAATCTCTGTGAAAGTGGTCTCCTTTGCAAATGACACATGGCGATTTAGGCCTGGTCGGTGCAGTGTGTGGATTTTCGTTAGACGACACTCATTTTCCCCCATTCGCCTTTGGCTCCTTCTTCTTTTTCTCTTTCCTCTTCTTTTCCTTCTTCTCCTTAGGAACTTGGCTTTTAGCTTTACCAGTTCCATCAAGCGAAGAGGAAGGAGGAGATGAAGATTTAGAGGAAGTAGAAGGCTGGTGGGAAACTCTGGACTCGTCTAATTGCTGATTCGATTGTTTAGGAATGGTGGTGTTCTGAACTACACTGGTTGAGAAGAGCCATACTGGCAAGCCAATTGTCAGTCTTGGAAGCGACAATGTGGCCATATGGGGCGCACCAACATCTCCCCAAGAGGAGAAGGGACTAGGATTTCCACCAAGGGGAATTCCTTGGTTGGTAGGCTCCATTTTCTCAACCCAAGATCAACGTAGGAAAAGGGTATGAATATTCCGTTTAAAATAAATTTTAACACGCTTTGACACAACTTGTTTTTTCAGTTTTTAAGAGTCGAGAAAAAACAAAAGATGACTCTAGTCTCCTTCGATTTTTAATGAGCCTGAAGTGACAAGTACTCAGATGGACCTTTTCTGTTAAGGAGTCTGAAAAGGAACGAAAGGGACTGCTCTGGAGTTCTAGGTAGAGGGAGTACCAAACCAATCGCAAAACTTCATAATACTTTTTACGGTACGGCAGTCAATCTTCCCGAATGCTGTGTTCGGTGCGTTGCGATCAGTAGGGCGGCCAACACGGCTTCCTATGGATAAAGGTTTTAAGCCTATAGGGGTCTCCCAATATATACTCGATGGTACGTGGGAGCACAAGTCCGTACTGGCACTTATCGTCTCAAAGTGGAGGAATCACCCAACCATCAGTGAGGACAACAGTTACTAGGCTTTACGATGCCGGAATACGTCTCTAGCCTAGACCTCTAAATGTTGTGCTTTAAGTTCCAAAGCGTTATTAAGTTCATTGAATTTATTTTAAGTTGATCTTTCTTATGAAGTTTGCCTTTTGGGATCACCACGAGATGTAGATGTAATTCCTAAAATGCAATCTAAAGATGATAAACAAACTTTTATCTCTTTTCAGCAATGAAAATCCTAGCTACTAGGGGAAAAGAAAGACACAATCTTTTCACAAAGAGCAAAGAGCACACTGTAAATGCACTTTTCCTAAATCAAGCCAAACAGACTGCCAATATGCAAATGCACATGCATGTGTTTTTTTTTTTCACTTTCTTAATATTGATGCCTAAAAAGAAAGTTGATGTACAAATCTGAATTTGCTTTCAACTGATAAACACAAACAAGCTTGTTTTCGAAATAAAAAGGTAGAGACGATTACAACACTTTATGATTTTGAAATAAACACTCGTTTCGACATTAGAAAGTCACAAATTCAAACCAAAGGCAAAAGTAAAAGTATAATCGACTATCAATAGCAAATAAACTTTCTCCTATGATCAAAATCGACACTTGCGATAGATCTAAATCAAAGGACGACAGCACGACTATTCTACTTTTGCAATGGAAAACTGTAAGCGACGCAACAAACACATAAAAACATCTACAGTTTCTTTTGTACAACTGAGGCGGAATATCAGTAAGGAAAAGGGGTTTGAAACAGTGAAATACTGATCACAGGCTGCAAAAATCAGAGATAAAACTGAAAAAATAAAGCAAAGAACCTCAGCTGCACAACTCTAGGCTGATCAGCGCACCTGTTACACAGAGAAACTGCATTGCAACGTAGGTATCCCTCTCGGGAAGTGTGTTGAAATGCAGAACCTCTTCATAGAGCCTGCGCTGGGGTAGAAACAAGAATTCTATCTGGGTTCTGGGTCACGGTTTGCAGTTTAATCTATGGTTTTTGGCCGAGTAAAAGCAATCAGTAATGCACAATCAGAGGTAGATCTAAGGGGGTCTAAGAGCTATCACAAGGGCAGTCATCTAGTCTATGAATCAGTTGTTCAAATCATAAACAGATCCAGTGAATGGATTGAAGCAGCAGATGTCTACTTTGCATTTGTTAATGGCAAATGCAGTTCGATTGCTACTTATAAGTTTATGAAATAAAAAACAAGAGAAACATAAACAAACTAGTTAGACACGATCCCCAGCGGAGTCGCCATTTTGTTATCGGGAAAAGTGTCCATTTAGATCTACTCTATCCCACTAAGGTGTGACAACTACCTTAGAAACAAACAGAGAAAACTACTTTTGTATTCTTCTTTATGAACAATAAACAAAGAGGAATAGGATGAACCAACCTGTGTCTTGTGCTAGTCCTTTGATCCGATCTCTCTCCTCTTTGACAGCTTCCAACTACCTGCTCTCTCACTTGCCCAGCTTCACCAAGTACCTGTAAGATCACAGAAGAAGGAAACTATACAAAGACATGGGTTTATATTCATAAATAACTTAGGATCAGATTTAATTTAACCATACAAATGTAACAAGCATCAATGAAACATAAGCATGGAGAAGAAACTCAAATAGTTTTATTGATATACAAGAAGATCCAGGAGGAGTTACAACCAATGATTCCTGACCCAGCATCAACCTCCCAGCAAAGAAATCCCTTCTTCAACCCCAACAAAGCACAGATCACCCAATTCTCTGATATGTCTATCAAAACCAACAGCAATTCCTTACAATGTGCAAAATTCCAGCCTCTGGATCTCTGGGATGAGGGATCCATATATAGATGTATGCAAGGAGGATGAGTCAGCTCATGAATTGATTAGTGGCTTCTCTCTGTGAGTTCTTGCTTCCACTTGGACACTGAGAGCCTCTTACTCATCCTTCGTCGAATTCAGTGAGGCAAGTGTCATTGGAGAAGATTCTGGAAGCTTCCATTGTCTCTCCACTTCGCGGAATGACTCTGCCACTTGTCATTTCCCGCTCAATGCACCCTGGTAGTGCATTTAGGTGCATTGCAACGCACCTAGCTAGTCGACTTAGGTGCTATGCAATGCACTTGGCTAGTGGAGCAGCTGAAATGATCCTAATCTGACTAATTCTGAGCAGTTTCTGGTGGAGAACTTCTGGGAGAAGCTGTAATTTGTTGACCTTGTTCCTTTAGGAGTTAGAACAACACTTTTAGGGACTTAGGAGCCCTTGGTTTATGGACATTTCATGCTTAGAGCTGTAAGGCACAAAAATGTCTATAACAGGGATGATCAATTCTCTTTCGAGAACGAGCAACTAAATCATCGAAGTATGCTTCGATGACATGCTTGATGTCGTGGAAAGCATAATTCATGGCCCACTGAAATGTAGCACCAACATTTTTTAGACCAAAAGGCATATCTTTGTATGTAAAGGTACCCCAGGGACAAATAAAATTTGTCTTATGCTAGTCCTCTAGACAGATAGATATTTGATTATAACCAGAGAATCCATCCATGAACGAGAAAATTTCATTACCCACACATTCATCAATTATTTGATCAACAAACAATGTGGGGTAATTGTCCTTTGGACAAGATTTGCTCAAATCCCTAAATTCAATGCACACTTAGTTCGTTCCTTGTTTTTTATCTACCGGGATTGGATTAGAAGCCTACTCCATTAGAGGAATAGGGTATATGAAACCCACCTTTAGCAGCTTTTCAACTTCATCTTTAATAGTTGTTGCTTTCCTAGGATTGAATGGTTGAAGCTTCTGATGAATAGGCTTAGTGTTTTCATACGTCTTGATCTCATGCTGGACTATATATGGATCAATACCAGGCATTTCCTCATAAGACCAAGTGAACGCATCTTGAAACTCCTTAAAGATGTTGGCGTAAATTTGAATCTCTTCAGGGGAACAATTGGCTCGATGAAGACATTTTCTATAACATCAGGATTCCTAGAGATGTTTATGGGTATAGTTTTTGAGATAATTGACATATTACCTTCAACAAATAAATGTGTTAGAGCCAAAGGGTTTGAAACCGTACAAACATAGCTAGTAAGCAGATTGGAGAACCTAGATTTGACTTCCTGCAATGGTGGAAGAAAATATGATCAATGATGTAAATCTTCCCAAGGTCGATCTACACCCATCATCGCTTCTAAAATTACTTCGTCAGATGGTAAAAATGTATCTAAGTAATCTAGATCAGAAGTAGAGTGAAGGGTCCAAGCTG
Organism: Pinus tabuliformis; assembly: GCA_031772625.1. Taxonomy (NCBI): domain Eukaryota; kingdom Viridiplantae; phylum Streptophyta; class Pinopsida; order Pinales; family Pinaceae; genus Pinus; species Pinus tabuliformis. The sequence goes on along the minus strand of CM062805.1, from coordinate 162,252,411 downwards.
GGGCCACATCACCATCTAAATCCTCCTCTGAAAAAGGAGTGGGATGGTTGTCTATAGAGTTAATGATAGATTGATAGCTAAGTTCTGTTGTAGACATGGGGAATGCCATTCCACCAACCTGACCTCCATCTAATGTGGTTGTAGATGAAGGTAAGGTCCAAGGGTCTGAAAAATAATGAGTTCGAAAGAACTCTTTATGTGAAGGCCCTTTGGAGGATGAAATTTCATTGATTCTAGCTGTAGGAGGGAGAAGGTCAAAAATACCCATCAAGGAAGAGTACATTCCAAATCCTAAATTCTCTATAGGTTGGTGAGGATTATCCACTAATGGAATGGTAGAATCCAAAGTTGCTTGAGAGTCACCTAGAGAATAGTCTAACTGATCAATTTTAACAATTCTCCCCTCATGAGGAAATTAAGGATGTGAAACGGAGATGAAACTATGGCATCCATCTCATAAACCCAATTCTTTCCTAAGAGGAGGTTGTAATCTAGGTTGCCATCAACAATTTCTACCTCAATATTAACGACCTTTCCTCCAATGAATATAGGAAAAGTCGACATAATTATGTGTGGCCTATGAGAATGACCATCAAATCCTATTAAGAGAGTAGGTGAAGGAAAAACTGAAGGTGATCTGATGGCCTTCCAACATGACATAGACATTACACATGTGGAAGCTCCCTCATCTATAACTGTCTGAAAAATATTGGTTTTCTGGTAAGTAGACTTTATCTGAAAAGCCATATGGTGAGGAAGTCTCTTTTTGACATCCAGCATATCAAAAGTTAGCACTAAATATCTTTTTGGATGCACTGCCTCAATTGTCGAAAGAAAAGAACTTCTCTGAGCAGGACACGACTAGAGTACCTCTAATGCAGACATAGCTCAAGGACTTTGAGCTAGATCTTCTACAATTGAGTAGTTCTAGGCTACCCTAGCAGTAGGGTTAATAGTTGCATGCTTAGCCGAACCTTTCGGTATCCGAGGTATAGGCTTAGTAGAGGGTCGCTCAATATGAAGTGGGTCTGTGGTTTTAGGGACAGATTTACCCTTATATGTTTCCATTTCACCATAATCGTGTGCTTGTGTAGCAACATCGACATGAGAACCCATCATATAGACATTTGAGGAATTTTCCCCTTCCTGGTTGCCCCCTACAGAGGTACCAGTGTTCGAGTTCACGCCAGCAAGTAATTGCTGCCATTCGGGAAAAGGGTTAGTCAGGACAACTTGGGAGATAGAGGACCCTTGTTCCACCAACAACCACTGAGCATCCTAAATCTTCGAGCAGAGGTGAGTCAAATGGTCTCCATTACATAACTTGCATGGAAATTTAACCTTCTTTTTGGACTCTTTTCTACCCTCACCAGCACCATTGTTGGGCATGTTCGCATTACCCTTCCCTTCTTGATTCTTCTTTTTACCTCATCCCTTCTTCTTCCCATCAGATTTTTGATTTCCTTTGGGGCTAGAGGCATGGATGAAATTTATGGAAGTAGGTTGGGAAGGTGAAGGTGTAGACGATGCGACCTGGTTAGAAGAAGCAGTTTGTAGAGACAACTACTGCAATTGCTTCAAAAGGTTCACTGTATTTGCGTCAATTGATCCAATTATACCATCAGCATGAGGGCTTGGCTTCAATTTGGCTAAATCAACCTTGGATCTAGAAGCATCAGGTAGGATTTTCTGAAGAGTCCCAGACTGAGAATATATCAGTTCTAACTATTGGGCTTGAAAAATAGCCTACTCTTCCGAATAAACACTATAAATAGAAACATTATTGGAGATCTCGGGTTGTAATGATTTTAGAAACCATTCAAGATGGAACTCCGGTGGAATTTCAGCTCTAATAAGCCTATATCTCTATCTCCATTCATGAATATTTTCAGAAATGTGAGTTACCATATCTTGATGAAAATTGTCCAAAAGCTCAGTTCTGGCTTCATAGTAGACAGGCAACTGAAAATGGTTCAAGAAAATATTAGCCAAATTGGTGAAAGAAGTAAAAGTGTCCCCAACAACTTTATATACCATTTAGCTGCGTTCCTAGTTAGGGTGCGCTAAAATAATCTAAACCTGATCGAATCATGGATTAGGGAGTTGGATGAGCACCATAAGTGGAACGTGGTCACATGGTCTCCCGGATCTTCACCATTCTTCCCTTCGAATTTTGGAATACTCGATGGGAGTTTGGTTGGGACCGTGGGCGAAGCCAGGTTGTACCTAATTGGATCATTTGTTAATTTAGTCAAGTCTGGTAGATTAAGCGTGGCCAGAAAAGGAAGTCGTCGAGGACCTTAGGAATTCCATCTGGACTGGGCGGTTCCCATAGGTCTGAAAAGAATGACCTGGATTTTTAAAGGCACCGGGTTGCCCAAAGTAACTTGTAGAACCTACTGAACCAAAGGGTGATCCTTGTGGTCCAGCAAAACTCGGAGTTTGACAAACTCCTGCCAAAAATCCTCCGTAACCAGTGAAGTTACCCCTTAATGAAGTATTGAAAGGAGCTGACAGCCCTTGATAAGGGTTCCAAGCATTAGCAAAGGGTAAAAAACTTTGAAATGAATTAACCGAGGAATACAACACATTCCCATGTTGGCCAAAAAATTGATTCCCAGCTCCTATACAGCTAGCCGCAGGGTTTGTCCAACTCTGAAAGGGGTTAGTACCTTGACTTGTAAAAGGAAAAGGCATTGACCCTACAGTGGGATTGGAATGTGGTATATGACCACTTCCAAATGGGAAACCTTGAAAATAAGTTGATCCACTCATCATGGATGTAGTGGTGGTTGATGGTATATTTAAAGGAATTGAAGGAATACCTTGAGAGTGGATTCCAAAAGGGAAAAATCCAAAACTGGATGCATAAGGCTTAGAACTTCCACTCATCGACGGAATGCAAGTAAACCCAAATATAGATGTGCTGGGAGTGTTAGGAGGGATGGAAATAGTTCCTCCCTCTTGCACAGATATGGGAGTCTTCATGCTCGCAACACTCTTGGTGGATGCCATGCTTGCAGCAGTGGTTATCAAAGGAATAGATGTGTGTGGAGCTGGGCTTGAAGGCCTATGAGTCAAATTTCCAACGTATAACAATACGTCTGGATGATTGGGAGGTAGAGGAGAATTCGGAGCTACAACCAACTCTATAATCTCTTCTACTTCAATACTATCTTTCGACTGGAAGAATACTCGAGAAATAACTGGTGTGTTCCTCTCTAACTCTATGCTAGGAGGAGGTTTATCTTGTGAACTAATAACCCAAAGCGGAGGATCAATCTCTGATGTGCCAGCTGCCAACAGTTGAAAACCAGTGGTAGAATTGCTCCTATGCTTTCTAGGAGAAGGCTCTGGACTCAGGTGAAAGCCCACGAAATCTTCGAGACCGTCGAGATGGTCAATCAGCCACTGTGAATTATTTTTATATCTACTCAAAGACTCAAGAAAATTAAAATCTATGGTGACTAGGAGCACAGAACACTCACTAAAATGTCCCTAAAGATATTTAGCAATCAAACAACTTCCAAGTATTTTTGCTCGGGGTGATTCAGACCAGACACCAAAATACAAGAAATTTAATAATAAGGGCCTTCTGAAAATAGACTGGGGTAATAACACCCTAGGCCTACTAGCAAAGGTATCAGAGGTAGTTACGCCAACCTCCAAACAATAGCCTTTTCCAGTGCAAGACCCCAAGCTTTGCAAGGGTGCCCTCTAGAAGTACTGCTGAACGTGATGCAACGTCAACCTCAGCTGCCATGGGATTCCCCTCCGCAGCCACCTATGTAGATCCCTAGGATAGGCAACTAAAGACACCAACTCATATCAAAAGTCGGGCGGAACAGTCGTGAGGTAGGATGTGACGAGTAAGAGAGGGGGTATCTCTCATCCTTATCTTCATGAACCCTCGTGCTTAAATCCTAGTCACGGAGCTTTCCCGGTCTCCCTAACGCTATTGGATGTCACTCTTTAATCAGACTTCTATTTTTACAATTTAGAGTGGCCTTGGGGAGTTTACTCTCCTCTCGCCTAATCCAAGGCCCTAAATAAACCTAAACTTGTTGGTGTATTCTGATGACAATACAAAAAGTTCTAGTTTATTTTGTTAAGTGCTTGATTTTAAATGCCTGTTCTTTTAAGTCAAAGTGATAAATGGAAATGAAACTGATGGTGTTTGTATGACGCAAAACAAATTAATGAAAAACTAACTTATATGAATGCAATCGTTTGTTCTTCAATGAAAAGAAATTTCTACTTGGGTTCTAAGAAAATTCTATAAAGAAAAAACTTTTTTCTTTTCTTTTGTTAAAGCACACTTCACACTCACAAAAACTAAAAAGACTATTGATGCTTTAATAATGGAAAAGTACCCTAATGCAAGGTGTACATGAAAATTCAAGATTCTAGATTACTCTAAAAAGAAATGAAAGTAATTGTTTATAAATTTAAGAAGACAACTTAAGTGTTTGAAAAAAATACCAATTTTGAATACAAAATATTTTCCAAACAAGAAGGACCAATAAAAAAGGATCACTATTCACATTCAAAAATTCAAAAGAAACCAAAATCAAACTCAGCAAAAGAAAGTGAAAACAATGTTTTATAAGAACTTTTCTTTTTCAAGAAGCAATGAAAACAACCTTTCGAAACACTCAGAATGCCACTTAAGACTCAAAGATCGAAAGAAAAGCAGAAGGAAACTTTGCAAGTTAGCAATTCGAAAACGAATGAAAACTTGAACAAAAAGGGCTTCAACTTGCACTAAAAGACCCGAAAGGCAGCAAAGAGCTTTGACAAACTAACCAAAAAGTTAGGAAAGAAACACTTTCAAATTCATCAAAAAGAAACTTTCAAAAAGCAAGAAAGGTGTAAGGCCACAAAATGATGGAAAGCAAAGCAAGTAGACCAATAATCAAGTTTGACACAAAGATCGAAAACAATATGTTGTTCTAGAGGACCATAACAATGAAGAACCTCTATAAGAAGTCTTGTGTGTCAAAACACAAATCATAAACTCACTCAAAAGAAAACCTATGCCAAAAACTTTTCAAAGCGAAAGAGAATAAAACAGTAAGCTCACTGAATAATAAAATTCTAAAGACAGAAATTGACCACTCAGAAACTAAACAGACCAAGAAACAAATCTTTCTGGATAGAGAGATTTGAAAAAAGCATGAAAAAAAGGGTATATGTGACTATGTTCAAGCACAAGAGCACACGCGCTTCTAATAAAGGAAAATCGCTTATACGCGGCTTCACTTCATAGGAACAAGCATCTGTATGCTACTATAAATAGACAAAAGTGTGTATATTGAGTTTTACAAGAAAAATAAGAAACAAAGCCAGATCAAAAATATCAGACTTAAGGTATGAGTTCCTATAGGACCAAAAAATACTGTCACAACAAAAAAACAAAGAACTGAGCCGTGATTGACACTAAACAACCCAAACTAGGAATAACAAGATTATTATCCCTAGTGAAGTTGCCAATTCTATTACGGGAATAAATACCCTAGGGTTTTGGGTTACAACCCCAACAGAGCAAGAGAAAACTACAGTAATAAACACACATACAACTCAGGAAACATGCTTATATAAACAAACTATGCGATAGCGACCATACCTGGATGTCCTTCGTTTGGGTAGTTCCAGTAGGGTTCAAACCCTCTACAACTCCTGATGATCTCTGAATCTGCAAATCAACCAATTCGAACATACATAGTAGAATACAGATACAACATTTTAATGAAATAAACTTTATATCATATAATAAAATGGTTAGTTATACATCAAAATAACATTCATACATGAATTACAATAGTATCTGATGCATAAAGAAAGTCAATCTCAGGAACAAGAAAATGTTTGTTTTTATTGTAGAAAGATATAACTAACACGAAAATCCAAGCGGAACTATCCTCTAGATCCATCCAGTCCTATTCTTCAACAACCTCCTTCCATAACCAATACCATGATATCTCAAGCAAGTGGGAGAATATCAAAACTCAAGGAAACAAGGGTTTCCTGAAACTCGGGGAAGTGCTTGAAACACAGGGATACTTCAGACTCAATCAGGGATAATCTCATTATAGTAATCCTATCCCTTCCTCCTTCCTTTAGGCCTTCCCATATAAGTCTATTTATACTTCTCCTAATTTGTTTTTTAGTTGGGAAACAGTTGGGCCACGGGCACTAGGAGGTAAACAACAGGTAAAACCCATGAACGCCACCCATAATTAAGGAAATTTAGTTTTTTTAAGTGTTTTAACACATATATGCAGGTTGGGTATTGACTAACCTGCATGTACATGCTTTTATCTCAGGGAAAAGTAGCGTACAGGGAATAAAACACTGTTTTTAAAATATTTGGACCAAGTCTGGAAGGAGGGGTTGCCCTAGGCCATAAACTAAGCATCAAAAACACCAAGGGTGGTATTTTGAGCTATAACAACTTTCCCTAGAGTATTCTTTTGTGTTTCATGTGTATGATTTCTTCTTCTCTGTTATATGTGTTCCGATTGATCTTGCTCAAATTGATTAAGCTTCTTCAAAGTTTGATAGTAGAAGTAGATAAATTATTTTGCTTTAGTACATTGCATTATCAGGTGATCTACAATGATAATTTCTACAAGGTATCCATATTTTCTAGGGAGATCTTGGGAGCTCTAGTTTTATATAAATAAGAGAGACAAGGGACTTATTAGGATTCTGTTTTTTGTTGTAGCCAAGATGCCATTTGAGCTGATTTTTTTTAAATGTTATTGTTATGATGTACTTGACATTTTTATGATAATGAGAAATTATGTTTTGATCTAGCACTGAGTTGAGTTAGAGGGTTGAAGCTATTGGGTGAGGGCCCAACCCTAGCAGAAGAAGTTCCTCTTTCATAGTTGTATTCTCAGCTTAGAATGATAAATAGTTGTTGAAGTTTATTTATGTCTTTCGATTAGCCTAACAAGTTACTTAAATTGTTGTTTACCCTTGTTTCCATTAGGTTAAAGAGGTAGATTAGTGTTGCAGTTTAGTGAATGAAATTATACCATAAAATCTTGTGACAATGGCCTCTATCTCATCCCCCTCATGGGATCATGATTAGAGGACCCCACTCTCACAGCCCCAAAAATAGAGTTTGTCTTTTGTTTATTGCATAAATTAAGATTTATTCATAGCTAGGTAATTATTTATGATTTCTTGGAAGCATCTGGGGTTGTTATCTTGTTTTCTTAATGTTGTTGTAGCTTAAGAGGTAGTCCATGTCATAGATCTAGTCCTTAACAATAGATAAATCAACTTTCTCAAATTCAACTCATCTTTTCCATGTGGAAATGTAGTGATTTATAAATTAAAAGAGAAATGTGTTTCATTTTAGGGATTGTTGATCTCTAGGAAGAGACTCCTCCAACCATATTCACCTAGGCCTTCTCCACCTTCTCTCGAAGCATACCAGGCCATAGTCTGAACCTCTATTTTCCAGCCACCATGAGAAAACTACCTTAGGAAAATACGACCTCCTTGGGGTGTTGGGCTTGGCCTTGGGCAATTTTCACCTTCACTACACCTTATACTACTATCACGCACCTCTCCAACACCTCATCTGACTATTATTACTCTCCAAAACCTCTCAGCTAAGTTCTTGTAGTAGTTCAGAACATCCTATAGCAGGTCAGGACATCATGTAGCATTTTCCTGTAGCAAACCTGTAGCAGCCCATTTTGACCCTGGTTTGACCTAAAATGATAGGATAACCTAGTATAGGAGTAAGTTAGTCCCTCAGCTCAGACTCCATGACTAGAAGTTCCACTTAGACCAGTCTTCCCATTCCTTTTCCTCCTGCAAGATCAGATAACATTAGCTCTTATATTTGTGAAGTTAGAAATTAAGACTTTTTCTGCAAATGTGAATGAGATAGTTAATGCATGCATGTTTGAATTATGAGATGATAGAGTGACTTTTTATTTTCAAGCACTCCTGATAGCTAGATGATAAATTGCAATATTATCATAGTTTCTTTTATGAAAGTAAGTTGTGCCATTTCATAGCTAGATGATTTATGACATTTCATAGCATTTACCATTTGGTAGATTTCATTTCCTAAATAGATAAGCATTTACTTTCCATGCACTATAGCTAACATTACATTCACTGTCAGTAGTCAAACTCCATTTAGTTCAACAAAGGAATGATCTATAACCCTAATGGTCAAGTGCCCCAGTTGAAAAGTGACATGAGTAGAATGATGTAGTTGTTGTGTATATAGCATTGTCACCTCTAAGTTTGTATGAAACCCCAAGATGATAAAGTAAAGTTGGTAGCCCTGGGAGTTACAACATTCTTGCTGCAATACTAAGGCTCATCACTTTTTGGTGTCGTTACCTAGGAGGTGTCTAGGTATATGTAATTTCTCATTTTCTTCCTAATTTGCATTCGGTAGGTACATGTCATTCTTCTTTCCTTTCTGTTTTACAATTGATTCTGAAAAACACATACAAAGAAAAAAATTCTTTCATGCCTTGTAGGAGTAGAGACAATTTAGGAAAATTTTTGCCAAATACCCCCACACCATCGAACAGTCAACCTTCCCTCTTCTTTAGTGATTTTGAGCTTCCCTCTTTGACTACAAGGGAATTAGAGGACCCATTAGGTGAAAAACTAGTGATGTTTGAAGATCCTATTGGGGAAGAAGAGGAAGAAACCATTCCACACACTTACATCATGGCTGAAAATAGAAATGAGGATGCTTTTCCCATTAGAGAGACTAATGGGGATGCTAGGATGAAAAACATCAGCCCCTATACCCTTCCTTACTTCCATGGCTTAACCTCAGAGGACCCTGATACATTTTTTTTTAGTTTGCTGTCATCTACGAAACTTATGATTATATCTTTGAGGACTAGAAGTTGAAGTTGTTTCCATCGACCCTTAAGGATGCTACCTTGCACTGGTTCATGGGTTTGTTATGATATTCCGACACATAGGAAATAGTTAAGCATAACTTGGTCTAGTATAGAGTTAGGTAAAGTGTCTTTCTTTACTATCTACATTTTGTAACTTACAATCCGACAGTCACGATATGTAGCGATCCGACGGTTCATTCTCTCCTCGGTATTACCGACACTTGATCTGTGGCTTAACACCCGATTGGTCCATGATCTCTATTTAAAGAGCATGGAGGGTCATTTGTAGGTTAACCATGCATGAGAGAAGCTTATGTAAATTTTCATTCTTTTATTAATAAATTGCCTGAAGTGGCTGCGTTGGCTCAAGCCGTGGACTGTTTCCCTCTTTGAGGGTTTTAACCACGTCAAAAGTACTGGTGTATTGATCTGTGATCTGTTTGTGAGTGGTGTCCTTTGGTGTTCTGTCTGAGGAACTTACCCAGTAAATTCCTACATGGTATCAATGCTATTTGATGGCAGCGTCCGTTGGTGATCCAAATCTGAAGCCGGTAGAACTGCATTCGACTACCGTTTCCTAGATCTACTGTTTTTGAATGCTTTCGGGCCGAGAGGACTGCTCTGTTGTGTTGGGAGCATCTTTTCTAGTGAGGAACCCCTTTCGTTTCACGCGAAAAGGTTTCCGGTAGCCCTAGCTACGTCATTTTTAAGATCTGGAGGTATACAATGTTTATTTGTAGTTTACAATTATTTTCTCTCTGTTTATTTCGGTTTCGGTTTATTTATATTTTTTTATTACCGGATCTATACCTTTCATTTTTGCGTATGCTCTTTGCCCTGTGACTCTGTGTGATCTAGGCAAATAAGAAATAGAAAGGAAGGATTTTTCTCATGCGTATGCTCTTTTCCGCTACACCTTAGTGTGATCTCGGAAAATCAGAAACATTGAGGAAAATATTTAGTTTCCGGCTAAAGCTAACTTCGAGCCACAAGGTTCTTTTTTTTGTATGTCCATGTTGGGTTTTGTGTTTTTTGTTTTGTAGGGAAAAATAGCTTTCTCAAAGCAAGCACACAACCCAAAGCTTCAACCCCCCCCCCCCCCCCCCCTCTCTCTCTCTCAAACTTTTTGTATAGCTCACTTGGTTCAAAGCTAATTTCTGAGAGTAGAGGTCTTGAGTTCAAGTCTACTTTTTGTCGGGGTGGATTTTTCATTTCCGCACATTCCCACACTTTGTTGGCATCTTCATCAAATTTTCTTCAAAAATCCATAACTTCTTCATCAGGAAGCCGTTTTTTTTTTTAACCAGCCTAATTTTTCGAGATATTTCCATTGGAACACTTAGTTTCAACATCTATAGCTTCAGCTTTTTGTTAAAATGGAAAGTCCATGCCAAGTTATTCTTGACAGCACCAACTACTTCCAATGGTGGTCCTACATTGTGGATTTACTTAGAAGTAAAGGTCTTTACAGAATAGCCTCAGGCCAAGAAATCAAACCGAAAGATGAAGATAAGGCAGCTAAATGGGAAAATAGGCAAGACCAAGCACGTGGGTTGATAGGGATTTCTATTTCTCCATATCATAGATTCCATATTGCAGAACTTGATAGTCCTGAAGAAGCAATGAAACAGGTCACTAAATTTTTTGGAATTAAAAATGAACTTAAAGCCCATCAACTTGAAAATGAGTTGCTTACATTGGACCCCAATAATTTTTCTTGCATTGAAGATTTTTTGTCCAAGTTAAAGACCCTTAGACTTCTCTTGGAAGGTGTTAAGGTTAAGAAAGAAGATAGTAGCCTTATCTACTCCATTCTTACTAATTTGGGACCAGCATATTCTGTGTTTGTTTCCACTTTCCATTCTAGCAGAGAAGCCTTCATTTCTCAAGGACAAGACTACAAGTCCCCTTCCTTTGATTCCTTTTGTGATTCTTTAATAAGAGAACAAGAAAAACTCTTACACCTTGGTCTTCTTAATCTTGGAAACTCTTCTAAGAATGCGTTAGCCACACAGTAGCAACCAAATCCAAAGAATCCTAAGAAGTTGTATCCTAAAAGGAATGGTCCTAAACCAAACAAGGGTCCTAAGAAATTTCAGCCCCAAAATGAAAAATCATTTCAACAAAATGATAAGACAAATAAAAACAAAGGGAAGAAGACTGATAGACATTGCAACTTTTGTAATCGAGATGGCCACTTAGAATCCAAATGCTTTAAGAAGATGGAAGCCTTGGAAGCAGCAATGAAGAAGCATAACATCCATTTGGAGCACTCTTCACCTTCAACTTCATCTTCAGGAATGGCACTTTCTACATGTGGTTGTCAAGCATCTCGGTCTAGCTATGCACTAAATGTATCTTCTTCTTCTCATTCTCATGAGTGGCTCATTGATTTTGGAGCTTCTTATCACATGGCCAAAAAAAAAGCCATGTTTTCTTCTTTAAATGGTTGTAACACCAAAAATATATATGTTGGTGATGATAGATCTCTTAGTGTTGTAGGGACTGAAACTGTTCATATAGACAATGGTCAGTTTAATGATGTATTATGTGTTCCAACCTTATCCTGCAACCTTCTATCTGTATATCAAATAACCCACTCAGGTGAAGTTAAAATCGTTGAATTTTCAACTCACGATGTTGTAATTAAGGACCTAAGAGATCCTAGACAGATTTTAGCTATTGGAATTGCTGATGATTCTACAAGGTTGTATAAGTTTCACAACTTTGGGTCATCAAATCTTCCCTCGGTATTTGTTGGTCATAATGATGAAGTGAGCAAACTTTGGCATGAGCGATTTGGTCACTTAAACTATCGCTCTCTTCAGAATCTATGTAAAGAAAATATGGTGACAGGTCTTCCAATGGTATCTCGCAGAGATGGTGTTTGTTCCAGATGTGTACTCGGAAAACATCATCGGGACAGTTTTGAAAAACGTGCCTCTTGGCACGCCTCAACCCCTTTACAGCTTGTGCATAGTGATTTATGTGGTCCACTTCCAGTTGTTTCATTCTCTGGCTACAAGTATTTCTTAACTTTCATTTATGATTTCTCCAGACGCACTTAGGTATACTTCTTAAAACTCAAGAGTGAAGTATTTAACATGTTCTTGGCCTTTAAGGCCTTTGTTGAAAAACAATCTGGACATCAAATTCTTAAGCTAAGATCTGATAATGGCGGAGAATATGTTAACAACAAATTCATCAACTTTTGCACTGAGAATGGAATTCAAATGCAACATACTGTTCCATATACTCCACAACAAAATGGTGTAGCTGAAAAGAAGAATCGCACCTTAAAGGAAATGGCTAATTGTATGCTTCAATCTAAAGGACTTAGTCTTAATTATTGGGCAGAAGCAATTAACTATGCAAATTACATAATAAATCGCACTCCTACTAAGGTTTTAAAGAATATCACTCTAGAAGAAGCATGGAGCTCAATTAAACCAGATGTAAGTCACTTTCGTGTTTTTGGAAGTGAAGCATGGGCCCATATTCCAGATGAGAAACATAAAGCTTTAGAACCTAAGAGTGAAAAATGTATTTTTGTTGGATATTCTGAAGATGTCAAAGGATATAGACTTATTCCACTTAAGTCCAAGAATGTTATCATTATAAGAGATGTAAAGTTTTCTAAAAATATATCGGCCTACAAGCCTAGTTCGGCGGATGTGCCACCTCTTCCTATCTCTTCTACTTTTGAAAATATTTCTTCTTCAGATGATGAAAGCAAGGATGACAATCCTCCCCCACCTTCTCAGGATCCTCCTTCAGCTCCTCAGCTTCCAAAATGGGTCCATGCTACTCGGGATGCAGTAGGTGATCTTGCCGGTGATCCTACAGATCATTGACGTACACGTTCTCAGTTTGATAAAGCCTCTTCTTTACTGGCTCAAGCTTCAGTAAATTATGATCCTGACACCTTTGCAGAAACTTCAGGCCATGCAGATTGGGAAGCAGCTATGAATGAAGAATATCATTCATTATTGGCAAATGATACATGGGATCTTGTTCCTCTACCAAAGGGACGAAAACTTGTTGATGCAAATGGGTTTACAGAACCAAGTATGGACCAGATGGGAAAGTTGATAAACATAAAGCTCGTCTTGTTGCTAAGGGTTTTTCACAAGTTGATGGAATTGACTACACTGAAACCTTCTCCTCTGTTGCCAAAATGAACTCTATCTGCCTTGTTCTTTCCCTTGCTGCCTCTTTCGAATGGGAAGTCCATCAGATGGATGTTAAATCTGCCTTCTTGCATGGGGACTTGCATGAAGAAATCTATATGGAACAACCTATTGGATTTATACAAACAGACTCCATCCTTGTATGTCGGCTTAAGAAATCCCTTCATGGTCTCAAGCAAGCTCCTCGAGCTTGGTATGCCAAAATGGATAACTTTCTTTTAGAAAATGGCTTTTTTAGGTGTCATTCTGACAATACTGTCTACATCAAGAAAGTGGGAAAGTCTCTTATCATTCTTGTTCTTTATGTTGATGATCTTATCCTGACTGGTAGTGATCCCAACCTTATAAACCATGTGAAGTCTAGCCTTAAAAGGAAGTTTGAAATGACAGACTTAGGAAACTTACATTATTTTCTTGGTCTTCAAGTCTTTCAATCCAAGGAAGGTATTTCCCTTTCCCAGTCCAAGTATGCCTGTGATATTCTACGCCATTTTTACATGGAAGACTGTAAGCCAGCCCCTTCTCCCTTTCAGTCTCGAGTCAAACTTTCAGTCACTTGTACTTCTCCTGAAGTTGATGCTACCTTATACCGTCAACTTGTCAGAAAACTTTTGTATCTAACCCATACTCGTCCTGAATTTTCCTTTGTTGTTGGCCTTGTTGCTCGGTTTATGCAAAACCCACGTGAAAGCCATTGGAAAGCAGCTAAAAGAATACTTTGTTATGTTCAAGGTACAACTCAGTTTGGGATTCATTACAGTGCCGAAGCATCTCCTCTATTGGTTGGTTTCACTGATTCCGATTGGGCTGGTGACCCTGATGATCGAAAGTCTACTGCAGGTTATGTGTTCACTCTTGGTTCAGGACCTATTACATGGGCTTGCAAGAAACAAGGTGCCATTTCTCTTTCTTCAGCAGAAGCAGAGTATCGTGGTGTCGTAGAAGCTAGTAAGGAAGCCTTGTGGCTTCGTTAGATCCTGTCAGAGTTTGGCTTTCAGCAGCAGCATCCGACTACACTTTGGTGTGATAATCAAAGTGCCATTCAACTATGGAAAGATCCAGTCCAACATCAGTGCAGCAAACATATTGAACTGCACATGCACTTCATCAGAAAGCTCATTCATGACCATGTTCTTGAAGTGAAATATTGTTCAACAGATGATGAAGTTGCAGACATCTTTACAAAGGCTCTCACGGAGGCGAAGTTTACTAAACTTCGATTTATGGTTGGAGTTCAGGAAGTTGTCACTAAGGGGGGATAGGCTCTAGTGCCTCCTTCCTTCTCCTATTCTGTCATATTTGTAAATCCTTCAATCCTATCCCAAGTTGTTCTTAAGGGGGGATGTTAGGATATTCCGACACATAGGAAATAGTTAAGTATAACTTGGTCTAGTATAGAGTTAGGTAAAGTGTCTTTCTTTACTATGTACTTTTTGTAACTTACAATCCGACGGTCACGATATGTAGTGATCTGACGGTTCATTCTCTCCTCGATATTACCAACACTTGATCCGTGGCTTAACACCCGATTGGTCCATGATATCTATTTAAAGAGCATGGAGGGTCATTTCTAGGTTAATTGTGCATGAGAGAAGCTTATGTAAATTTTCATTCTTTTATTAATAAATTGCCTGAAGTGGCCGCGTTGGCTCAGGCCGTGGACTTTTTCCCTCTTTGAGGGTTTTAACCACGTCAAAAGTATTGGTGTATTGATCTGTGATCTGTTTGTGAGCGGTGTCGTTTGGTGTTCTGTCTGAGGAACTTACCCTGTAAATTCCTACAGGGTTTACCTGGGGACAACATCACTACCTGGGGTCAAATGTAGCAAGCCTTCAAGAAAAAGTATAGGGACTATTTTAGGTCCAAAGATACCAAAGAGGAAATCTTTAGAATGACCCTGGGACATGATGAATCCTTGGAAGATTATGAGGAAAGGTTCCAATTCAGTTACAAAAGGGCCAAATACACCCTTGATCCTAAATCACTCAAGTTAGTCCTTCTTAGAGGAATCAGAGAGGACATTATGGAAACCATAAACATGTTATCTGGAGTGGACACTTATCAGCTATCTTACGATGATATCAAGATAATTTTCAAAAACCATTCTAGGGTTGCTAGAAACAAGGGTAGGGTTAGTCAATATTTGGCTACTTCCTCTTCTTCCAACACATCTATCAAGAGTGAACTTGGAAACATGTTTGAAGACTTTGAAAGTGAGATGTTGCACACCCTTGCTCTACAAATGGACACCATGCAGATCAAGAGAAAGTAGGAGGGAGTAGAGAGAGCCTTGGCTATCTTTTTTCCTAGATACACTAGAAGGAACCCTAGAAATGAATTTCCATTGAATGTTATAGAGGTCTTCTCGGTCTGTGAGGAAATCCATTCCATGGATAAGTGCCTTTGTCTACCTAGATTGAAGTTTGTATACCTAGGGGATGAAGGTGGGATTGCCCAAATTTGTTATATCAATCAAAGGAGGCCTTAAGGACCTTGACCATACCAACAGGGCATGTAAGGGGGATCATATTCTTATTACAACCCCAATTAGAATGCATCCCTTCACTCTTGGTGTTCTCCTTCTCATCCTTCATGGTCCACACCTTCTCCTTGGTCTTATGCACCTCAATACCCTTCCTAACATGTCAATGAGCCATTTAAGACATATGATCCCCCAAATCCTCAGTGGAATACCCCATGACAAGGTTGGAAGCCTCCATTAAACTAACCTCTAGCCTTACTACCTCCACCTCCATCTCAACCACAACTTCTTCATCCTACTCCACCTAAGCAACCTCATATGGATTCTCAACCAAATCTGAACCCGAACAACAACATGCACAACAGGTCTATATTGGAGAGACATCCTATCCTGCCTATGCTATAAAAATTCAATAAATCAACCTCAGGTCTAGAAGAGTGCTTCCTGATAAGCAACCTCCATCTCCACCTGATGAGCTTGAAGAGGAAAAGGAAGAGAGTGTTCCTAAATCCAATCCAATTCCTTTTCATAAAAATTTGATCCATCCTATTCAGCAAACCCAGATGAGACTAAAGTCATGGGAGAATTGAAAAATGCATGTGTTGAAATCCCACTTCTCCAAGCCATTAAGGATGTCCCCATCTACAACAAGCTAATCAAGGAGAAATGTTTCAAACATCCTAGGAGGAGAAAGAAAGACACCCCTACCATCAATGTCATTAGATAGTTGTCTGACTTAATGTTGGGGAGAGTGATTTTCCCAAAGTATCTAGACCCTGGAAGTCATGTGGTAGATGTACACATAGATGGCATCATTGTTCCCCACACCTTGATTGATATTGGGGCTATCATCAATGTGATGACCAAGGAAACCATGCTAAAACTGAATCTCCAAGGATCCTTAAGAAATACCACAACAATATTGCAACTTGTAGACATATCCATAGTAGCTCCCAAGGGAGTTTTTGAGGATGTGATGGCCTCTACTTATTCCTGGGAGCACCCTGCTAACTTCTTAGTTCTCCGAACCAAAGACCAAATTCAATGGCTATCCTCTCATCCTTGGAAGGCCATGGCTATCCACTATTTATGCTTACATAAGTTGCAAAGTTGGGAAGATGACTGTTAAGAATGGGAATTTATCCAAACAATTGGTCTTGTACCCTCCTGTTGAACCATCCCCAGAGCACGACTTACCCTTATGGTTGGAACCTGGTGAAGATAACCTCATTGATCAAATCCTCTAGAACTAGCCCCCCAACACCATGCCTCATGATGAGCTGGTGAAGAAATATGAAGATAAACCTTGGATTGATTTGTGCCTAGTTGACTCAAGTCATTCTCATGTCAAATTGGTAGAATTTGGTCCATCTAAAACATTGAAAATCAACCCCTCTCTCAGCACATTAAGAAGAGAAGTTGTGAAACATGCTGACACAACACTTGGATGCTTTTGCCTGGATCTATAAGGAAATGAAGGGAGTGCATCCTTCGGTGTGTACTCACCACATCTACATTAAGGAAGGATGGAAACGAGTGAGCCAACCATAGAGGAGAATGAACCTAACCCTCAAAGACATAGTCAAAGAAGAATTGCAGAAGTTGTTGGATACAGGGTTCATTTACACCATCTCAGATAGTGAGCGGGTGTCCCCTCTAGTTTTGGTCCCAAAGAAGAATGGAAAGTGGAGGATCTATGTGGATTACAGAGAGCTAAACAAAGACAATAAGAAATACCATTTACCTCTACCTTTCATTGGTCAAGTCTTGTATGGTCTTGCAGGGAAGAATTTCTTCTCTTTCTTAGATGGATTCAATTGTTATAATCAGATCCAGATCAACCCAGAGGACCAAGATAAAATCACATTCACTTGTCCTTGGGGTACCTTTTCTTATAGGGTTCTTCCTTTCGGATTATGTAATGCCCCTACCACTTTTCAAAGGGTAGTTTTGAGCATATTTGTTGAGCTAGTACATAACTCTATAGAGATCTACATGCAAGATTTCACTCCCCCTTGGGGTACCTTTTGTCATAGGGTTCTTCCTTTCATATTATGTAATGCCCCTACCACTTTTCAAAGGGTAGTTTTGAGCATTTTTGTTGAGCTAGTACATAACTCTGTAGAGATCTACATGCATGATTTCACTCCCCATGGGTGTGACTTCCTGAAGGCTTTCTCTAACTTGGGGAAAGTATTAAATAAGTGAATTTAAATGAACATATCACTTAGTCCTTAGAAGTGTGAATTGTTGATGAATTTAAGGACTATTTTGAGTCACTTAATATCTTAGGACTACAAGTGGACCCAAATAAAATTGCCCTCACAAAAAGGGTCTCTACTCCTCAAAAGCAGAGGGATGTCAAGATTTTCTTGGGCTTAGCTGCATATTATAGGAGAATTATCAAAGACATCAGCAAAGTAGCCTCAATATTGTTTGGACTGCTGGAAAATGCTTGAATTTTGGTGGTCCCTAGAAATATTGAAGGACAAGCTGACAACTGCACCCATACTCAAAGGCCCAAATTGGGATCTTCCTTTACACATCCATGCTGATGCATATGAAAAAGATATAGGAGTAGCTCTAGGCTATATTTTCCTTATGCCATTTACTTCATTAGCAAGAAATTGTCAAAGGCTGGATTGAACTACATTGTGAGTGAAAATGAACTCCTAGCTGTTGTCCATTCCCTGAAAAAATTCAGACACTACATCATTGGATATAAAACCTTTGTGCATATTGATGATGTTGTTATCAAATACTTAATGAGAAAGCTTAACGTGGATGCTAGAATGTAGTTGCATTTTTTTTCTCTAGATTTGCTTTGTCTGCAGGTGAGGAAGGAATAGTTGATGATCAACTACTAGATGCACATTTATTTCTATTTGAGTTTTGTCTCCATGGTTTGTTGACATAGCCAACTAACTAGTTGCTGCAAAGTTCCCTCCAAAATTTTCATCTAGGGAAAAGAGCATAATTGTAAGGAAGAGTGTCCCATTCACCTAGATTGGGGGAAGTAGCTTCAAGTTAGGCCTAGATCAAATTTTGAGGAGGTGTGTCAGGGAGGAGGAAGTCTTTGACATCCTTCTAGCTTGTCATGCTGGGCCTTGTGGAGGTCACTTTGTAGCCAAGAGGACAAATTTCAAGGCACTGCAAGCTGGATACTACTGGCATACTCTCCACCAAGATGCAAGAAGATGCACGAGTCAATGTGATCAGTGCCAGAGGATGGGAAAACCTACTCCCAAGGATTAAATTCCCTTGCAATTTTAGGTGACTCTAGAGCCATTTGAGAAGTGGAGCATGGATTTCATTGGGCCCATTGATCCACCATTAGGGCAGAAAAAGTACATAATTGTATGCACTGATTATTTGGCAAAGTGTGCTAAGACCAAGGCTATCAAGGTAGCAATAGAGGAGAAAGTGGTTGAGTTCTTAAGGGAGAATGTATTCTACAAGTTTGGTACCCTAGAGAACTAGTCATAGATCAGGGAGCTCAATTCACATCACATATGATAAAACATTTGTTGAGGAAACATGGGATAAAACATAGGAAGTCAACTAGATATCATCCTCAGGCCAATGGAAAAGTAGAGATCACCAACAAAGCATTGGAAGGAATCATCACCAAGGTTGTGAGAACTGCAGAAAAGATTGGGTTGATAGACTTGTGGAGACCACTTGGGCCTATAATACAACTTCGAAGACAACCACTAGTTTCACCCATTATGACTTGGTATATGGAAAGAAGGCTCTGCTCTCCATTGAGTTTGATTACAACACCTTGAGAATAGAAACGTTGTTGGATTTGGATGTTACAAAGGCACAACAGGGGAGGCTACTCAAGTTGAATGGTATGGATGAATTCGGGATGAAGGCCATCCTACACACTGAAGTTATCCAAGTACAAAGGATGTTTTGGCATGAAAAGAACATAAAGGACAATGTTTTGAAGAAAAGGATTGGGCTCTGCTATATGACTCTAGGTTCAATGACTTTAAAGGTAAATTTATGACTAGTCGGTTAGGCCCATACCTGATAGAGAAGTTCCATGACAATGGGGCTGTCCAAATCAAGACCATTGATGAGGAAGGTATTCCCTTGATTTTCAATGGATATAGATTGAAATCTTACAAAATAACATTATCTGGGGAGGAATTCATCAACACCATTAGTAAGAAGGTAAATGTGATTGGAAGTGTACTAGCTTCCAAGTCACACCATTCTTGAAAATTGTTTTTTATTTGTGAAAAAAGAATAAAATAAGAGGCATGCATGGAAACCTCTATGAGACATATGAGGCCAACTCTTGGGTTGAAAACATCCTTTAGGTAGCCCAAGAGTGAAAAAGAAAAGAAGAAAAAAGGAGATCCCTAGGGGAAAACCTCCCTTGAGGCGCCCAGGGTAGGCAGGTAGGTTCAAAACCTCTCTTGAGGTAGCCTGTGTGTCTTTCAAAAGAAAAAGATAAAAGAACAGAAAAAAAAACAAAAATAATACCATGGCAGGGAACTCAAACCTGTCCACTAATAAATTATGTGACTTTGTACGCTTTGAAAGCAGTGAAATATGCAGAGAAACAAGGACATCATGCCAAGTTTCATTCCATTTCTCCCTCCATAAACTCCATTTCATCCATGTGTAGAGCCTCATGAATGCTTCATCTTGACACTCTTCTTCACTCATTTTCCTTCAAGTTGACCATTTATTTTAACTTGATAGGCATCAAATTGTAGGTTTTTGACACAGGTAAGGTAGTAATGATCCTACTTTTCATATTTCCTAAATGTTCCTTATTATTAAGTTAAATTTTGCATTGGCTACTAGATTCATGCAATTTTGCAGCTAACATCCGTTTCTGCAGCCAACTCCATTGTTGAACAGGGTTTAAGGCACCATTCAAGGAAAGAGAGATATGGTAAGAAAGAGGTTGTCACCTCAATGATCTCCTCCTATTCATCTACACCAAATTGTTATAAGAAATCCTGAATCATGTGGTCAAAGGTAAAATTCAACACGTAGCTAGAGCAAGCAAGCAAGAGTCTGAGATGAAAACACCTCACGATTTTCTTTGTTGAATAGCAAATCGTTAGTGAATCATTACCTATTTTTTAGTTTGATAGTTAAATTAGAACTCTATTAGCTGAAAGTAGGTATGAAAGACTCAAACATTTATTAAATGGCATTTATAAATACCATAAGGCGGGATAAAACATGGGACAACATGAAGGAATATTTGGGGACTGCAATCATTTTAAAACTCTGTGTTTTTATTTAATGGAAGCACCTTTGAATACTTGATGCACAATTAATTGTTCGTTGGAGCTTGAGACGGCTTGTTTGTGGAGGGCCCCTACAAACAGTGAGGGTTTTTAACTTATAGATTTCCCCTTTTGTTATTATTTGTTGTAGTATTTTTGCATATATTCATTTCATAATTCTTAGTCTGATTTTAGATTAGATAGCAATAGAAATATTTATTTTGATTAGAAAGGTAGTAGCGAAGTTATCTATTATTTTTTTTTGGATCATCAAATAGAAATATTAATCATAGCCATTTATAATTTTGATATTATTATGATTGTTTTACAATTCTCTTTTATAGTTTCTGAAGCAGATTTAAATCATCAACATACCAACGACTTCCTTGTGATGTCTTTGGAACTTCATTAAAACATTTCAACTTCATAGCATAGGATATTTCTCTTTATAGATTTGGGTGTATAGATTTCTTTCAGCTTTATGATCAGAGCATTTGTACTCAAAAGTTTTTCTTAGCTTAAATTCAAAACAAGAGTGGTTTGTTTGCAAGTTACTTTCTTGAACTTTAAATTTTGAAGCAAGAGTGAGTTAATATAGTTTCCATTCAGCAAATAAGAGTTAATTTATTTTTCATTCTACAAGTGTGAGTTAATATATTTTTCATTTTACAAGTGTGAGTTCTTTATGGTTTCATTTTTGAAGTAAGAAATATAGCTTTGAATTTAAAATCATTTTATTTTCATTAGATAGCAATATTTGAAATAGGAATAACAAAAATTTAACACACATTTACAATAACTCAATCAATTAATAAATCCGACTTAATAAATAGGCTTCTAGCATATATTGTGCACTTTCAGTTCATAATTTACCAACCCGGGTCGATAATTTATGTAATCAAATTTAAGAAAATTAAATTGACAAACATTTTGGCACCGTTTCTATGGAGGTGTAAATAGAAGTCTTGATTTCTTTTGGATAAAAGAAAACAAAGAAAAAATAAAAATAGAAACATGATATTCATAGGGAAGGAGACTCCAGGGGTAGATTTGTAGGTAGAGGAAAGAGCTTAATTCCAGCAACATCACTTACCCCACCACGACCTTATAGTTCCACACCACACGCATAAGCTCAAATTCCATCCATAGAAGGAAAACATAAACTCCATGAGGTATTAAGATCCGAAATCCAACCTGGAGATTCACCAACTTCATCAACAGAAGCCATAATAGAAGAAGAGGATCCTATATCCCCAAAAACAGGAGTAATTTTCCTATCTTCAATTAGAGAACACTAGCTCAAGATTTGGAAGTTACTACTAAATAAGAGGAAGAAGAACCCTATTTCAAACCATTGATAGAAGAACTAGAGGAACTAGAGGAAGTTGAAAACCCAATCTTAGAACTAGAACCCTATATTAGTTTTGAAGAATTTGGAATGGCTGGAGAAGGGGAAGGAGAGGTACATAATTTGAATGGTGAACAACCTATTATTGGAGGTGGAAGAGGAGGTGGAAGAGGTGGAGGAAGGGGAAGAGCAAGAGGAGAAGATATAAATCCAGAACACTTTGGATTTCCTATCCTCGATGAAGATACAACTATGAAAATGAAAAATATATCACCCCTGATCCTTGCAAACTTTCATGGATTAAGGATTGAATATCTTGAGACATTTCTCTTTGAATTTTTAGTCTTATGTAGATCATATGATTATCTGCATGATGCTAAAAAGTTGAAATTATTCCTTGCAACTGCTAAAGATGCAACATTAAAATGGTTTATGAGTTTATGAATAAAATCCATAAGAACATGGGAACAAATGAAAAATACATTCTAAGAGAAATATAAGGACTACTATATGCCCCATAATATTAACGATGGATTCTTTAAAATGGTACAGAAAGAAGATGAAAAGCTTTAAAGACTTAGTTGAAATATTTGCTTATAATGTTAAAAGGACAAAACAAATAATCTATATGAGGAAACTTTGAAAGCTCTCCTATTGAAATCCATTAGAGATGAGTGGATTGAAATTCTCAATCTAATGGGTAAGGGAGACTTTTCTCAGCTGTCACTATGAGAAATTTGTGAGTTGTGCATACACATTTCAAGAATCAAAGAAAGAACTGGAAAAAATCCAGGAGATCCTCTTTTATCAAGGATTAATAAATCTATAGCTGGGACAGTAAGTAGAGAAGAATTAGGAAATTTGCTTGATAATTTTAAAACAGATATTTTAGGGAGTCTTAGTGACCAAATTGACACCTTTAAAATTGAAAAGAAGCAAAAAACTGAAAATGTTACATTGTCCCTTTTTTCCCGAAGTGCAGAAAGAAATGTGACTTGAGAGAATGTCCTCTTGATTTAAAGAGTGTAGAAACTTGTGTTATTTGTGTGGAAAATCATGATAGTAAAGAATATCCCTCAATAGAAGGTCTTAAAGTTGTCTATCAAGAAGAAGGAGTACCAAATCAGGTAGATACTCTTTGCTTTATTGCTAAAAGGCCTTGGCAGAATCCATAGCCAAATACAACTCAAGGTCTTAACACTCAACCATTTAGACAATCTGTTGGCCAGTGGATCCACCATAGCAAGTTTTTGGGGCTTGACGCCCACGTTATGGTTGATAAAATGTAAATACCCCACAAAATGTCAGTGCGGAGCGCGAGAGTATAGGTTTGTCTACCCTAAAATAATGTATTTTAATGTAAAGTGTGTCGACCTACCCATGGTCCGTGGACCATGGGATTGTATAAATAGAGTGAGGCTCTAAGTGTAAAAGCCGGTTTGGAGTCTTTTAAGAAGTAATAGATAGATGCGATGGCATGATTAGACTATAGTAGTGAATTTAAAGTATATTAGGTCATAGTAGAGGGTAGAGGCTCTGCAGAAGTGTGCAAAGGCCTAGCAGAGTTCGCAGTTGAGTGTGCAGACCCCTGCAGTTGAGTGCACAAGGAGTCAAGGATCAATATTTGAAGGCCTTATTAATAAAGATCAGTTGGTTTGATATATTGTGCATCTGGTTCGTAGATCTGTAATTGAATGTTATGTGCTGATAATACCTGTTTATTTATCTATGCGCACTTATATATATGATTATCATTGAGAATATTCTTAGTAATTAACGAAAAAACCCTAACTGAGGAAGAACTGGGTAGTTAACATTGATCGCATTGCGGCAGACGCTGCACGGTTTCAAAAAACACCAGGAGCTTTCAGGTACGTGTAATCTAGTAAGCGTGAAAAGTGGATCAGGCACCAATCTCCCACATCAAGACATCCCTAGGGTGTGGAAACCTGGTTTGAGCACCCTCCCATACTACCTCAGGTGAGACCTTAGTTCACGCTTCGTGGACTATTGCCGAAAGGGCCGGTAGTACTGGGATTTGGTTGGCTAAACTCACTGCTGAACCTCGGTCAGGTCCCAAGTAGCCAAAAAATGGTTCCATTACTGGGACTGAGATCTGCCTAAGGGATGTCTGATGTCGGAACATAGGAATCCCATGAAGAAGGAAATTGAAGAGTGGTTAGATCAAAAGATTCACAAGTTCCTTACACAGGAAAATAGAACTCCGCAACTATTTGAGAATAGGTGGTTGGATTGCTACATGTATACAGAAATCCACGAGATTTTCTTTGAATCCTTTCCATTAGAGCTATATGATTGGATCACAAGATTAGTCGACAACCAGGGAAGGTATAAGCTCAAACAACTGATAGTGTGGACCCCGGAGTTGGTACACAGACTAGAGGCATCCAAACATAAGATCACGAGAGCTTTGGACCACTGGCTCGACCGAATAATAGGGGGATTCATCACTGAGTTTGCGATACACACAATCGTAAGCTACAACAAAGCAGAATGAGGGTTTCTCAAAGGACCGGGAGGTCAGTATATTAAATATTTGAATACCTGGATTAAGATGTTGTTGTGAAAAAAGTGGGTCATGTGAATACATTAATGTTTGGAACGACGCAGAGTGGAAAAATCTACAAAGGTAGTGGGAGATTAGAGAACAATCAATTAATTTCACCGTCACTAGAAAGCGAGGAAGAGATTGCTCAGTTCTCTCCAAGAAGTGCGGTCCAGTTGATAAGGCAACGTATTCCACAGTTACCACCTCCACCCATGCCACCACCCACTTCACCTCCATCTTCACCCACTCCACGTCCACTAACCCCACAATTCAGCATGGTGAACGTGATCAAGCTACCTGTATTTAGAGAAGTAGGAAATGAGGACCCAAAACAATTCTTGTTCATGGTAAGAGCAGTGTGGGAAGCACAAGGGGTCATAGATGATAACATTAAGAAGGTTACATTGGTGAGCATGCTGCAGGATCACGCATTGATGTGGTATATTAAACACTCTAATGACTACCTGAACGAAGGGATAACAGAGATCTGGAATGCTTTGAACAAAGAATTTAACCGACCAAAGTCCAAGACACAGTAAATCATTGGGTTTAAAGAGATCATGATGCTCCTGGGCAAGACACCCTGGGATCTGGATCAGCGGCTAAAGAGTATGATCCGCCTGGCTAATATGATATTAACAGATGTGCAACACCGCACATGGTTTGTGGCATCTCTAACACCGCATCTGAGCACGGTGTTGTCATAGCAGAAGCTTTCAACCTAGGCTGAAGCATTAGAAATGGCGATGAGATTGCATGAAACTCCGATACAAGATCCTGGGTTGGGAGTTCAACAAATCCACGCACAACTATAGAATCTATGCTTGGAGATGCAGAGTTTGAAGCAGGATAGGGCACCTCGGCCAGAGGTGCGTGAAAAAGTGTGGTGTATAAAATGTATAGGTCAGGGTCACGACAAGGATCACTATCTAGTATACGTGAACTACTTAGAAGGAGGGCAGCCAATGCCATTGAGACCAGAAGCGCAGGAAAGGCCTAGTGCGACACTAGCATTATGGTGCACGATCTGTCAGATAGGAGGGAAACACACGACAGACAATTGTCATCTATTGAAGAAGTATACACAGGCCCCACATCAATTGTTTTGTAATTTCTGTAGGTTCGTAGGCCATGATGAGCGCACTTTTCGCAGCTACAAGCTAATGATGGATCAGACCCCAGCATATAGGATGCAGATAGAAACGCAAGCCCTAGACCCAGTTGCGGGGATAACGCGCGATGGATTTTAGGGCCAAGGTCAAGGACGAGGAGGAATGGGACTAGGAAGGGGTCACAGACAGTTGATTTGTTACAATTACGGAGGACCTAGGCACTCTGCCTACGAGTGCACCAATCTGACAAGAATATATTGTTCATACTATGCTTAGTTTGATCATGAATGAGTGGATTTTCCTACATTGATCACACAGATGTGTGAGAAAGGGGTACTCTAGCCTCCTCCAACTCAGAATATCCAGATGATGAGGTCTGAACCACGTGAAGAAGACCCAATGTGAACATGATGCTCAGAAGTTGCATGACCACAAGGGAATACAATGGGAAGTAGCCTAAGGAAGATACATGGGTTTGCAAGGCTCCTGTAAAGGAACCTAAGTTCAACTTGGAATGTGCAAAGGAGACATTTATGGAAGCTAAGAAGAGCTTCACGAAGGCCTCCACTTCAGGTAGTAAGGATGAGCTAGAGTCGGGAGTGGATTCTTCTGTTATCACGAAACCCACCCCTGATAGGCTGTTGATCAAGTAGACCTTGTGTAACTATTTCAAATCAACGTTTGGCTGAGGCTTAGCCTCCTCAACCCGAGAGGGCTTTCTCAAAGGGTTAATGATATTGATTTAAGATATGGATAGATGGCTAACTCTATGGTTTGGGATTTTATATGTTTATAGGTTGAAAGATGAAGACCTACTACCATTGGGCTATGGAGTCAGTGACAGAGATAAGGATAACAAATATCTCTTCTTATAAAACTGAGGCTTGTATATACTTCAGTGAAAGAGTGACACATTCAGGAAAGTCTTAATAACTTGAAGTTCATAGGAGTCAGAGCATGTGGGCATGAATTCTGAGTAATGATACATCAAGGTATTCAAAAGGAAAGAATTTAAAGTGATTGATCATATTTTAATACCTAAAGGAAGTCAGAGCATGAGTAACCATGAATTCTGAGTAATAAGTATTAAAACATTGAAGAAAAACATCCAAAGATAGGACCCAAGAACTCAATTCACCATAGTTCAACACTTAAAGGAAGTCAGAGCATGTTCCTCCATGAATTATGAGTAATAAGAATTAAGACTATGGAAGTAAAACATATCAAAGATAAAATATAAAGCTCACTAAAGTACACTAAGAATCTCAGCTTCAGAAAAGTCCAACTGCTTTTGTATATATCAGCCCCTGCACAGCATTTACAAAAGTAGTCTTGTTCTATAAAATTTTCCAACCCTTGTTACATTAGATTTTCTCCAATATATAGAGTTCATTACAGGACTTAGATTCCTCCTCTAGCATGATGGGAATTCGAATTCCTCCTAATTTGACACCAATTGACACTTAAAACAAACTATTAATTACAACTAGCTGTTAACTAGCAGTGCTAGTGACCTAATACAACTAGGAGTGTAACTCCTTATTATGAATAAGCCACCTAGACTAAACATTAAATACATTCTTTGAAAACTGTAACCTCATGAATTCAAATTTGATGAAGCCTCCCATGTTATCACTTGACTGCTGATGACAAACCCTAGAAATTAGGGAACATGTTTCCCTATTTTTAGGTTTAGGATACTTGAACATTGGCACGTGGGAAAGAAAATTTATCTCCTTATCCATGACACATTTTACAAAACTGAAGGAGGTTTTTGTATTCCATGTTTTCTAGAACAAAAACCTCTCCTGTTTTTTTAAACACTTCTCTAGCTGTCTAGAATCTGTCCTTGAAAAACACGTGTAAAACAGGAAAAATCCGTTCTCTGAAATTAGGGTTTCAAAGAAAGCTTCGTATATCCCAACGGAAAAAAATTACCAAGAAAATGAGATAGCTAATTGTAGCTAGAGAGTTGATGAAGAAAAACCTCCTTCAAAATTCCAAAATACCTTTTCCTGTGACCACTAGCTGTCTTTTAATATCAGGTGTAGACTGGAAAATTCTAGTTTGTGAAAAACTGCACCTACAATAGTTTCATAGCGCACGTTTAACCATAAATTCCTCCCACCTCAGAACAAATTTGAAGAAAATTAAAGAGGTTTTTGTAGTTTAGTATGTTATGAAGAAAATATTCTTTCATTTTTTGAAATTGAGTTCTCAGTTGCTCAGGAGACCTTCTGGGAATTGACTAGTAAAAGCAGAAAACAGAGTTTTTTATGCTAAAACAGGCTGCGTCAGGGGTTTTGTAGTGCGCTACGGAAAGTCCTAGTTCAGAACCCCCTATTTCGTAGCGCAGCCAGTGAAAATTCTGGGTTTTGCGCTACGAAAACACCTAGAGTGAGTTTTTCCCTACAAAAACCTTGACACAAGTTTGACAGATGGAATTTTAGGTGATGTGGGACCAGTGATGGGCAAGAACGGAGTGTTGACCCTATTTGACCATACCAACAAGACTCTTTTCTAAATCTTAGACACTAAAGCGACCATGGAATGACTAAACCAAGACTAACACCAATCCTTTGGAATCTTAGTGATGTCAAAACACATGGTGAGGCTTTTAGGACGTGGAATGAGGCTGTGAAACTTTTCTTTTTTGGAAAAGAGAATGACACTTATTGAGATGAGATGACTCAAAACCTATAAGACTATGAATAGAAACAAGGAAAACTTTCCAAAGCTTAGAAACAAAAATTTTAGGGTGATAACAGTGGCTCCACTAGGGATAGTGTGCCCTTGTGGTATACTAAGAACCTGTAGCTCCAGTGCCACTATCCATTCTCTAGAATAAAACTCTGAACTTCTACCTAATCTGCTCCTCAAGCCTTTAATGATTTGTTGCAAGAAGAATTCAAACTGCACCTGCTGAAATAGATGCTCAGTCAACCTACCCTGAGCTTATTTGCACATTCCTACCTACCCTATCAGCTGCAATCTCCACTTGTAGCTCAAGGAACATGAAATTTCCAATGAAGCTAGTCATCGGTCTGATCTGACACTTGAATCTCCTGACTGCATTCAACCTCAAAATAACCATGATAGTGAGATGACCAAATCAACTTATAATGTATATGACCTTCATAACGCAAATAAAAATGAAATACTGATGTGCAAAACTTTGCCATGTATTCATTTATAGGGTCAAAGTGGACATGATTATTTTGATGATCATCATAACATTATATATCTTCAGACAACTGATTCTCAGCCACACAAAATTCCTTTGATAAGCTATCCAACTGCCTTTCTACATGATTCCCATAGACAATGTAATTTTCCTCACTATTATGATCATTCTTTGAAGTAATCTGCTGCAAAGAATTACATAAATGATCAACCTTTTCCTCTTCCTGAGGGTTATAAAAAATTTCTTCCAGTATTTCTTCTTGATGTTTGCAATTATTTTCATCTTCATTATCATCTGAAGACTGACAAGTTTGCTGCATCTCTTCATCAATCTCAGAGGATGTAATATGATTTTCATAAGTAAACCCCTGCTGATCTTCATGGTGCAGTTCGTGGGATGTTATCCTTTATTCTTGGTGTTGAAATGTATTGTTATGAAGAGCCTCTAAAATTCTTCATCCATAAGTTCATCATCACCATAACAATCCTCCAGATAT
The DNA here is from genome assembly GCA_031772625.1 of Pinus tabuliformis. Classification (NCBI taxonomy): domain Eukaryota; kingdom Viridiplantae; phylum Streptophyta; class Pinopsida; order Pinales; family Pinaceae; genus Pinus; species Pinus tabuliformis. The sequence goes on along the minus strand of CM062805.1, from coordinate 162,222,875 downwards.
TGAATAAGACTCAAAGAATGTTTACAGAAATTTTTTACCAGCAATAAGGAAGGATGACATTTTTTATACATCTCATAGAATTCATCATGAAAATTAGCAAGCGAATATATTGAACCATTTTCCGAGCTTTTATACCAAGACCATGCTTTTCCTTCTAAAGTGGTCATAAACATCCTCATGAGATAATCTTGAGGGAACTGAACCTTAAGACTCCGTACATGCATATGGAACCTAACCAAATGAAGAGCAGCATTGTCTTTCTTTTCATCTTTGAATATTGGAAGATCATCTAACCAATCAACCTTTGGCATATGATTTGGAAAACCAGGGATGTGAGACCAATTCATAGGGGCATACCTGGCATTCATTCTTGCGATAGAACTCATCTTGAAACTTCATCAAGCTACTGATCTTGTAGCAGTGGCGTCACCTTCCAATTTGTTATTTGATGTGTGGAGTCGCCAAGGTAGTTTTGTAGCCTCGAAAAGATGTCTGAGCTCCTGCTACGTTCAGAAGTTCAACTTCTTTATTTTAGGAATGAATAAACTTTAGACTCCCGGTAGACGCACCAAAATGTTATGACAAAACCCACCCCTGATAAGTTGTTGATCAGGTAGACCTTGAGTAACTATTTCAAACCAACTTTTTGTTGAGGCTTAGCCTCCTCAACCCCAGAGGGCTCTCTCAAAGGGTTAATGATATTGATTTAAGTTATGGATAGATGGCTAACTCTATGGTTTGGGATTTTATATGTTTATAGGTTGAAAGGTGGAGACTTTCTACCATTGGGCTATGGAGTCAGTGACAGAGATAAGAATAAAAAATAGCTCTTCTTATAAAATTGAGGCTTGTATATACTTCAATGAAAGAGTAACACATTCAAGAAAGTCTCAATAACTTGAAGTTCATAGGTGTCAGAGCATGTGGGCATGAATTCTGAGTAATGATACATCAAGGTATTCAAAAGGAGAGAATTTAAAGTGATTGATCAGAGTTTAATGCCTAAATGAAGTCAGAGCATGAGTAACCATGAATTTTGAGTAATAAGTATTAAAACATTGAAGAAAAACATCCAAAGATAGGACCCAAGAACTCAATTCACCATAGTTCAACACTTAAAGGAAGCCAGAGCATGTTCCTCCATGAATTATGAGTAATAAGCATTAAGGCTATGGAAGTAAAACATATCAAAGATAAAAGATAAAGCTCACTGAAATACACTAAGAATCTCAGCTTCAGAAAAGTCCAACTCCCAATAGCAGAAAAGATTCACCAAATGGTGGATGGATCCTCCAAGGCCCAGGAAGCAGCAGCGAAGGTTTAGTTGGAGCTAAACCTGTAAATCGTTGAGCTACATTTGAAGGCGCAGCCCTCCACAGCCCCCGAAGTCAGAGAGCAACATGCCCATGCTATCCAACTGGGGCTGGAAAAGATTGGCCAAGCAACACAAGATTGCACCGGGCTGTTGAAGAAAGCACTCACCATGCTGAAACACCTACAGGAAGACCCAAGTCTGCAACACCTAGCGGCCAAGATGCGTGAGTTACAGTGGGAGTACGATAGTGTCTGAGGTACTGTATAGATGGTTTCCTTACTCAACGACTCGCCCGACTGCAGCAGGAAAGGGCACTGAAGGACCAACTAGATGCCATGTGCCAAGATGAAGCAGTGCTCAAGGAATGCATCCAACCATGGATAGATGAAGCGTTCATGATTACCACTACCATTGGAGGGTAGCTGGCACAAATGAAGACACTTTCTACGATTGGACAAGAAGGTGACCCTGCTTCCAAAAGTTCAGAGATTCAGATGCAACAGATACAACAGGCAGCTAAACAATGTGTTGCAGATACCCAGGCTATGCGTGACCTCCTGGATGGACTTCATGTGAAGATCACTGCACTAGCCGAGTGACTCAGGATGAGTCACGATGATTGTGTTGGGGGCCTATTGGGCAGCGGATCCCCCATAGCAAGTTTTTGGGGCTTGAAGCTCAAGTTTTGGTCGATAAAATGTAAAGACCCTGCAAAATGCGGGCGTGGAGCACGAGAGTCTAGGGTTTTCTACCCTAAAATAATATATTTTAATGTAAAGTGTGTCAGCCTACCCATGATCCGCGGACCAAGGGATTGTATAAATAGAGCAAGGCTCTAAGTGTAAAATCTAGTCTGGAGTCTTTTGAGAAGTAATAGATAGATGCGAAGGCATGGTTAGACTATAGCAATGAATTTGAAGTGTATTGGGTCATAGTAGAGGGTAGAGGCTCTGCAGCTGAGTGCGCGGACCCTTGCAGCTGAGTGTAAAGGAAGGAGTCGAGTATGTACTAGATCAAGCTTTGAAGGCCTTATTAATAAAGATCAGTTGGTTTGATATATTGTGCATCTGGTTCATAGATCTGTAATTGAATGTTATGTGTTGATAATACATGTTTATTTATTTGACCGCACTTATATATATGCTTATGATTGAGAATATCCTTAGTAATTAATGAACAAACCCTAATTGAGGAAGAATTGGGTAATTAACATTGATCGCACTGTGGGAGAGGTTGTGCGGTTCCATAGAACACCAGGAGCTCTCAAGTACGCATAATCTAGTAAGCACAAAGAGTGGATTAGGCACCGATCTCCCATATCAAGAAATCCCTAGGGTGCAGAAACCTGGTTCCAGCACCCTCCCATACTAACTCGAGTGAGACCTCATTCTGCGCTCTGCGGACTGTTGTCGAAAGGGCTGGTAGTATCGGGATTTGGTTGGCTAAACTCACTGTTGAACCTGGGTCAAGTGCCAAGTAGCCAACACAATAATCAAAAAGTAATTGGATTGCCCCAATGCCTTGGTAATATTGGCCACAAACTTGGTCACAAGGATGGAAGAATCCTTATGGAAAGCACCCTCAATTTCCTGAATTTCCACAATTTCAGAAATTATATCCTATGTTTCCTCCACAATATTATCCTTAGCCTGATCAACAAACTCAAACTCACAATTTGAATCCACAACTTTCATTACCATTTCCAAAAATACCAAATCAATTACCTGCCCAACCACTCCCAAATCCGAACAATAATAAAAATTCACAACCTGTTTACAATATGGAAGGACAAAATTTTCAAACTTACATGATAACTCCACTGGATATAAACAATGTTCAACTTAGATCTGGTAGAATATTAGAAAATAAGTCCCCATTAGTTGTTATTCAAGAAAGTGAAAAAGAAAAGATATTTGAAGAAGAAAAGTCTCTTCATGAAAAAGAAAAAACTCAAAAACAAGTTACTGCTACACATTGAAAAGTAACTCAACTCCTATTATGGAACAACCTTAACAATATGTTTCAAAACCACCTTTTACTCAAAGATTAAAAATTGATGAAGGGGTAGAAAAACAAATTTTATTTCCTGATTACGACATGTTAGATGAACTGAAGAATGTTTCCATAAATATTATTTTACTACAAGCCATGAAAGAAATGCCAATTTTCACAAACACAATTAGGGACTTGAGCATAAAAAGACCAGGAAGAAAAAGAAAAAAAATCAAAAGAATCCAACTAGTTGGAAAATTTGTAGATATCATGATGGGTAAGACAACAATTCAGAAATATTTTGATCCAGGAAGTCCCATTGTGAAAACACACATCAATGGTATAGAGATCCCAAATACATTGATTGATCTAGGAGCAGCCATAAATATCATGAGTAAACAAACTACGAAGCAATTAAAACTTTCTAAGCTTCAATATACACCTACACTGTTACAATTGGCAGATAGATCTGTAATCAAACCTGATGGTGTATTAGAAGATATATACGTATCCTTAGATTCTTGGGAATATGCTGTCAATTTTATGCTTTTAACACCCAATAATAACTTAAGAGGGCACCCATTGATTCTAGGAAGACTATGGCTAGCTACAGTCAATGATTTTATAAGTTGTAGATATGGTTATATGTTCATTTCTGATAGGAGCTCAAAAAACAAATTCACATTGTATCCACCAGCAAAAATAACAGTAGAGGTTGAAAATGAAGAATGGAGAGATGATGGAATTAATATAATACAAATCTTTGCTACTTCACAAATAGATGAGGAAGATCAAATTTTGAATTTAATAAGAAATAATAAATCTTCATTATATTGTGATCAAAGTTTTTAGGAACAATGAAATATTGAATATTTATCATCTCGTCAACTATCCTTGCATTCTATGGAAAAATTTGGCAATTCTACAATTGAAATATTTCAAGGAAAATCTTTGAATATGAACAATAATTTGGAAGAATTTTAAAGGAAAGAATTAATAAAGATGTTACAAGAACATTCCTCTGCTTATGCATGGGAATATACTGACATGAAGGGAATTGATGCTAATACTTGTATACATCGTATCTACATTGAAGAAAATGCCAAACCAATTCGACTACCTCAAAGAAGAATGAATCCAAATCCAAGGGGAGTTGTTAAGGAAGAACTACAAAAACTGTTTAATGTCAATTTCATCTATCCAATATCAAAAAGTTAGTGCATTTCACCCTTAGTAATTGTCCCTAAAAATAATGGAAAATGGAGAATGTGTATTGACTATGGGAATTGAATAGAGCCACTTTAAAAGATTACTTTCCACTTCATTTCATAGATCAAGTTTTAGATACATTGGCATGAAAGAAATATTTTTCAATCATAGATTACTTTAGTGGCTATAATCAAATCCAAGTAGCCCCAGAAGACCAAGGTAAAACTATAATTACCTTCCAATGGGGTACTCATGCTTATTGAGTACTTCCTTTTGGATTATGTAATGCCCTTGCAACATTCCAAAGAGCGGTATTAGGAATTTTTTCTGATGTAATGCAAGATTGTGTGGAAGTGTATATGGACGATTTTATAGTTTATGGAGATTCTTTTGAAGAAGCTCTTAAAATTTTGGAAAAATTTCTCATTAGATGTAAAGAGGAAAATCTCTCATAAATCCATGAAAAATGTTTTATGATGTTTACTGAGTGAATTGTTTCAGGACACCATATTTAAGGAAATGGAATTAGAGTGGACACATCTAAAGTAGAATTTATTTCTAAATTATCTATTCCAATCTGTTAATGAGATGTTAGAATTTTTCTTGGTTTCATTGGTTATTATAGAATATTCATAGAAAACTTTACAAAAATTGCATCTCCACTTTTCAAACTACTCACAAAAGACTGTCAATTCAATTGAAATTGTGATTTCGAAAAGGGCTTTGAGTCATTAAAAGAGAAAATATCTTAAGCACCCATTCTTAGAGGACCAAATTGAAAATTACCTTTCCCATTGCTAGCTTGAGGGGGTCTAGACCTAGGTTTAGAGTCAGTTGCGCTAAACAAAAAAACCCTTCAATATTGGCCCTTTCGGCAACAACCTATGTAGCACAGGTTGTAGTCTCACCCGAATCAATATAGGGGGATGACAAAACTAGGTTTCTGCATCCAGAGGTTTGTGTGATGGGTTTTTGTTACTTCTAGGGCTTTATCTCGATTTTTGCGAACCCTAACCCTTGAAATACAGAAATTAAGATAACTTACAGATAAAAACTTCTAACTCTGTGCTGATTGCTTTAAAAATTCATGTCATTAAGTAAACTAACAGATCTATTACTTTCACGCACTAGTTAAGTGTTTCTTTAGGTAATTACATAAAACAAAGAAAATAAAAGAAAATGTATAAGTAAACAGAAAGTCACAAATACACAAATATGGCTCCAAAATAGTCTTACTATGATCAATCCTTCTGTTACACTCTTTCTTCCTTGCACACATAGCTGCAAGGGCCCGCACACTCAGCAAAGGACTTACCAAGGTCTCCACGCACAAAGCTATAGGAGCCTTCCCATTCACCTAACTACAGAAAACATAATTTTATTCCTTAGATTACTAGCCCATACATAGATATTCAATGATCAGTTGACTTCCTATGACTCACTATGACTCCTTTATATAGGTTCTTTCATGACAACACCACGGTTTGTGAACCATGGGCAGGTCACAAAACATCTTTAAATACTAACAAACTAAGGGGATTTAACCTTCCTAAAGCCCCTTTGACTCCTACGACCTTCGCACTCTGCTTCCTCAAAAGTTGGAGACTTTACATAGATAAAAAAAATTATTATAAAACTATTCCCAGGGGACCCTATCCCAACAGGGCACCAACACAAAGTCATGACTCATCCTCGATTCACTTAGCTGGTAAAGCCTCGATATTCACCTACAACTCACTGAATTCAATCATCAAAACTTGCAGATCGATTGTCCCCTGCAAAGCAGCTTGACGCAGTTCCTCGACTAGGTTTTTAGTGGTTGGGCCTTCAAGTACAAGGCCCGTGGTCCTTTGTGTCTGCTACATCCCCTTTAGTTTTTTCTTCACTGACACGGTCAACTAACTGGCCTCATCTACCCAAGGCTACATCCTTGAAAATATGATCGCTTCCTTGTGACGCAACTCATCAATTTCACTCAGGATGAGATTTCCTTCCTATAATATAGCAAACCTTTGCACGGGAGCTAAGGTTCACACTATCGACCTGATTTCATCAAACTAACTCTGATTCTCTCTGATGTTCATTCCAATCTTCTGCAGAGTTGGATCCTCCTGTAGTGAGGTCCATAATTCCATGTCTTGTTCAAATAACTGAGTGCAGCCCATGACTAGAGCTTCAAAGGTGGCCATTTCTACCTTAATAACTGCTTTGTGCCACTCTTTGAGTTCTCGAGGGGTAGTGGGCTGCAACTTTAATTGGAGCTATGAGATTTGCAACTGTAGCTCAAACCTAACTTTGCTAATTTCTTCCTTAGACCCTTTGACTACGGTGAGCATCTTTTGAATTTTCTATGAAGAGGCTGCATCAGCTGGAATGTGAAGCTCTGGAAGCTCACTATATGCCTATCTAATAGCAACCTCCAGCTACTGACTTTGCATTGTTACCTCATCCTTTTCCTTGAGGGCCTATGCCTTTTCCTCAAAGATATGGTGTTTATTTGTTTTTTCCCAACTGATGATCAGTAGTGTGCATTTTTCCTTGATTCGGAGCTCATTTGACACCCCATGTTATAGACCGTGCAGAGTCTGAATAGGAAGTGCGGCCAGGTTTAGACTCAGATCCTTCATATGTAATAGGTGCAAACTTTCTTCTACTAAATCGACGTGAAGGGACCCCCCTAGGAACGACACTAAGTGGAGATCAAGTGTAAGTTCTTCTTCCTTGGCTAACCCGCTCACTTGATTCAGGCTTGCTTTCTTCCCGCTCACCTATCCCATGCTCACTTCAATGAGACATGTTTGGACATGCAATTCCCACAGGCCCTGCTAGACCTTCCCTAATGTTTGTTGGTATTGCGCTTCAAAGTGACTCATAAGATCCATAATTGCATCATGGACCACATCCCCAATTTCATCCATGTCCCCCTCTATGAGGACCAAAGGCATCATGCTCGCTTCCTTATTTAATTTTTGCTTCTTGCGTTGCCCTGTCGTACTTAGTTTCTGCCTTTTCTTGACAAAAAAGGGGGACACCCTGCCTACACCGCCTTCCTCCTCTCCCTCAATCTCTTACTCCACGTTCATTCTCTTGGTGTTTGTCTCGTCGAGGTCAATGGTGGCCTGCGAATAGTCTTTTTGTTCATTTCTTCTTTTTCCTTTGTAGCAGCCTCTTCTTTCTCCTTTGCAACCACTTCTTTTTGTTGTGTTGCCTTTTTTCTTACCATGGCCTTCTCTCTAGCGGAAGCCTTTTGTGCTTTCTTCTTCTTTTATGTTGTTGTCATTACTGTGGTCTGCACTACTTCTCCTTTAGCAGCCTTACTCATTCCCGCGCTGACATCAGAGGGAGTCAGCTAGTCACTTGGCCACTTACTGTCAACCCTTATAATATCATCTTTAACAACTAAATATGGAAACTTGTACCATATTCCTTGAGCATCCTTCTTTGCGCGAATGTAGAAATTATGGAAATATTCCTTAAAGTCTTTGACATTGGTGTACCGCTCATGAAAACTTAGTGATAACCGTGGCCACTGGTTAATCACCATCTGGAGCTCAGGTAGATTTGAGTCTTGCTAAGGGAATTAGCTTTCTTTAGGTGTCCTCCAGGCCACCAATGTGATCAATAATAACAACCATACATAGTGGAATTACTTGCCTTCATCTTGGGCCTCTCTAAAATCCTCCATATATTCATGGCATAAATATTAAGCGCAGTTATACTGGACTCCTTTGACACATTGTGCAACCAAAGAAATGACTAGCGTCGACACTTCATCTGCATGCCACTTCCTCATGATCTTTCTAGCCAAGACCTGTGTGGCAAATTGCATCACGCAATTTGATATGCATTGAATAGGATATCTACATGACTTCTTGACGAGACCAAACTCACTCTTCATTTGGTCTGCCAACTTCTTTTCCTATGACTTTCCTAAGAAATCCTTCGTAGGTTCCACTCCTTGGTATGGCAACAACGTTGTGCAGGTGATTGGGATGGGCCTTCCCAACTAGAGGCACCCATCGTGCACTAATGTCAGCAATTGACACACACAAACTATGTTGATAGTTGTGTGACTGAAGTGCAACATCCAAAACATGTTTAGGAGCCCCACGTCCCCAACTCTAGCCACCTAGTTCATCGATTCAAGTCGCATGACGTCCAACTCTTCATAGTATACCTTCTTGAGGTACTTACTTGGTGCCAACTATGGAAACCTCTCATGGTCCCCTAGGTCCCAATCCTCCATTTTCAAGTTTGGTATCTGAGCTAGCAACGGGCCCTCAAACAATGCATTCCTCTAAAGCAAAGGGGTGGAGACTATAAACTTCGTGAAATTCGGGTCTTTGGGCACTTTCACTGTGGATTGTCTAGTTGGTATATATGATAGCAACTGGGTTATTGGCTCAGCCCCCTTTATGTCAATCTCCTCTACTCCCCTGCACAGTTCTTCCTCATCTAGGTCCAAGGGCTCCGTCAGATGTTTGAACCTACCCATCTCACCCTTCTAGCAGATTTCGTTTGGGTTTTTCTGTGGTGATTGTTACACTAGTGCTTACTGGGGCTTCTTCTACTTCTTATCTCCCACTGTGGAAGCAAATGGGTTAGGTCTTGGTGACCTAGGTGGGGTAGTAGGTAACCCTATAGGTATAGGTTATGCCACCTCTATCTCAGGTGGTGTTGCTATCATTCTCTAGACGATTATATTGCAGTTCCAATCAGGTAAGTTTTCAAATTCCTACTCGGAAATAATTCTCTTCCAATCCTTATCAGACATACAACATTGTTCTAGACACGATTGCAATAGCTTAAGGAAATTTCTCAGGAAGAAAAGTGTTTGAATGTGGGGCGGGATGCCATATTTATAACTCAATTTGAATTCAAATCTGTCTATTGTCTCCATTTTCCTGTCATTAGTGCGTGTCTGGTGGGAAATTTCTAAAGATGTTCATCTTAAAGGCTCCCCCCCACTCCTTTTTATGGGAAAATATCCATCTGATCAGCTACAGTGTTTCCAATGGTCACTTTTTGGCCAGGCTAGACAGGGCCCACCATCATAGCATAAAACCTTTGTCACAACTTTCCTCTGTGCCTTTCGTTGATTCATCACACAACCCCTTTGTTTTATTCACCCTTCCTTTTTAGCAGTGCAATTTATAGTCCCGCATTCCCTTGCAACTTCCAGGAACAGTAAGACTATCTGACATCCATATAGTCATTCTGTAGGGGCGAGATCTCCCTTATACAACTTCAATTGACTCCCATTGACTTTTCCCATAAATATTTCCCCATTCATCTTCGTGAGTTGAAATGTGCCTCCATCCATAATTTCCTTAATCATATAATGCCCCAACCAATGAATTTTGAACTTAACTAGAAACTTAATGAACTCACTGTCATACAACAATACAAAATATTTGTTTTTGAAGGGGCGTTGTTTCATATGGTGATCATTCCATTCATTTTTATGATCATTCCATTCACCTGTTGATGAAAACCTACGAAGAAACGGTCTTCCTCCAACTCAACGACATGCACGATGTTGGAAGTAATGCTTCCATGTCATGTGTTGTTGTCATTAGGAGCTATGATGAGTCAGTCTTGTTTCCAATGTGTGAGTTGTAATATGTGAGCTATAATGGTTATCTTTTTGTGTCAAAGTCAGTAATTTGTGTCTTATATATTTGTACCTGTGATGATAAATAAAACTATCAAGAAATATTTGTATTGTGTGTAATCACTCTCTGGTCTCCCTTCTATTTTTCTATCATGGTATTGATTAAAGAATTCAATGCAATCTGATATTTCATCCTTGGCACTATGCTTGCCAAGATGGTTAGATCCCATCGTTAAAGGAAAGATCATGGCTAGTATTGTCAAGTTCTTATGTCAATGAGCTTTCCGACATTATAACCCATCATATCTCATTTTGTTGGTTGTAGAGAGTAATTTGAAGCTTGGGATCAATACAATGAGTGGAAGTGTCCTCAGTTCTCTATTTGGATTCATCACAGAAGTGAGATCCAATTTTGGTATCACGGAAAATAAAATCGAGGCCCTATAGTCTAAAATGAATTCTAAAACTTGTAGCTTGAAGTTCTCACTTAGTGGATTATGCTCTTGCAATGAATTTGTACAAGGCCCTGGATTACGATTAAAAGCAATGTTGCTGGTCATGCATCAATCAAAGGTCACGAGATTTAATTTTCTCTACACAAGCAAGGGTGCATCAACTGGTGGTATATTTTGCATTATTCTTTGCGGAGAGTCAATCTTTTAGCAAACACACATATGAGCAGAGTTAATTGTTTTGTAATTTTGATGCAAAGTAGGCAAAAATTATTCTAGTTTTGTGGAGCCATGCAAAATCTTCAATTCTTGGTGATTTCTAGTCAAAAATATGTTTTTAAGTTGTTGCAAGTAGCTATTTGTTAAAAAAAAAAAGGTGTTATATTGTTTTGGTGTTGTGTGGTTTTATTGGTTATTAAAAGTATTGATGGTTCTTAAACTAGAAGCCCCGGTCTCCAAAATGTCAATTATTATGTGTTAGTAATTTTGGTTATAAAAAGGGTTGGTGGTTCTTAAACTGGAAGCTCTGGTGTCCAAAACATCAATTCTTGTAAATTCAAGTTGTTTGATCAAATATTGAGCACATTCAATACCCAGACCTCCATCCTATCAACTGACAGATAGCCGAAAGTGAAATATCCGATAGATGGTGGTTGGTCCATAGGATGGCTCATTAATTGATGGCTCTTATCACGAAAGCCTCGACGAGCCGAGTTGTAAATATTGTTGATCCTACAAAGTTCATCAACGATGGTTAGAGACAGTTACGTTTTAAATGGAGGTCAAGTGACAACTCCAAGATGTGGTGGTAAAAGAGAAGTGTTTTCTAGATTCCAGAGTGGATGTGGGTGCCAATGAAGACTAGTCAGACATATATTTATTTATCATTGTAATATGTTTTCCATGTATTCATGAAGGGAGGGTGTTGGAAGTAATGTTTCCATGTCATGTGTATTTGTCATTAGGAGTTACGATGAGTTAGTCTTGTTTCAAATGTGTGAGTTGTAATGGTGAACTGTTTGTGTTGAAGTCAGTAATTTGTGTCTTAAATATTTGTACCTATGATGATCAATAAAAGTATCAAGCAATATTTAAAGGTTTTAAACTCGTACAAAAATTACCTGCATACGAATTCTAAAACAGAGAAAATAAACATCAAGAACATAACACATAAAACACATATACACAAATATTTTTCCCTGGATCCCAAAATCGGGACTACCAGCTTGATCTTTTAGTATGTTACTTTCAATGTTATAATACATATTTATACATGCCGAAGCATACAATACCATGGACCGAAAACCATCGCGTCCAAAACCATCGTCCAAAAACCATCGCATCCAAAACCATGTGTGAAAATCATGAACAAAACCATGTGCAAAAATCATGCACAAAACCATGTGCGAAATTCATGAAAAAAACCATAGGTAGGTCTGCCGAACCTAATATAGGGTCCAAAAAACGTTTTCTTGGGGCGTTGCCCCAGACCTTGTACAAGGGGGCTACACACCCGCCTCAAAACCCCCGGACAGGGGGCTACTGCCCCCCCCGTGACCCCTCGCTACGCAATCAGTGCAACGAAGGGGGGGCTCTAACCTCCTAGTTCACTACGTGGGCTAGTCGTGGAAAGAATAACACAACCCAACAATATTTGTATTGCATGTAACTGCTCTCTGGTCCCCCTTCTATTTTTCTATCACGTGAACCATTCCTCCATGGTATCGCAATCGGCCATGTCAGTAACCGCAACAATCCACAAACTGGGAACTATGTATTCCAGTGACATTATGCTTCTTGTCCATAAATTAATCTAAACGATGTTTGTATAGTTAAATTCTTTTAGGTAGTTCTATATGCCCATAGAACAATGGGTATGCACACATCTCAGTCATTTCACTTCGCATTGCAAATCTTTGTTAAGGCATTCTCTAGAATTTTGTTAAATGCTTCTATAGTGTCATTCGCTTGAGGGTGATAAGGTGTAATCTTCTGGTGATACACCTAGAATTCTTCAACAAAAGTGGAATTAGTCTCATTTAAGAAGTGCGTACCCCTATCACTCATCAACTCCTTTCAACAGCCAAACCGAGACAAAATATACTTGAAGATGAACTTCGCAGTTGTAGCTAGTATGCTACAATCCTTCACATGTGCCTCATCCTGCAAGGTTAAATATTCAGCCACTGTAATGATGTATCTGGCTCTAGTCTTCTTTCCCAGTGGCTGAATTAGTCCCACAAAGTCTATTGCCCACTTATCAAACTCCTGCAATGAAACTTGCAGATTTAAAGGGAATTCATCTCTTCACAATGGTCTCCCCGTTCTATGACATACATCGCATGCTCTGTAATAAACCTTGGAGTCCTTATGCATAGTCGGCCACCATAGTCCTACTCGTAAAATGTTCTACGTCATTGCTCTTCCCACATAATGTCCTCCTACAACTCCCCCATGTGCTTCAACAAGGATTCTTTGTCATTCATACTTTGGGACATACCTAAGAAATATTTTGCCTAACCTCATTTTATACAAGTGTCCCGCAATAACAGAGAAAGCGGCATCTTGGACCACCAACTTTGTCTTATGCTATGTCAAATACCCCTCAAGAGTTGTACCTATAGACAAGAACTAGATTATATCTTCAAAATGGTCATTAGCAACATACACACCAAAGAGTTGCGCATCAGGCAATCCTTCCTCCAGATTTGTAGGTTCATCTCCATTCTCAATTCGTGAGAGGTGATCTGGTCCAACATTGAGTCTCTTTGGCTTCACAATTACTTCAAAATCATATTCTCAAAAGAACAACAACCATCGATAGATTTACCCCCCTAACACAGGCTTATTGTCCAGGTACTTCAAAGCAGAATGGTCTATGTACATATTGAAGTGCGCACCTAACAAGTAGTCTCTAAATTTCTATAGCACACACACCATTGCTACTCCTTCGCTCTCTGTGGTAGAATAATTGTTTTTTGCCTTTGATAACTTTCTACTTGCAAAGGCTATCGGATGATCAATATCACCATCACATGGTTGGGTTAGCACAAGTCCTAGTGCTATGCAGGATGCATCTACATGTACCTAGAACTCCTTATTCTAATCGAGGAACACTAAAATTTGCATGGTGACCATTTCCTCCTTCAAAACATCCAAACTCTTCTGGTAGTCATTGTCCCAACAAAATGTCGCATCCTTTTTCAACAATCTTTCCACGAGCGCAATGATCTATGCATATGCCTTTGATAAATTTCCTATAGTACCCTATGTGGTCCAACTTCGCGTGCAATTGCTTGACATTCTTCAAAGGCTCTAGATTAATAATTACTACAAGTTTGGCAGGGTCTACCATCAACCCCTGCTTACATATTACATGGCCCAACAATATCCCATATGGTACGCAGAATATACATTTCTTCAAATTAAGGGAAATCTAATACCTTCGACACGTATCTAACATAAGGCGAAGACTGGCAATATGTCCCTTAACTAGCCCGCACATAGTCCAATCATCGAAGTAGACCTCCAAAAACTTGTGAATGAACTCCTTGAAGGCTGTGACTACCACCATAGACAATATTGCTTGGGTGTTCTTAAGTATGAAAGGCATAACTGTATACTGGAAACACCCACATTCAATAGCGAAGGTAGTCTCACTTCTATCCTTTAGTGCAATATTGATCTAATGATACCCTGAGAACCCATCAATAAACGAATAAGCCTCTTGACCTCCAACATTTTCTAGTACTATCTATGAATGTTGTAGGAAAGGGATCATGGAAACAAGCATCATTCAACTTCCTCAAGTCTACACATATCTAAATTTCACCCTATGTTTTCTTCTCTGGAACCACCATGGGACTAACCCAGTCCGATTCTTTGACAAGTTCAATAATCCCAGCTGCAAGCATCTTATTTAATTCTTTGCACACCTTTTCTTTATATTTAGGGTTCAACCATTAGGGAGTTGTTTCAATGGCTTCACATCTGACTTTAGAGTGATCTTCGTAACACCCATATCCCCTATTATTCCCTACAAATGAGAGAACTTGGTGGGAAATAAGTCCCGATACTCCCATAGTAGCTCCGCAACTTTGTCCAATATATCTTCATCCCAATAATCGCCTATGTTCACAAACTTTGAGTGCACCTCTGATCCAATATTCACCTACTTGGTCTTCAAAGGTTGTGATATCAGGGATTTCTGCTTGAGGCCCTGCGACTTCATGTTGTCCTTCCAACTTAGGAATATTGATATTCCTAGTATCTTATTCTCCTTCCTCAACGGTCACATTGTAGCATTTGAGTGCATGATGCAACTGTGTACTCCAATCTGGTTGTACCCATGCAACAGGTTCTTCAGGCATTCTAAATATTGCAGCTTTGATCTCTTGTAACGCTTCATCAATACATTCAAATCCATCTTCAAAGCTAAAGGTTAACAAAAAATTCCTTTATAATATCCCATTCTATGGTTCCATGTTGTAGCTTCGTTTCTAGATACCAGTTCATCAGAATCATATCCAAGGTATGAAAAAATATATGAATCCATTCTAGCTACAGTTCTTCTTCCCAAGATTTCTTCCATCGAGCTAGATGCTTGTGCGGATCATCCTTCCGTCCATATTTCTCCATAATATGGGTATTGGCATACCCAAAACATAGTTTCATCATCCTTCGATATTCCTTCCAGTATACAAATATGTTCTTATGTGTACACCACCATCTTGTAGGCATAGCTCTTAGTGTGAGGTCTAATTCCTAGAACCGATGTTCCTCTGGTACATCCCTTTCAAATTTATCTAGAAATAAATTAACATCGTCTAAACCATCATAATGTGCTAAATTGTGTACCTTCAATGGAGACACATCAGAGTGACTTTGTAAGCATGTTGCATCGCAGTGACGATACCTCGTGTAGCATGTTTTTCTAGTATTTGAGCTCCTCATCTGAATCTGAATTACAGGAGCTATCCTTCTCCCACGTAATTCACCCATCTACCATAGGGTTGATCCAATCTTCAGCTCACGTAGTCAACTTATAGATCTGCTCAATATTTTCATCCTCCTCATAATCGTGGAATGGTTCAGTATACCACGCACCTTTGACTGGTTCTAATGGTACAATAACCCTCGATTATTTCTTTTTGAATGTCATACTATTCTTGTTCAGATTGATGACCTTGTTCATATAAAATGCCCAATTGATTCCAAGAAGCAGTTGATATGGGTTACTATTTTCCACTATTTCAATCACTTCAAAATTTCCTATGGCACACGTCCCTTCAATATCCATAGTCACTCCATGTAGGCACCCCATAGGAATAATATTCTATTGATTTTGCATTCTCAACTAGATCAAGGACCATTGTAGCATTGGTCTTCCCATTCTTCCCCAAGTTTGCTTCAGCAAAAAATTTGCATCAGATCCTAAATCAAGAATTACTTGGTCCATTTCGTATTCTCCAATCTACGAAATCAATCTCATTTTGTAACCAGTCCTTTTCTTAATTTTTCGCACCTTATGTACCATACACTATTCTAGTAGCGGCTTATTCTTGCCAATGCAGATATCTATCAATTATTGCATCCCTTCTACTACCTTCTTATCCCTTAAGAGTTTAATGCAGGCTTTTAAAAATGATGTTAATACTGACGGGTCTACCTCTTGCACAACATTGGTATTTTTAGGCTTTCTCATATGTTGAATCCTTGATGTAGAAGCTCCTTCATCTGCGAAGCTCCTTTTTTCTTACATAAACCTTTCCTTCACCTTATTTACATCAAATCCATTTTCCTTATCATCAACCTTGCGAACCCACACATTTCCCTCTGGTTTCTTCCCTTTATCTTCTCAAGTAGCTATGCCACATTTCGTGACAATATTAACACTAAGACCCTCTTCGCGTGGTTCATATCTCATCATCTAGATATTTTGGGGAGGCTTCTGAGTTTGAATCTTCTTTTCTTGCATCTTCGCGATGAGCATAGGGCAGTGTTCTATGACATGATCAAACTGGCGACAATATTGACATGAGGGGTGTGCTGGATTCTAACAATCACACGCAAAGTGACTTAGTTCTCCATAATTGTAATAGATGATTTAGCCACGACCTCTTCCAGCCCCTCCTCCATGTCCTCTTCCTCGTCCCTAAAATCGTTCACGTGTTGAAGTTATGCCTTGATCCTGAGGATGAGCTTAGATATTTACTCTATATATTGATGTTATGTCCATCATTAGTTCGTAACTTCAACAGTTCTTCTCATCATGACCCATATACTTATAAAAATTAGAGAAAAGCTAATATGAAGACTGCATAAATTTTTGTAATAAATGACAATTGTCAGTCCTATTCTTTCTTGTAATTTGACAAATCACACACCACAATACCACTGATGTACTTGGTCCAAAAGTGTTTTCTGGTTTCAAGTGGGCAGGTCCTCCCCCAACTAGATAATTATGGCACACTAGGCAATGGTCCTTATCATGACCTTGACCCTTACATATCAAACACCATACTTCTGCTTGGACCTCATTCTGGACTTCTTTTCCCATCTTGAGGCTCTGTAATGCCATATGCAGGCAAGCCAACTGTGATTGAATCTTCTGCACTCCCACATTTGAATCTTGAATGGGAGAGGCTTCTAGTTTCATAGCAATATCTAATGCCTCTGCCTACATCCCAATCTTCTCTTGTGACAGTGACCATCTCAAATGGGGCAATAACAAAGAAATGTACCATTCCTTGTGTTGATCATCTATGATATGCATATTAGCCTGTTTCAACAAGCATTTCATCCTCAGATCAAAGTCCCATATAGACTCATTCACCTTCTACTGGATCTCTTTAACATCCGTCACCGATTAGGCTTGTGACTTAGGCTTCTTGAATTCATTATTGAGCGCTTTCTTTGTTTCATCCAATGTAACATTTGGATGATCTGAACAATACTTAATATACCAGCTTAGTGCTCTATCTTGCAGAGCTGTAACCAACTGTGCTTTCTTCAAGTCATCATCTATAAACTGCTGTGACTTCCACACAACATTCACTACAAACCAAAATTGTTTAGGGTCTTCTATCCCTAGACTTATGAATATGGGCATCTTCATCGCATTGGCCATGTTGAAAAGTGGAGGTGGAGGTGGAGGCATAGGTGTAGGTGTATAGGAGGAGGTGATGATGGAGGTGGAGTGGATGCATGTGGTATCCCTACAATACTCCGTCTTACCATTTGTAGTGCACCTAGAGGTGTCCTCAGGAAACTACTTTCGTCATCACTATCATATGTTCCCAACATAGGACTGTACTCAGCACCTGAATCTAGGTCTCTTCTAAACATTTTTCCACTTCGTGTAGCTCCCATCATATCTCTTTTAAACATTAATTTAATGGCATAACCCTTTTATCACACAATAGAATTTTAATCCAAGTCTTTAGAGATTTTAGATAATCACCTCTTGGTCCTTTGAAAATGTGACGTTCAACTTCACTATAACTGACAGATGTATTGATCGCAAACTTAGTGATGAATTCGCCCAAAATTATATCAATTCGATAAATCGAAAACTCTAACGATCTTGTTTTTTCAAGCTTCTAGATGCCTTATGTGCTATGGAGTCCACACAATAGAGTTGTCCAACTTCCACGTAACTTGACTATCTACCAATTTAGATAACCACTAGAGTAATTTGCACGGTAAAGAGTAGAAGAAGGTTTCATGCTCATCTGTATATATGTATCTATTCAACCACTTTTCCTTCGACAAGTGCAAATTCTTGTTTTCTTGGGCTCCATATTTGTACAACTTTCGATCTATCCACTTCTTGATTTCCTTCTTATATGGCAACCATTTATTTGACATCACACATTCCTCAAACAGATCTCGAGTCTCGACAACGAAACCATTTGTTGGCTTGAGTGGGTCTAGACCCAGGTTCAGAGTTAGCTGCGGTAACCAACAAAACCCTTCATTGCTGGCCCTTTCAGAAACCTATGTATCACAAGCTACAGTCTCACCCGAAGTAGTATAGGGGGGTGACAGAACTAGGTTTATGCATCTAGAGGTCTATGTGATGGGTTTCTGTTACTTCTAGGGCTTTATCCCAACCTTCGTGAACCCTAACCCTTGAAATGCAAAAATTAGGATAACTTACAAATAACAACTTCTAACTTTGTATCGATTTATTTAAACATTCATATCATTAAGTAAACTAACATATCTATTCATTTCACTCAACAAATAAATGTTTCTTTAGACAATTACAAAAAATAGAGTGAATACACAGAAAATGCATAAGTAAATAGAAAGGCACATATACACAAATATGGCTCCAAAATAGTCTTATTATGATCAATCCTTCTGTTACAGATTATTTATTCCTTGCACACACAGCTGTAGGGGCCCATGCACTCAGCTGCAGAATTACCAATGTCTCCATGCACATACCTTCAAGAGCCTTCCCCTTTGCCTAAGTATAGAAAAAACACTTCTCTGCCTTAGATTACTTGGCCATACAAATATCTTCAATGATTAGTTGAATTCCTATGACTCGCTATGACTCATTTATATATCTTCTTTCATTACAATACCATGGTTCATGAACCATGAATAGGTCACAAAACATCTTTAGTTACTAACAAACTAAGGGGCTTTGACCTTCTTAAAGCCCCTTTGCCTCCTATGACCTTTGTGCTCTGCTTCCTAAAAATGCGGAGACTTTACATAGATAACAAAATTTATTACAAAATTGTCACTAGGGGACCCTGTCCCAGCAAACCTTTCAACTGATTCTTCAGACACAACTTTAGGAGTTGTACCAAGACAAAAGGACTTAACTCGATATGCCATTTATTACACCAGTAAAAATTTGACTCCCACATAGTTAAATTATCCTATCACAAAGAAGGAGTTTTTAGCTTTTGTTCATGCCATCAATAAATTCAGACATTATTTACTGTCTATGAAACTTTTCTACATACAGATCATTCTGCAATTAGATACTTAATGAATAAACCAATCACTAATTGCAGAATCACTAGATGGTTGTTTTTGTTGCAAGAGTTTAACATTACTCTTTTGGGTCGACCTGGAAAAAAAATACAGTTGCTGACATTTTATCAAGGATTCAATATGATAACAATGACATGCATGTAGAAGATAATTTTCCCGATGAATATATTTTTGCAGTATCTACTAAATCTCCATGGTTTGGAGGTTTTGCTAACTATTTGGCTATAGAGAAATTACCATCATATTTTTCTCCTCGAGAAAAAAGTAAGGTAATTCAAATTAGTGCATCTTATTCATGGATAAATGAAGAATTGTATAAAATAGGGCCAGATCTGATCATCCAAAGGTGTGTTAGAGAAGATGAAGTACCAGAGATTAAGGAAAATTTTAAGGGTGGAAAATTTTCCTGAAGTTTAAAAACATTGGTGAATCTCACTAATCCCTAATATGCAAATTATAAAGTGTTTATTGATATATTTGTAAAATTGTTCAAATTTATAATGATTTTATATATAGTATCTATATAATGTTGGTGATTTTTAAGGTAAAATAATTTTATATTCTAAAATTTGGGTGAATCATGTTTTATAAAAATTGGAAATTGGTGAATCTTTTTTGTGGAAAAATTATGGAAAATTAGCCCACTGGGTGAACATTAGCCTCTAAAATTTTCTATGCCAGACATATTGATAGCTTGTCATGATGATCCATGTGGAGGAAACTTTGCGGACAAAAGAACTTATTATAAATTTGTTCTATTAGGATACTATTAGCCTTCCCTTTTTAGGGATGATAAGGAGTATGTTAAGAGATGTGGTAGTTTTCAAAGGATGGGGAAACCTGTTCCTTTTGATGAGATGCCTCTACAACCTTAAGTACTTATTTAGCCTTTTGAAAAATGGGACCTGGATTTTGTTGGTCCAATCAATCCACCATCAAGACAAAAAAGGTACATTCTTGTTTGCACTGATTATGTTACAAAATGGGTAGAAGCTAAATCACTTCCTTTTGCTACTGAAAATGATGTAGTTTCATTTCCTTTTGAGGATATCTTTACTCGTTTTCCTATCCCAAGAGAAATTGTAATAGATCAAGGTACTCATTTAACATCCAAGTTGGTACATAAGATAATGTCGGACTACAAAATCAAACATCGAAATTTTAATCCATATCAACCTTAAGCAAATGGACAGGTCAAATCCACTAATAAAGTCATTGAGGCAATACTCACCAAAACTATGCATCTGCATAGAAGAGATTCGACAGAAAATCTTCAAGAAGCTTTATGGGCATACTGCACCACATGGAGAAATACTACAGAGCGTACTCCCTATGAGATTGTTTATGGGAAACAAGTCTTCTTTCCTATTGAGTTTCAAGTCAAAACTTTCAAGACAATAGTTAAATTTGGTATTGATCCTTTAGAGGCACAAAAACAAAGAATGGAGCAGCTAGCTAAACTTGATTATATAAAACAAGATGCAATTAAAAGAAACAATCTAGTTAAACAATAGAGATATAGATGGCATGACAAATATATCAAAGAGAGCAAGTTCCAGCCATGAGATTGGGCATTACTGTTTGATTCAATGTTCAAATATTTCCAAGGGAAATTTCAAACTCATTGGCTTGGGCCTTATGAGATTGAAACAATCTTCGATAATGGTGCAGTTAGGATAAAAACTATTGATTAATAAAGGATCACTTTTCATGTGAATGGTCATCAACTGAGAATCTATCATAAGCCATTGAAAAACGAAGAATTTATCAAATATTTTCAAGATAATACTGTTTTAAAGTTGATGAATAAGTATTTTCCTTCTTCCCCAACTTGATCTCCAAAAGTCTTTTTCTTTCTAGGAAATAAAAATAATAATAATAATAATAATAATAATAATAATAATAATAATAACAACAACAACAACAATAATAATAATAATAATAATAATAAATGTATAAACTTGAAAACTAACAATGGTTGGCATGTTTATACAGAAAATTTAAGGTGAACATAAATTTTTGACAGCTTAAATTTTCCTGATACCTATTCTAAACCCATTTTATTTATATCCCCCAATATTCTTTTCAAAAATAAAATATCTACAGAATAGCAAGAGATCTGCAGCTTTTATAGAATTATGTAGTTGATGTTTGACAGGAACTACCAATTGGGCAATTGAAGTAGTGATCAAATTCATTCTTGAAAGCACCTGAAGACAATGAAGAAAGGAGAAAACGAAGGTCAAAAATACCAATGTAAAGGCATACAAAGGTATGAAAACATTTAATTTAGTAACAAGGATAGAAAAAATTTAGTATATGAATTTTATGATGATCGTACCATCGATTAAAAACCATCATTGCCTAAGTTAGAAATATATTTTGGTCATATCACCATAACACCTCCATTGTCTCCAATCATTTCACAACAATCCCAACTCAAATTTGAATTCATTGAAGACATCAACGAAATCGCCAAATTACATTCATTAAATACTCCAGAATGGTCACTTCATTCATTCCTCTCTCGCCCTCATTTTTCATTCATACCCTTGCTAAAACCGCTCATTCTGAAACCCTGATTCTTTTTCTGTCAAGAAGAAAGTCAAAGGAAAAACTTTCTGATCATCGTGATCATTGTGAGGTCTCAACCAAATGGAAGAAAGTTCATGGAAGATTACCTGCAAGTGAAGGAGATGTTGCAGAAAGCACAGTGGCTACATTTCATGGAGAAATGTGATGGTTTCAACAAAGAGGTAACCAAATCCTTCACTAGAGATTTTGATGTAGTAGAATTTGAGATCGGAGATATCAAATTTGTAGTGATAGAGTCCTTTATTGCTAAAGATACCAGCCTATCCAAAGGATGAGAATGATGGTCTAAAACAGAGGCGTGGAAAATGAAGAATGGAGAATTTTCTTAAAGAATCTAGGTATGGACATATCCATTTTCAAGAAAGGAATCCCAAGCACTGCACTTAAAAGTAAATGGAGAAATATATTACTGGTTATTAAAAAAATGATATCTTGTGTAGGAAGGTTTGGCTGCATGTTCTTTTATCACATTCGCCTAATGATGCATTTTTTGGAAGGGAATGAGATCAATCTCCCATACTTTTTATTGAATAGCTTAAGAAAAATGTCAAGAAATGTACAGGAAATAGGTTCAATTTATAGAAACCACTATGTATCATCATGGCATCATCAAAATGCTTATTGAATTCCACTCAGAAACCATTTTATGGAAGAATAAGAAGAACAGGCTAGTAGTAGTAAAGTAAAAAGAGGGAGAAAAAGAGTATATGAAAGCCCTATTCAAAATTTACCTCAACAACAATCCCATGAACAATCAGAGGATGAAATTCCTATTGCAAAAATTTTAGGAAGCATAAAAAAATAAATTGTTAGAAGAAAGAAAGTAAACAAAGAGGAAGAAAACACAAAAGGAGATAGAGGACATAAAAAAAAAAAAAACCAAATTAAAAACCCTCCTCCATGAATTGTGAGAAGAAATGACGAGCTTAATCCAACATTGAAGGAACCATCACTAAAAGACATGGAATATGATTCAGAGGAAATAGACAAACAAAGGACTCCCTCACCTACTTTCATTTCACCCATTCAAATCCTAGGCTGAAGAACACTAGAGATAGATCCAATACAACAAGTGATATACGATTATACCGAATCTCTGGAAAAGAAAGTTGTAGAAAAGACATCGAGCTCAACTGCGCATGAAAAGGAAGATCATTCTAGTAGCCCACAAGAACCTCTAGTCATAAATATCTTAAAACAAGAAATATTTCAATTGGAGATGCTAAATAGACACATACAAAGGGGACATGAAGCCTTGAAGATGTAGAATGAAATCCAAAGGACCCAAAATGACAATATTCTCTTACATTTGAGCTTTTGGTATAAGAAAAATAAGAAGCTAAAACAAAAGAATAAGGTCCTTAAAATAAAAGTGATAAATTTGAAATACAAAATTATGATGAAGAAGCCAAGGATGGTAGTGGAAAGGAAAAAGGTGAAAAAGACAAATTTGGATGTGCTAGCTTGAGTTTCAAAGGAGATGCAATAGCTGACAAGGGCAGTAATTTTTGTATTTTTTCATGAGGACCTGCAATGACCTCCATGTGGGGGAATGTAGAGCGTCATGAATGCTTCATCTTGACACTCTTCTTCACTCATTTTTCTTCTCCTTGACCATTTATTTTAACTTGATAGGCATCAAATTGTAGGTTTTTGACAAAGGTAAGGTAATAATTATCATATTTTTCATATTTCCTAAATGTTCCTTACTATTAAGTTCAGTTTTTCATTGGCTACCAAATTCGTGCAATTTTGCAGGTAAGATCTGTTTCTTTAGCCAACTCCATTGTTGAACAGGGTCTGAGGCACCATCCAAGGACGAGAAATATTTGCAGAAAGAGGTAGATCCACTCAATGATATCCTCATATTCATCTACACCAAATTGTTTAGAGGAAATCCCAAATCATGTGGTCAAAGGAAACAATCAACATCTAGTTGGAGCAAGCAAGCGAGAGTCCGAGATGAAAACACCTCATGATTTTCTTTGCCAAATAAAAAATCGTGAACAAATCGTTATCTATTTCTCAATTTGATAGTTAAATTAGAACTCTGTTAGTCGAAATTAGGCATGAAACCCTCAAACATTTATGAAATGGATTTTATAAATACCATAACTAAGGACAAAATAGGGGACAATGTGAAGGAATATTTGTGTTGGCATTATGATACAAGTGTTGTCCTTGATGGCAACTCACTCAGAGGTATGATACAGGTGATGGTATCTCAATCAGAGGACAGATCTTTAGTACAACAGGTCAAGAGAGAGATATACGCAGGTTCATCATGACCAACCTGCGTATACACGCGGGTTAGCGGAACAAAAGATGCATATACGTACACATGAGGTTTCAGAGAAAGAAAGGCACGTACATGTTGGAAACCATGGTTTTGTTCCATGGTATTTGGTCTGAAGTGGCCACCCCAGGTAGTGGGTCCAAGGTATTGGTTCAACATGGTTTTGGACCATGGTATTGAGAGAAGCCTAAACCTATATAAGGAGAAGATCATTAGGCCAAGAAGATGAAGAGAGCAACTGATGAATATCTGATGAAGTGTGAAATCCAGATGTTGGTTATGGGTTGGTGATGCCTTGCTTGATCTGAACCAAGGTTGCACTCATGTGGAGGATGATGAACGATGGAACATGATCTTAAGGCTTGGAATGATTATCATTATATGGTTTGATTATGGATAGACTAGATATATTGATGCATGTTTATTGTATGAATGTTATGATCAGGGTATGATTGATGTCTGGAACAGCTGCAAAGTTATGAGTAAATATTTGCAGATCTGTACGCGGGTTAGCTTTGGTAAAAGCGCGTATGTACCCGGGTTTGGTTCATCATAGTAGTGTATGCATTATATTTGAAGTAGCGGTTGGATCTGGTTATTGTTGCAGAGTTCTGTTTCTGTTATGTGTTCTGGTGACTGTGTAGTTGACAGGGTTTCAGTGTTTCAGTATTGGGTGATCCAGAGATCGGTGATGCAGGTGTAATTGATGGATGTCTTGCAGTGGTGATTATTTTGTATTTATGGATCCAATCTGAAAATGTATGAAATGTGGTCCCTGGATGATCGTAGAGTTCAGTAGGCCGGCGCCTACATACTAGTAAATGGATCGGCTAGTACAAGAGCTAGGAAGGTCGTAGCCTTCTGCAGGTAGAAGCCTACGTACTGGTATAAGACTGTGCCAGTACTATTGTAAAATAAGTTTCTTATTAAAGGAAGATAGAGATGAATTGCAGCAGGTGGTTTTCACCCACATTAGGTTTCCACCTTATATCATGGTGTTCATGTGTGCTTCTTATGTGTGATGATCTATTCTGTTTTACTGCACCTGTTTACTGGTCATATGGTTACTAATGTTCTGATGCATTCACTGAAGATGAACTAACCGAATCATAAGTTTACTGGATGTACGCTGGTTGCATTAATCACAGTTGCGTATATACGCGGGTATCCTTAACTGAAGTAGCATATATGAATCTGAGTATGAAAATGAAAAGATTATTGATTTGCTAATATTGATTCACCCCCCCCTCTCAGTATTATTTCCAACAATTGGTATTAGAGCAGGTCCTTCAGTAGAAGCTTGAACGCTTGAAGAAGATCCGTAGATCAATGGGAAAGAAAGCGCGTCAAAAGAAGAAGACAACTCAAAGGAACAATGACAGCCTGCTATTGAGTGGAAGCAACTATTTAGATCCTGAATCACCTCAGATTGAAGATGGACAAGCAAATGAAGCATCAAATAAATTCATAGATCAACAAGATCTACCTAGAAAAAGGGAGAGTGCCCTCAAAGAATAAATTATCAGCTTAAAAGCTCAGTTGGAATTTGCCTCCAGAGTACGACAAATGCTGCAGGTGTTGAATGAAGAGCAAGAAAATGAGATTCTCAAACTAAGGCAACAAGTGGAAGAAGGAAGAAAATCTGAAGAAACTTTGACAAAGCAATGTCTGGAAAAGGAAGAAAAACATCAGGGTGAGGTAAATATCTTGAAAGTCAAATTAGAAGAAAAAGATAAACTATTACGATTTCAAGATAGTACTAAGGTTTTGGATGATATTCTTAGTAGTCAAAGGTCACTTGCTATCAAAACTGGTCTTGATTTTTATGAATCTGCTAAAGGTGAATCTAGCTCACAAGGTGAGGCAAGGAACTCTAATGAGAAATAAAAAATGAACAACAAGGAGATGAGAAGACAACCCCATCAACAGCCAAGGAAAGGAATTCATCAAAGAAAATATTTTGCTCCTAACTTTGGAAGTGATAGATGATTATTTCCTCTAATGAATAATGTTGAATGTTATGTATGTCATAATCTTGGACATGTTGCAGCTAGATGCAGAAGTAGAATGGTTCAAGACGGTCAAACAGAAAGATCATCGTATTCCAGGTACTTTAAGGGATATTGTTTTTCTTGCAATATGTTTGGTCACAAAGCCATTGACTATTTTAGGAGGAATATGAAACATGTAAGATGTTATGCATGCAACAAGCCTGGACATATAGCAAAAGAATGTAGGAGAAGATTGTAGACACCAAACCAAAAGAAGAAAACATCATCACAGTTGAAGATATGGAAGAAAAAGGAAGTACAGCCAGAAAGATGTGGCATAGCAGAGTACACAGACATGATAGATTCAAAGCAAGCTGGAAGTGTGGAACATCAGTGTTCTAAATCTCATGCGCAAGTTTCATGAGAACAAGTCGCGTATATACACGAGTTAGATGCTGTATAGTCGCGTATATGATGATCTGAAGTAAAGCAGCAGTACAAAAGTATGATATGGTTCAGTCACTGTTTTGATGATGGAATGGCACAGGTTCAGGGGGAGCATATACTTCAAATAATTCATAGTTGGCATTATGGTTAGAAGTCTTTGGTAATTATGCTTATGTGTTTAAATGACACTTTAGAGTGTATGATAGTTGCTGATGACTATCATGATCTTAATAGATTGTTGGTATTTGTTTTAAAGACCTTGCATGTGCTCAAGGGGAGCATGGACGGAATGGTACATCTTGGCATGTACAAAGGGGGAGCTCAATCAGAGATTTTAGCAGGTACTCAGGGGGAGTATGGACAGAAAAATGAATATCATGGAAGAGAATATTTTGGTCTGCCCTTTGCCCTTGATGTCAAAGGGGGAGAGTGACTTGGTGTGGTGGTTGCCATCAAGTCCAAAGGGGGAGATTGTTGGCATTATGATACAAGTGTTGTCCTTGATGGCAACTCACTCAGAGGTATGATACAGGTGATGGTATCTCAATCAGAGGATAGATCTTAGTACAACAGGTCAAGAGAAAGATATATGCAGGTTCATCATGACCAAGCTGCGTATACACGTGGGTTAGTGGAACAAAAGACGCGTATACATACACATGCGGTTTTAGAGAAGGAAATGCGTGTACATGTTGGAAACCATGGTTTTGGTCTGTGGTATTTGGTCCATGGTATTTTGGTATTAGTCCATGGTATTTGGTCCGAAGTGTCGACCCCAGGTAGTGGGTCCAAGGTATTGGTTCAACATGGTTTTGGACCATGGTATTGAGAGAAGCCTAAACCTATATAAGGAGAATATCATTAGGCCAAGAAGATGAAGAGAGCAACTGATGAATATCTGATGAAGTGTGAGATCCAGATGTTGGTTATGGGTTGGTGATGTGTTGCTTGATCTGAACCAAGGTTGCACTCATGTGGAGGATGATGAACGATGGAACGGGATCTTAAGGCTTGGAATGATTATCATTATATGGTTTGATTATGGATAGACTAGATCTATTGACGCATGTTTATTGTATGAATGTTATGATTTGGGTATGACTGATGTCTGGAATAGCTGCAAAGTTATTGTTGAGATTACAACAATATGATGGAGCTTAGTGAAAAGAGTCGCCTTCACTAAGTGGGCCCGCAGGCTATTTTTGGCGCAAGTCTATTTTTAGACTATGTCTATTTTTAGACATATGGATCATGTCTATGGATTGCAGGCTGCTGTTTATGGATGATTGATCAAGTTGGGAAAAAATAGATGGACTTCTATTTTTGATGAAAGTGTGAGTGATCATAGTGTGAGTGATCAAAGTCCATTTTTAGACTGGCTGTCAAAAATAGAAAAGTCAAATATTATTATCTCACAATAATATTTGGACTATAAACTTAATCTTATTCTCTTGGAGCACTTCAGTTTGAGCTACAGAGGTGGCACATGCAACTGTCAGAAGGAAATACACTTTTCTTATGGGTCAGTTGAGTTGTTGCATGCATGACTTCAGTTAGAACTCAATCAGTTGAGTTTGGTGGAGTTGATTGTGGAGTTGATGGAGTTGTGTTCAGTTTAGCTTTGTTAAATTGGTTGTATTTAGTCTAACTGGCAAATAGACTAGAGATGAGTTGGGTGAATTAGTTATTAATTAATTCACAAGTTATTAACTCATAATACAACTAATGAATACATCAGTTAACTCAGTTGCATGTCAGTGCATGTTCAGTTCAACAGGGACAGGTGGTAGAGAATCAGATTGCTATCAGTTGTGACTATAGTTGTGCACCAGATCTTGCACAATCAAGGGATTGAGTATGCCAATGAGTTTGCTCACATATTTGCCCACATTATAGCTTTTTCTCACGTCCAACAAAGTGTGAGTGACTATTTTGCAGGTGAAAAACGAGTTTGGTGAGCCATTTTCATCAGTTCTCGAGCAGGTATTGAGCAGTGGAGGCAGGCAAGCAGTGGAAGAGATTTGGAGATCAGATCTGAGCTGTATTGTGTGTAACAGAGGTGGAGATACTTGTGAGAAGTATTATGCTATGTAATGTTACATGACTCAATCATTAATATACAGATAGTTGGGGTTTTTAGCGAGATGCTTTCCCCAGGATACATACTGTGTTAATGTGTGAATGCTCTTGATGTTTTATTGTTATTGATGCTGCTATATTGATGATCAACGTAGAGGAGCTTATGTATTGTGTATGTTTTCCGCAATAGTACATGATCAGGATAATCTCCATTGAATATGTGTTAAATTATTCAAAATTTCTACATGGTATCAGAGCGAGCTAGATAATTGTAGAAAAAGTTTCTACATGGTATCGGAGCTGTTGATCATCAGATCTACTATTCAGGAAGTGTTTACATTCTATTTCTATAGGCAGAGCCTGTAATCAGGCCAGGTAGCCTCTGGATTCATCATCCCTTTGGAAGGTGAAATATCTGGTAAAAGCCCATACAGTCAATCTCTGTACGAGAAATATTTTGTTCTCACGAATTCTAGATCGGAAGCAGTTGAGTTGGTTGCTGGTGGAATTCGAATTTGCAGCAGTGTTTTCTTGGTGACAACGCAGCAATGTCTTTCAACGGATTGCGATTAGAGTATGCTCTTGAGGGCAGCTCAAACTATATTGCATGGAAGGACAGGATGGAGGCAGTATTGGATGATAACGCGCTAAAGGAGTTCATAGATACGGATATCCCAAAGCCTACTGATGCTGCTGAGGCGGAAGTTTGGCAAAAGAAGACCGCAAAATGTCGAAGGATTCTGTTGGAGGGCGTGAAGGATCACATTGTGTCCAGCCTCCATGGAAAGGCTACTCCATATTTGATGTGGAAATCATTAACAAAATTATTCCAAAGCAAGAGCGATCAGAGGAAGCTGGCGCTCAAAGATAAACTCAAAAACATCAAATGCGAGAAGGGTGATAGTATTCCCAAGTATCTCACGAAGTTCACTCAGTGTCGAGATGAGCTGGGAAGTGTGGGGGTTACTGTCGATGATGAGGAATTGGTGAGCTTGGCTCTCCTTGGTCTTCTGAAGAGTTGGCATTCCTATCAGGACTCTGTCAATGGTCGGGAGAAGTTGCCAGGATGGGAAAGACTATGGTCAGATCTTGTGCAGGAGGAGATCAGGCGGAGTACCAGGGACGGATCTTCGTCAAAGGGAGCTGATGAAGAGAATTTTGCTTTGGCTGCCAAAGCAAAGAAATGGAAGAGCAAGAAAGCTTCTCAGTCTGGTGCAAAAGGCAAGAAGCATGATATGTCCAAGGTGAAGTGTTTTCACTGTCACCAGCACGGACACTATGCCACAAATTGTCTGCAGAAGAAGAGGAACAAGCAAGTTGCTGGATCTGTAGGGGGAGAGGCCTTAGCTTCTCAATTTGAGCTTGATTTTTCATTGATCGCATGATTGGTTTCAAGTGTGATGGGATCAGTGTGGTTCTTGGACAGTGGTGCATTTTTTCACATGACGGGAGATAGAGATTTGTTCTCTGATCTGGAGGACAAAGATCTTGGAGTGCACATCGAGATGGGCGATGATGGTAGATACAGTGCGACCGGTATCGGTACCATTTCCTTTGAGAGGGAGTCTGGTAAACCCTTTGTATTGAAGGAAGTCATGCATGTTCCAGGATTGAAGAAGAATCTCATCTCAGTGGCGATGTTAGAAGACAAGGGGTATGATGTTGGTTTCAGCGAGGGAAAGGCCTTCCTGCGCAGCAAGACAACTGGTGAGACCCGGAAGATAGGGGTTCGAGTGAGAAACCTTTATCAGTTGCATGTAGATGGATGCACAACAATGGCAGTCAAGGCAGAAGGATTGGTGAGCCGGGATGATGGCGAGTTGCGGCACAAGAGATTGGGTCACCTTCACCATGGAACCTTGAAGATACTGCAGCAGATCACTATAGGGCTTCGTAAAGGCACACTTGCGCAGTCAGATCAGTGCAAGGGGTGTACTTTGGGGAAGTTTGTGAAAGCCACCTTTCACGAGAAGGATAGTCGTGCCACGACAATCCTTGAGAGAATTCACACAGACATGTGTGGACCTTTCTCAGTTGCTTCGACAGCAAAACGCAGGTATTATGTGATTTTTGTTGATGATTTCTCTCGTAAGTGTTGGATCTTCTTCATGCAGAAGAAGAGCGAGACATATTCAAAGTTCTATGAATTCAAAGCACTGGTCGAGAAGGAGTCGGGGAAGAAGGTGAAGGCTCTTAGGAGCGATAATGGTGGTGAATACATCTCAGACGAGTTCAAGGATTTCTGCAAGGCAGAAGGGATTCGTAGAGAGCTCATAGCTCCCCATAACCCATAGCAGAACGGGGTAGCTGAGCGGAAAAACAGAATGATTATGGGTGCTGCACGCGCAATGTTGCATGATCAGGGCCTACCCCTTCACTTGTGGGCAGAAGCATGCAATACAACAGTTTATGTGCAGAACCGTTGTCCTCATAGGATACTTGGCATGAGTACACCTGAGGAGACTTATTCTAGTAAGAAGCTTGATCTTTCTCATTTGAGGATTTTTGGTGCTAACGTTTACATGCATGTGACGAAGGATTCCAGGAAGAAGTTGGAGCCGACCGCAGAGGTTGGGATATTTGTGGGGTACACTGATATGCCCCACAACTATCATGTGTATTTGCCAGACAGTGGTAAAACTGTTGTGCGAGGGGATATAAAATTTCAGGAGGAGAAAGCCATGAAGTGTTCGCTTGAGAGGGAGCTACACTTTCATGCAGATGAGGAGCTATTAGTTCCTAAGGATGAGCTTCAGGATGTGGATCAGCCACAGGATGAGGTTCATGGAGTGGAAGAGACCACTCATGCAGCGCCAACCATCAGAGGGCGAAAGCGCTTGACAGAAGCTGAGCGACTGGCTCAAGATGCAGAGAAAGTTGTAGGACCACCTACAGCCCAACGCAGGCAGAGACAGTCACCTGATCGATACACTGGATACATGGCTCTGATGAGCAAGTGTGTTGTGACTGAGCCATCCTCTTTCGAGGAAGCTGTGGAGGATCCCGCATGGGTAGACGCCATGGTGGAAGAGTATGATTATATTGTCAGAAACAGTGCATGGGAGATTGTTCCTAGACCGGAAGGGAAATCAGTGGTGGGTTCGAGATGGATCTACAAAGTTAAGCAGGCAGCTGACGGGAGTGTGGAGAAGTACAAGGCAAGATTTGTTTCCTGAGGCTTTTCACAGATTGAGGGGATCGATTATGAGGAGGCCTTTGCACCTGTCGCAAGGTATTCTTCCATACGGACGATTCTCTCTCTCAGCGTAGATGGGATGGCACATTCATCAGATGGATGTGAAGACTGTGTTCCTCAACGGAGTCATTGAGGAGGAAGTGTACATTGAGCAACCCGAAGGCTTTGAAGTCTTCAGCAATGAGTCGCATGTGTGCAAGCTCAAGAGAGCGCTGTATGGGTTGAAGCAAGCACCACATGCTTGGTACACACGGATAGACAGCTATTTCACAGGACTTGGATTCTCCAAGAGCGAGGTGGATCCGAACCTATACCAGATTGTGGTGGAGGGTAAGTTGCTTATCATTGTACTGTATGTTGATGATTTGATTCTAACGGGTGATGAGCTGTTGATACTGTCATGCAAGAAGGATCTTGCTACAGAGTTTGAGATGAAGGATTTGGGCCTCCCTCACTATTTCCTAGGATTGGAAATATGGCAGCGCAGTGGTGGACTGTTTGTTTCTCAGGGCAAGTATGCTCGGGAGATACTGGAGAAGTTCAACATGCATGGCTGCAAGCCTGTTGATACTCCTCTTCCTGGAGGTTGGAGGAAGGAGGATGCCACTTCGAGAGAAGAAGTGGATGCCACTATTTATCGACAGTTGGTGGGGTCGCTAATGTATTTGGTCAATACACGACCTGATATATGCTATGCAGTTAACCAACTTTCACAAGCTATGGTTAAGCCTACCAAGCTCTTCTGGAAGGCGGGCAAGCATGTATTGCGCTACTTGAGAGGCACATCGGTATATGGTTTGTGGTACAGACAGGAGGATGAGGTGAAGCTATGTGGCTTCAGGGATGCAGATTGGGCAGGGAGCCCAACAGATAGAAAGAGCACATCAGGAGGGGTCTTCAGTATTGGATCGACAGCAGTTTCTTGGTACAGCAAGAAACAGAGATTCGTGGCACTCAGTTCAGCGGAGGCCGAGTATATGGCAGCAAGTTTGGGTGCACGCGAGGCTATATGGATGAGGAAGATCCTAGTTGGTTTGTTCGGTTCTCATTTGGATCCTACTGTGATTTACTGTGATAACCAGAGTTGCATTAAACTCTCGGCTAATCCTGTATTTCATGATAGATCTAAACATATTGACATCAGGTACCATCATATCAGAGATTGTGTGCAGCGGAGGATCATGTTACTTTCGTACATTCCAACAGAGGATCAGGATGCTGATATTCTCACGAAGGCTCTCACGAGGAGCAAATTCGAGTACCACCGAGGCAGGATAGGGGTTGTTGATAATCCATATCTTGTCGAGAGGGGCAGATTGTTGGCATTATGATACAAGTGTTGTCCTTGATGGCAACTCACTCAGAGGTATGATACAGGTGATGGTATCTCAATCAGAGGATAGATCTTAGTACAACAGGTCAAGAGAAAGATATATGCAGGTTCATCATGACCAAGCTGTGTATACATGTGGGTTAGTGGAACAAAAGACGCGTATACGTACACATGCATTTTTAGAGAAGGAAAGGTGCGTACATGTTGGAAACCATGGTTTTGGTCCGTGGTATTTGGTCCATGGTATTTTGGTATTAGTCCATGGTATTTGGTCTGAAGTGTCGACCCCAGGTAGTGGGTCCAAGGTATTTGTTCAACATGGTTTTGGACCATGGTATTGAGAGAAGCCTAAACCTATATAAGGAGAATATCATTAGGCCAAGAAGATGAAGAGAGCAACTGATGAATATCTGATGAAGTGTGAGATCCAGATGTTGGTTATGGGTTGGTGATCTCTTGCTTGATCTGAACCAAGGTTGCACTCATGTGGAGGATGATGAACGATGGAACGGGATCTTAAGGCTTGGAATGATTATCATTATATGGTTTGATTATGGATAGACTAGATCTATTGATGCATGTTTATTGTATGAATGTTATGATTTGGGTATGACTGATGTCTGGAACAACTGCAAAGTTATTGTTGATATTGCAACAAGATGATGGAGCTTAGTGAAAAGAGTCGCCTTCACTAAGTGGGCCCGCAGGTTATTTTTGGCGCAAGTCTATTTTTAGACATATGGATCATGTCTATGGATTGCAGGTTGATGTTTATGGATGATTGATCAAGTTGGGAAAAAATAGATGGACTTCTATTTTTGATGAAAGTGTGAGTGATCAAAGTCTATTTTTAGACTGGCTGTCAAAAATAGAAAAGTCAAATATTATTATCTCACAATAATATTTGGACTATAAACTTAATCTTATTCTCTTGGAGCACTTCAGTTTGAGCTAAAGAGGTGGCACATGCAGCTGTCAGAAGGAAATACGCTTTTCTTATGAGTCAGTTGAGTTGTTGCATGCATGACTTCAGTTAGAACTCAATCAGTTGAGTTTGGTGGAGTTGATTGTGGAGTTGATGGAGTTGTGTTCAGTTTAGCTTTGTTAAACTGGTTGTATTTAGTCTAACTGGAAAATAGACTAGAGATGAGTTGGGTGAATTAGTTATTAATTAATTCACAAGTTATTAACTCATAATACAACTAATGAATACATCAGTTAACTCAGTTGCATGTCAGTGCATGTTCAGTTCAACAAGGACAGGTGGTAGAGAATCAGATTGCTATCAGTTGTGACTATAGTTGTGCACCAGATCTTGCACAATCAAGGGATTGAGTATGCCAATGAGTTTTCTCACGTATTTGCCCACATTATAGCTTGTGCTCACGTCCAACAAAGTGTGAGTGACTATTTTGCAGGTGAAAAACGAGTTTGGTGAGCCATTCTCATCAGTTCTTGAGCAGGTATTGAGCAGTGGAAGAGATTTGGAGATCAGATCTGAGTTGTATTGTGTGTAACAGAGGTGGAGATACTTGTGAGAAGTATTATGCTATGTAATGTTACATGACTCAATCATTAATATACAGATAGTTGGGGTTTTTAGCGAGATGCTTTCCCCGGGATACATACTGTGTTAATGTGTGAATGCTCTTGATGTTTTATTGTTATTGATGCTGCTATATTGATGATCAACGTAGAGGAGCTTATGTATTATGTATGTTTTCCGCAATAGTACATGATCAGGATAATATCCATTGAGTATGTGTTAAATTATTCAAAATTTCTACAGTTATGAGTAAATATTTGCAGATCTGTACGCGGGTTAGCTTTGGTAAAAGCACGTATGTACACGGGTTTGGTTCATCATAGTAGCATATGCATTATATTTGAAGTAGCGGTTGGATCTGGTTATTGTTGTAGAGTTCTATGTCTGTTATGTGTTCTGGTGACTGTGTAGTTGACAGGGTTTCAATGTTTCAGTATTGGGTGATTCAGAGATCGGTGATGCAGGTGTAATTGATGGATGTCTTGCAGTTGTGATTATTTTGTATTTATGGATCCAGTTTGAAAATGTATGAAATGTGGTCCCTGGATGATCGTACAGTTCAGTAGGCCGGTGCCTACGTACTAGTAAATGGATCGGCTAGTACAAGAGCTAAGAAGGTTGTAGCCTTCTGCAGATAGAAGCCTACGTACGGGTATAAGATTGCACCAGTACTATTGTAAAAAAAGTTTCTTATTAAAGGAAGATAGAGACGAATTGTAGCAGGTGGTTTTCACCCACATTGGGTTTCCACCTTATATCATGGTGTTCATGTGTGCTTCTTATGTGTGATTATCTGCTCTATTTCACTGCACCTGTTTACTGTTCATATGGTTAATAATGTTCTGATGCATCACTAAAGATGAACTAACCGAATCACAAGTTTACTGGATGTGCGTTGGTTGCATTAATCGCAGTTGTGTATATACGCGGGTATCCTTAACTGAAGTAGAGTATATGAATCTGAGTATGAAAATTAAAATATTGTTGATTTGTTAATACTGATTCACCCCCCCCTCTTAGTATTATTTCCAACAATTTGGGGACTGTAATTGTTTTAAAACTATGTGTTTTTATTTAATGGAAGCACCTTTCAAGACATGATGCACAGTTAATTGTTTGTTGGATCTTGAGACCACCTGTTTGTGGAGGGCCCCTTCATAGGGTTTTTAACTTATATATTTCCCTTTCTGTCATTAGTTATTGTAGTATTTTCACATGTATTGATTTCATAATCCTTAGTCTGATTTTATATTGGATAGTAGCAGTGAAATTTATTTTGATTAAAAAAGCAGTAGTGAAGTTCTCTATTAGTTGTTTTTAGATCATCAAATATAAATATTAATCATATTGATTGATGATTTTGATCTTATTATGCTAGTTTTATAGTTCTCTTTTATAGTTTTTGAAGTTGATTTAATCATCAAAATACTAGTGACTTCTTTGTGATGTCTTTGGAACTTCATTAAAAGTATTTCAAGTTCATAACATAAGATGTTTCTCTTTATAGCTTGGGGTATATATATTTCTTTCAACTTTATGATCAGAGCATTTGTGTTCAAAAAAATTCTTAGCTTAAATTCAGAAGAAGAGTGGTTTTTTGCAAGTTACTTTCTTGAACATTCAATTTTCAAGAAAGAGTGAGTTAATATAGTTTCCATTCAATAAGTAAGAGTTAATTTAGTTTTCATTCAACAAGTTTGAGTTAATTTAGTTTTCATTATGAAAGTGTGAGTTAATTTAGTTTTCATTCTACAAGTGTGAGTTAATTTAGTTTTCATTATGCAAGTGTGAGTTAATTTAGTTTTCATTCTACAAGTGTGAGCTCTTTATGGTTTTATTTTTCAAGTAAGAAACATAGATCTAAATTCAAAATCATTCTATTTTCATTAGATAGAAATATTTTGAGATAGGAATAAAAAAAATAAAAAGCACATTTGAAATAATTCAATCAATTAATAAATCCAACTTAACAAATAGGCTTCTAGCATATATTATGCACTTGCACTTTGCTAGTGTCTGTCAGTCCTTCTAGTCACCAGTGATCAAATTATGCTCTTTTAAAGTTTTTTTTAGGGTCCTAGGTCAAATTTTTATGGTTTCAAATAGTTTTCAATAAAACTTTGGTCATTGGTTAGTTCTCTAGGTTTATTATTACCGCTTTCAGGCTTCATGGTCAAATGGACATCAACATGGTCAGGTCATTCCTTTTTCGAAGAGTTTCATGGTTATCATGGTCATCATTCAGCTCATTCCTCCATGTTGTGTCATCATTAGGTCATAGGGTCAAAATCGTGAAAATGGGTCATTTCACCATTAAAGCCATCTTTTGAAGGAGTAGCATTAGTGAAAAATCTTCAATAAAGGTTTCTAAAGTGTGTTTTTATCTTCATCAAGATGAAATATATGCAAAAAAGCTCTAAGGCTACAATTCATTAGAAAATCAAATTAGAATGTGAAAGGACATGGTGAGGCCACTACATCACCAAAGTAGAAAATCAATTTCCAAGCTATAAAAGACCAAAAAGAGCTTCTCATTTGCTCATTCCAAATTTATAGGACACATTTCCACCAAGAAAAATTATTTTCACTCTCAGACAAGTGATTCCTTGCCACCATCAGTTCATGCTTGGAAAGATCATATTTCCCTCTCCTAGGGTTTACCTGGTTTCATAGTCTCTTTGGTGGATTTATTGATAAAAACCCTCAAAAATGAGTTCAATTACCCTCCCCCACCTTCCACATACTTAGACATTTTCCCTCACTCTTATCCCTCAAAATCATCATTTTCCCACAAATCTTAGCCTAGATTATTCTTTCCTAAGCTAGCACTGTGTTTTGACATTTTGGACCCCTTCCCCTCACTCTATCCATGAAATTCAACTTTCACTCACTTCCTAACATCCATCCCTATGTCCCAAAAATTTCCTAAAAATTTAGAAACCCCTTAACTCCTTCATCTCCCTTCATTTCTAAAACTGCCAAAATCCCCTGTTTTTCCCTACACTAAACCCTAATTTCCCCTCCCATTGAGCTAGGATTTACTATGGAGTTAGAGAATACTGAGCAGAAGAGGCATAAGGGAGGTTAGATCAGAAGGTATGAGCCCACTTTAGCACATGAGATCATGTCTTCACCATTTCTCAAGAAATCATTCCAAGAGACAAATCATTTGCCACATATAGGGACAATCTTACTTCAAAATTGGTTTCTGAAGTAAGGAAGAAGAATTTAACAAAATTGAAAGTGATTTTTGTCAATAATAGACTAGGGAATGAAAAACCTCCTTCTTTTTATACACCAGTATTATGGTTTGGGAAAAATACCAAAATATAGTTGCTACAAGAGAGTTGCTGCACTTCTGGAGTAGTCTTGGGAGATTGAATTGTTAGGAGTCTCGTAGCAGGTCTTTGCAGTGATTTATGACTATATTGTGTACTAGACGTCCTAATATTTTCAATGGTACCTTGCGACAAAAATTTGGAGCACAGGAAGTCAGTCAAATGTCTCCTTCAAGTTGGCATTGTGCTTTTCTTGGATGGTAATGTGTTTTTAGTGACCAACTTAAAACTTGGATTATAAACAGATGGGAAAGTAGTTTTGAAAATTGGAGGAGGTATATATTCATAACATTCCAAAAACGAAAAAAAATTCTCATTTGTGCAAAAAACCTTATGGTTAGTGATATATCTCTCTTCCGTTGAGCCCTATGTTTGCAGAAATTTTGAGTAAAATTTGAAATTGTTTTGGATTTTTGAAATGTCTCACTGCTATAAGTGTAGTGCCTTGGCACTCCGCTTTTTCCTCAGACCTCAAAATTCCAAAAATTTTATATGGATGGATGTGTAATGACCTATACATTCCATATATCTACGTTTTGTGCCTTGTCAACAAACATTTTTGAAGAAAATCACCAAAAATAGGACAAAAAACAACTTTCTACCACCTTTCTAGACTAGGCGATGCGCTTTTGGAGTAGTTATGGGAGAATGAGTTTTTCTTGGTCTTGGAGTGTCCATTTTGATTCCTTGAGGTTTCTAATGACAACTATACATCCCAAGATTTACATTGGTTTATTCAAAGTTGAATTTGTAGCAGTGGAAGGCCTTCAACAACCTCCTCAAAGTTAGCATTGCGCTTATGCCTGATGGCACTGTGATTTTGCATGTGGCACTGCACTTTTGCTTACTACTCCAAATTTTGAGTTTTCTTCAGTTAAAATTGGATTTTGTGATGTATATCCTCATGTTGTGAGTTCAATTAATGTAATGATGGTAAATACGTGTTGTTAGAGTCGTTTTGATGTAGATTCATTATCATTAATTGTGGTTAGGTCAAATGCATCAATTTTTCTATATTGAGGAGAGTTTGTTAACCTCCCTAGTCATTAGGTCATGTTGGAGATATTCTTCTGATCAGTTCCTATACTGAGGGATTCGACCCTTGAGAGTGAGGAAGTTTTTTTTGGTCTATATGTATCTAGTTTTCAGACAAATTCAAGGTTGGACATCAAAGAGTGGAAATCTTGTAGCTTGTACTTCATCATATTTTTACAAGAAACCAAAGGCCAAGTTGCAGCTATTATGGAGGAATTTTTGTGGTATGAGTTTTTGGTATTTTTTCTCTCGTTAAACATTTATATGAATGATAAATTAGTTTCCTTTCCATATCTATGCTTTTCAGTGATTTTCCTAAGAGGTATTAAACAAAATTCTTGTAATTAAGCTATGTTTCGTTAGGAATCTCATTTTATGTGCTCAGTCTTCTGATAGATGAATTCATGGTTCACATGCTCATATTTATTTTATTACCTATTCAACCCTACACTACATCAAACAAATCCTATGCTATCAAAAAAGCATGCCTACCTTGCTCCTTTATATCTCATGTAACTAAACCTTTGAAGACCTGACCTAGTTCCCTTATTTGTACCTCTGATCCAGCAAACCCAAAATTTCAAAACCTACATGAGCTAAACTATCTAGCCTAAAACCTATTATTCCTCCAATCATTTTGGTTGTGATCATAGAGAGATCCCTCTCTATTTTAGCAGGGCTAGCTGCCAAACTAAAAGCTTGGTTTGAGGTTACCTCTATCGATCTCCTTTCCCAACCTTGGGACATTGTTGAGGATAACACACTTCATAAGTTTACCAATTCCGGTTGATAATTTATGTAATCAATTTAAGGAAATTAGATTGACAAAAACTATGCCAACGATGTCCCTACCACTCATATCCATTTTCAGACATCATAAATCACTTTTTTTTCATTTCTTGGCTTGCTATAGGATGTCCTATAGCTGCTACAGGATGTCCTATAGCTGCTACAGGAAGATCTTGTAGCACTACAGGATGTCCTAAAATGCTACATGAAAGGGGACCTGATAAGAAAATCATCATGCATTCCTATTCTAGGTTGATTAGGGACCTTGGACTTCATCAAAACAATCACCCATCATCCATGCATCCCTAGTTCAAATGACCATACCCATAACTAGCTTTGTCTCATTCAAGAAAAAACATAGGAAAAAGTCCAAAATATAATGAAAAAAACTAGACGACATGTCCTCCCATTCGTCAACCATTCACTACTCCATCAAATCTCTTCCATCATCCTCCAACCCTTACACCACTACCCAACATCCCTTTGAGAAAAAAATCATTGTAAAAGGAAGAAAAGAGGTATCTACAAGATCTTCTGTAGCACCCTGTTCCATTACTGCAACTAGCCCGAGACTCCATTTTTATTCCCAACCAGAGCAAGGAGGAGTACCATCATCTCTCAACACCTTATTTCTCTTAGCCAGGCTCCATAGAAGAAACATCGACAAAGAGATGTCAAGCACCTCCACATATGAACAGACAAGTAGTCATCTATAAAAGCAGGAGGAAATACACAGGAAGAGAGAAAAGGAGCACTTCCTTGAGTAGCATCAGAGAAGGCAAATACTCCAATATGCATCAATCAACAAAAGGTAGGCATATTTATGGGAGCTTACCCAACTCTTTCCTAAGTATGATATAATGGAAAATTTATAAATTTCGAAGAAAGGTATTTTTAGAAGATGGAGGTGGCTAGTTAACTTGGCCACCCTCAGCTTGTGACCAAAAAGTGAACTCTCAGTCAGCATGCCACGTCAGAGTGTCACATCAATGGGAATTAGTTAAAAAGGTGGTCAAAACAGTTAAGGGGGAATGGGTGATGATTATGAGGAGAAAGTGAATGATCACCAACGAACCCAATTAGGAAATATCTTACCACTGCGAATTAGCACAACGCTCTGAGCCTCAACCATAAATAATATAAACCCAAAACTTTCATGCACTTTTTTTCTCATTTCGAGATAAAGAGATAGGGATAGGCTTGGAAATCCATCAAAAAGTCAAACCCTGCTCTGGCCACCCTACAGGAGACAACTATAGGAAACAACTATAGGAAATAAAGAAGCCTATAGGAAGCTACATGAAGCACTAGAATTCAATAGGAAGTCTGCAAGGGAGTGCCTAGGGTCAACTTGGTTCTTAATTGGCATAATCCCAAGAATTATAGTGATATGTAAGTGGCCCATATCTCCTATGACCATGCTTTGATAATTGATCAACTATGCACTCTTTTAGTAATTACAGTCAGCTTGGGAATTAGATAGAGTTTGGGGCTATATAAGAAAAATTCCATGGCTATAAGGAATTATATAAATTATTGTCATCTAGTAAAAACGTTAGGCTCTTAGCCACCCTGAAACACATACTGAAGCTATCCTACAAAACCTCATGCACTTAGCTATAACCAAAGAAGAAAATGGGAGGGGGATTCAATAGAAGATAACCCATAGATACATCAAGAATTCACCTTCATCCCCCTATGGTAGATATCTTCAAGAGGCATCATTAGTTAGGCTTCTTTGAGTTGATCAAGTGATACGATGATGATATAACCTATTGTAGCTTATATTGTGTTTGAAGTTTATTTATTTATATCACTATCGGGAGTTCAAACTCAATGAAGCCCTTTATATTCTTTACCCCCCCAAAAATTCTAAAAGAAATGAAACATTTTGTTTATTATATATCGACATCGCTAAAGGAGGAAGTATAAAAGAATCAGCCTCGAAGTAGCCAAGGTTGCTATACAAATTACTATATAAATGGTTATATGGATATATATGTGCATATCAAAACGAGAAAGAAATAAAGAAATATATTGGGTTTACAAAGGAAACAAGTGTTAAAGTGTTAACATCGGACCCGAAATATATATATATATATATATATATATATATATATATATATATATATATATATATATATATATATATATATATATATATATATATATATATATTGTGTTTAAAAGTCTCATCGGGTCTGATGCATCACAAAGCACGAAACAGCCAGACCCAAAAACATATATATATATATATATATATATATATATATATATATATATATATATATATATGGGACAATCGATTGCGATTTGCAATGGCCGAACCCGATATTTTATATACCATGTTTTATATTTCCGGTAGGTCCGCTAATCGCAATTTGTTAAGGTTTTGGGTTAATACCCCAACTGATAACATCGATTATGATTTGCAATGGGTTTCAGACTGAATATGATATATATTAAGTTTTATAACTTCGTTACATTTGTCACGCCACAGTTTATAAAGGATTGGGTCGATATAACATTTGATAGTGCCGATTGTGATTTCCGATGAAAAGTCAATAGAACATTGGATGGGCAAATCTGATGGATTTATGAAGTGGAGTTAATTATTTTTCAATTCTATAGTTACCAAAGGTTTGCATTAGTTTTGCTAGGTAAAGGGAAGAATCAGTATTAAAGCCGAATCCAAGGAATAGGGTGATTGTTCGGGTTTATTTATGTTTTTGTCAATCAGATCATTCCCGACATATATATATGGATCCCTTTCAAAGCTTTTGGCGTAGTTTACATATTTTTTGAGTTTTAATATTGTATATGTAATTAATTTGAATAATTTCAAAGAGAAAATAGTTTTATTACTATTATAAAGCAGTTTATTAGTTGTTCCAAGAAATCAGTTCCAACACTGATTTGATAGAAGAGATAAAAGCTCGAAAAGGTAATTGTAAAGGGTTGGTTGTCAGAATTTCGGAGAACCCGGAGACTAGGCCACTGTATTCCTGATATCATCGTTGATTAATGAAAGAATCAGAAGTTTCCATGAGTTGTTGGGTATAATCTTGTAACCTTCTCTGTTATGTGTTATGTTATGTTTTCTTCTTTCAAGTATAGTAATGAAGCTACAAGTATTTATTTTCTTATGTAGATAAAGTTAAAACTCCTTAAAAATGTACTCCTATACTTGAAGTTCCCACCTTATTTTATAAGTTATAGATAATAGTTTCTGTGAAAGACCAACATATTATATTTAACTTCTCCCAGAGTCACAGACAGTAGTTTCTGTGTTAAGAAGCATATTGTCTATGATTTAGTTCTCATTTCCATAATTATTCTAAGTGATGGATAGTAGTTTCTATGAACGATCAGCATACTATCTTTAACTTTTCCTTCAAGATTTCTTCATTCATCATTTATATCTAGCAGCAAATGGCATTCTAAGATGTTATGTTCATACATGTACTAAGGGTTAAAGACCAAGTTTCCAGGTCCTTCATTTAAAGACACAACATATATCTGAGTGACAAATAAGTGACAGTAAATAATATTTATTAATGTCTTAAGCACAATTTCCTTACAGCTAGGAAATTGGTTTCTTAAGGAACAACATTAATTGGCACCGTTGCCGGGGAGAGAAGACAAGAATACTTTTCCTTGGGTTTTCAATATTTTCCTCTGGTTGTTTAGTGAGGAGGAAATACTTGGTTGTTTCAAATAAAAGCAATAAAAGGTGACTCCATTGTAACAAAGACCACAGGCTGCAAAGCAATAGAATAAGAACACTTTTTCTGGAATTCATTAAGTTTGAAGCTGATTCTTGAGAATGGTAAGTTTTAGTAGTTGGTTGTACATTCACATCTATGATTTTCACTTACCACATTGATTGGTGACTCCACTGTACTTTGAAGTTTTCTTTTCTAGGTTTTAATGGCTCTCCCTGCATTCTTAGTCCATAAATTTGATCCATTTGATTTTACTGGGATCATTGGCTATCGTCATGATATTCCTGAATTTTCTATGTGGAGTGAGTATCTTCCAAATTTCAGTAGAAAGGAATATGAAGATCCAGCTCATCATCTCCAAGAGTTTCATGAATGCATGGAGCAGTAGGGCGTCATTCATGAATATGTGAAGATGAAGTTGTTTTTGTTTCTTTTAGACCTAGAAGCTAGGGCTTGGTTCAGGTATCTGCCTCTTTCACGAATTTCATCTTTGAAAGATTTCCATTCAGTATTCAATTCTTCTTGTAGAACTTATTATCCACACAAGTTTCTTTTTGAAGGTTGTTGTGAATATTATGATGCTAAAGAAACTTTAAGGGCTCAAGATAATCTTGTTATGAAACTGATGATTTTGTTGATAATATATGAAGCATTTAGAGTTATGAGCAAGTCTCTGAAAGCGAGGAACTATTGATCTGGAATTTATCCAAGACAAAGAATTAAAGGTATTACAAACTTACATGCATGGATGTGCCTATGTTACTTTATGCAACGAATCGATAAGATTGTGAAATACATAGACACCGAAGCAGTTAGAGAAAACATAATAGGCAAACATTTAAACACAACAAGTTTTATAAGGAGTTCACCCAACACTCCT
The DNA here is from genome assembly GCA_031772625.1 of Pinus tabuliformis. NCBI lineage: Eukaryota > Viridiplantae > Streptophyta > Pinopsida > Pinales > Pinaceae > Pinus > Pinus tabuliformis. The sequence continues at coordinate 162,178,025 of CM062805.1, read as the reverse complement.
GGGCTACGTCTCCTGGTCTAGCCTTCAGTGGTGGCCTCTCTATTATGTTTTCAAAGAAGAGTTATACAACAGTGAGCTCAATTTGAGTCTCACTAAATAGATATACATCAGTAGGATTGGACTTGGATCCCCCAAGTCTCTGGAGTACACAGACTCTCCTTACTAGAACTCGACCTCTACTGGTCATAGTGGTATGAGCCCAATCTGAGACTCATACATGACATACTATACACAGAAGAGCTCGCTTGAACCTCTCAAGCCTTCTTTGGAGTTCACAGACTCTCGGACTCTCTCTGGCTCTATCTGGCTCGATGTTGCCTTCAGGTCAGCTCAGTTTCTTCTCTCTGTTCTCTGCTCTCACTTGCTGCCTACTAACTCGCTTGCTCTGCTTCTTTCAGTTCATGGCTTTAAAGCCATTTTGATTTCTAACTGTTCGTTTCTGCTTCCCGGTGTTCTGGTTCTCCTGCCTCTCTTCCATTGGAATTCCTTTGTTTTGCGTCATCATTACTGTGTAACGCCTCACAAGGAGGTGGCCACCTATTTCCTAATGAACTGAGCATGTCATATTCCTTGAATCATATTTGAACGACCGTTATTTCCATTTGCTTCAAGATAACCCATGAATATGATTACTTTGCCAACTCATCATCCACGTCAGACTTCAAATCCCCTTTAATCTCTCTTCATAACCTTGCTAAATCTGGTCATTTATTAGGATGTACCTCCGTCGTTGATCTGGGCCCCCAAATCCTACGGTCATCATTCATATCGGGCAAACAAGTTGCCCGATGTTTACCCATCTGATATGGGTGGTTTTCTCTCTCATCCGCCAGATGCATGTTGCTCGATGTGTGGCATCGGGCGAGACTCAGCCAAAACTACTTACCGCCTTGAGGCCTTCCGATATCCTGCCAGTTTCTAGAATCCTGTGCTACGGAACTGAATGCATTACTTTTCCACATTTCATAGTCATTTCGGGTCTAGGCACTTTACGGCTTTCCTTCACTGAGGGGGGCGCCTTGCGATATGTGATTAGCGCTTTAGCACTAATCATGTATCAAAACTACCCCCATTTCTTGAATTAGCCTCCGGTTTTGCCAATTTGGTGCCATCGTGCGTCACCATGGGCCAATGCTCTACACACTCGACCGAGGGTCCTCATTTCTCTGCTTTGGCCACAACTGCAACTGTCATGAGGATTCCTTCTGATAATGTGATCTTTCTAAGACTTGAATCTTTTTGGCATAATTTAAAACAGTCATGAAAAATTCAAGAGTGTTTAGGATCCAATTTGGATCACGGCCTTCCCATTGAAAAAATCTTTTGGACCACCAAAAGTTGGTTTTCTTAAGCATCAATCAAATGAGGATATTGTTTCCTCACCTGCTCAATTTCTACCCACTGGGCACTGCTTGGATTCGAACCTTTGAGTCCCATCCTCAGGTACTCAACATCCCCTCTGTGAGTAGTTCTCACCTTTCTGTCCAGGACTGTATCATCCTACAACTCATTAAGATATTCAGGTAACAGATCATCAACAGAAGGCAATTGACTCTACTCTTCGGGATCTTCAATTAATGAAGGTTCAAATAGTCTCAAGCTGTCTGCATTAACAACTGAGTAGATGTGCATATAAGCTGGTAAATCAAGGAAAAAAGCATTCTCACCAATTTTCTCAAGTATCTTGAAAGGTCCATACCTGATTGGTTTTAGCTTCTTACCTTCACCTTGCATTTTTTCCTTACTGATGTACAACTAGACTTGATCACCAACTTGGAAACTATGCTCAATCTGATGCTTATCATGCCTTGCCTTATCCTTCACTTGGCTCTTTTCCAGTTGTTCCTGTACTACCTGGTGAATCTCTTGGATTTTTTCAATGAAATTGGTTGCCTTGTCTACATCACTGTGTCCATCAATTTCTATGTCCTTACCAAACACAAAATCTAAGGGAGAGCTTGGTGTGAAACCAAAATAGGTCTCAAAAGGAGATCTTTGTGTAGAAGAATGTTTAGCTCAGTTGCAAGCATGCTACACATAACACAAATGTTCATCCCAAAGCTTGGGATGCTTGCTGCAATAGCCTCTGAGCAACTGGATCACTGTCCTACTGACCACTTCTGTCTGGCCATCCGTTTGTGGATGAAAAGTTGTGCTCTTCTTTAGTCTGGTGTCCATTAGTTCCCACAGACTTGACCAAAATTTCCCAACAAATCAGGAGTCTCGATCAAATATAATGGAAGTGGGTAATCCAAAATGAACCCATACATGTTGAAAGAGCAATTTGGTAGTTTGTTCAGTCGTAAACTGTTTGTCACAAGGTATTAAAATACACATTTTGCTAAACCTATCCACAACAACATATAAATAGTCATAACCTTTCCTAGATTTAGGTAGTCCCCCAACGAAATCCATGGAAACACTTTCCCAAGGATGAGAGGGTACTGCTAGTGGAGTGTACAAACCTAGTTCTCTATTGCTAGGATTTCTTTTAGCACACATGGTACACCCTCTTACATATCTGGAAATGATTTCATTCATTTTTGGCCAATAACAAAATCTTTGCAGCTATGCAACTATTTTACTTACACCAAAGTGACATGTTATTAGAGAAGTGTGTGCTTCTCTAATTATCTTTACTCTTTCTGTTTGTGGAATGCATAACTTTCCAAAATGATACAAGAGTTGGTCCTTTATGTGATAATCCAATTCTTCTGTTTGTTTGCCATGACTTAAAGTTGCATATACATCTTTAAAATCTATATCTTGAGCATACTGTTCAATGTAGCTTTCATGCAGTGCTAAATTATGTTTAAGTATAGTAGATGCATTTATTATTGGCTTGGATAACATATCTACAACTTTATTGTGTATGCCCTTTTTATATCTGATGACAAGATGAAATTGTTGTAGAAAACCCATCCACCTATAATGTCTTGATCACTGCAACTTAGTTTGTGAGTGAAAATATTGAAGTGGTTGATGGTTAGTATGTATAACTGTCTCTTTGCCCATTAAATAACGTTTCCACTTTTTCACACTCTGTACTAATGCATACAATTCTTTATCATATATGGGATAATTTACTACTGCAGAATTAAATGTCTCAGAATGATAACATATGGGTTTATCGTGCTGCATCAACACTGCTCCCATGGCATAGTCACTGGCATCCGTTTCAATTTCAAATGGTATTTGAAGATCGGGTAGTGCTATTACTGGTGTTGTACTAATCTTTTCTTTCAAGGTTTTGAAGGCTTTCTGATATTTGCCTCCCCACTGAAATAACTTATTCAATCCTATTAATTCATGTAAGGGAGCTGCAATCAAGGAAAAGTTAGCAATAAACTTTCTCCAATACTGTGCTGCTCCTAGAAGCTCGTAACTTCTGTAGCAGATTTGGGTTTAGGCCAGTTAACAATGACTGCCACTTTAGAGGGGTCTATCTTCAATTCACCACCCCCTACAATATGACCCAAATAATTCAAAGATGTTTTTCCAAATTCACATTTTGAGAGCTTAACATGCAAATTCTCTTTTTTCAAAACATCTAATGTCTGCTTTACATGCTTTAAATGTTCTTCCCATGTTTTACTAAATACAAGAATATCATCCAAGTATACAATTACAAAATCATCAAGAAAAGGTCTGAGTACATCATTCATTACTCTCATGAAATTAGCAGGAGCATTAGTCAAGCCAAAAGGTATCACTAACCACTCATACAATCCCTGCTTTGTTTTGAAAGCAGTCTTCCATGCATCCTGCTCTGCAACCCTAATCTGATGATAGCCACTATACAAGTCTAATTTGGAAAAATAAACAGCTTCTTTCAACTGATCTGATAAATCATCTATGCGAGGAAGAGGACAACGATTCTTGATCGTTATTTTATTCGGTGCTCGGTAATCAATGCACATTCTCCATGAGCCATCTTTCTTTCTCACCAAGACAATTGGAGACCCACATGGTGATGTGCTAGGCCTTATGAACCCTTTCTTGAATAGCTCCTGTACCTGCTTCTTGATTTCTGCATTCTCTAAAGCAGACAACTTGTACATTCCGATGTTAGGCAATGGAGCATCTTGCTGCAAATTAATATCATGTACTATTTCCTTTTTGGGCGGCAGACTTTTAGGTTCTTGAAATAGTATATCATATTCTGAAACAACTTTTTCTAACTCAGCTTGCTGTTTAGCATTACAGCCCTCAAATATACTGGTTTTATCAGGTTTCTTTTCCTTTACAACCATCAGTAAAAATTGTTTGCATGAATTTAGAATTCTTTTCATCTACCCTGAGTTTATGAGAGTATAATTATTTTTGAGTTTATGAGCTCTTACAAAATATTCGATTCCATCTTTAACAAGTAGATACTTGTTCTCAGCTCTATAGAAAATGGCTTTACTATCATACAAGTAAGGACTTCCTAAAACAATTTCACATATATCCAAAGGAATTATGTCTAACTCAACCTCATCTACAAATGCTGACCCAAAAGAAAACTTAAGTTTACATTGTCTAGTCACTTGTAGCTTTGCTTTATCACATAACCAACCTAATGGATATGGTTTCTTGTGAGGTGTGGTTAGTAATCCCAATTTCTTTACAATTGCTTCAGAAACTAAATTTACTTCTGAGCCACTATCAAACAAAGTATCAATCTTTTGATGCTTGGAAATAACTCGAACATGAAAAAGCTCATGTCTTTTCCTCTCATTTTCTTCATTATCAGTAGATTGTGTAGAATTTCTAGTAGATGCTTCAAAATTCTTACCTTTTATACCCATGGCTGCAACGGTTGTTTCATCTCCTGAGTCTGATCCAAAATCCTTTTGAATAGCTGCAACAGTCTTCTTCTTTTGCCATCAAATTTCTTGGGTTTTAGCTCTAGATGCAGAATCCAGCAGTGTTCATCATCACGCCCATCATTCTTGTAGTGAGTGCACGAAGGTTTGGTATTTTGTACAGTATTTTTCTTCCTCTCTTTCCATTTATGTTTTCTCTTTTCCTTATTTTTGCTTGCAGTGGGTTTGGATGATCCCCAACCTCTAGGTTCACATTCTTGCCTCTAGCTTCTAGACGTGTAGCCTGAATAGATACCTCATCTATGCTAGTGGGATTGAACATGAGAATGGTATGCTTTAAATAGCTATGTAGACCACCTGTATACTTTAACAAAGTTTCAGGTGAGTTTAAAGAAATTCCTAGAATCAAATCTATTTTCCTAAATTCTTGAGTGTAGCCTTATACACTTTGCCCTTTCAATTGGCGAAGATTTTTCCAGCTCATCATGGCTTGCTACATATATGTTAGTGGATAAAATTTCTTTTTTATTGTAGAAAAAAATTCACCCCAGACAGAAAGAATCTTACCATATTTCCTCAAGTCAGCTTGTGTCCTACCTTCCTACCATACCAAGGCAGTGCCTCCTAGGTGTAGGCTGCTCAGCTGAATCTTACTACTGTCTAAATCAATATTTTGTACTCTACAATATACATCAATCTGTCTGATCCAATTATCTAGCTTCTCTGCATTCAACTCTCCATCATAAATAGGCAAATCAAATTTAACATCTAATTTAATCAAAGATGCTTTTCTTTTATTTTCAGGATTTTCAGGAGGAGTGGGCAGTTCTTCTTCTTTCCCTTCGCCTTTTAAATGGTCATGGAAGAAAGATTCTTCTGCTCATTTTGATGAATCTTCATCTTTATTTTTCTTAAATTCTCTATACATTTCCTCCACCATGGCTCTCATGGTTATGAAGCTTTCCAGGAACTGAGGGTCTAATTCTAGGGGAACTTCTTCTTCTGACATTTTCCTCCTAATATAGACTCTTCCTATTTCTGGATTAGCTTCAACCAACTCTCCTTCTCCTAATTTAAGCTTTGATCTAGTTAGCATTCAAAAATAAATCCAGGACAAAATTTTCTAACCTTAATAAACCTTTAGCTCTGATACCACTTGATCTGGAATTTATCTAGGACAAAGAATTAAAGGTATTATAGACTTACGTGCATGGATGTGCCTATGTTACATTATGCAATGGATCAATAAGATTGCGAAATACATAGACTCTGAAGCAGTTAGAGAAAACATAACAGGCAAACATTTAAACACAACAAGTTTAATGAGGAGTTCACCCAACACTCCTAGGCTACGTCTCCTGGTCCAGCCTTCAGTGGTGGCCTCTCTATTATGTTTTCAAAGCAGTTTTATACAATAGTGAGCTTAATTTGAGTCTCACTAAATAGATATACATCCGTAAGATTGGACTTGGATCCCCCAAGTCTCTGGAGTACACAGAATCTCCTTACTGAAACTCGACCTCTACTGGTCATAGTGGTATGAGCCCAATCTGAGACTCATACATGACAAACTATACACAGAGGAGTTCACTTGAACGTATCAAGCCTTCTCTGGAGTTCACGGACTCTCAGACTCTCTTTGGCTCTGTCTGGCTCGATGCTACCTTCAGGTCATCTCGGCTTCTTCTCTCTATTCTCTGATCTCGACTTTCTTGCTACCTACTAACTCACTTCCTCTGCTTCTGTCAGTTCATGGATTTAAAGCCATTCTGATTTCTGACTGCTTGTTTCTGCTTCCCAACGTTTTGGTTCTCTTGCCTCTCATCTATTGGAATTCCTCTGTTTTGTGTCATCATTACTGTGTAACACCCCACAGGGAGGTGGCCACCTGTTTCCTAACAAACTAAGCATGTCAGATTCCTTGAATCATATTTGAACGACCATTATTTCCATTTACTTCAAGATCGCCCACGAATACGATTACTTTGCAAACTCATCATCCACATCGGACTTCAAATCCCCTTTAATCTTGCTTCATAACCTTGCCAAATCTGGTCATTTATCGAGATGTATCTCCGCCGTTGATCTAGTTCCCCTAGATCCTATGGTCATCATTCATATCGGGCGGACAGGTTGCCCAACGTTTACCCGTCCGATACGGGTGGTTTTCTCTCTCATCCACCAGATGCGTGTCGCTCGATGTGTGGCATCGGGAGGGACTAATCCAAAACTACTTACCGCCTCGAGGCCTTCCGATATCCTGCCAATTTGTGGAATCCCCTGCTACAGAACCGAATGCATTACTTTTCTGCATTTCATAGTCATTTTGGGTCTGGGCACTTCAGGGCTTTCCTTCAGTAAGGGAGATGCCCTACGATACGCGATTAGCAGTTTAGTGCCAATCATGTATCAGAAACTACCCCCGTTTCTCGAATTAGCCTCCAGTTTTTCCAATTTGGTGCCATCACACGTTACGATGGGCCAACGATCTGTGTGCTCAATCGAGGGTCCTCGTTTCTCCGCTCTAGCCACAATTGCAACTGTCACTAGGATTCCTTCGGATAACGTGATATTTCTAAGACTTGAATCTTTTTGGCATAATTTAAAACAATCATGAAAACTTCGAGAGTGTTTAGGATCCAATTCGGATCAACTATCATGTTCTCAAAATGATTAAAAGAGGGTTATAAAACAATTTTCTGCAATAATCTCCCAAGCAGAGAATGGGTTGACTCTGTTCCAAGAAGATCAAGAGAGTATTCAGATAAAAGAAAGTTCAAGAATGCATCAAGAATTTTTGCTCAGCAGTTGAGAAGACGAAGAAATAATTAAGTTGCAAATAAAATCCCCAGATTTCTTATTTTGTTAAATTTGATGATCCTCCTATCTATAATGAAATGGTTTAAATGGGGAATAGGATGAAGCTCTTCAAGTGCATTAGTTGGGTGTTGAACATACAAGAAGAAACTAGCAAGTGGGATATGTTGGACAACAATATATTGAGCCATCTATCATAGAAAAAGAGGCTATCTCATGTAAAAAGGAAGCTGATAAAGAGGTTGTATACCATTGCATTGAAGAACACAATGATGCCCATGGATCAGAGGTAAACAATCTATTTGAAGTTGATCGTATGTCATATATTGATGTGAAAAAATTTATTGTTCTTCCTAGGGCTATAATTACAAATTATGTTCAATCAAAGCTTAGAGATGAAAAGTGGAGACATGAAAGTGACATAGATCATTTTCCTAAAGATGTTGCTGATCGTTCTGTTGAACATATTATCCCAGCAGAAGGTTTAATTGAGTAGGAACCTTCATACATAGAAAATTTATTTTTTGGAGCTGATCAAGAACATATTTTTTCTCATACTTTTGAAGATCCTGTGGCAGATTACATGGAGGAATTTATCAACAGTCTACATATATCATTTTGTGGATATATTCTTAACTTTTTTTGTGAGCTGCCTTTATACATATTTTTTTTTTTTCAGGATGAATTGCATTTTCAAGATTCAATGGTAGAATGGTTCTAGATTAAGCACCCAAATGCTAACCTGGTACCATTGGAAGATTGATTTTACCTAATGAAGATCAATCATGTACATATGTAGGAACTTGTAAACTAGTTTGCAGAAGCTTCAGACTTCAAGATTGTTAAGTTCTAGTTTTTCAAATTTCAGGGTTTTCACAGTTTTGAACTCCATGCCCAACTAAGACTACTGATCTACAATTCTCAATATTTTGTTATCAAGGTACTAGCATCCTGTCACTGCAGAGATCAGTGTGGGTTCACTGTACAAATTTTACATAGCTAAGCTTGGCGAAGCAATATATGACTCCATGCCCAATGAATAAGGCACTAATCTACGGTTCTTAGTGCTTCTGTGGAAAAATCACTATCCCCAGTTGGAGCCAACTGTTGTAGCTTATATTGTGTTTGAAGTTTATTCAGTTATATCACTATCAGGAGTTCAAACTCAATGAAACCCTTTATATTCTTTACCCCCCGGAAAATTCTAAAAGAAATGAAACATTTTGTTTATTATATATCGACATCACTAAAGGAGGAAGTGTAAAAGAATCGGCCCTGAAGTAGCCAATGTTGCTATACAAATTACTATATAAATGGTTATATGGATATATATGTGCATATTGAAATGAGAAAGAAATAAAGAAATATATCGGGTTTACAAAGGAAACAAGTGTTAAAGTGTTAACATCGAACCTGAAATATATATATATTGTGTTTAAAAGTCTCATCGGGTCCGATGCATCGCAAAGCACTGAACAGTCGGACCCGAAAACATATATATGTTATGTTGTAAAGTGTCGGCGGGTCTACAATAACATAGCGCACACATACACACATATATATATACACATATACATACATATACATATACACATACACATATATACACACACACACACACACACACACACACACACACACACACACATATATATATATATATATATATATATATATATATGTGGGACCGCTGATTGCGATATGCAATGGCCAGATCCGATATTTCATATATATTATTTAAATCTCCTGTTGGGTCTGCGATCATCACATAACGTTATGACTTATGCCGATTGCGATTTGCAACGGCGATCTGGACCCGATATTTTATATACCATGTTTTATATTTCCGGTGGGTCTGCTAATCGTAGTTTGTTAAGGTTTTGGGTTAATATCCCAATTGATAGCGCCGATTACGATTTGTGATGGGTTTCGGACCTGACGTGATATATATTACGTTTTATAACTCCGTTACATCTGTCATGCCGCAGTTTATAAAGGATTGGGTCGATATAACGTTTGATAGTGCCGATTGCGATTTATGATGAAAAGTCAATGGAACATTAGATGGGTGGATCCGATGGATTTATGAAGCGGAGTTAACTCTTTTTCAATTCCATAGTTACCAAAGGTTTGCGTTAGTTTCGCTGGGTAAAGGGAAGAATCAGTATTAAAGCCGAATCAGAGGAAAAGGGTGATTGTTCGGGCTTATTTATGTTTTTTTCAATTAGATCATTCTTGACATATATATATGGACCCCTTTCAAAGATTTTGGTGCAGTTTACATATTTTTTGAGTTTTAATATTGTATATGTAATTAAGTTGAATAATTTCAAAGAGAAAATAGTTTTATAACTGTTATAAAGCAGTTTATTAGTTGTTCCAAGAAATCAGTTACAAAACTGATTTGATAGAAGAGATAAAAGCCCAAAAACAGAATTGTAAAGGGTTGGTTGTCAGAATTTTGGAGAACCCAGAGACTAGGCCACTGTATTCCTAATATCATCGTTGATTAATGAAAGAATCAGAAGTTTCCATGAGTTGTTCAGTATAATTTTGTAACCTTCTCTGTTATGTGTCATGTTATGTTTTCTTCTTTCAAGTATAGTAATGAAGTTGCAGGTCTTTATTTGCTTATGTAGATAAAGTTAAAATTCCTTAAAAGAGAACTCCTATACTTGAAGTTCCACCCTTCTTTTCCAAGTTATAGATAATAGTTTTTGTGAAAGACAGCATATTATCTTTAACTTCTCCTAGAGTTATAGATAGTAGTTTCTGTCTTAAGCAGCATATTGTCTATGATTCAGCTCTCATTTCCATAATTCTTCTAAGTGATGGATAGTAGTTTATGTGAAATATCATCATACTATATTTAACCTTTCCTTCAAGCTTTCTTCGTTCATCATTTATATCTAGCAGAAAATGGCATTCTGATATGTTCTGGTCATACATGTACTAAGGATTAAAGACCAAGTTTCCGAGTCCTTCATTTAAAGACACAACATATATCTGAGTGAAAAATAAGTGACAGTAAATAATATTTATTAATGTCTTAAGCACAGTTTCCCTATACCCAGGAAATTGGTTTCTTAAGGAACAACATAACCTATGAGTTTTCCATGGCACTAAAACCTCAAGCAAGAACAAGTGCTACCACTATGGTGAGAGGGTTTTCCATTACCATCAACCCTGATGTGATCAACAGAGTGACAACACTTCCTCTAGGGGTCAATGGAGAATGGAGGACAAGGCCAACAACACCTTTGGTAAGAAAAAACTCTTCCTAAATGATGAAAAGCCAATTGAAGACAAAAATGGGGTCAGAAGTGAGAGCCTTCCCTATCCCTGGGATGAGGTGGGCTACTACATCCTAAAATACATTTCTTGTGAAGGGAGACTAAGTGTACTCTATGGCTATCAATTTGGACTCCTCCATGAGTTGAGATTCAGAGCTAGAGTCCCCATAGAACAAAGGCTCAGTGTGCACTATTTCCTTTTACAGTCCATTATAGACATGAGCCAAAAGGTGAAAGAGGAGAAACACCAGCAGTTAGAACACCATGGTTTCATCAAGCTAATAATGGAAAATGCCTTAAGACAGTTGAGAATTCTTGTTCTATGGTCCACATTTAGGGACATGGATAGAGAAACCTTCCTTGAAATTCAAGCCCTTGAACATGGTGGGACGTCAATCTATAGTGTTGAAGAGGAAGAGGAGGAAGAGGAAGGAGAAGAAGAGGAAGGAGAAGAGGAGGAAGAAAGAGAAGAAGTTTTAGAGGTAGACAGAACAGAGGAAGAACACAAAGAAGAGGAGGAAGAAGAAAAGAAAGGAGAGGAGGAGCAGAAGGCAAAGACCAGCCCTGAGAAAAATACTGCACTTGAAGAAGAGGAGATATCCCAAATATTGTCTCCTAAACCCACTGAAAAGGAGGCACCTGCTGCCTTGACTGCCTTGAGTAGATCTGTCAATTCCAAGAGGAAAAGGTAGAGGACGAATCCCCTCTATTTCGAAACAAGAAGGATCACTAGGATTAAAAAGGGGAAGCCACAAACGCCAACAAAAATCCCCATCATAATTGAAGAATAACCAAGAAAGCATGAGGAGATAGAGCAAATGTGAATGAAGGTTGAGAAAGTCACATCACTGGAAGAAACCCCAAATGCTACCATCACCTATGTTAGGAAACCTGTCACCAGATCAACATCATACAAGTAAACCAAGGCACTTGTAACCCTCCAACAGGAAGGAAAAGGCCTACTACAGGATCCCCAAATAGTGCTACATGAAACATTGGCAGTGCTACAGGAAATACATAAAGAGCCATAGGAAGAGAAACATGGGCAGAAAGAATGCAAGGAAGCAACACCACAGGTACAGGAGGTGACAACTTCTCCAAGGACATTTGAGGGAGATTTTCCAAAGTTGTAAGAGCCTAGCCCATAGCCAAATCTGAGATCCTACTACAAGTTCATTAAGGGAGGCAGAGTGATATCGCAAAAAATTTGCAATCCCTCTCTTCTTTGAAATTGAAAAGGAAAGAGGAAGGAACATCAATGGATGCAAATTACTAAGTCAAAGAAAGTAGAATATGTGGGCCATATGGAAGAAAAACTCCTAGAGATGGGCAGGGAGTTGAGTGAATTAAGAGATAGAGATTACACCATGAGAACACAATTGTTGGCATAAAACACATGGATGAGGAGGAAGTTGCAAGAAGAGGAGATCCAATTAGCCACCATGGAAAGCCTCTCCCTAGAGGCACTTCAGTGTAGGATGCCATGAAAATCATATGCATTATACCTCAAAGATCAATCGATGCAGTTTCAAATTAAGACATTGGCACAACAGGGGACCATGCCATTCCAATATTATAGGAAATTCATCGAGCTATGTGACAAGAGCACCCTTGAAGACAAGGTCAAATTATTTGAGTTCTACCTACACAAAATTTCCTTGACATAGTGGAATGTGTGGGACCCCAATGTGAAGTTGGGGGACTTGTAGCTGATGGCCCTTACATCATGGATGAGTGATGAAGAGGCCAGGGCTAAGGAGGTGAAGAGAATAGTAGAAAAGGAGGAAAGAGAGCCCCTCTACATCATAGCATTACCTAATCACGGACACTTACGGTGTGTGTTATTGACATCTATTTTGTGTCATGTTGCAAAATATGTTTCAGTGTCTTCCTTGTCATATCAGGAAGAATACGTCATTTCACTACTCCTGGAGCAGACCCTTTTTAACTCTGTTTTTGGGTCGTCGCGGGTCATCAGTTATTCCACCGGCGAAGATGGTCAAGATTGAACTAACCCTAGTGATGTTGTTGCTCTATCCCTATGTTTCACTTGCGACGAGCTACTTTTGGCGAGTTTGCTTTAACAAATTATCGATGGGCAGTCCTAGGGTTGGTTGTTGGATTAGATGAGCTCACCTCTCTCCTTTGGGATGGTTGTTCCACCTTTTGTGCAACCTCCCAAAGGGATAAACTTTTTCTCCCATCTCTTATGGAGGCTCCTCCTCCTATAAATACCTCCTTCATAGTTGAGATCCGCTAGTTCAAGAGTTCAGTTCAAGAGTTTAGCGAGAGTGCAGTGGAATTAGTTCAGTTAATTTTGGAGAGAGTTTTTCTAGAGTTTAGAAGTAGCTTCTAATGTAACTTAGCCTGGGATAGTTTTGTGTGGATTTGGCTTGATTGTATGAGTTTTCTAGCATCATAATTTTTCCTATTGGGTAGAAGAGAAAGTTATTCATCCTCTTGGGAGACAACTCATGAGTGAATGCATGTGGAGACATGCTGGCAAGACCCTTCAAGGAGACCTACAACGTTAAGGCATGGTTGTAAGTCTTACTTCAGTTGATATTAATACAAATCAATGGTCTATCTCCTATATATTATGTCAAATTGCATATTGATAGCTTGAAGCTCCTTAATCCTTTAATTAGATCATTTTTGTTGTATTCTATTATGTTTGTTGCTATTCTTTGTATGTTGTTTCAGGTACAAAAGTGATTAGAATGAGAGCTGGAGCAACACAACGAGAACTTCATCAAATGAGGATTTGAAGGTAGGCCTTCATGACATTAACTATCTAAGGGAATTTTCTTTGATATTGTTCTTACTGTGACTAGACCCACTCTAGTGCTAGAGGGGTTCCCTATCTCCGTAGAGGGAACTTACCTGCTTCACAAGTTGGTGACCATACTGGGGAACTGTGTCTTTTGTCTCTTGATTTGATTTTGATTTGCTTGTTTATTGTCTCCTTTACTTTTTGGGTAGAATTCTCCATATTTTGGGTTGTTTGACTACTCCTGGTAGTGTTGCCTCTATCATAAGTGATAGGTTTTTCCTTTCCTCAGTTGAATTTTTAAAATTTTCCTTTGATTTGGGGTTGTCTCCTTTTATTTTATGATAGTCGTGACCATAGTCGTGTTTTCTCTATTTAATTAGTTGCATTTTCTACTGTTTGGCACGATTAAATCGCCTCACAGTAGTGACACACTTTGAGTTATGCTTGGCGCTGTTTCCTAGTGTAATTTTGCGACAACGTCACAAGTTGCTAGTTAAGGGGGTGTGACTTTTCATTGTCAGCGCAGGTTGTCAGTTTGACGCTCACAAAGATTCCTGTAGGTTTTCATTTTGAATTTCTATTTGTTGATTGGCCAGTGTGTCCTGTCCTTCTAAGTTTGTCTTCTGCCTACTTGTTATGTGTCAAATTGTTATTTGCTGGAATATTTGACTCTTGGTTTCATTCCCTTGAAATTTCTCCTTTTGAACTATGTGACCTGTTCACCTTAGGGTTTCTTGACGCATTAGCTTTTTCTTGGGTTGCTTGTTCGTTTAAACCTTTGAGCTGTGTTTGAAGCGATCCCTTGCTTTGTTTGAGGCTTTTCCTTATTGATTGTTCTTTCATATTCTTGATTGGTATGTGACGTTTGGTTATCAAAAATTTCAGGTCTTGTTTGTTTGGTTTCCTTCCATCACTTCGGCATATATCACATTGCTTCCCAGTCAGCTAGAAAGCTTTCAAGTTTTTTAAAAAAGAAACATATTCTTTGTTTTAAGTCTTTGATTAGTTTCTAAGTGGAATGTTTCTCTTTACTTATTGAATGATGTCATTTGGAAAGGACTTAAAACTAGCATTGTTTTGAGTTTTGCATTTGGTTGATTTTCATCTATTCGAAAGAGAAAAATATTACATTCATTTTGCATTAGGAAATGAGAACAATATTTTGCATTAGTAAATCCTTGACATTTAGAAGTTGAAAAGTAAAGGATGTATTTTTCATTTTCTTAATTAGATTTCTTGCAAGTTACTGAAAGATATAAGCATTTCTCTTTCCTCTTGATTGGTTTGCTTATGAAATAGTGGAAAATACCATTCTTGTATTTTCTTGCTTGTTGCTTTGATTGCTTTGAAATGAACCTCTCACTTTTATTTAGTTAGTTTTTCATTGCAAAGGAATGGTTTCTTTTCTCATATAGTTGCATTCTAGGATATTTTGAAGATACATTTGGTAGGGCCTTGAAACTGAGACCTATTTCAAGATCAACCACTAAAATTTATTGAATTAACCTAAGGAAGCATTGAAACTTAATGCTCATATCTAGAGGTCTAGGCTCGAGAAATGTTCTAACGTCTTTAAACCTAGTGGCTATTGTTTTCACTAAGGTTGGGTGATTCCTCCTTTTGTGATCCGATAAGTGCTAGTATGGATTTGTTCTCCCTATACCATCGCGTATATGATGGGAGACCCCACTAGGTTGTAATCCTGTTATCCATAGGAAACCAAGTCGGCCACCTTGTAAACGTGATACACTAAACACAACATTCGAGGAGATTGTTTGCTCGCAGTTCTTGGTTCACCGAGAGGTATTTTGTAGTTCACAGTTGCCTAGTAATCCTTTTGCCTAGAGTTCTAGAGCAGTCATTTGATCTTTTTGACTCCTTAAACTTAAAAGATCGTTCGAGAACTTGTACTTTAGAGCTCGTTTCCAATTGGAAGTGATAGAGTCAAATTTCTTCCTTTTCTCAACTCTTAAAACATGAAAAGGCAAAGTTTTGTTCAAGTGTTCTAAAATTAACTTCCCATGAAATATCCCTGGTAAAAGTTATCATCTTTATTAATTATTTAGATTTGATTCCAATGGAAACATTTTCAGAGTCCACCTATCAAGGGTTCTCCTCAGAAGGGAATCTTGGTCCTTTTCCTTCTTTTGGAAACCTTGGTGCTCCTTATATGGCAACATTATCCCTCCCTGGGTTAACCATTGGTTTACATGTCTGGTTATTTTTTACCTCAGTGATCCCAAGTGTCCCAACTCCTACCCTGCCATCTCCTTCATTCGAATCACATCATGATGATTCTAAGGTTGACCCCTCTCCTTATTCCCCTATTTCTTCACCTTCCTCTTCTACTTCACTTGGTGAAAGTTTCAAATCTAGTAACTAGGAGGCTATGAAGAAGTAGAAGAAGTCAGCTAAGCAAGAGGCCAACTGTACGACTGTTACTCCAAATGCATCTCCTATAGGCAAACATTCTGTTCCTCCACGGAAGGTTAGATTCCCTTGCAAGATGTGTAAGTTTGACCATCTCCTCCGAGACTATCCTAGCATTCCTAGAGTGTTAGAGTGATGGTCTCAAAATTTAGATCGACCAGCCCCATTGACCTCTGGAGATCATGTTGATGCTACACTCTCGGCTAGCAATGGTAAGAAGAAAGGAAAGATTAGATTTCCCTGTAGGTTATGTGAAGGAGAGCATCTTCTTCACCTTTTTCCTCTTACGAATAAAGCTTTCAAAGTTTTGGAAAACCTTGCAGCTCCTCAACCCCAACTCCTTGTTGGTTATCAGAGGCTTTCTTCTAACCCTCTCCCGGTTGGTAAAGAGATTGACTGGGGTTCATCTCTTTCCCGTACTGCTATTCCTGAGTGAGACTCTTTTGTGTCTATTCCTAACCAACCATTGGTCAAAAAGAGTGTCGATTTGGATCTGCCACCAGTTGCTCACTCTGTTCCGGAAGAGCATAGTGATCATACTGCTCATGTTTTTCTCATCTCCTTAGAGTCTCATGAATCGAAGAGTGACCCTCCCATCCTGACTATTTAGGAGAGTCATTCTATTCCTGCAGAGCATGGAGGAAATCATATGATACCCCCACCAAGTACTTCTGTCATTTCTTTCGATTGGAGTCACTTGACTACTTTCTGCCTCCCGTCTTATGTTCCTTTCTAGATCACAGTACAAGCCTATAATATGGTAGTACCTGGCACTATATTAGATGAAGGTGCATCTGTTAGCATCATGTCTTCTACTACTTGGCAAGCTTTGGGCTCCCCACAGCTTGTGCCTATCACCCAAAATCTATTGGCTTTCAATGGAGGAACCAGTCAACCCTTAGGGATCCTTATGAAGTTCCCTATTACTTTGGGAGGAAAGACCATCTATATAGATGTGATGATAGTCAAAGGTTCGTTAGATTTAAATCTCCTCCTTAGACGTGACTATGTGTATGTCACGGGAGCTCTTGTTTCTTCACTTTTCCATGTGGTTTGTTTTCCGCACGAAGGGAGAATAGTGACCATTGATCAATTGTCATTCATTAGTCACCAGGTGCCTCCTTTGCAACCATCAACCCCTATCGGCTCTTGTTTTCAAGCAGTACCTTCCCCACAATAGGTCAATTATGTGGCTACCCATTCCATCTCCGCATCTACTAATGATCACATAGATGGTATAGTACATTATGTATTAGGGGCATTGGAACCCGCTCTATATTTGGTACCAAATGACATGTATTCCTCCCGGAGCGTGGTCCTTCCGTCTAGTGAAGACCTCTTAGTAGCCACGTTCTCGTATGGTCCATGAACATTTGTCTGAGGAGAGTTCCTGTTCCTGTGTCAACCTCATTAAAAAATGAAACAAGAGATGAGAATAGTTCTTGATCTTGTGTCAACCTCATTAAAAAATCAAACAAGATATGAGGATAGTTCTTGGTCTTGTGTCAACCTCATTAAAAAATGAAACAAGAGATGAGGATAGTTCTTTGTCTTGTCCCAACCTCATTAAAAAATGAAACAAAGGGTGTAAGCATAGTTCTTTGTCTTGTGTCAACCTCATTAAAAAATGAAGCAACTCCCTTTTCCAAATCGAGTCTTCGATTAAGATCTCATAAAATCCCAGTCGAGTCTTTCCAAGATCTCGAAAGTGAACTTTTCATTCCATCCACCTAATTGAATGAAATGAAGCTTGGGGGGCATGTACCTCGATTTGAGCCATTATGTTGGGGACATGTGAACTTATAGCAAGCATGGTTTTTCATTTCAAGCTTGTGTAAACATGAAACTAAATTCAAGCAGAATTATCCATGGTTCAAGCTTGGTTGTTTCATTCCAATGCCACCATCTCTTTAGCCGATCATATGCTTTCACTTGGTTGTTTTTCCTTTCCTGAGGGACCGCAATGATGAGTGGTTTATTAGCCATCCTCTTGACCATTACATGTTTTCAGCAGTTCCACCATTGTCAGAACTAGTTTCTACCCTTTATACCACTCATTCCTCTAGGATGATTCACCTTTAAGCTCTTTTCTGACTCGTAAAAGATGAAAATATTGCTGAGTGATTTTCCCTTTTTGACTTGTTTAAGTGAATAAAAATGGGGGGTCTGCTTTCAGCTCTTTTTTGACCTTTTAAAAACGAAAAGATGGCTGAGCCCTTGTTATTTTGAAGTTGTTAATGGATGCGAAACATCATGTGCCTAGTATATGTTTTCTACCTTTTCGGGCTAGGAGGCACTATTTACAGAAAAGGTACTCCTTGGCTGAAATGGTCAAGCAGTTCTCTCAAGTATTGTTTTCTACCTTTTCGGGCTTAAGAGACACAAATGTATGAAAAGGGACCATGTGGATTTTTCTTTTACGTGTCTTTTTCAAACTCTATAAACATGAAAAAGATATCGAGTTACACCTTTGTCAGACTCGTTAAAGTATTAAACGACATCGAATTCATCACCATGATGAACACGAGTTTCTCCTTCCTAGGGCTCCTAAACTTACTAGGTCGGATTCGTCCAAAGGATGAACTCACAGTGCAAGCATATGCTATCCCCTTCAAGCTTGCGATAAAAATAATTGGGGTACTCGCTAGAAATGGTGGGGGAAATTTTGGAAGTATTTTGTCAGTTTTATTAGTTACTACGATAGCTTGTCACTCTTGAAAATCGATACTCTTTCTGCTTCATGTTGGGTTGGGATATCCTCAGTTTATCATTTGGCCTTCCGAGTTTTTGGTTATCCATTTTACCTCATTCCATTTGATCCTTGCATCATCATGATCTTTGATCCCTTGGTACCAAAATGCTACCAAACTCTGGAGTCATGTCATCGATATGTTCAAGAGCTTAATCCTTCTGCAGTTTGTATCCTTACACACCTTCCTCAGATTCTTTGTCTCATCTGCATTCATCTTATTCCTTTGTCTCGCGTCAATGATGTGGGAAACATTATGGCCATCCTTCGACTGATCACTTGCTGTGGACTTCAGCTCATTATCTGGGAAGTTGATTTAGAGACTGCTTTCAGGTACCCTGGAGCTTGTATGCTTTAATGACAAGTTCTTCGCATTTGATGATAGGCTTTCATTATTGGCCTTCGATCAGGTGATTTCACGGGCGTTCAACCTCAAATCATTCTTCACACTTAATGGATTGTACTAGCAGTACCTTGAGAACCATTGACATTACTGGTAGTCTCTCTCGTGCTTGTTAACAGTTTACATCATTGACCAGTAATCAAGTGATTTTCTAGTATGCTCGACTTTAGTAAATTTATTCACATATTAGAATTTG
Organism: Pinus tabuliformis; assembly: GCA_031772625.1. Lineage (NCBI taxonomy): Eukaryota > Viridiplantae > Streptophyta > Pinopsida > Pinales > Pinaceae > Pinus > Pinus tabuliformis. The sequence continues at coordinate 162,158,556 of CM062805.1, read as the reverse complement.
TACCTTGATCAGATTGGGATTCAAGACCCTGGGCTTAGATTACACAAGTCGAGGTTGCGCAAATTGGTTCATGACTGTATACATGACTCTTTTGATTGGATGGATGTGACCATACTTGAGTCTTTTATATGGTCCTTTTGATTGGATGGCTGCATCCATACCGTATATCATTTATGTTTATCTTCTGGATGGTTGCGCCCATGCCTTATGTGCACATATTTCCTTTCACTATGTATCAGAGATATCAGTTGCACTTGCGTTTATAGGTTCTCCATGATGGTGTTTTGTTTCAGTTATGGATTCGTAAAGCATTTCACCCCTCCCACTCTCTCAGCCTTCATGCTTTAGGGGGCATCTGTTACACAGTAATTTGTCATTGACCCCACATTCCATGATCCTAGACACTGCCGGTCCATGTTATTGACATATTCTTTGTGTCTTGTTGCAAAATATGTGTCAGTATCTTCCTTGTCATATTAGGAAGAATACCTCAGTTCATTACTCCTGGAGCAGACCATTTTCAACCTCCGTTTTTGGGTCGTCATCGGTCTTCAATTATTCCACCTATGAAGATGGCCGAGATTGAACTAAGCCTAGTGACGTCGTCGCTCTGTCCCTATGTTTCACTCATGATGAGCTACTTTTGGCAAGTTTGTTTTAGCAAATTGTCGATGGGCAGTCCTACGGTTGGTTGTTGGATCAGATGAGCTCGCCTCCTTTTGGATGGTTGTTCCACCTATTGTGCAAGCTCCCAAAGGGATAATATCTTTCTCCATTCTCTTATAGAGGCTCTTCCTCCTATAAATACCTCCTTCATAGCTGAGATCAGCTAGTTCAAGAGTTCAGAGAGAGTGTTGTGGAGTTAGTTCAGTCAGTTTTGGAGAGAGTTTTGCTAGAGTTTGGAAGTAGCTTCTCATGTAAATTAGCCTAGGATAGTTTTGTGTGGATTTGGCTTGTTTGTATGAGTGTTCTAGCATCATAATTTCGCCTTTTGTGTAGAAAAGAGAGTTATTCATCCTCTTGGGAGACAATTCATGAGTGAATTCTTATGGAGACATGCTAACAGGACCCTTCAAGGAGACCTACAACGTCAAGGCATGCTTTTAAGTATTACTTCAGCTCATATTAATACAAATCAATGGTTTATTTCCTATATCTTATGTCAAATTGCATATTGATAGCTTGAAGCTCCTTGATCCTTTAATTAGATCATTTTTGTTGTATTCTATTATGTTTGTTGTTGTTCTCTGTATGTTGTTTCAGGTACAAAAGTGATTAGAATGAGAGATGGAGAAACACAACGGGAACTTCATCAAATGAGGATTTGAAGGTAGGCCTTGATAACATTAACTATCTAAGGGAATTTGCTTTGATATTGTTCTTGCTGTGACTAGACCCACTCTCGGGCTATAGGGGTTGCCTATGTTCACGGGAACTTACCTACTTCACAGCCATATGGAAGAAAAACTCCTAGAGATGGGTAGGGATTTGAGTGAATTAAGATAGAGAGTACACCATCAGAACACAATTTCTGGCATAAAACACATGGATGAAGAGGAAGTTGCAAGAAGAGAAGATCCAACTAGCCACCAAGGAAAGCCTCTCCCTTGACGCACTTCAATGTAGGATTCCATCCAAATCATATGCATTATACCTCAAATATCAATCGACGCAGTTTCAAATTAAGACATTAGCACAACAGAGGACCATGCCATTCCAAGATTATAAGAACTTCATCGAGCTATGTGAAAAGAGCACCCTTAAAGACAACGTCAAATTATCTGAGTTCTACCTACACAACATTTCCTTGATAGACTTGAATGTGTGGGACCCCAATGTGAAGTTGGGGGACTTGCAGCTGATGGCCCTTACATCATGGATGAGTCATGAAAACTCTAGGGCTGAGGTGAAGAGAATAGTAGAAAAGGAGGAAACAGAGCCCCTCTACATTAAAGCATAAGAAATACATTCCATGGTTGTTATTAGTAACCACATTATCATTTCCAATGATGCTCAACTTGCACCAAGATACCTTGCTACGCAAGAATAGACCATCTACCATTTTGAGAAAAATTTAAGATTATTGGGGACTGAGAGCCAACATGCATGCCAAAGAAGATGGAATAACCTCCCACACTGTCTCTGGATCAGGGAGTACCACTCTTCTAAGAGATTGATAAATGCATTGGAAAGGTCACCCATGTATAAGAAGGCCATGCAATACTGAAGATCAATTGGATTGGACTAAAGCTCAGTCCACCTTTGCTATTGGGTTTGTCGGAAGGTAGGAAGGAAGAATAGGAAAGAAAGTAGTGGGAAGAGATGGAGAAAAATGAAGGGTTCTATCATCAAGAAGTAACACCATCCACAAAAGCCCGAGATATGAGAGAGGCCACTAGGGTTATGAAAGATATGGATATAGATGATTAGGTTGCTCAGAGGATGAGAAACAATTTCAGTAGGGGGGTGATGATGAGGCTCATAAATAGGTAAACTATATGGGTCACTATCCCACTCTCCAACTTATTAAATTGAATTTTCTCACATTTATTTTAATATTTTATTATATTTTTCTTAGTGAGAAGAGTAAAGGTGAGTTACTATGTCATGTGGCCTAATGTGTGGTAAGTCTAGGAATCAGAGCAATTTTGGGTTGACTTAAGTGCAGGAATTTGGAGTAGACAAGGAAGAGAGATTTTATGAGTTGGTCTCCCTCCTTAACTCCTCAAATCATTCAAACATTCCTCCACTCTATCTCATCAGCTCAGTGTCTATGACAACCAAGCAATATGAGTTCATTCACAGCCAAGCCAGTGACAGTTTAGAAAGAGATATTCTTGATTTAGGGAGACAAGTATCCCTATTTTATAGGGAGGTGTTGGTAGCTCCAATTTTGTATAAATAAGAGAGCCAAGGGACTCTTTAGGATTCAATTTTTTGTTGTATCCAAGAGGACATTTGAGTTGAAATATTTTGACTGTTATTATTATGATGTACTTGACATTTTTATTATAATGAGAAATTTTGTTTTGATCCAACATTAAGTTGACTCAGAGGGCTAAAGATATTGGGTTAGGGCCCAACCCTAGCAATAGAAGTTCCTCTTTTGTAGTTGTATTCTTAGCTTATAATGATAATTATATACTAAAGCTTATTTATGTCTTTCTGTTAGCTTAGCAAGTTACTTAAATTGTTGCTTATCCTTGTTTCCATTAGGTTAAAGAGGTAGATTAGCGTTGTAGTTTAGAGAAGGAAATTATAATTTTAGTGAAGTAAATTATTCCATAAAACATTGTGACAGTGGCCCATATCTCATCTCCCTCATGGAATGATGATTAGATGACCCCACTCTCATAGCCCCCAATTTTTTTATGTCTTTTGTTTATTTCATAAAGTAAGTTTCATCCTTAGCTAGATAACTATTTATGATTTCCTGGAAGCATTCCAGTTGTTATCTTGTTTTCTTAAGGTTGTTGTAGCTTAAGAGGCAGTCCATTTCATAGATCTAGTCCTTAAGAGTAGATAGATCAACTTTCTCAAATTCAACTCATCTTTTCCATGTGGACATATAGTGATTTATAAATGAAAAGAGAAACATGTTTCATTGCAAGTATTTTTGATCTGCAAGAAGGGACTCCTCCAACTAGATTCACCTAGGTCTTCTCCACCTTCCGTCGAAGCATACCAACACATAGTCTGAACCTTTTTTTTCTAGCCATCGTGAGCAAGATACCTTAGGAAAATCTGACCTCCTTGGGCTATTGTGCTTGGCCTTGGGAAATGTTCACCTTCCCTACACCTTCTGCCACCATCGTGAACCCTTGCAACACCTAATATCACTATTTTTACACTCCAAAACCTCTTAGCTAACTTCCTCTAGCAGTTCAGAACATCTTATAGCAGTTTCCTATAGTAGCCTATTTTGACCCTCTTTTGACCTGAAATGATAATGTGGCCTAGTATAGGAGTAGGTTAGCCCCTCAACTTGGACTCCATTACTAGAAGTGCCACCTAGACCAGCCTTCCCATTCCTTTCCCTCCTGCAAGATCATATAGCATTAGCTCTTATATTTATGAAGTTAGTAATCAAGAATTTTCCTACAAATGTTGATGAGATAGTTAATGCATGCATGTTTGAATTCTAAGATGATAGAGTAACTCTCTATTTTCAAGCAATTCTAATAGCTAGATGATCGATTGCAAGATTAGCATAGTTTCCTTTCCCCAAGTAAGTTGTGTCATTTCATATATAGATGATTTATGAAATTCATAGCATTTACCATTTGACAACTTGCATTTCCTAAATAGACAAGCATTTACTTTCCTTGCACTAGAACTAGCTTTGCGTTCACTATCAGTAGTTAGACTCCCTTTAGTTCAATACAAGACTAGTCTGGAACCCTAATGGTCAAGTGTCCTAGTTGAGAATTGACATGAGTAGAATGATGCATCTATTGTCTATATAGCATTGTCACGTCCAAGTTTGTATGAAACCCTGGGTTGATAAATTAAAGTTGGTAGCCCTAGGAGTTGCAACATTCTTGCTGCAATACTGAGGCTTATCAACTGGGAGGATGAACTCTAACTCAATGGGGAGGAGTAATATGTCCTAATGGGAACTGAGGATGAAGACCTTGAAGTCTCTACGAAAAATGCCTAGGGGGCATAATGTTGTTAAGACAATAATGACCTAGGAACTAAAGGGTGATGAAAGGAATAAAAGAGAAACAAACAACAATAAAACACCTTGTGGAGTGTCCCCAAGTGTAAACTAACTATAATAATGATGTTACTCTAATACAAGAAAACACATCTTATCAAAGAAAAATACATATAGCCTATAGGTGATCTAAATCCCCAAACAATACTAGATTTATTATTTCAGATGACCTTCCAAACAACTTCTTACTTGACAGAATTTGATCCCCACAAGAAGAGTTGTCTAGAGAAAGGTGGGGTAGAGAACCAACTGCTTCCCACAGCCAGTCCTATAGGGTGTTTTCCTAAGATTGGTCACTACGGTTACCTTCATCCCATGAGGGTTGTTGAGTCTTGATCTTCTTGGTAGTCAGCTAATGCATGGGATTCCCTGCCATGGGTTGGGTAGCCCTGAGGAGAACCGCTCGCATGATGATGTAGCCTAACCCCCTATGAACTAGGTTTCTAACACACTTCAGCTTTGGACCATGGAATGGTGAAGGATTTTAATCTCCCTAATATGACAACATATATGTCTTAATGAAAGCAATCGAATGGTTTTATGAGAAGCCTATCCCACCGATCCTACAACTACACTACAAATATTGTTTGGCCTTGGTGCCCAAATGGGCTTAATCTATGTGTGTTGATTTGTTAAGGTGTAGTGTCTTAAGTCTTGGCCTGTTAGTGTTAACCAAGCTCATGTTCACTTAGGGTGTGAGTGTGTGAAAATAATGTGTCAATTACATGAGTTAATTGAGCATGTTTTTTCATGCCGTGAGCTACTGAAAGTAAATTAATGAAATACTATAAATAAATCTAAAAATGACAGAAAATAAACAACCAATCAAGCACACAAAACCCCACCCACAAGGGTTACCAAGAAACTGAGAAAGATAGGGAAAAAAGGCTACTCAAAGACACATAAAAATGCCTAAATGATCTAATTTCAAGGGACTGATATCTAAAGAAACTAATATGATGTAAATGGTGCAGAAAAACAACAAAAATCAAAAGTTAAAAAAGATGCAAAGGATAGGAGTGAAGCTCTAAAACCTAGGATGTTCAAGGGGATCCTAAGGGGGGGGAAAGGAAAACCCAAACTTTAAAGGAAGAAAAGGTAAAAGAAACCTATCCAAAAGTGTTGAAAAGAAATGGACCAGACTCTGAAAATCAGTGGCTGAAAATGTTGAAACCCTAGACTCCTCACTAAACAAATCTTTTCCTAACAATGTGGAGTTGTACTCTAAACTGTAGGGGGCTTTTTCCTTCCTAAAAGAGACAAATTAAGGGCATCTATGCCTAGGGGAGACTAAAAATAGATGTGAAGTACCCAACCCAATCTGCAAACATCAATCTCGACAATTTTGGAAAATTCCGAAAAAATTTCGGAAAAGTACCAAAACGAAGGTAATGACATGGGACAATGGAAAATGTAGTGTCTGGGCCAAATAATGTGCTATGCAATGAAGATCAGAGGCTAAAAAGCGCATTTTTCTCTCGAGACTATTGGTTATAAGATTTTACATATATTTTTTGTCTCCTGCTCGGCTGGTACTTGTGACCTACAGAAAGAACCAGAAAACCACTAGAATCTGAAAAATTGACAAAAAATGAAATAACACTATAAATAGAATTTGAGAGGCTAAAAATAGTTGTAGAAAACCCTAAAATTTACTAAAAATTTAGTCACCCAAGAATGTTGTTATTCCACTAGTGGAGTTGCCATTTGTTGACGAAAAATGTGTAACAAAAGACTTAGCGGAGTCACCATTTGTTAGTGTGAAATGTATTGGAAGGTGTACCAAAAACACTTCACTTAAGTCACTAGGTGACAAGTGAACCTAACAACAATTTGATGGCTACTTGCAATTCAGATCTGCAACAAAAATGGAAAAACCTACAACAAAAACATATACGATCCAGAATAGAAAGAAACAATAAAGATATCCAATGCAAGAACCCAAATCGAAAAATTTTAATTGAATAAATTATTTATTGATAACACTTGGTGAAGGAGATCTACAAAAAGGGTCTATAAATACCCCTCTATGGGATGGGTTCTTTGATGCCCTTGATGCTTCAGTAATCGATCTTCAATCTCAATATGTGAAAAACACAAACAATGTGAAGAACCCAAATGAGTCCTCAAAAGAAAAGAGACGATAATGGTGACAATGATAATGATCATGGTGAAGAATGAATGGAAAACCCTCCTATTTACAACAAAGTATTGAGCTACTCTAAAAAATGGAGAATAATAAAATAATATTGACCAAATCAAGATCTAAGCACTTGGAATACTTTATTATATTTATTGGAGAGGGAAAATATATTAAAATGGTTAAATATATTTATTTAGAAATAATTAAGAAATAAAATTATTTTTTAATTGTTTCATGAGGATTAAGAATGGTGTGAAATTGAAATAATTATTAAATAAACGAATACGAATACTAAATAAATAATGATTTATTTAATTATTTGGAGGGGATTTAGTCAAATGTGACAAGGAATAATTATTTAAACAATGATTTAATAATTATTCCTAGAGAAAATTAAATAAATAATGATTTATCTAATTATTCTCATGGGTTTTTTTATTTAAATCAGAAAATAATTTAATAAAAGTTGTTTACTAAATTATTTTCCACATTGGAAGTGATTTTACTATGGTAAAATTAATCCTACATGGTGTATTTCGATCCACCTAGTTAGAAATGGCTAGGTGATAATATTTTGGTGATAATAGAATGACCAGTATGTAATTTAAAATGAGAACCCAACAAATAATGTCTAAATTTATGCAGAGCATACACCATTGCTAGTCCTTCATATTTCATTTTTTAGTTATGCTCTTTCATATACAACTTTCTACCAAAAAAAGTGATTGGAAGATCTATTTCATCTTCTCCATTTTTTTTAGTACCTTTACAGTGCTATTGTTGATGTGTCCACATGCACATTAAATTCGTTCTATTAATCGGGAAACATTAGGATCAACATAGATTCTAAATTTTCCTTGAGTGTATACAACACCTCTTGACACTCTGTAGTCCATTCAAATCCTGCATCCTTCTTCAATTGCCTCTCTAATGGTGTCGTGATCTATGCACATCAGTGTGAAAATTTCATCTATTCCAGCAACTAGAAATTATTCTTCTAATTGTAAATTAATTAACAATTTATTTTCCCACACAAGCAACAAATAATTATCCACTAAAATTGTCACAAAAATACCACGGAAAAAAATAGTGTTGGAAATTGAGAAAATACTAACACACACACACAAAAATTGACACCGTCATTTTTGGACAAATGTCCCTGGAAAAACCAAACTTGGGAAAACTGGTGCAGTAGTGAGGGTTTTTATTATTATGCAGCAGTGAAATTTTAGCATAATTTATGGATGCCCAACTTGAAATCCAATCAGAAGGTATCTGACATAAATAATTAGAGAGAAAAAATTCTCTCACCCCACAAGTAATCCTGACACTGGCTTTTACAGAAAATTGGTCATCTAAACCGCAACGTGAGTCCTTATGTGTTACCTCTGCACTGTCTCTCATATGTGTAGCTTGATTTTGCCTTTGAGAAAGTTTTCTAGCCTTATGTTTCTACTAGAAGTGACTCTCTGACCATTTAGAAGACTTTCCCGGCCTATGGAAACTGAATTGACCTCTTCCTCAATTAAATAAAACTGCTTTGTGTCAACTTCTATGTAGTTTTTTCCCTGCTTCTCTAGGGATCACTTTTGTCACTTGTTGCTGCCTCTTTAGATATGGAAATATTCCTTCGGATCACTATCCCTGCCCCTCACTATCTTTTTTCCCTCACTAAAGCTCAAAATCTCTAGCAATTTCCTGCTGTTACTCTAGAAAATTAATTTTTGCAAGTGACTCCAGTGCATTCTCCATCACCACATCGATCCCTTCTTATGTCTTCCTATTGGGAGTCCAAGGGCCAATATTAAATCTTATTCAATGGCTCAAATCATTCCTATATTGATCCATGTGAGTGTTAGTGTTTAAATATGAATCATGCAATTCATCCAGTTCCACATTAATTGTCAACCAAGGGCTCGACGGATTATTTCAAGGCTATCATTCAAGGTATATGCAGGACACAGTTTTCCTACCCAACATTGAACATTTAATCATAACATAACAATGTGTAACAACAAGTTATAACTATAGCAACAAATAAGAGTAATATCAAGTTAAGACTCATAGCAACAAATTGAAATCATTACACAACAAAGAGATAACATAGTAGAAAATAAACCTACACACACATCTAATCGAACAACGCTTGGTGAGGAGAGTGGGCCCAACTCCCTGATCAGGGTTGTGGCAAGATCGAGATCTATAAAATACTCAAAATATCAACAATTGTATTAATCAAAATATCATTGCAAGGTCTATTGTTACAACTCAAAAATATCGTATATCTCCTAGTGGTAGCTTTCGCAGTTCCATAATCACTACTTATACATTTCATAAATCAACTGACAGTGCCTAAGATTACAACAAATGTCTACTTGCAAATACATAGGGGTTTCTTGAGATACATCAGAGTTCAAAGATAACACTTGTGTTGGACAATAAGTTGATCCACCATTGCAGTTGATATACAAAGATAACACTGTCAGCCTAATAGTCATCATATGTTGAATCATTCCTTTTATCATCATACCTCAAAATCTACATGAAAAAATAAGTTATCAAGTCACTTTAGGCAATAATCCCCTATGACCACACTTCAATGATTAACAATTCACAAAGACATGACAATAGGTGTACCTTCATTGTTTAGAATGCAAATCGATGAACAAGGGCATGAAATGAGTATAGAAAAGAATAAAAAGGTGGGTAAAAAGTGGGAAAAATTAGCAACCAACATCTCCCCCCAAGTAGCATTTTTGCATGTCCTCATGCAGCTCATCTCCTATGCAAATCTGTGTTAGATCCATTGTGGTCAGCATGGAGCTGTGCAAGTTCATACTTCACAGCCATTTCTATTCTAGGAACCTTGTATCCATCTATATGAAGGACTTCCTTCCACCAATCCTTATGTACCACGTAAGATGGTGTGTAATCTTAAGCTAGAAACCAAACAACAGGAAAAAAAATCTCAGACCCATCCATCGGGTCCAAGAAGTTTGAATACATGAGATATATCATGTTACTTTTTCCAAACCACGAAAAAAATTGGGGCCACAAAAGGTTCACGTATTCTTGCTGCAGTTGACGACAACACGTATCATTTCTAACAGTTGGCCCATGCCTCCTCCTGACAAGTAAATTTTTTCTTTGTACACATGTCAGCACACCACTTCTCCATTTCCAGCATCTGACCCCTTCGTCCGTCTATTCCCAAGAAGGTACGATGTTTTTTAAAAATATTCACAGCCTAACAATGCTCTACCCGAACTACAAGTGGCCTCTTGACTTAGTTCTCTTCAAACATGTTGAATGATTTCTTCCACTTAACCTAGTTAAGCATGAAGGAGGTGAAGGATCTCAACTGAATATCCCCCACATATGGCACTGGATTGAACAATTGATCGGTCCCCAGAAAATAATCATGCATGTAGATTTCACACATGAAGTGTTGGTTCAAAATATTTTGTCCCTTCAAGATCTGTAGAAACTGTATTAGATCTTCAATTTCGTGACTTATCTCCTGATGGATACTCTCCAAACAGAAGAACAGGAACTGTTCATGGAGGAACAGAGCATAACTATGGGCAGGGGGTTAGCATGCCATTACCTACTGCACCAGAGGAAACATTTCATATTTTTTAGCCTTCAGTAGTTGCAACTGTTCTTCTAGTTCCTCAATCATTTTCTTCTACTTTTCTTGTTGCTACTTGGCTTTATCCATTTGAGTCACGTAATCAGTCTCTACTCTCATATTTGTTCTAAAATTCGTCACACTCCTTCCCGGTGGGTTCCAAAGATATAGACCCCCATTGAAGATGAGATGCGATAACGTTCCATTTATGAATTTCAGCGGTGAACAAGAATTACATGAGTCAAACAGATGTGACAATGATTTGGTCTAGATTGTTGCTGAAGTGGTTTTGACTCCAGGAATCGCAGCAGACCAAGTAACATTATTCTTGGCTTCTTCACCTGTCACCATAAGTGTAACACTTGTTTCCTTAACTTAATAATCTCCAATTTTAATTGCATATTTTCTTTGAATGGCGACCAATACCTTTCTTGGACGGGGTCCCTTATTTTTTCACATTGTCCAATAAATTCTTGCTTGATAACAACCTTCTCCACTGGTCTCGTGACCGGTGTTATTCAACAGGTTGATCTTAGGAAACTCATCCACTGGTTCATGCTTCACCCTTATTTCCTCTCTCTACTCCTCAACTTGGGGGGTGGCCCAAACATCTTCCTCCACAGGTATTAAAACCTCTAAATTTTCCCTAAATCACTCCAGAGCCACTGCAGTCCCTTGTAGACCAACATTTTCAACACCTTTTTCCTATGGCTGCTCTGGCTACTCCATTGTCTGGTTATCCTCCTCCATCTACTCAAAAATTGGTTCTGGACCTTGTGGGTTGATAGCAACAACATCGTTTTCTCCCTGCAGTTCTGTGTGAATAAAACCAACCACAATTTCTTCAATTATTTTCTCAAAATTTGGTTTTGGCCCTTGCAGGTTGACACCAACAACAAAATTTTCTTCCAACAGCTCCATGCAAACTGTTAGGGTCCAACCCTAACCCCCTTATTTATGTAATAGGATCGAGTCATAGCTGTAGAGTCAATAAATCCCATATTAATAATTGTAAGTGGTTAACCCGCATTTAATGAAGGGACTACAGTTAGTTGCAAATGGGCCATGGTATTAGATAGATGGTATTAATAAGAACCATGGTATCTCCTCATGGTATTGCATTTATGAATCATATATAAAGGATAGAGATTCCCCTCAAGGAGCATCGTGTCTTATTTTTTAATTGAGCTCAGCTCTATTGGAGGTTGCCCCCTTGAAGAGGCAAGTGAACATTGCTTTCTGGATAATAATACTTGCTATTATTTCTCATTGTTCTATGTTCTGGGTATATTTCTTCACATATTTGGTCTTCTGGTATCGTCTTGCAGGTTAAGAGCATAACACAAACAACACCAACCAATGTTTCTTCAATTTGTCCCTCGGTTGACATTGGTTCTTGTGTAATAGTGTTGACCACCAGTCCTTCGATTTGTCCAATTTGTCCAACAGTCGACACTGGTTCTTATGTGACAGTGTCAACAATGGTGCCTCTAGCTATCCCTACAAATTTCAGTATCAGGGGAGACTTATTTTCTTTCACTGAACGTTTAGGGTTGCAAAATTTTGTTGCCCCTCTTGGAAGGGAGGCAGAAACAAGAGAACGAGGGATATCCGCCTTAATTTCCATCCTTTCTGCACCTGTTGCTTTAATTCCTTCCCCTTCCCCTGGATTTTCTTCACTGTCCTTCTCCTTTTCTTGTGCCACCTACTTTTCCATTCCAGCCATTTTCTGGGTAGTCAATGCTGGTTCTTGTGTAACAATGTCGACCACAACTTCCACTTCTTCAACTAGTTTCTCCTTCACTTTCACAGGTGATGCTAGTTCTTGCATAAAAACACCACCTGCAATTTCTTCTACTACCAACAATTCTTCCATCAACTTAGTGGTCGATGTCGGTTCTTGTGTAATAGCATCGACTACACTTCCTTCCACTTCCATTGTTCCTGTTTCTAGATCGGAAATCAATGCTAGTTCCTATATAGCAGTGTGGCCTGCACCTCCTTCTACCTCCATTTCTTCTTCTCCTAGGTCAACAGTTGATGCTGGTTCTTGTGTAACAACATCATATATGACCCCTTTCTCAATTGAAAATTCTGCTACAGCTTTCTCCATCACCAATGCTTCCACTTGTTTGCTAGCTGACGCTAGTTCTTATGTAACAATGTATTCTACAGCTTCTTATTTTTCCAGTAATCCCTCTTCTTATCTTGTTGGCATCATGGCTGCAAGTTATTGATATGGCAATTTAGTGAATTATGGCCATGGCACGAAATTTTGTGATAAGGTATGTACCACTAGTAGCCTAACAAGTTCATGGCTTGTGAGGACTGCCAACAGTTTCCATGATCAATAAGAAGACCATGCCATTAACTACAGTTTATTCCATAAGAAATGTGGAATATCCATAGAATGCACATTATAGAACCAAAAGTATGCAAGAAGTTTAAAATGGTATTTGAATAGGGAAGGAAGCCACCATTCACAAGTCATGTATCTCACCATAAAATGTGTGACGTCAACCCATGGATGTGGTAAATACTTTTGATTGTATCCCCTTCCCTTTTGAACCATGGTCTCCCCTACCTGTAGAATACTTCTGGAAATTCTGGTAGAGGCGATTTTTGGGAAAACCATTTCAGCCCACCTTGGCGGTAATTTGTTAACAGTCGAAATAACTTCTTCTATGATAGGAATGTCTAGCCCATGAACTCTGGAATAATTCCCATCCAATTTCAACTCAAATTAGATTGTAACGACTTCATCAAATCCTTGTAAATTCTCAAAATAGGTATGCCATCCCGAATTTAGAAAAACCTACCATACATCTGGATGGCATCAAACCTACATTATGTCTTCAGACTCATGCCTAACAACTTGTCCACCCATTCTGCAAATTTCTCTATAGCATCACTCTGAGTATCAGCAAAACTTTTGAGGAGATCATTAGTTGGTCAAGTTGGATGACAAGGATTGCGGTTGTAAGGGATGCGGTCAAAGGGAAATCTGGGCGAATATTATGGAAAAAATCCATGGTGGATTATGGTAAATAATGGAAATTATTACAATGCATTGGAAAGGACCATAATTCAATACAATCATACATAGTTCAAGTTCCAATGTGTATGGATAATTGCATAAGGTATGGTGAGGATCTAAATATTAATGTGGAGTGTACGAGTTAGTGAGAGGTTCAACAATAATGATGATGGATCATTATTTCTATTAAATACAACATGTTTAACATTAATATAGTACCTCCCCCCAACTAAGGGATGACCATCCACGTTCATGTCTAGTCATTTCATAGGTGAAATGTCAATCAAATCCACGAAGTCAGTTGGGGATGTACCTAACAACTTACCTTGACGGAGTAAAAACACTGGAGGAGTAACAATGCCATAGGAGTAACAACATCGGAGGAGTAATAAAACCAATATACTTAGACGAAATCATGACGAACAGAGTCGTAACACCGGAGGAGTAACAACACCAGTGTACTTAGACAAAATCACAACAAAGAGAGTAACAACACTGGAGGAGTAACAACACCAGTGTACTTAAACAAAATCACGACCAACAGAGTAACATCACCGAAGGAGTAACAACACTAGTGTACTTAGATGAAATCATGACAAATGGAGTAACAACACCGGAGGAGTAACAACACCAGTGTACTTAGACAAAATCATGACAAATGGAGTAACTACACTAGAGGAGTAACAACACTAGTGGAGTAACAACACCGGTGGTGTAGAAGCACCAGCAAATTACCTACAAGAAAAATAATGATAGAGTAGTAACAACATTTTATTATATATATATACATATATATATATATATATATATATATATACTCAAGAGGTGCAGAGGAAGAATTATTTGCACCAACAACCTCAAAACCAAAATTATCAGAGAGATGTTTAATAAATGATTCTTTGGATACTGGATGATGATACAATATGAGGTGATTTCCATTTACAATCAGGGGAGTATGTGCCTCATCGATTTTTACGAGTCTATCAGTCCTGTTATCAAACACTGTGTCAACTTCATATAGTCCCATCCATCTAGAGCAAAGTTTTCCTTTAAAATATTTGAGCCAAGAGTCATAGAGAAATGCCCAATCTCCTCTTTGATACACCTTTTTCTTGATAAATTTATCATGCCATTTAGTTTGTTGTTGCTAAATTGTAGCAGTGTTCTGGACAACTACCAAACAAATTTCATCCAACTCATTTAGCTGTTCCAATTGGTGTTTCTAGGATTTTTAAAGATCCAAACCTACTTCAAGGGTTTTCCCAAGCATTTTAATTTTGAATTCCACTGGAAACAAAGGGAATTTCCAATAGACAAGCTCGTATGGTGAAAATCTTGTTGTGTTCCACCATGTTTTTCTATACCCCCAAAGTGCCTCAAGACGCTTTTCATCCTAGTTTCGATGATCGCTTCCTATAGTCTTCGTAGGGATATTCTCCAACACTTTATTTGTACTCTTGACTTGACCATTCGCCTGAGCATGATATGGATATGTCACCCTATGATTGATTCCATACTTCTTCATATAAGTCCTGCTATCATATGTGATGTAAATTGTGCCCCTCCATATGAAACTGTCACTTTAGGAGCTCTGTACCGAGCACAAATTTCTTTGAACAAGAAGTCTGAGACAACCAGGTATGTTTCTTTCACAATAGCCTTGGCCTCTACCCACTTTGTCACATAGTTTGTGCAGACCAAAATGTCGACTTTCTGATCTGAGGATGGATTGAATGACCCAATGAAATCGATATCCCATTTCTCAAAGGGATCAAGAACTAGTTGAGGTTGTAATGCCATCTCATCTGACTGACTAGGTTCTCCCATCTGCTGATAGCTATCGCACCCTGGGACATATTTCCTTGCATGACAAAAAATAGAGGGCCAATAGTACCCCATCTGTAACACCTTATGACCTTTCCTTTTATCTACAAAATTCCCTCCATAGGGGCCATCATGAGTAGTGTTTAGGACATCATAGATGTCATTGTGACCCATGCAACATCAGATTTGTTGATTGGGTCCTATATAAAAGAGGTATCCCTCTATCTACTAATAGCAGGCATTATGATGGATAATCCTTTGTTGCTCTCTGTATGGTAAGTGTTTATGTACTTTTCTTGTAGTAAGATAGTTAGCAATATCTACATACCACAGAGTGTGAGTAGAAACTATAAAAAGATGTTCATATGGAAAAATATCCTCTACAGGTGCACCTTCATCATTAGCATCTAGCCTAGATAGGAAATTTGTAACTACATTATCTTTCACTAGCTTATCTACAATGGTAATATCAAATTCTTGAATTAATAATAACCATCTCGAAATACATCCAAGAGTTATCGGTTTATTCATCAAATACCTGATGGTTGTATGATCAGTGTGCACGAAAGTGGGATACCCTATAATGTAATGCCGAAACTTATTAATAGCATAAATATCAGAGCTTTGCAAAGTAGTTTTTTGATTTTCAGAAAGGTTGTTTCACATTCATCTATCCACACAAACTTTGAATCCTTAGGTAACAATTGGAAAAGTGGAAATTCTATATTGGAATTTTTTTCTATAAAAATTCTATAATAGCTAGCATATCCAATGAAACTACATACCTCTGTTGGTGTCTTAGGTGTAGGAAAATTATTATTACCTCTACCTTGGCAGGATCAACCCAAATTCCTACAACTGAAAGAAGATGTCCCAACACTATTCCTTCCTTCATCATCATATGGAATTTTATTGTACTAAGAGAAACATGTGTTTTCTTACATATTTTAATTACTTTATCTAGGTTTTCTAGAACTTATTTAAAATAATCCCCATATGGGGTGAGGTCATCCACATAGATTTCAACACTATCATTGACTAGATCAGAAAATATCCCCAATATAGCTTGTTGAAAGGTAGCAGGTGCATTACAGAGACCAAATGGGAGGACTCGGTATGCAAAGGTTCCCCAAGGGCATGTGAAGGTATTTTTATCTTTATCCTCAAGAGCTATTTGGATCTGGTTGTATCCACTAAATCTGTCCAAAAAGGAGAAAACTTCTTTCCAGCTAATGTATCAAGGACCTGGTCAATAAAAGGTAAGGAAAAATGATCATTCTAAGTTTCTTTATTTAATTCCCTATAATGAACACAAATCTGAACCTTTCCATTCTTTTTTAGAACAATGACTAGTGGGGATACCCATTGACTATCTAAGATTGGGTAAATAAATCCCACATCCAATAGTTTTTGTAATTCATCTTTGACAATGTTCTTTCTTCTATGTGGTTTCCTAACAGAACAACGTTATTCTTTAATGTATATGTGATAAGTACATAAATCAGTAGGGATCCCTTTCATGCTTGTATATTCCCAAGTGAAGGTTTCCTTTTGTTCTCGAAGGAATTTTAGTAATCATTCAGACTGGGAAGGTGAAAGGTCGGGATTAACGTTTAATGTCTTCCCTGGTTCAATTTCTACAGGAATACTATTATGGGGTACAATTATAGGAACATTTTCAACTTCAATATCTGGTTCAATAGCTTCCTAAACATTGCAACTCATAACGAATTCAAATAACTGGTTGGTTGAATCAGAAAATAAATTGGGACTTCTGATAAAAGCACTAATGGTATCATCTTTCGTTTCATCCTTAGAAAAAAGGACCTCACCAATAGTAAGAATTGTTCTATTTGCCTCGTTTTCAAGTTCAATCCTTTTGCAGGTAGAGACTTTTGTGTTAAGATAAATCTTGGTTTATCTGATGAACTTGGTTCTGTAGGGGATAAAGAATAAGATTCTTTGTAAATTCCCCATTGGATATCACCATATTTCTCGACCGACAGTGAATGTAAGAATTTGTTGTCGTAAGCCAAGGTCTTCCTAAAATCAAATCATTCCCACTGATTAGGGATTGGGTATGTAATATTAAAAGATCAACAAGGTACTACCATGAGTCTACTGAAATAGTTGTATATTCCAACTTCCCTACCGGTCTTATACTAGAATGATCTACCAATTCTATGATGCTGGGAGTTGGTTTAAGGTTTTACAAACCCAAGGCAATCATGGTTGTAGAAGTTATAACATTAATTTCTTCCCCCAAGTCTACCAATACATTTGCGATGTCAACCCCATTAATCTATATTGTAAGAATTGGGATCCCTAAATCTCTGTACTTAATAGGTATAGACTTCCCCAAAATTATATATGATAATTTTCCCATAACATGAATAATGAGTGGATGCTTTGGTTTTCTTCCAGGTTCCTTAGACCAATATTCTTTGATTGTTTTGGCATAAATCAGTACATCCTTCATAGCCTGAAGTAAGGGAATTTTGACAAATAAATTTTGCAATTCCCCTAAAAGGTCAAATTCAGGACGAGGACTATGTTTTCTCAAGGATAGTCTCTTAGGATAAGGTGGACCAGTCTGACATCCTCTAGTAACAATTGTTTGAGAAGGGGTTTTTTGTTCGATAAGAATTTGTCTTGACTCATCCACAGTTATTCCAGCAGAATTCCTAGGTTCTGGTTCTAAGACTTCATCATCAGTATGTTCAACAATTATTGGTGAAGTCTAAGTATTTACCACTCGAGCGAACTAGAGATTTAATTCATTACATAAGGTTGAGTGTCTCAACTTATTGACCCCCTCTATTGTTTGGATTTGGGTTGGATTGAACATGCAGTTGTGGATGAAGAGGAGGATTACTCGTGAAGGCATTAAAAGGTAGTTGTAACTGTTGTTGCGGCATAGGTTAGGATAAATGTCCTGAAGGAGGAGGAGTTCAACGCCAATTCTGGGACCATGAAGGAGTTGGACCAGACTGAGGGAGCCATGGTTTCCAGGGCATTGGATATTGACGAGACTACGGCCATGAAGGTGGAAAAGGTACACATAGAGGCCCAAAATTCAAATTATTAAAATAATGAGAATGGTCTTGAGGCATACCATGATTCATGTTTTGTGACCGTCATTTCCATGGTTTCCTTGATCCCATGAAGTACAATTGATCTACTTCTTCATTTTCTCACTGAAAAACTGCCTTCAGCCTAGGAAGAGATGGACATGAGTGAGTGGAATGGCTCTGTTCACATATCACACAGGTCTCGACACTATTTAATGGACATTCCTTTAGTGGGTGCTTCTTTTTTCATTGAGGGAAAAAAATAGACATGGCCTTCTTTGCTTCTATCTACTTCTGTTTCACTTGTAAAACATCCAGCTGTGAAGATAGTGTTCTCAAGATATCAGTCTTCAAGTTTTCCAGTAAGCTTTTGATTTTTTCTTTCATAACTCCACCACTGGATGTCTTGAGGGTTCAGATCCCCTGTCTTTGTCTCATATATCAACATGAACACTTAATTCACAATTCAAATATGGTTTCAAAATATTCCTTTGATATGTCTCATGTTCCTACTACATTCAAAAGTTCCAAAGATTCCTCCCTTAGTGCCCAAAGAAAAATAATTTTCAAGTTGTCCTTATCTAGATCACTATGTCTTGAACTCTGCAAACTATATTGGAAACGTTCCAAAAATTCCTCCATGTTCTCATCCTCATTCTTCATAATATTAAGTATTTCTTCCTTAGCATCTCAGGATTTGCAGTTGTCTTAATACTTTTCAAGGAAATCGTCTTCATATCATTCCATGTGGTAATATATGTCCCTCCTAAACCCATGAACCATCTCAAAGATGTTCCCTTCAAAGTGGTGGGGAATATCTTCAATTTATGTGCATAAGAAATATAGTCATACCCCAAACAAACAACGTCGAATTCAAACAAGAATGTGTCCAGATCTGCAGAAGAAAGACCATGAAAGTTAGGTAATGTTTTCAGAGCAATAGGCTTCATAGGTGCATCACTCCTAATATCACCAATTGGGAAATCAATCGAAGAAGTTGCAGGAACCATGAATATATTCCAATATTCACTTGGAATCTCAATAGGTTCTGGTTGTTCTATAATGCATGGTTGAGTTTTTTTAACAACACTCCCTTGATCAAATGGTTCAGTGAATTCCCTAAAGTCTTCTTCTTCTTCTGAAATCATAGTGTTCAGTTCTCTTGATCCTCTGCTTACCACTTCTTCTTCCTTGAATTATGCTTCTTTTATCGGGGGAGGTTGTGCTTGTGAAACTGACTTCCCTCCAGATCTCATATGAGATCTCATGCAAACAACAGCTCACGAGGATACTCTTGATTCAGCTCTTGAAATGATTTCTTCGATATAGGTATTTCTTCCTAGATCTTTCCTTCCTCTTTTTGGGGGTCTTCCTTTGCCCCTTTTATTTGTATCTCTGTTCATGAAATCAGAAAAGAAAACAAACGATTCAAGTAAATTGAAAGCTTGGGACCTAGATCAGGGTGAAATCTTCCTTGCCCAAGATGAGAGAGTGGCCCCTAGAAAGAAAGCAAAAGAAGGAAACAAAACCAACCACAAAATTCTAAGCTTAGGACCTGAAACAGGGTGAAAAAAACTTCCCTTCCAAAGATGAGAGAATGGTTCCTGTGAAAGAAAAAAATAATCTAATGCTCAAGGCCTAGACTAGGATGAAAAAATTCCCTCCGCAGGATGAGAGTGTGGTCCTATGGCCAATACTAGTCATACTTTCGCGCCTTCAATAGTCTCCCAGACAATGACGCCAAAATGTTGGTGTTCATATATGAATCATGCAATTCACCCAGTTCCACATTAATTGTCAACCTGGGGCTTGACTAGTTATTCCAAGGCTATCATGCAAGGTATATGAAGGCCATAATTTCCCTACCCAACATTGAAAATTTAATCATAGCATAACAATGTGTAACAACAATTTATAACTGTAAGATCAAATAGGAGTAACAACAAGTTAACGCTCACATCAACACACTCAAATAATTACACAAAAAATGGATAAAATAGCATAAAATAAACCTACACTCACATCTAATCCAAGAGCGCTTGGTTAGGAGAGTGGGCCCAAATCCCTAATTAGGGTTGTGGCAAGATCAAGATCTGTAAAATACTCAAAATATCAACAATTGTATTAATCAAAATATCATTACAAGGTCTGTTGTTACAGCTAAAAAATAGCGTATATCTCCTATTGGTAGCTTTCGCAGCCTCATAATCACTACTTATACACTTCATAAATCAACTGACAATGCCTAAGTTTATGGCAACTGTATGCCTATAAATACATAGCAGTTTCTTGAGATACAACAGAATTCAAAAATAACACATGTGTTGGTCAATAATTTGATCCATCATTGCAGCTGATATCCAAAGATAGCATTACGAGCCCAATAGCCATCACACACTGAATCATGCCTTTGATCATCATTCCTCAAATCTGATTAATTAATTATATTCCCTAAGTTTAGACTTTGGAAATATTTTAAAAGTGACTAATAATCTAATTAAGTCATCTCTAGCTGGAATTTCTAGAAACGATTTCTGGGTTTTGGATATCTCATGTATTCTAGTCTCTCCACCAAGATTTATGGCTAGAACACATATGATGCTATAAAAAATAACAATCCCTATTAGCGAGGAATGTGTTATATTGTTGTACACTGTGTCACAACACCCTGCCTATGTATCATCTTTTGTCATGCTAATGATGTCTGGCCACTGTGACTACCTATGACTTCCCACCAACCACTACACAAATCTGATATATGTTTTGTCTATGCTGTTGTTGACCCTACTGTACTACTTCCAACACTGCATTTTCACTGCAACCTTTTTGTTGCTGCTACTACAACATTTGCAACTGAAAAATATCCAAAATATTGAATCAACTATGTTCCATATGATGCATCTGTCATTGGAGTCCCTGAATACTACTAGCTATTTATTTGTCCACTAAAGACTCTACGTCTATTTCTGACTCCGCATTGTGCCACCTCCACTATTTCCAACTCTGCATTGTGCTCTCCAACATCTGAATTCTACTAGTCTCTGCAATATCACTCTAGTAATAACTGGCGTAGAGCCTCATGAATGCTTCATCTTCACACTCTTCTTCACTGTTTTTCCTTCTCCTTAACCATTTATTTTAACTTTATAGGCATCAAATTGTACATTTTTGACATAGGTACAAGGTAGTAATTATCCTATTTTTTATATTTCCTAAATTTTCCTTATTATTAAGTTAAATTTTGCATTGCATACCGGATTTGTGCAACTCTGCAGCTAACATCTGTTACTGCAGCCAACTCCATTGTTGAACGGGGTCCAAGGTGCCATTCAAGGAAAGAGAGATATGGGAAGAAAGAGGTTGATCCCCTCAACAATCTCCTCCTATTCATCTGCACCAAATCATTAGAAGAAAACCCAAATCATGTGGTCAAAGGAAAAAGTCAACATGTAGCTGGAGCAAGCGAGTGATAGTCTGAGATGAAAATGCCTCATGATTTGATTTAACGAATAGAAAATTGTGAGTGAATTGTTATCTATTTCTCGGTTTGATAGTTAAATAGAACTCTATTAGCCGAAAGTATGCGTGAAAGCATAAAAAAATTATTAAATGGATTTTATAAATACCATGAGGAAGGACAAAATAGGGGATGACGTGAAGGAATATTTGGTGACTATAATCATTTTAAAACTCTGTGTTTTTATTTAATGGAAGCACCTTTGAAGAATTGATGCAAATTTAATTGTTTATTGGAGGTTGAGATCACCTGTTTGTGGAGGGCCCCTGCAAATAGTGAGGGTTTTTAACTTATAGATTTCCCTTTCTGTTATTATTTGTTGTAGTATTTTCGTATATATTCATTTCATAATTCTTAGTCTGATTTTAGATTGGACAGTAACAGTGATATTTATTATGATTAGAAAAGTAGTAGCGAAGTTCTCTATTAGTTGTTTTTGGCTCATCAAATAGAAATATTAATCATAGCCATTTATAATTTTGATCTTTTTATGGTAGTTTTACAGTTCTCTTTTATATTTTCTGAAGGTGATTTAAATCATGAAAATACCAGTGACTTCCTTATGATGTCTATAGAACTTCATTAAAATCATTTCAACTTCGTAGCATAGGATGTTTCTCTTTATAGATTTGGGTATATAGATTTCTTTAAGCTTTATGATCAGAGAAATTGTATTCAAAAGTTTTTCATACCTTAAATTGAGAAGAAGAGTGGTTTGTTTACAAGTTACTTTCTTGAACTTTCAATTTTGAAGAAAGAGTGAGTTAATATAGTTTCCTTTCAGCAAGTAAGAGATAATTTAGTTTTCATTCAACAAGTGTGAGTTAATTTAGTTTTCATTATGCAAGTGTGAGTTAATTTAGTTTTCATTCTGCAAGTGTGAGTTAATATAGTTTTCATTTTGCAAGTGTGAGTACTTTATGGTTTCATTTTTCAAGTAAAAAATATGGCTTTAAATTTACAATAATTTTATTTTCATTAGATAGCAATATTTTGAAATAGGAATAACAAAACTTAAAAACACATTTCCAATAACTCAACCAATTAATAAATCCAAATTAATAAATAGGCTTCTAGCATATATTGTGCACTTGCACTTCATAAGTTGACCAACTCCGGTCAATAATATATGTAATCAATTTAAGACAATTAAATTAAAAAACATTTTGGCATTGTTGTCGGGGAGGTATAAAAAGAAGTCTTGATTTATTTTGGATAAAAAAAACAAACAAACAATAAAAAAAAGAACATGATATGTATAGGGAAAGAGACTCTAGGGGTAGATTTGTACGTAGAGGAAAGAGATTAATTCCAAAAACATCACTTACCCCACCATGACCTCGTATTTCCACACCACCCACACAAACTCGAATTCCATCCATAGCAGGCAAACATAAACTCCCTGAGGTATTAAGATCGAAAATCCAACCTAAAGAGTCACCAACTCCATCAATAGAAGCCATAATAGAAGAAGAAGATCCCATATCCCCAACGATAGGAGTAATTTTCCTGTCTTCACCTACAGAACAACTTCTAGCTCAAGAGTTGGAAGTTCCTACTAAATAAGAGGAACAATAAATCTATTTCAAATCATTGATAGAAGAACCAGAGGAACTAGGGGAAGCTGAAAACCCAATCTTAGAACCAGAACCCTATATTAGTTCTGAAGAATCTACAATGGCTAGAGAAGGGGAAGGATAGGTACATAATTTGAATGGTGAACAACATAGGATTGGAGGGGGAAGAGGAGGTGGAAGAGGTGGAGGAAGGGGAAGAGGAAGAGGATAAGATATAAATCTAGAACCTTGTGTATTTCCTATCCTGGATGAAGCTACAACCGTGACAATGAAAAATATCTCTCTCTATCCTTCCAAACTTTCATGGATTAAGGAGTGAAGATCCTGACGCATTTCTCTTTGAATTTGAAGTCTTATGTAGAGTATATGATTATCTACATGATGCTCAAAAGTTGAAATTATTCCCTGCCACCCTTAAAGATGCAGCATTAAAATGGTTTATGAGTTTAGGAATAAAATCCATAAGAAAATGGGAAAAAATAAAACTACATTATTAGAGAAATATAAGGACTATTGTATGCCTCGTAATATTAAGGATGGATTCTTTAAAATGGTATAGAAAGAAGATGAAAATATTGAAGGATTCGTTGAAATATTTGCTTATAATGTTAAAAGTGAAAAAATGAATAATCTAGATGAGGAATGTTTGAAAGCTCTCTTCAATGAAGTCCATTAGATGTGACTGCATTGATCTTCTCAATCTAATGGGTAAGGAAGACAATTCTTAGTTGTCACTAGGAGAAATTTGTGAGTTGTGCATACACATTTCAAGAGGCAAAGCAAGAACTGGAAAAAATCCAAGAGATCCTCTTTTATCAAGGATTAATAAATATGCAGATGGGATAATAAGTAGAGAAGAATTAGGAAATTTTCTTGATGATTTTAAAACAGATATTTTATGGAGTCTTAGTTAACAAATTGACACTCTTAAAATCCAAAACAAGTAAAAAGCTGAAAATGTTGCATTGTCCATTTTTTGCCCTAAGTGCAGAAAGAAACATGCGTTGAAAGAATGTCCTGATGATTTAAAGAGTGTAGAAACTTGTGTTATTTGTGTGGAAAATCATGATACAAAAGAATGTCCCTCAATACCAGGTATTAAAGCTATCTATCAAGAAGAAGGAGTACCAAATCAGGTAGATCCTCTTTGTTTTATTGCTAAAATACCTTGGCGAAATCCACAACCAAATACAGCTCAAGGTTTTAACACTCAACCATTTGCACAATCATCACAAAGTAATTAGAGTTCCCCAATGCCTTGGAAATGTTGGCCACAAACTTGATCACAAGGATGGAAAAATCCTTATGGAAAGTACCCTCAATATCCTTAATATCCTCAATTTCAACAATTTCAACAATTATATCCTACTTTTCCTCCACAATATTATCCTCACCCTTTTCAAAAAACTCAAACTCACAATTTGAATCCACAACTTTCATTACCATTTCCTCAAAGACCAAACCAATTGCCTACCGAATCACTCCCAAATCTCAACAACAATAAAAAGTCACAACTTGTTTACAATATGGAAGGACAAAATTTTCAAACTTACATCATAACTCCACTAGATCTAAACAAAGTTAAACTTAGATAAGGTAGAATATTAGAAAACAAGTCCCCATCAGTTGTTATTCAAGGAAGTGAAAAATAAAAGATCTCTGAAGAAGAAAAGTCCCTTAATGAAAAAGAAAAAACTCAAAAGAAGTTACTCTTACACATTTAAATAACTCAACTCCTATTATGGAACAATGTTCAATATCTCTTTCAAAACCACCTTTTTATGAGAGATTAAAGATTGATGAAGGGGTAAAAAAACACATTTTATTGCCTAATTACAACATTTTAGTTCAACTGAGGAATGTTTGCATAAATATTCCTTTACTACAAGCCATTAAGGAAATACCAATTTTCGCAAAGAAAATTAGGGACTTGAGCATAAAATGACCAAGAAGATAAAGAAAAGAAGTCAAAAGAATCCAACTAGTTGGAAAAATTGCAAATATCATGAAGGGTAAGACAACAATTCAGAAATATCTTGATCTAGGAAGTCCCATTATGAAAACACACATCAATGGTATAGAGATCCCAAATACATTGATTGATCTAGGAGCAACCATAAATATCATGAGCAAACAAACTATGAATCAATTAAAACTTTCTAATCTTCAATATACACCTACACTGTTACAACTGGCAAATAGATCTGTAATCAAACCTGATGGTGTATTAGAAGATATACATGTATCCTTAGATTCTTGGGAATACCCTGTCGATTTTATGATTTGAACACCCAAGATGATCCAAATTGGATCCTTGAAAATTCTCAAAGTTCTATGACTGTTTCAAATTATGGCAAACTTCAAAATTTTGTAAAACAATGAGTTATCAAGAAGGACCTCTAGACAGTGGCGGTTTGTAGCCAGCACGGAACAACGAGGACCTCGGTCAAAGTGCACTGACTGAGGCCCATGGAGGTCACGCAGTGGCACAAACTAGCAATTGGGAAATACAGATCAGAAAATGGAGGTTGTTTCCTATGCATCGCTGGGAAAAACCCCTCGAGAAGGAAAAGCCCCGAGCACATGGTCACAAGGAAAACTCAAAAACCGTGGGAAAAGCACTAAAACTGAAGGTGGGTCCCGCACTCCAAAACCGGAGGAATATCGGGGTGTTTCAGGTAGTAAGCAGGTTTGGCCGAAGACCCAGCGATTCCATACGTTGAATGACGCGTGTCCGGCGGATGAGAGAGAAAACTGCTCTCATCGCAAGCTAACGTTCGAGCAAGTCAACCGCGTGATAAGAGCGATGACCATAGGATCTGGAGGCCTCAGATCTAACGGTGGAGATTGCACCTGATGGGAGAGTGAATTTGGCAGAAGAAATAATCTATGGCGCATAAAGGTTTGAAGTCCGATTTGACCGCTGAGCTGGCGGATGAATCATTTCACAAAGTAACCAAAATAACGACCCTTCAAGGAAGAGCTGGCGCTCAGTTCGTGAAGGGACAAGTGGCCACCTCCCTATGGAACGTTACACAGTGGTGATGATGCAAAGGCAGGGAATTCCAAGTAGATAGAGGCAGGCGAACCAAAGGGACGGAAGAGTAAGCGAATAGTCAAGGGACGGATTGGCTTTAAGCCACGAACAGATAGAAGGAGATAGTGAGACAGAGGAGACAGAGCAAAGAGTGAAACAGAGAATAGAGAGTCGAGCTGACCTACAAAGCTAAGGCAACATCGAGCAGAGAGAACCAGGCTTGAGAGGTTCAAGCAATCCCTGTGAGGATATCTGTCGGGAACTGAGTACTGAATTGGACTCATCCCATTAAAGACCAGTTGAGGTCGAGACTTGGTAAGGGGGAGTCTGTGCACTCTAGTGGCTTGGGGAATCCAAGAACCACCCTACTAAGCATCATCTATTTCAGGAGACTCAAATTGAGCTCCTCATTGTAAAAACTCTCCTTAAAGACACAATAAGAAAAGGCCACCACTGAAAGCTGGACCAGGAGACGTAGCCCAGGAGGATTGGGTGAACTCCTTATTAAATTGTTGTGTTTTTCTATTTTCTTACTGTGTTTCTCTTACTTTTTTCTAGTGTTTGTGTATTTCTCAATCTTATCGATCTGTTGCCTAAGATAACATAGACACACACACCAACACATGAGTCTGTAATACCTTCATTATTTAATTAACTGAGGTCATTCACAAGTGATTTTCAGATCAAGTGGTATCAGAACTCTTAGGTTGCTTTAGGTTAGGCAAGCTTGTGTTGGATTTAGCTGTTGAATGCTAACTAGATCAAAGCTCAAATTAGGAAAAGGAGAGTTGGTCGAAACTAATCCTGAAATTGGGAGAGTCTATCCTCAGAAGAGAATGTCAGAGGAAGGTTCTGTGGGGCCATACCCTCAATTTGTAGATAGTTTCCTGCCCATAAGGTCCATGGTAGAGTAAATGTATAAGGATTTTAGAAAATATAAAGATGAAGACTCATCAGGCTCCAAACAAGATAAAGGAGAAGAAGAGCCTCTCCTCCATGATCACTCAAAAGGAAAAGGGAAATAAGAAATCTTTCTCACACCTCCTAATAGCCCTGAACATAAAAAGAAGACATCTTTCATTAAACTAGATGTTAAATTTGATTTACCAATATATGATGGAGAGTTGAATGCAAAAAAGCTGGACAATTGCATTAGACAAATTGATGTTTATTGTAGAGTGCAGAGTATTGATTCAGACAAGAGCAAGATTCATCTAGCAAGCCTACTCCTTGGAGGCATTGCCTTGGTTTGGTAGGAAGGCAGGACCCAAGCTGACATGAAGAGACATGGTAAGACTATTTCTGTCTGGAGTGAATTTGTTTCTGCAATCAAAAAGTAGTTCTATCCACTAGCCTACATGCAGCAAGCCATGATGAGCTGGCAAATGCTTCGACAATTGAAAGGGCAAAGTGTACAAGGTTACACCCAAGAATTTAGGAAGAGAGCATTAATTCTAGGAATCTCATTAGACTCACCTAAGACTTGTTGAAGTACATCGGTGGTCTACATAGCTACATGAGGCACACTATCCTCATGTTTAATCCCACTAGTATAGATGAGGCATCTGTTCAAGCTACACATCTAGAAGCTAGAGGAAAGAATGGAAACCCAAAAGTTGGGGGATCATCCCAACCCACTACACGTAAGAATAATGAGAAAAGAAAACCAAGTTGGAAAGCAAGGAAGGCCAACACTGCATAGAAAAGAAAAGCTTCATGCACTCACTGTAAGAAGGATGGGCATGATGATGAGCACTGTTGGATTCTGCATCTGGAGCTGAGACCTAAGAAGTTTGAGGGCAAGAAGAAGAAGACTACTGCAGCTATTCAGAAGGATTTGGAGTTGGACTCAGGAAATGAAACAGCTATTGTAACCACAGGTATAAAAGGTAAGAATTCTGAAGCATCTACTAGTAATTCTGCACAATCTACTATTGATGAAGAAAATGAGAGAAAAGGACATGAGCTTTTTCCATATTCTAGTTATTTCCAAACATCAAAAGATTGATACTTTGTTTGATAGTGGCTCACAAGTAAATTTAATTTCTGAAGCAATTGTAAAGAAATTGGGATTACTGAATACACCTCACAAGAAACCATACCCATTAGGATGGTTAAATGATAAAGCAAAACTACAAGTGCTTAGACAATGAAAACTCAAGTTTTCTTTTGTGTCAGCATTTGTAGATGAGGTTGAGTTAGACATAATTCCTTTGGATATATGTGGAATTGTTTTAGGAAGTCCTTACTTGTATGACATAAAAGCTATCTTTTATAGAGCTGAGAACAAGTATCTACTCGTTAAAGATGGAATTGAATACTTTGTGAGAGCTCATAAGCTCAAGAATAATTATACTCTCATAAACTTAGGGTAGATGAAACGAATGATAAATTCATGCAAACAATTTTTATTGATGGTTGTAAAGGAAAAGAAACCTGATAAAACCAATGTATTTGAGGGCTATGATGCTAAACAACAAGCTGATTTAGAAAAATTTGTTTCAGAGTATGATATCCTGTTTCAAGAACCTAAAGGTCTACCATCCAAAAAGGAAATAGTTCATGAAATTAATTTGCAGCAAGATGCTCCATTGCCTAACATTGGAATGTACAGGTTGCCCACTTTAGAGAATGCAGAAATCAAGAGGAAGGTGTAGGAGTTGCTCAAGAAGGGGTTCATTAGACCTAGCACATCACCATGTGGATCTCCAATCGTTTTGGTGAGAAAGAAAGATGGCTCATACAGAATGTGCATTGATTACTGAGCACTGAATAAGATAACAATAAAAAATTGTTATCCCCTTCCTCGCATAGATGATATATTAGATCAATTGAAAGAAGTTGTTTATTTTTCCAAGTTATACTTGCATAATGGATACCATCAGGTCAGAGTTGTAGAACAAGATGCATGGAAGACTGCTTTCAAAATAAAGCAGGGATTGTATGAGTGGTTGGTTATGCCTTTTGGCTTAACTAATGCTCCTGCTACTTTCATGAGAATAATGAATGATGTACTCAGACATTTTCTTGATGATTTTGTTATTGTGTATCTGGCTGACATTTTGATATTTAGCAAAACATGGGAAGAACATTTAAAGCATGTTAAGCAGACACTAGATGTTTTGAAAAGAGAAAAACTTTATGTTAAACTCTCAAAATGTGAATTTGGCAAAACATCTTTGAATTATTTGGGACATATAGTAGGGGGTGGTGAATTGAAGATAGATCCCTCTAAGGTGGCAGTCATTGTTAACTGGCTTAAACCCAAATCTGCTGCAGAAATTAGGAGCTTCTTAGGAGTAGCACAATATTGCATAAATTTCATTTCTAACTTTTCCATAATTGCAGCTGCCTTACATGCTTTAACAAGATTGAACAAGGTGTTTAAGTGGGGAGGCAAACAGTAGAAAGCCTTCGACACCTTGAAATAAAAGATTAGTACGACACCAGTACTAGCACTGCCTGATCTTCAAAGACCGTTTGAGATCCAAATAGATGCCAGTGACTATGCCATGGGAGCAGTGTTGACACAACATGGTAAACCCATATGTTATCATTCTAATACATTTAATTCTATAGTAGTTAACTATCCTACCTATGATAAAGAATTGTATGCACTACTACAGAGTGTGAAAAAGTGGAAACATTACTTAATGGGCAAAGAGACAGTAATACATATTGATCATCAACCACTTCAATATCTACACTCCCAAACTAAGTTGTGTTACAGGGAAAAGTGTCTATTTAGAACTACTCTATCCCACTAAGGTGTGACAGCTACCTTAGAAACAAACAGAGAAAAACTAATTTTGTATTTCCTTTATGAATTATAGATAGAGAGGAATAGAAAGAACCAACCTGTGTCTTACGCTAATCCTTTGATCCAATCCCTCTCTTCTTTGATAGTCTCCAGCTACCTGCTCCCTTGCATGCCCAGCTTCACAAAGTACCTGTAAGATCACAGAAGCAAAGCACTATATAAAGACATGGATCTATATTCATAAACAACTTAGGATCATATTTAAGTTAGCCATACAAATGTAATAAGCATCAATGATACAAAAGCATGGAGGAGAACTCAAATAGTTTTTATTGATAAACAAAAAAAAATCCAGGAGGAGTTACAACCAGTGGTTCCGACCCAGCATCAACCTCCCAGCAAAGAAGCCCCTCTTCACCTCAAACAAAGCATAAATCACCCAACAATCTGATGTTTGTCTCTAGAAACCAACAACAATTCCTTACAATATGCAAAATTCCAGCCTCCGGATCTCTGGGATGAGGGATCCATATATAGATATCTGTAAGGAGGATGAGTCAGCTTGTGATTTGATTAGTGTCTTCTCTCTGTCAGTTCTTGCTTCCACTTGGAGACTGAGGGCCTCTTACTCATCCTTGGTCGAATTCAGTGAGGCAAGTGTCACAGGAGGAGATTCTGGAAGCTTCCATTGCCTCTCCACCTCGCAGAATGACACTGCCATTTGTCATTTCTCGCCCATCGCACCCTACAGAAGGGAGTTTTGAAATGCAACGCACCCTCACAGTGCATTTGGGTGAGATGCAACGCACCTAGCCAGTGGAGCAGCTGCAATGATCCTGTTTTGACCAATTCTGAGCAGTTTCTGGTGGAGAACTTCTTGGAGAAGCTGTAATCTGTTGACCTTGTTCCTTTAGGGGTTAGAACAACACTTTTAGGGACTTAGGAGCCCTTGGTTTATGGACATTTCATGCTTGGAGTTGTAGGGCACAAAAATGTCTATAACAGTTGCCCCCTAAAGTATGAGGCCGTTAACCTTTTGGTGTCGGGTGAAATGCTTTATTATGAGGATCCGAAGTTCTTTCAATGCTAGGAGGAGACCTGTAATAAGATACAATACAATAAATTATTTTCATACTGTTTTCATGATCTAGCTGAGGCGGGCATTCCCATGCTCAGTGTTATAAATTCATTTTCATGTACATAGGACAGACAATCGTCTGAGTGTAGACTGATGATTCTGATAGAGCCATCATCCTTTTGGTAGGATGATTATCTGTGCTGCAATGCTATACATTTAATGTCTTTATTTCCCTGAATATATATCGCAGCCCAGATGGATGAAACTAGATCCGAGGTCTTCAATTTCGTCCGATCTTCACTCGAAGTACAAGTCGATCCATGTGAGAAATGTTCTGAAGTCGAACATGGAAAGACATCGCTTGATTACCAGTCAATGATGTAAACTGTTAACCAGCGCGAGAGGAATCACCGATAATGATAATGATCCTCAAGGTACTGCAGTACAATTCACGTGGTGTGAATAAAGGACTTGGTGTCGAACACCACGCAAAATCTTTCGGTCGAAGGCCATTGATGTAAACCTGTCGTCGGAAGTGAGAAACTTGCCATTGAGGCATGCAAGCTTCAAAGTACTGAATGGGGTGTTCCTAGATCAACTTCTTGGATAATGAGCTGATGTCGACAAGAAGTGATCCATCATAGGAGGGCCTTAATGAATCCCACATCAATGACACAGAACGGAGCAAATGGTTTTGATGGAGGTGAAAACGATCTGGTGATATAAGGTTCAGGGTGGCGGTCATGAAAGAATGGAGTATAATGTATGGTAGTGGGCGAGACACAGGTGACTTCTCTGGATGACTTCTCTTGAACATATCGGAGACACTGATGTGATGGATTGGTAGCATTAACCCCAAATGTGGATGGTATGGCGTGACCATGGTGATGTGACCGGTGAATGAAACAACCCAACCCGACTCGGACACGGAGTGGAAGTGTCATGTTCAAGAGCGACTTGCTACCAACAAAGTTTCTTTGAGTTTTCTTCCCAATTTTTCCCCAGTCATTGCTAACCAGTACCTCTTTATTTTTATCAAGCTTGAGCAGGATAACATATGCTTGTTCTATAATTTGCCCTTCGGGCAAACCCATCGCTATGTTTTAACGAGCCTAGCGATAGTGAAACTCGTTCTCTTCTAAAGACAAGTTTGTCGCTATTAATCTTTTTAACGAGTTTAACGACAAAGATAACTCGGTCCTTTTCAATTTTAGAGAGTCTGAAAAGGAACGTAAAGGTAACTCCAAAATTCCTTTTTCGTCATTTAATACCTTAAGTCCGAAAAAGTATAAAACAATACAGAAGGGATGAATTTTCGATAGTTTTAACGAGCCGAACAAAACAAGCGCTCGATCTTTTTGTGCAATAATCCCTCAGGTCCAAAAAGATTAAAATCTAGAGGAGGGATAGCACTTCCTGTCCGTTTAACGAGCTGGAGAGGCCAATGGCTCGGCAATCTTTTCATATTTTACGAGTCAGTTGAAAAGAGCTTAAAGGAGACTCGTCTTTTGAGGAACGAGTGATAAAACGGGTAGCAACTGATTCCAGGTAAGGTTTGGAATTTTCCAATCACGATAGTGTCACAAAGATGGCTAGTGAAATCACTCTTCGCAGTTGTTCCTCAAAATGGGTAAATAATCAAATGGAGGTGAATGATCGGCCAATGAAAAGTGGAGGTGACGGTGCAAACACGACCAAGGCTTTAACAGCTGAAGTACTACATTCACGATGGTTATTTACCGGAGAATAGTTCATTTTTTAATGAGCTTAAACGTGGGTGGAAACATTTGCTCATGTCTTATGTTTATTTTTTAACGAGCTTGAACTATGTGCTAAAACTGCTCGATTAATCCAGTCTTGTGATAAGAATATCTCATATAAAAACCACAACTTTTTAGAGATTTGCCCCACATCCTTTCTTTATGCAAGTTAGGAAACGACCAATCCTATGAGTTTAAAGGGGTAGAGGTCCTAAAAATTTAAAAAATAAATAGTCGCTCTTCGCTTGCATTCCAAAAGGTTTGCATGCCCCCAGGTATAAAACAGAGTTTCAAGGTTACCCCTTCTTTAGTCGGTTAAAACATTTGTTTTACCAAGAGAGGCCTACCTCTTACAGGTTACCATTACGCATAGTAACGCTTGAGGTACAACCCATTACGAGGTTGCGCTCCGCGGAATTCCATCATAATCCGTTAACTCATAGGCTCCTTTTGCTAACACTGGTTTAACAATATAGGGGCCCATCCATAGACTTAAATTTACCTGCTCCCAATTTATCAGATTCTTGGTCATAAAGCAAGACTAAGTCACCTTCTGAGAAGAAACGGGGTTTGAAATTTTTGTCGAACTGCACCTTGACTCATTTCTTATGGGCTTCGTTAGCCAAAGTGGCATCACGACGGGTTTCATCCAATTGGATTAATTCCAAGAAACTAGCTTCTTCTTCTGAAGTTCCGGGGAGGAGATCAATTGCAAGTTTGAGAGACGAGATTTCACACTAGATTGGTAAGACTGCTTCCAGGCCATATACCAGTTGGAAAGGTGTGAACCCGGTTGCATTCCTTACCGATGTTTGGTAAGCCCACAAAGCTGAGTACAGGATTAGGTGCCATCTTCTTTTATGAACTACAATCATCCTTTGCAGCATGCGTTTGAGGACCTTGTTGATTGCTTCAACTTGTCCGTTGGCTTGTGGATAATATGGAGTAGAGCTGTCATGAGACAACACTAGTTTGGCAGCTAATTCGACCATCATGTAATTGCGAAAATGCGATCCATGGTCTGCGACTATAGCCTGCGGCACGCCGAATCTGGCGACTACATGATTAAAAAAGAAGAGGGTAACTGTTTCACCAGTATTATCTAATGTAGGCATCACCTCGGCCCATTTGGTAAAATAGTCAACTGTGACTATGATGTACCCATGCCCTCGGGTCGAGGTGGGGTTACATGTCATGAAATCGATGCCCCATTTGTCGAATGGCCCAACAGAAACTATTGGTTGCAGAGGTGCGGGTGGTCTTCTGGTTTTGCTATCGAAAATTTGACAAGCATGGCATCTTCTGACTGTGGTTATGCAATCTTTGAACATTGTTGGCCCAAAGTATCCTGCTCGTAAGATTTTTTGTGTCGTAGCATATCCAGATTGATGCCCCCCACACGCGCCTGAATGACAATCA
Organism: Pinus tabuliformis; assembly: GCA_031772625.1. Taxonomy (NCBI): domain Eukaryota; kingdom Viridiplantae; phylum Streptophyta; class Pinopsida; order Pinales; family Pinaceae; genus Pinus; species Pinus tabuliformis. The sequence continues at coordinate 162,123,982 of CM062805.1, read as the reverse complement.
TTCAGGACTTTTTCGGCCTCCTCATGGGTGAGGCACCTTCTCAGAACTGTATCGATACCACGACGGTAAAGTGTATCACCGACGATCATGTAGTCTTTTGCTTGGTATCGAATACGTTTTTGTTCGGAGTGGGAGGTGTTCGGCCTATATTTTTGAGTTTGGAGATAAATGATTATATCTCCATACCACTCATTGCTTACAGATATCAGAAATAAACTTTCATCCACGATTGTTTCTTCGGATGTGTCATCGTTGGACGACGATGGGAGATCGCACAATAATTCTGCGAAAACTAGAGCTTTCTTTGACTTGGATTTTACAAATTCCATATCAGACTCTTATAGGATTGCTATCCGTTTTGAATATTTGCCCCCCAGTAACTGTCACGACAATATATCAGTCATGGGGTTGCAATCTGACAGAATGATAGTTTTCCGAAAGAGGACATAGTGTCGAAATCTCTGTATCGCTTGAACAGCAGCGAGTGCTAGCTTTTCAGCGTAAGAATATTTTCTTTCTCTATCATTTAAGTTTTTACTTAAATAATACATAGGATGTTCAATTCCATCGACTTATTGAACTAAAACCATTGCGATGGTCGTATCCGCTGCAGCTAGATACAGGTTAAAATCTTTTTGATAATCAGGGGCATACATTAATGATGCTTTCATTAGGGAATCTTTTAAAGCATCAAAGGAAGCTTGTGCAACCTGATCCCAGACAAAGGGTACTTCCTTTTTCGAAAGACGTGTATAACCTTTAGCAATTTCGGCGTAATTTGGAATGAACCTCCTCAGAAAGTTCGCTTTCCCTTGGAGTTTCTGAATCTGAAGCAAATTCGAAGGTGGAGGCAAATTTATGATTGCTTGGACCTTACATGGGTCGAGACGAATCCCATCCTTTGAGACTACAAAGCCAAGTAAACGACCATAACTGATGCAAAATACACATTTGTGTGGATTGAGTCGTATCTTGTAGTGTTGGCAACATAGAAATATCGCTCTTAAATGCTGCGGGTGATCAGTCCGCTTTCACGAATGAGCCGGAAGGTCGTCGAGGTATGGTTGAACGATGTTTTTGATGTCATGGAAGGCATAATTCATTGCCCTATGAAACTTCGCCCTTGCGTTCTTTAAACCAAAGGGTAATTTTCGATATGCGAATGTGCCCCACGGACAAATAAATGCAGTCTTTGACTGGTCCCGTGGGCGGATATTTATTTGATTATACCTGGAGAATCCATCCATGAATGAAAATATTTCGCATCCGGCGCATTCATCAATTATCTGGTCAATGAAGGGTGTAGGGTAGTTGTCCTTTGGACAAGCTTGATTTACGTCCCTATAATCGACGCACACTCTAATTGTTCCTTGTTTTTTCATAACAGGGACAAGATTCGATACCCAATCGATTAGAGGAACCGGGTAGATGAAACCAGCATGGAGAAGGTTTTCAACTTCTGCCTTAATGGCAGCGGCTTTCTTGGGGTGCACCTACCTTAGCCATTGTCGTACTGGTTTGAAATTTGGATACATCTTAATTTCGTGTTCAACGATACTTGAGTCAATGCCTGGCATTTCATCATATGACCAAGTAAAGACATCTCTGAATTCATGAAAAAGAGCGTTATATATCTTTAGTTCTGAAGGAGAACAACATTTGCCGACATGAATATTCTCTACAACATCTGTTTTGGTCGAGATATTTATGGCGATAGTCTCTTCAATATTGGACAAGTTTCGCTCGGAATCCACCGTGTTTACAGTATTTGATAGGAATTCAAAAACTAAAGGATGATACAGGTCATCTTGATTATTTTCTCCACAATCCGGAAGAAGGGAACGATGATGGGAATCATTCCATGGTGTCCCTTCAATTACCATAGATTGGACAATTCCTTCGTCGGTGACATGCACTCGCGACCAAGGATCTGAAGGGGTACCATATTCTCTAGACCTATTTATCCAAATGCTTGATGAGCGTTGATTTGGGTTTGCCTCCCATGCTAGGAACATTGATTGCTACAATATTTCCATTGGGCTTGGGGGAAAAACCACTGCATGATCCATGTCAATATCGTTTTCTGAGATCTTTTTAGAAGATATCATGTTGCAGGTTCCTATCGACGCTACTTCCGCCAGATTGATTGGGGGTGGAAGAGCGAAAGTTCCCATTAGTATAGGATCTTTTAGTAGGCCTACTCCGATATTCTGAAGCAAATGGGGGCTTTCATGGATCATGGGAATGCTTTTAGTAACTTGAGAACCATTGGGGAGGAATTTTTGTTGATCAACGATTGTAATCTGTCCTTGAAATGGAAATGCAATCTTTCTAAAATAGGTCGACACAACAGCTGCCATGACATATATCCATAGTCTTCCTAGTAGGATGTTGTAATCAAGATTCCCATCGATGACTTCAACATCTACTTCTACCGTTTTCCCTCCTAGTTTGACTTTCAAGTTACTTAGGATACCATATGGGGTATATGTCCTTCCGTCGAATGCTTTTAATGTCGTCGAAGATCACGACAAGGTTGGAGATCCTAAAGTTTTCCAGCAACTCATCGACATAATGCATGTAGATGCCCCCTCATCAATAATCGTTCGATGAACAGTTTTGTTGAGGGCTTTCACTTGAACAAGGAAAGCTAGTTGAGCTAGCAATTGAGGATCATATCCTTTATGGTCGAAGGATACTAGATTGGAATCCTTTGGGTCTATCCCACCAATGGCTGATAATAAAGCCTGCCTTTGGGATGGGCAATTTTGTAGTACTTCAAGAGTCGACATAGCGGATGGCGATTGGGCCAAATCTTCCACTATATTATAATGTTGTGCCGCTCTAGCGCGGGGATTAAATGTCGACTTGTGTACTACTCCCTTTGGCAGTTTTATCGTCAATTCAGGAATGGTAGGTGGCACAACTTCTGTCGAAGTTGTTGTCGAACTACTTGGTTGATCTTTATCCTTGTTATTTGATAGCTGTGGATTCCCATAATCCTTGTTCCTTGTCGATATCAAAGCATCATTTTTCTGTTTTGAAACTGACAACATTAGCACTTGAGATGGGGAAGCATTTCCACTTTCAACCAGATTTGTTCCTGGATTTGGAAACGGATCAGTTAACACTGCGGAGGTTTTCGAATTCTTGAAGAATTTCTTAAGCTCAGCCCTGTGTGGACAATTCGCGGTCCAATGATCCTCATCGCATATAAAGCATGGATTTTTTGGTTTCCTATCTCTAGGAGGGTTTGAAGAAGATTTTTCAGGTGATGATTCCTCCTGTTTCTTCTTCTTCCTTTTGCCTTTTTTCTTGCTCCCTAGTTGTTTGGTTTCTTTGCCTTTATCTGTCGATATAGCATTTACTTCCGAAGTAAGAAGTTCGTCTTTTGCATTTTGACCTGAAACCTTATGGGCCTTTTTGGATGTAGCCTTTGTTGATTTCGTGTCTGTTGTGCCAATCACACCATCGCCGGCATGAGACTCATTGTTTGATTTAGGAGGAGGAGGAATTGAGAATTCCGGTCTAGGGGCGTCAGGTATTTTATATTAGAGCATGCCAGACTGAGTGTAAATCAAATCCAGATATTGCGCACGAGCAATAACTTGCTCTTCTGTTACGACTCCCCCATTTGCCACATCTTCCGTTATGGAAGGCAGTAAAGACTTGATAAACCATTCAGCTAATAGCTGATTGGAGACATACGTTTTTACCATTCTACGATGACGTCACCACTCATGTATATGATCAGATATGTGAGTGGTCCTTGTCTGTTTGAAATTGGTAAGAAGTTCTGTTCCCGTTTTGTACCTTATTGGTAACTGAAAATGGGTTAAAAAGGTTGTGGCTAAGGTACTGAAGTTGTCGAATGAAGCTTTAGGCAATTCGATGTACCATTTTGTCGCCGAACCTGTTAACGTCCTCTAAAAGAGGCAAAGCCTTATCGAATATCATCATTTAGGGTGTTTGACGAACACCATAGATGAAAGGTCATCACGTGATTCGATGGATCTTCACCCGGATTTCCATTAAATTTAGGAATATCTGATGGAAGTTTATGCGGATTGCTGGCCACCAAGGGGTGTAAGCAATTGGATTGTTGGTTAACCGGTTTAAATCAGGTAACTCCAGAGTTGCCACAAATGGTAATTGTTGATTTAGGTTAGGTGAAGCATACCCAGGGTAAGATGGGATTGCCTGAGCAGTTGGTCTTTGCATACCGGCATAATGCATTTGATGTTGGTATGTTTGGTAAGGTTGGTGGGCATGACCATTGTAAAATGGTTGATTTTGACCATTTTGAATGTACGGCTGCCCACTATTAGAAAAGATTTGTTGCTCAGAACCTTGGCATACTTGTTGGAATTACGGTTGTTGGTATTGTACTAGCCATGGTTGTGAAGCCATGTGTTGTTGACCGATACTAATAGTTTGACCAAGATGAGGGGTAATTGTACCCGTCTGAACCTGTGTCATTCCACGAGTCGGCGATTGTGGTTGAGTTGCAGGGTCAAGGGGCTGTTGCATTACAATCTGAGAAACCTGAGGTTGGCATACGACAGGCAGCACTTGAACTTGCGACACCGTCACAATAGCTGGCGTAGTCAGTATGTTTGACATAGGTAAGCATTGTTGCATCGAATATACAACTCTTGGTTGTTGAGGTAGTATAGGTACCCAACCACTTGAGGTAATTTCAGTATAACCTGAATGTTGTTGTGAACTCCCGTATAGATATCCTCCCTGAGGGGATAATGAAAGGGTATACTGCTCCCCATACGGTGGTAATCCAGAACTCAAGGGAATTGTTTGCCCTTGGGGGGCGGACTGCCCAAATTGACCTCCAAATGGATCAATTTGTTGAGACTCAACATAAGAGTTTCTGGATATTATTCCGGATGAACAAATAGGAACGAACCATACTGTCGAAATAGCCCCTAAATGGGCTCCTTCTAGCGGCTGAGAGCTAGTTGGGACAGATGGTATACCGGCGAACATTGTCAGAGTGATAGCAGGGAGTTTTGCCGTCGCTGTGTCAGACGACACAGTCCTAGATGTTGACAGTTGTTCAGACATTTGTATTCTATCCAAAAGATTACCTAGCGATTCTATAGGAGCTTCTGCTGGTGGTAGACTAACTTCTGACGAAGAAGGATATAGAGTAATCCTAACTCCAAATTGCGTTGGAGTACTTGTTTGAGGATCTTCTACAATTTCTTCTATGGAAATCAGACCAGGTGGAAGGGGAAGACCGTCAGGTCCGTAAAATATTTTTGGTGCCGAAGAAGGTGTGAAATCGGCAGCGACAGATGTTTGAAGAGCAAGACTCTCCGAACCGGTTGTAGATGGAACTGGTTCGGTAACACAAGTGTTTACTCTCAGACTAGGATCAGTATCACTATCCTTTTGTGGCTGCTGAACTTCTTCTGTAGAGGCAGGGATTCCAGAAATGTTTGGAGTAACCGGAGTCTCTGATGTCGTTGGAACACTTGTTCTAACTTTAATAGGAGATTTGGAACCGGTTAAACGAGTTCGCTTTGTCCGTACTGGCTTCGATTCCGGAGACAAAGACGGTTGACTCGTAAGCCTCCGCGAACTACGGGGTTTCAATTGACTTTCTTCCACGATTGTGGATTACTCGATCAACTAAAATAAAGGGGAAGTATGTTTCTGAATTAAATGAATTTTAGACGCTTTGACACAACTTGTTTTTTCATTTTTTAAGAGTCGAGAAAAAAAAAAAATATGACTCTAGTCGCCTTCGATTTTTAATGAGCCTGAAGTGACAAGTGCTCAGATGGACCTTTTCTGTTAAGGAGTCTGAAAAGGAATGAAAGGGACTACTCTGGAGATCTAGGTAGAGGGAGTACCAAACCAATCACAAAACTGCAGAATACTTTTTACGGTACGGCAGTCAATCTTCCCGAATGCTGTGTTCAGTGCATTGCGATCAATAGGGCGGCAGACACGGCTTCCTAAGGATAAATGATTTAAGCCTATAGGGGTCTCCCAAAATATACTCGACGGTACGTGGGAGCACAAGTCCGTACTGGCACTTATCGTCTCAAAGTGGAGGAATCACCCAACCATCAATGAGGACAACAATTACCAGGCGTTACGACGCCGGAATACGTCTCTCGCCTAGACCTCTAAATGTTGTGCGTTAAGTTCCAAAGCGTTGTTAGATTCATTGAATTTATTTTAAGTTGATCTTGTTTATGAAGTTTGCCTTTCAGTTTCACCACAAGATGTAGATGTAATTCCTAAAATGCAATCTAAAGATGATAAATAAACTTTTATCTCTTTTGTGCAATGAAAATCCTAGCTACTAGGGGAAAAGAAAGACAGAATCTTTTCACAAAGAGCAAAGAGCACACTGTAAATGCACTTTCCTAAATCAAGCCAAACAAACTATCTATATGCAAATGCACATGCATGTATTTGTTTTCGAATTTCTTAGTATTGATGCTAAAAAGAAAGTTGATGTACAAATCTGAATTTCTTTTCAAGCGACAAATATAAACAAGCTCTTGAAATCAAAAATAGAGATGATTACGACACCTTACGATTTTGAAATGAACACTCGTTCTTGACACTAGAAAATTACAAATTCAGACCAAAGGCAATAGTAACAGGATAATCGACCATCAACAGCAATCAAACTTTCTCTTATGATCAAATTCGACACTTGCGACAGATTCAAATCAAAGGACGACAGTACGACTATGCTACTTTTGCAAAGGAAAACTGTAAATGACTCAACAAACACACAAAAACATCTACAGTTCTTTTGTACAAAGGAGGCGGAATAACAGCAAGGAAAAGAGGTTTCAAACAGACATATATTGATCACAAGCAGCAAAATTCAGGGATAGAACTGGAAAGAATGAAGCACAGGAACCACAGCTGCATAGAGCTAGTCTGATCAGCGCACCTATAACACAGAGAATCTGAAATGCAGCGCAGGTTGCCCCTTCAGGAAGTGCGCTGAAATTCAGGATCTCTGAACAGTACCTACGCTGGGCCAGAAATGAGACTCTGTCCGGGTTCCGGGTCACAGTTTGCAGTTCAGTCCTTGGTTTTTGGCCGAGTAAAAACCAATCAGTAATGCAACAATCAGGGGTAGATCTAAGGAGTATCTAAGAGCTATCACAAGGGAAATTAGATAGTTTGTGAATCAGCTGTTTAAATCATAAACAGATCCAGTGAATGGATTGAAGCAGTAGTTATATACTTTGAATTTGTTATGGCAAATGCAGTTCGAAAGCTACTTATAAGTTTATGAAACAAACAAAAAAGAATGATACACAAACAAACTAATTAGACAGTCCCCAGCGGAGTCACCATTTTGTTACAGGGAAAAGTGTCTATTTAGAACTACTCTATCCCACTAAGGTGTGACAGCTACCTTAGAAACAAACAAAGAAAAACTACTTTTGTATTTCCTTTATGAATTATAGATAGATAGGAATAGAAAGAACCAACCTGTGTCTTGCGCTAATCCTTTGATCCAATCCCTCTCTTCTTTGATAGTCTCCAACTACCTGCTCCCTTGCATGCCCATCTTCACAAAGTACCTGTAAGATCATGGAAGCAGAGCACTATACAAAGACATGGATCTATATTCATAAACAACTTAGGATCAGATTTAAGTTAACCATACAAATGTAATAAGCATCAATGATACAAAAGCATGGAGGAGAACTCAAATAGTTTTTATTGATAAACAAGAAAAGATCCTGGAGGAGTTACAACCAGTGGTTCCGACCCAGCATCAACCTCCCAGCAAAGAAGCCCCTTTTCACCTCAAACAAAGCATAAATCACCCAACAATCTGATGTTTGTCTCTAGAAACCAACAACAATTCCTTACAATATGCAAAATTCCAGCCTCCGGATCTCTGGGATGAGGGATCCATATATAGATATCTATAAGGAGGATGAGTCAGCTTGTGATTTGATTAGTGTCTTCTCTCTATCAGTTCTTTCTTCCACTTGGAGACTGAGGGCCTCTTACTCATCCTTGGTTGAATTCAGTGAGACAAGTGTCACGGGAGGAGATTCTGGAAGCTTCCATTGCCTCTCCACCTCGCGGAATGACACTGCCATTTGTCATTTCTCGCCCATCGCACCCCACAGGAGGGAGTTATGAAATGCAACGCACCCTCACAGTGCATTTGGGTGAGATGCAATGCACCTAGCCAGTGGAGCAGCTGCAATGATCCTGTTTTGACCAATTCTGAGCAGTTTCTGGTGGAGAACTTCTGGGACAAGCTGTAATCTATTGACCTTGTTCCTTTAGGGGTTAGAACAACACTTTTAGGGACTTAGGAGCCCTTGGTTTATGGACATTTCATGCTTGGAGTTGTAGGGAACAAAAATGTCTATAACAAGTTGCAGCAATCAAGACACTATAGATGGATGGGTTTTCTACAACGGTTTCATTTAGTCATCAGATATAAAAAGGGCATACACAATAAAGTTGCAGATCTGTTATCTAGACCCATTATAAATGCATCTACTATACTTAAGCATAATTTTGTGTTACATGAGAGCTACATTGAAAAATATGCTCAAGATATAGACTTTAAAGATGTATATGCAACTTTAAGTCAAGGCAAACGAGTAGAAGAATTGGATTATCATGTGAAGGACTGACTCTTATATCATTGTGGGAAGTTATGCATTCCACAAACTGAAAGAGTAAATATAATTCGAGAAGCACACACTTCTCTAATATCAGGTCACTTTGGGGTAAGTAAAATAGTTGCACTGTTGAAAAGATTTTGTTATTGGGAAAAAATGAATGAGACAGTTTCTAGATATGTAAGAGGGTGTATTATGCGTGCTAAAAGCAAGCCCAACAATAGAAAACTAGGCTTGTACACTCCATTACCAGTTCCTTCTCATCCTTGGGAAAGTGTTTCCATGGACTTTGTTGGAAGATTGCATAAATCTAGGAAAGGTCATGATTATCTATATGTTGTTGTGGATAGGTTCAGCAAAATGTGTATTTTGATACCTTGTAATAAACAGATTACAGCTAAACAAACTACAAAACTGGTCTTTCAACATGTATGGGTTCATTTTGGATTACCCACTTCCATTGTATCTGATTAAGATGCCTGATTTGTGGGAAAGTTTTGGTCAAGTCTGTGGGAACTAATGAATACCAAACTGAAGAATAGAACAACTTTTCATCCACAAACCGATGGCTAGACAGAAATAGTCAACAAGACAGTGATCCAGTTGCTCAGGGGATATTGCAGCAAGCATCCTAAGCTTTTGGATGAACATTTGTGTTATGTGCAGCATGCTTACAACCGAGCCAAACATTCTTCTACACAGAGATCTCTGTTAGAGACCTGTTTTGGTTTCACACCAAGGTCGCCATTGGATTTTGTCTTTGGTAAGGACACAACAGTTGAGGGACACAGTGATGTGGATAGGGAAACTAGGTTCGTTGAACAAATCCAAAACATCCACCAGGCAGTACAGGAATAGCTAGAAAAGAGACAGGCCAAATACAAGGCAAGGCATGACAAGCATCGGATGGAGCATAGTTTCCAAGTTGTTGTCCAAGTCTAGCTGTATATCAGCAAGAACAGGATGCAAGGTGAAGGTAAAAAGCTAAAGCCTATCAAGTATGGACCTTTCAAGATACTTGAGAAAATTGGTGAGAATGCTTTTCGCCTTGATCTACCAGCTTACATGCACATCTACTCAGTCATAAATGTAGATAGCTTGAGATTGTTTGAACCTTCACTAATTGAGAATCTCGACGAGCAAAGTCAATTACCTTCTATTGATGACTTGCAACCTAAATATCTTAATGAATTGAAGGAAGACACAATTCTAGACAGGAAGGTCAGAACGACATGTAGGGGAGATGTTGAGTACCTCAGAGTTAGGCTCAAGGGTTCAAAGTCGAGTAGCACAAAGTGGATAGAGATTGGATAAGTGAGACAATTGTACCCTCACTAAGTCGATGCTTGAAAACCAACTTTTGGTGGTCCAAAAGATTTTTCAGTGGGAAGGCCATGATCCGAATTGGATCTTTGAAAATTCTCAAAGTTCTATGACTGTTTCAAATTATGACAGACTTCAAAATTTTGTAAAACAATGACCTATCAGGAAGGACCTCTAGACAGTGGCAGTTTGTAGCCAGCATGGAACAATGAGGACCTCGGTCAAAGCGCGCTGATCGAGGCCCATGGAGACTTTGCAGTGGCGTAAACTAGGAATTAGGACATGCAGATCAAAAAATAGAGGTTGTTCGCACATCGTTGGGCAAAACCCCTCAAGAAGGAAAAGCCCTGAGTGCACGGTCACAAGGAAAACTCGAAAAGCATGGGAAAAGCGCTAAAACTGAAGGCGGGTCCCGCACTCCAAAACTGGCGGAATATCGAGGGGGTTTCGAGCGGTAGGCGGGTTTGGTTGAAGACCCAGCAATTCCATACGTTGAATGACGCGTGTCTGGCGAATGAGAGAGAAAACCGCTCTCATCGTAGGCTGACATTCAAGCAAGTCAACCGCATGATAAGAGCGATGACCATAGGATCTGGAAGCCCTAGATCTAACGGTGGAGATTTCACCCGATGGGAGACCAAATTTGGCGGAAGTGTTATAGACATTTTTGTGCCTTGCAGCTCCAAGTATGAAATGTCCATAAACCAAGGGCTCCTAAGTCCGTAAAAGTGTTTTTCTAACCCCTAAAGGAACAAGGTCAACAAATTACAGCTTCTCTCAGAAGTTCTCCACCAGAAACTGCTCAGAATAAGTCAAAACAAGATCATTTCAGCTGCTCCACTAGCTAAGTGCGTTGCATAGCACCTAAATCCACTGGCTAGGTGCGTTGCAATGCACCTAAATGCACTATGAGGGTGCGTTGGGCGAGAAATGACAAATGGCAGTGTCATTCCGCGAGGTGGAGAGACAATGGAAGCTTCCAGAATCTTCTCCTATGACACTTGCCTCACTGAATTCGACCAAGGATGAGTAAGAGGCCTTCAGTCTCCAAGTGGAAGCAAGAACTGACAGAGAGAAGACACTAATCAAATCACAAGCTGACTCATCCTCCTTACACACATCTATATATGGATCCCTCATCCCAGAGATCCAGAGGCTGGAATTTTGCACATTGTAAGGAATTGTTGTTGGTTTTGAGACAAACATCAGAGAATTGGGTGATCTATGCTTTGTTGGAGGTGAAGAGGGGCTTCTTTGCTGGGAGGTTGATGCTGGGTCAAGAATCATCGGTTGTAACTCCTCCTGGATCTTCTTGTTTATCAATAAAAACTATTTGAGTTTCTCCTCCATGCTTTTTGTATCATTGATGCTTGTTACATTTGTATGGTTAACTTAAATCTGATCCTAAGTTATTTATGAATATAGATCCATGTCTTTGTATAGTTTTCTTCTTCTATGATCTTACAGGTACTTAGTGAAGCTGGGCAAGTAAGGGAGCAGGTAGCTAAAAGCTATCAAAGGAGAGAGGGATTGGATCAACGGATTAGCGCAAGACACAGGTTGGTTCTTTCTATTCCTCTCTATCTATAGTTCATAAAGGAAATACAAAAGTAGTTTTCTCTATTTGTTTCTAAGGCAACTGTCACACCTTAGTGGGATAGAGCAGTTCTAAATAGACACTTTTCCCGGTAACAAAATGGCGACTCCGCTGGGGAGATTGTCTAATTAGTTTGTTTGTGTATCTCTTGTTGTTTGTTTCATAAACTTATAAGTAGCATTCGAACTGCATTTGCCATAACAAATGCAAAGTAGACATCTGCTGCTTCAATCCATTCACTGGATCTATTTATGATTTGAACAGCTGATTCACAGACTATCTGATTGCCCTTGTGATAGCTCTTAGACCCTCCTTAGATCTACCCCTGATTGTGCATTACTGATTGCTTTTACTCGGCCAAAAACCAAAGACTAAACTGCAAACTATGACCCAGAACCCAGATAGAATTCTCGTTTCTGGCCCAGCGCAGGTACTGTGAAGAGATCCTGCATTTCAACGCACTTCCTGAAAGGGCAACCTGCGCTGCAATGCAGTTTCTCTGTGTTACAGGTGCGCTGATCAGCCTAGCCCTGTGCAGCTGAGGTTCTTGTGCTTCATTCTTTCCAGTTTTGTCTCTGAATTTTGCAGCCTGTGATCAGTATATGTCTGTTTAAAACCCATTTTCCTTACTGATATTCCGCCTCCTTTGTACAAAAGAACTGTAGATGTTTTTTTGTGTTTGTTGAGTCGTTTACAGTTTTCCATTGCAAAAGTAGAATAGTCGTACTGTCGTCCTTTGATTTAGATCTGTCGCAAGTGTCGATTTTGATCATAGGAGAAAGTTTAATTGTTGTTGATGGTCGATTATACTTTTACTATTGCCTTTGGTATGAATTTGTGATTTTCTAGTGTCAAAACGAGTATTCATTTCAAAATCGTAGAGTGTCGTAATCATCTCTATCTTTTGATTTCGAAAAGAAGCTTGTTTGTGTTTGTCGCTTGAAAGCAAATTCAGATTTGTACATCAACTTTCTTTTTAGCATCAATACTAAGAAAGTGAAAAAACAAATACATGCATGTGCATTTGCATATAGACAGTCTGCTTGGCTCGATTTAGGAAAGTGCATTTACAGTGTGCTCTTTGCTCTTTGTGAAAAGATTGTGTCTTTCTTTTCCCCTAGTAGCTAGGATTTTCATTGCAGAAAAGAGATAAAAGTTTGTTTATCATCTTTAGATTGCATTTTAGGAATTACATCTACATCTCGTGGTGAACCCAAAAGGCAAACTTCATAAGCAAGATCAACTTAAAATAAATTCAATGAACCTAACAACGCTTTGGAACTTAATGCACAACATTTAGAGGTCTAGGTTAGAGACGTATTCCGGCGTCGTAAAGCCTGGTAACTGTTGTCCTCACTGATGGTTGGGTGATTTGTCCACTTTGAGACGATAAGTGCCAGTACGGACTTGTGCTCCCACGTACCGTCGAGTATATTTTGGGAGACCCCTATAGGCTTAAATCCTTTATCCATAGGAAGCCGTGTCGGCCGCCCTACTGATCACAATGCACTGAACACAGCATTCGAGAAGATTGACTGCCGTACCGTAAAAAGTATTCTGCAGTTATGCGATTGGTTTGGTACTCCCTCTACCTAGAACTCCAGAGCAGTCCCTTTCGTTCCTTTTCAGACTCCTTAATGGAAAAGGTCCATCTGAGCACTTGTCACTTCAGGCTCATTAAAAATCGAAGGAGACTAGAGTCATCTTTTGTTTTTTCTCGACTCTTAAAAACTGAAAAAACAAGTTGTGTCAAAGCATATAAAAATTTATTTTAAACGAAATATTCATTACCCCTTTCCTACGTTGATCTTGAGTTGAGAAAATGGAGTCTACCAATCATGGAATTCCCCTTGGTGGAAATCCTAGTCCCTTCTCCTCTTGGGGAGATGTTGGTGCACCCCATATGGCCACATTGTCGCTTCCAGGGTTGACAATTGGTTTGCCTGTATGGCTCTTCTCAACCTCTATCGTTCAGAACACCACTATTCCTGAACAATCAAATCAGCAATTAGACGAATCCAGAGTTGCCCACCAACCTTCTACTTCCTCTAATTTTTCCTCTCCTCCTTCCTCTTCGCTTGATGGGGTTGGTAAAGCCAAAAGTCAAGTTCCTAAGGAGAAGAAGGAAAAGAAGAAGAAAGAGAAGAAGAAGAAAGAGAAGAAGAAGAAGGAGCCAAAGGCGAATGGGGGAAAAGGAGTGTCGTCTAGCGAAAATCCACACACTGCACCAACCAGGCCTAAATCGCCATGTGTCATTTGCAAAGGAGACCACTTTCACAGAGATTGTCCTTGCATCCCTCGGATATTAAGGGACTGGTCTCCTCGTTTGCACAACTCGGTGTCGTCAACCTCTGATGATCATGTTGAAAGCACACCATCAACTAGTGAAAGTGAAGCCCTAGGACAAAAAGGGAAATGTAGATTTCCTTGTAAACTGTGCGAAGGCGATCATGCCGTCCACCATTGTCCCTTCTTAGACGAAGCTAAAAGAGTTTTGGATGATCGTCCGGTTTCACTGTTACAACTTCCTCCTGGATATAAAAAACTCTTGCCGAGTCCGTCATTAGTTGAAAATCAGGCTGACCCGCTCAAGTGGTCGGCCGAAGCACCTATCATTGAAGATGAACCATCCGGATCCATACCAGACGAAAGTCAAAAGGTCGAGGTGCCAGTTGACCCGGTCTTGCCTTCAGAGGTTTTATCCTCAGATGATACAGTCACTGAAGAGAACAAGGATGACACTGTCCAAATTCTCTTCATAAACACAGACTCCGACGAACATGGGGGAAATTTACTCGTTCCTTTACCGCAGGAAGGAAGTTCGTCAGAGCCGTACCCGACCGTCTATTCGGTCCCACCTCCAAGCAACCTAGTTGTCTCCTTCGACTGGAATCAACTAAGCAGACCCCGTTTACCAGCAAGTGTACCATTCCAAATCATTGTTCAAATATATAAAATGGTTATGGCTGGTACCATCATAGATGAGGGGGCTTCTGTGAGTATCCTTTCCTCAACTGCTTGGAAAGCGCTTGGTTCGCCGTCACTTTTTCCTGAGATGAGAAATCTGATGGGCTTTGATAAAGGAACCAGTCGACCTTTAGGGATCCTTCCCGATGTGCCCATAACATTGAGAAGGAAAACAGTTCGCATGAACGTAATGGTAGTTCAAGGACCCCTGGATTACAATCTACTCCTTGGACGAGACTATATTTATTGCATGGAGGCAATTATCTCCTCACTCTTTAGAGTAATGTCTTTTCCGCACGAAGGAAGAGTGGTCAAGCTCGTGGACCAGCTTTCATTTCCTGGATCATACAGAACAAATAGTCATATACCATCCCTGAATGGCCTTTTCACGCAAGAAATGTTTCAATCTCCAGTCCGTCCTCCCGATGAGCACGAGTAATTCGGAGGGATATGACTGAAACCCAGGGGGCATGCATCCTGGTCTGCTTCGGCAGGAAAACTTCGGATATAGGGTAGGTTTCTGCGGGCGAATATGACTAGTCTGTACCCCGTCCATGAGTGGAAAATAGGGTTATTCTAGAACAAGATTCTCTTGTCAAAGTTATGTGAGTTGGCGAGCGCCGCCACTCACCTTTGTTTATTTCGGTAGACATTGCCGAAGAAGTGTTTTGTTTGCGCTGCGAATAGAACAATCTTTGGGTAACCTATAAGAGGTAGGCCTCTCTCTGTAAAACAAATGTTTTGGCGGATAGAAGTAGAGGTAACCTTGAAACTCTGTTTTATACCTGGGGGCATGCAAAACTTCTGGAGCACAAGCAAAGAGCGACTATTTATTTTTTAAATTTTTAGGACCTCTAACCCTTTAAACCCATAGGATTGGTCGTTTCCTAACTTGCATAAAGAAAGGATGTGGGGAAAAACTCTAAAAATTGTCGTTTTTATATGAGACATTCTTATCATATGACTGGATTAATCGAGCAGTGTTATCGCAAGGGTTCAAGTTCGTTAAAAAATAAACCCGCACCAAGCAAATGTTTCCACCCGCGTTTAAGCTCATTAAAAAATGAATTATTCCCTGGTAAATAACCACCGTGAATGTAGTACTTCAGCCATTAAAGCCTTGGTCGTGTTTGCACCGTCCCCTCCACTTTTTCATTGGCCGATCATTCACCTCCATTTGATTGTTTACCCCTTTTGAGGAACAGCTGCGAAGAGTGATTTCACTAGCCATCCTTGTGACACTGCCATGATTGGAAAATTCCAAACCTTACCTGGAATCACCTGCTACCCATTTTATCACTCATTCCTCAAAAGACGAGTCTTCTTTAAGCTCTTTTCAACTGACTCGTAAAATATGAAAAGATTGTTGAGTTCTTGGCCTTCCAGCTCGTTAAAGGGATAGGAAGTGCTATCCCTCATCTAGATTTTAATCTTTTCGGACCTGAGGGATTATTGCACAAAAAGATCGAGCGCTTGTTTTTTTCGGCTCGTTAAAACTATCAAAAATTCATCCCTTCTGTATTGTTTTATACTTTTTCGGACTTAAGGGATTAGATGACGAAAAAGGAATTTTGGAGTTACCTTTACGTACCTTTTCAGACTCTCTAAAAATGAAAAGGACCGAGTTATCTTTGTCGTTAAACTCGTTAAAAAGATTAATAGCGACAAACTTGTCTTTAGACGAGAACGGGTTTCACTATCGCTAGGCTCATTAAAACATAGCGATGGGTTTGCCCGAATGGCAAATTATAGAACAAGCATATGTTATCCTCCTCAAGCTTGACAAAAATAAAGAGGTACTGGTCAGCAATGATTGGGGAAAAATTGGGAAGAAAACTCAAAGAATCTTTATTGGTAGCAAGTCGCTCTTGAACATGACACTTCCACTCCGTGCCCGAGTTGGGTTGGGTTGTTTCATTCACTGGACACATCGCCATGGTCACACCATACCATCCACATTTGGGGTTAATGCTACCAATCCATCACATCAAGTGTCACCGACATGTTCAAGAGAAGTCATCCAGAAAGGCCACCTGTGTCCCACCCACTACCATACATTATACTCCATTCTTTCATGACCACCACCCTAAACCGTATATCATCAGATCGTTTTCACCTCCATCAAAATCATTTGCTCTGTTCCGTGTCATTGATGTGGGATTCATTAAGGCCCTCCTATGACAGATCACTTCTTGTCGACATCAGCTCATTATCCAAGAAGTTGATCTAGGAACACCCCATTCAGTACTTTGAAGCTTGCATGCCTCAATGGCAAGTTTCTCACTTCCGGCGACAGGTTCACATCAATGACCTTCAACCGAAAGAGTTTGCGTGGTGTTCAACGCCAAGTCCGTTATTCACACCACGTGAATTGTACTGCAGTACCTTGAGGATCATTATCATTATCGGTGATTCCTCTCCTGCTTGTTAACAGTTTACATTATTGACTGGTAATCAAGCGATGTCTTTCCGTGTTCGACTTCAAAACATTTCTCACATGGATCGACTTGTACTTCGAGTGAAGATCGGACGAGATTGAAGACCCCGGATCTAGTTTCATCCATCCGGGCTGCGATATATAGTCAGGAAAATAAAGACATTAAAATGTACAGCATTGCAGCACAGATAATCATCCTACCAAAAGGATGATGGCTCTATCAGTATCATCAGTCTACCATCAGACGATTGTCTGTCCTATGTACATGAAAATGAATTTATAAAGCTGAGCATGGGAATGCCCGCCTCAGCTAGATCATGAAAACAGTATGAAGATAATGTATTGTATTGTATCTTATTACAGGTCTCCTCCCAGCATTGAAAGAACTTCGGATCCTCATAATAAAGCATTTCACCCGATTAACGGCCTCATACTTTAGGGGGCAACTGTTATAGACATTTTTGTGCCTTGCAGCTCCAAGTATGAAATGTCCATAAACCAAGGGCTCCTAAGTCCCTAAAAGTGTTGTTCTAACCCCTCAAGGAACAAGGTCAACAAATTACAGCTTCTCCTAGAAGTTCTCCACCAGAAACTTCTCAGAATAAGTCAAAACAGGATCATTTCAGCTGCTCCACTAGCTAAGTGTGTTGCATAGCACCTAAATCCACTGGCTAGGTGCGTTGCAACGCACCTAAATGCACTATGAGGGTGCGTTGGGCGAGAAATGACAAATGGCAGTGTCATTCCGTGAGGTGGAGAGACAATGGAAGCTTCCAGAATCTTCTCCTATGACACTTGCCTCATTGAATTCGACCAAGGATGAGTAAGAGGCCTTCAGTCTCCAAGTGGAAGCAAGAACTGACAGAGAGAAGAAACTAATCAAATCACAAGCTGACTCATCCTCCTTACACACATCTATATATGGATCCCTCATCCCAGAGATCTAGAGGCTGGAATTTTGCACATTGTAAGGAATTGCTGTTCGTTTTGAGACAAACATCAGAGAATTGGGTGATCTATGCTTTGTTGGAGGTGAAGAGGGGCTTCTTTGCTGGGAGGTTGATGCTGTGTCAGGAATCATCGGTTGTAACTCCTCCTGGATCTTCTTGTTTATCAATAAAAACTATTTGAGTTTCTCCTCCATGCTTTTTGTATCATTGATGCTTGTTACATTTGTATGGTTAACTTAAATATGATCCTAAGTTATTTATGAATATAGATCCATGTCTTTGTATAGTTTTCTTCTTCTGTGATCTTACAGGTACTTGGTGAAGCTGGGCAAGTAAGGGAGCAGGTAGCTGGAAGCTGTCAAAGAAGAGAGGGATTGGATCAACAGATTAGCGCAAGACACAGGTTGGTTCTTTCTATTCCTCTCTATCTATAGTTCATAAACGAAATACAAAAGTAGTTTTCTCTATTTGGTTCTAAGGCAGCTGTCACACCTTAGTGGGATAGAGCAGTTCTAAATAGACACTTTTCCCGGTAACAGGAAGAAATAAGCTACGACGCATAAAGGTTTGAAGTTCGATTTGACCATTGAGCTGGCGGATGAATCATTCCACAAAGTAACCAACATAATGACCGTTTGAGGAAGAGCTGGCACTCAGTTTGTGAAGGGACAAGTGGCCACCTACCTGTGGAACGTTACACAGTGGCGATGACGCACAGGCAAGGAATTCCAAGCTGACAGAGGCGGGTGAACTTAAGGGATAGAAGAGGAAGCGAACAGTCAAGGGATGGATTGGCTTTAAGCCACAAACAGATAGAAGGAGACAGTGAGACAGAGGAGACAGAGCAAAGAGTGAAGCAGAGAACAGAGAGTCGAGCTGACCTATAGAGCTAAGGAAGCATCGAGCAGATAGAACCAAGCTTGAGAGGTTCAAGCAATCCCTGTGAGGATATCTATCAGGAATTGAGTACCGAATTGGACTCATTCCATTAAAGACCAGTTGAGGTCAAGACTTGGTAAGGGGGAGTCTATGCACTCTAGTGGTTTGGAGAATCCAAGAACCACCCTACTAAGCATCATCTATTTCAGGAGACTCAAATTGAGCTCCTCATTCTAAAAACCCTGCTTAAAGACACAATAAGAAAGGGCCACCATTGAAAGCTGGACCAGGATATGTAGCCCAGGAGGATTGGGTGAAATCGTTATTAAATTGTTGTGTTTTTGTATTTTCTTACTGTGTTTCTCTTACTATTTTCCAGTGTCTGTGTATTTTGTAATCTTATCGATCCGTTGCCTAAGATAACATAGACACACACACCATCACATGAGTCTATAATACCTTCATTAATTAGTTAACTGAGGTCACTCTGTTGGGTCCCTATAATACTAGTGATTACCCCATTACTATTGTAGTTATACCCCTTATTTATATTGTTGTGTCCATATTACCCCCATATTGTTATTTCTGTGCCCCATAGAATCCCTCTATTGTTATTTTTGTGGCTTTATATTATTATTGTTAGGTCGGCTGGATTATATTATGACTCCTTAGACTCTTATATATAGAAAGGAGGTTTTGTCATTTGTATCATCCAAGAATTGTTCATTTATATAATGTAAAGGAGGTTGCCCCCTCGAAGAGGCTGAATTCTAAGGCGTTGATCTATCTTTTCTATCTTTTCTTGAGCTGGTTTCATAACATTTGGTATCAGAGCTTTGGATTCTAGGGTTTCGCTGCTCCAAACAGGTCATCGTGGCATTTTCGCTATAACTTTTTTTTTCTGTGACGTTTCAGAAGTCGCAAGAAAAACCCATTTGAGAAGAAATCGCGTTGAACCTTGGGTCCAAATTTCAGAGCTTTTTGCACGATATTTGCGGAGATATGATCTGAGGAAGTTGGTCTTTTTGCAGACTCCTGAATTACATTCAAAACAGGTGACCTGGGGAAAATCGTCATAACTTTCTCTCTGGGGATCGGATTGAAATTTCGTAAGAAGTTATAGAAATAGGACGGACTGTAGTTTTTCGTATGTGTGTTTTAGATTCAAATGTTGAAACAGTGACGCGTGGCACGTCGTACAAGTTCCCTCTACTGAACCAGTATAAAAGCAAGTCACTGTGGGAGATTTCACATAAATCTTCCTTGGAGAATCCAATTTGGCTCAGACTTGTGGCATTGGAAAAAGGACGTAGAAGGATAATACAGGTAGCAATTTCAGAACTGCATGATTCAAAATTATAGGGATACATCAGATTCAATATCAGGCTTCTATAAAGTGAAAAAAGGTGTAGTTTTTTTTTTTAATTTTTGTGTAAGCTTGGTTTAACGGAATTCAAAGGGCATAGTAAGGCATTATTATCGATAACTGATGCCCCGAGGAAAGAAAATGAAAACACCTAGTAAGGAACCTAAAAGCTCTAGCATGACTCATGAAGAAGAGGAAGAAATGCTACATGATATATCAAAATTACAAGAACAAGTGCAACAAATGTCACGCTCACAAAAGCTAACAGAAGCTAAGATAAGTGGTGTGGAATCTAAGATAAATGGCGTAGAATCTAAGATAAAGGGCATGGAAGCTAAGATGGATGATTCGAAGACAGATTTGAAGAGAGACATGGTAGATTTGAAGATAGATTTGAAGACAGACATGGAAGAATTGAAGAAGTTGCTACAAGAAAGGGTCACTAATGGTGAAAAGGTAGAAAAGAAACTCATGATGAGAACAAAAGAAATGTTAATAACGATTCCATAGACGCTAATGTTGGATCGAAGAATCACCATATTCCAAAAATCGATATGAGGAAGTTTGACGGCAAGGATCCTGCCACATGGATATTACAGATGGAGCAATTCTTCGATCTCAATAATGTGCAAAACACAAAAAAGTTATGTATGGCAACTGTATATTTGGAACCAAATCAGTTTGTATGGTATCAATGGCTTTGCTCTCGTAAACAATTTATCACTTGGGCAATTTTTACGGAAGAATTGATAGCACATTATGAAGATACAAAAAGCAACACTTTTTTTAGCCAATTGATAAGTCTCAAACAAAAGGGTTCATTAATGGAGCACATTGAGGAGTTCCAAAAATTGAACATAAGGGTAAAAGATATTCCAGAAGAGCATAGGATTGATGTGTTCATAGGGTCTTTAAAGGATAATATCCAACATCATGTTCACCTTTGGGATCCTGATTCATTAGAGAAGGCATTCAGGTTAGCAAGAAAAATGGAAAGCAAAATTATGGCAACCAGGAAGCATACCACTCACAACTATAAAGACTGCAGTGTTGTTGCCCCTAGTCTTCCACAACCTATAAGGTTGACACCACAAAAATTGGAAAGCTACAAAAGGGCACTTATTCGAAAGCTACAACAAGATGCCAGTACTTCTGATACATTTAGCTGGAAAAATGATTCGTTATGCTACAAAGATCACTTATACCTCTGTAAGAATTCCCAGCTAAAAAAAAAGATTCTTATGGAATTGCACACTTCTCCCTTAGGAGGGCACTCAGGATTTTTAAAAACTTACCACAAGGTTAAGATGGAATTTTTTTGGGATGGCCTTAAATCAAATATTCAAAAGTTTGTGGCAAAATGTTTGGTTTGCCAGCAAAATAAATTTGAAACAATTAAGACACCAGGTCTATTACAACCTTTATCCATTCCAAGCCAACGTTGGGAGGAGGTTTCAATGGATTTTATCACAGGTTTACCCAAGTCTGAGGGAAAGAGTGTCATCATGGTGGTAGTTGACAGACTTACCAAGTATGCACACTTTTGTGCATTATCACATCCATTTAAAGCTAGTACAGTTTCTACTGCATTTATGGAAACAGTTCAAAAGCTACATGCAAACCCAAAGATTATTGTAAGTGAGAGAGATCCCATTTTCACTGGAAATTTTTGGACATAATTATTTTCTTGTCTTCGTACTCAGTTAGCTCATAGCTCATCTTATCATCCTCAATCTGATGGGCAAAATGAGATAGTAAAAAAATGTTTGGAAGGATATCTTCGTTGCTTTGTATCTGATAAATAGACACAATGGGTCAAATGGTTGCCTCTGGCTGAATGGTGGTATAACACTTCCTTCCATACAGCAACAAAAATGACCCCATTTATGGCACTTTATGGGTATCAACCACCATCCATCACATCATATTTAAGAGAAAATTCTAAGGTTCAGGTAGTGGAACATCACATCGAACATCAACAACAAGTCCTCCAACTCTTAAAGGATAACCTCGTGTTGGCACAAAATAGAATGAAACAACAGGCAGATCAACATCGCAGTGAAAGAAGTTTTAATGTAGGTGATTGGGTATTCCTAGGGCTACAACCATATAAGAAAATGTCCCTAAAGCAAGCTAAGAAGGATAATAAATTATCACCAAAGTATTATGGTCCGTACAAGGTGTTGCAAAAGATTGGTAATATGGCATACAAATTGGAGCTTCCTGCAGCTTCTCGATTGCACCCAGTTTTCCATGTTTCATGTTTAAAGAAGGTTATAGGTGACAAGCTCCCAATTCAAACAATATTTCCAGAACTTGAAAAGGAAGGAAAAATTATATTGGAACCGGAAGCAGTCACAGAAACAAGAACTCGACAGCTACGAAATCGATCAATTTCAGAGTATCTTATCAAGTGGAAGAACTTATCCACTGAAGATTCCACATGGGAGGATGAGAATTTTATGCAGAAGTATCCATAACTACTCAAGCATTGAGGACAACACTTTTTTGAAGGAGAGGGGCATGTTGGGTCCCTATAATACTAGTGATTACCCCATTACTATTGTAGTTATACCCCTTATTTATATTGTTTTGCCCCTATTACCCCCATATTGTTATTTATGTGCCCCATAGAATCCCTCTATTGTTATTTTTGTGGCTTTATATTATTATTGTTAGGTCGGCTAGATTATATTGTGACTCCTTAGACTCCTATATATAGAAAGGAGGTTTTGTCATTTGTATCATCCAAGAATTGTTCATTTATGTAATGTAAAGGAGGTTGCCCCCTCGAAGAGGCTGAATTCTAAGGCGTTGATCTATCTTTTCTATCTTTTCTTGAGTTGGTTTCATAACACACTCACAAGTGATTTTCAGATCACAAGAATAACTTAGGAGGAAATCCATTAATTCTAAGAAGACCATGGCTAGCTACAGTTGATGCTTTTATAAGTTGTAGATCGGGTGATATGTTCATTTTTTATGTGAGCTCAACAAATAAATTCACACTGTATATACCAGCAAAAACAATAGTAGTGGTTGAAAATGAGTAATGGATAGATGATGACATTGATATCAGACCAATTGCTACTTATTGTGAATCTAGTCAGAGTTTTCAAGAATAATACAATATTGAATATTTATCATCTCGATAACTATCCTTACATTCTATGGAAAAACTTCACAATTCTACAATTGAAATCTTTCAAGGAAAAACTTTGAATATCAACAATAATTTGGAATAATTTCAAAATAAATAATTAATAAAGATGTCACAAGAAAATTCCTCTGCTTATGCATGGGAATATACTAACATAAAGGGAATTGATCCTAATTCTTGTAAACATGATATCTACATTGAATAAAATGCCAAACCAATTTGACAATCTCAAAGAAGAATGAATCCAAATCTAGGGGAAATTGTTAAGGAAGAACTACAAAAATGGTTGAATGACAATTTCATCTATCCAATATCAGACGGTCAGTGGGTTTCACCCTTAGTAATTGTCCCTAAAAAGAATGGAAAATGGAGAGTGTGTATTGACTATGGGAAATTGAGCAAAGCCAACTTAAAATAACACTTTCCACTTCCTTTCATAGATCAGGTTTTAGATACATTGGTAGGAAAGAGATATTTTTCAATCTTAGATGATTTTGGTGGGTATAATCAAATCCAATTAGCCCGAGAAGACCAATATAAAACTACCTTTACCTGCATATGGGGAACTTATGCTTATCGAGTACTTCCTTTTGGACAATGTAATGCACCTGCAAAATTCCAAAGAACAATATTAGGCATTTTTCTGATCTAATTCATGATTGAGTGGGAGTGTATATGGACAGTTTTACAATTTATGGAAATTATTTTGAAGAGGCTCTTAGAAATTTGGAAAAAGTTCTCATTAGATGTAAAGAGGAAAATCTCTCATAAAGCCATGAAAAATGTTTCATGATGTTTACTGAGGGAATTGTTTTAGGACACCATATTTCAAGAAATGGAATTATAGTGGACACATCTAAAGTAGAATTTATTTCTAAATTATCAATTCCAACCTGTCAAGGAGATGTTAGAAGTTTTCTTGGTTTCGCTGGTTATTATAGAAGATTCATAGAAAAATTTACAAAAATTGCATCTCCACTTTTCAAACTGCTCACAAAATACTATGAATTCAATTGAAATTATGGTTGCCAAAAGGCCTTTGAGTCATTAAAAGAGAAAATCTTTGAAGAACCCATTCTTAGAGGACCAAATTGGAAATTAGCTTTTCACATTTCAACTGATGCTTCAGACATAGCTTTAGGAGTTGTACTAGGACAAAAATACTTAACTCCATATGCCATTTATTACACCAGTAAAACTTTGACTCATGTAGAGTTAAATTATACTGTCATAGAGAAGGAGTTTTTAGTTGTTGTTCATGCCATCAATAAATTCAGACATTATATTATAGGATATGAAACTTTTTTACATACTGATCATTCTACAATTAGATACTTAATGAATAAACCAATCACTAATGGAAGAATCACTAGATGGTTGTCATTGTTGCAAGAGTTTAACATCAACATTTTGGATCGACCTGGAAAACAAAATGAAGTTGCTTACTTTTTATCAAGTATTCAAAATGATAAAAATGATATGCCTATAGAAGATAATTTTCTTGATGAATATATTTTTGTAGTATCTACTAAATCTCCATGGTTTACAGATATTGATGACTATTTGGCTACAAGGAAATTACCATCATATTTGTCTCCTCGATAAAAAAGGAGGGTAATTAAAATTAGTACATCGTATTCATGGATAAATGAAGAATTGTATAAAAAAGGGCCACATTTGATCATCTTAAGGTGTCTTAGAGAAGATGAAGTACCAAAGATATTGAAATCTTGTCTTGATGAGCCATGTGGAGGAAACTTCACTGACAAAAGAACTTCTTATAAATTCCTTCTCTTAGGATATTATTGGCCTTCCTCTTTTAGGGATGCCAAGGAGTGTGTTAAGAGATGTGAGAGTTGTCAAAGGATGGGGAAACCTATTCCTTCTGATGAGATGCCTCTACAACCTCAAGTACTTATTAAGGCTTTTGAAAAAGCACTAGATTTTGTTAGTCTATTAAATCCACCATCGAGACAAAAAAGGTATATTCTTGTTTGTACTGATTATGTTACAAAATGGGTAGAAGCTAAATCACTTCCTTTTGCTATTGAAAATGTTGTAGTTTCATTTCTTTTTGAGGATATATTTACTTGTTTTGGTGTCCCAAGAGAAATTGTAATAGGTCAAGGTACTCATTTCACATCCAAGTTGGTATAGAAGATAACGGAGGAGTAAAAAATCAAACATTGAAAGTCTACTCCATATCATCCTTAAGCAAATGGACAGGTGGAGTCCACCAATAAAGTCATTGAGGCAATACTCACGAAAACTATGCATTTGCATAGAAGATATTGGACAGAAAAGGTTCTAGAAGATTTATGGGCATACCATACCACATGGAGAAATACTACAAGGCATACTCCCTATGAGCTTGATTATGGGAAATATGTCCTATTTCCTACTGAGTTTCAAGTTAAAACTTTCAAGACAATAGTCAAATTGGGTCTTGATATTTTAGAGGCACAAAAATAAGAATGGAGTAACTAAATGAACTTTATGAGATAAGACAAGATGCAATCCTGAGAAACAATCTAGTTCAAGAACAAAGATCCATATGGCATGACAAATATATCAAATATAGAAAGTTACAGCCAGGAGATTGGGAATTACTATTTGATTCAAAGTTCAAAGATTTCCAAGGGAAATTTCAAACACATTGGCTTGGGCCTTATGAGATTGAAACAGTCTTTGATAATGGTGCAGCTAGGATCAGAATTATTGATGAAGAGATGACCACTTTTCTTGTGAATGGTCATCTACTGAGAATATATCATAAGCCATTGACAAAGGAAGAATTTATCAAATATTTTGCAAGATAATACTAATTTAAAGTTGATGAAGAAGGATTTTCCTTCTTCCCCAACTTGATCTCCAAAAGCTTTTTTCTTTCTAGGAAATAGAAAAATATATATAAAAAATAAAGATAAAAACTAAAATTAAAAAATAATAATAATAAATGTACAAACATGAAAACCAACAATGGTTGGCATGTTTATATAGAAAATCTATGGTGAAAATCATTTTTTGACACTTTAAATTTTCCTCATACCTTTTCTAAACTCATTCTCTTTATATCCCACTCTTTTCTTTTCAAAAATAAAATACCTATATAATTCCAAGAAATATGCATCTAATGTTTGATAGGAACCACCAATTGGGAAATTGAAGCAGTGATCAAATTCATTCTTCAATGCACCTGAAGAAAATGAATAAAGGGGAAAACGAAGGTCAGAAATATCAATATAAAGTATTCAAAGGTATGAAAACATTTAATTTAGTAATAAGGATAAAAAAAAATTAGTATACGAATTTTATGATGATTGTACCGTCAGTTAAAAACCAGCATTGCCAAAAGTTGAAATATATTTTGGTCATATCACCATAACACCGCCATTGTCTCCAATAATTTCACAACACTCCCAACTCAAATTCGAATTAATCAAAGAAATCGCCAAAATCACCATATTACATTCATTAAATCCACCAGAAAGGTCATTTCATTCATTCCTCTCTCGCCCTCATTTTTTCTTTATACCCTTGCTGAAATCCCTCATTCTGAAACCCCTGATCCATTTTATGTCAAGATGCAAGTCAGAGGCAAAACTTTCTAATCACGGGGATCATTGTGAGGTTTGAGCCAAATGGAAGAAAGTTCATGGAAGTTTACTCACAAGTGAAGGAGATGTTGCATAAATCACAATGGCTACATTTGATGGAGAAATTTGTTGGTTTCAACCATGAGGTGACCAAATCCTTCACCAAAGCTTTTGATGGAGTAGAAGTTAAGATTGGAGATATCAAATTTGTAGTGACAGAGTCCCTTATTACTGAAGCTACTAGCCTATCCAGAGGAGGATAATGATGGTTTAAAAATAGAGGCATAGAAAGTGAAGAATGGAGAATTTTATTAAAGAATCTAGGTACGGACATATCCATTTTCAAGAAACGAATACCAATCACTGCACTTAAAAGTAAATGGAGAAATATATTACTAGTTATTCAAAAATTTATCTCTTGTGAAGGAAGGTTTGGTTACATGTTCTTTTATCACATTCACCTAATGATGCATTTTATGGAAGGGAATGAGATCAATCTCGCGTACTTTTTGTTGAATAGCTTAAGAAAAATTTCAGGAAATGTACATCAAAATATTTTATAGAAACCACTATGTACCATCATGGCCTCATCAAAATGCTTATTGAATTCCACCTTAAGGGTTTAGGAGATGACAGGGAAAACTTATTACTTAATTAAGGAAGAATAAAAAGAACTGGCCAGTAGTAGTAAAGGAAAAAGAGGGAGAAAAAGAGTATCTGAAAGCCCTATTCAAAAGTTACCTCAAAACAAATCCCAGGAACAACTAGAGGATGAAATTCCTATTGCAAAAGTTTTAGGAAACATTAGAAAGAAAAGTATTAGAAGAAAGAAAGTTAGCAAAGAAGAAGAAAACACATCCAAGGAGATAGAGGAGGTCAAAATAGAAAAGAAAAGAAAAGAATAAAAAACCCTCCTCCATCAATTGTGAGTAGAAGTGCCAGGCTTAATCTAGCACTAAAGGAACCACGTCTAAAAGGCATGGAATATGATTAAGAGGGAATAGAGACAGATAGACAAAGGACTCCATCACATAATGTCATTTTACCCATTCAAAGCCCAGGCCAGATCCAGTAAAACAAGATATAAATAATTATATCAAGTCTTTGGAAATGAAAGCTACAGAAAAGACATCTGGCTCAACATTACATGAAAAAGATGATCAGTCTAGAAGCCTACAAGAACCTTCAGTCATAAATATTTTAAAACAAGAAATCTTTGAACTGGAGATGTTAAATAAACACATACAAAGGGAACATGAAGCCTTGAAGATGCATAATGAAATCCAAAGGACCTAAAATGATAATATTCTCTTACATTTGAACCTGTGGTATAAGAAAAATAAGAAGCTGAAACAAAAGAATAAATTCCTTAAAAGAAAAGTGATAAATATGAAATAAAAAATTTTGATGAAGAATCCAAGGATGGCAGTGGCGAGGAAAAAGGTGAAAAAGACACATTTGGATGTGCTAGATCGAGTTTCAAAGGAGATGCAGAAGCTAACAAGGGAACTAACTTTTTGCATTTTTACAATTTTGCATGAGGACATGCAATGACCTCCATGTGGGGGAATGTAGAGCCTCATGATTGCTTCATCTTGACACTCTTGTTCACTCATTTTACTTCTCCTTGACCATTTCTTTTAACTTGATAGGCATCAAATTGCAGTTTTTTGACATAGTTAAGGTAGTAATTATCCTATTTTTCATATTTCCTAAATGTTCCTTATTATTAAGATAAATTTACCATTGGCTACTAGATTCGTGCAATTCTGCAGCTAACATCCATTTCTGCAGCCAAATCCATTGTTGAACAAGGTTCGAGGTGCCATTCAAGGAAAGAGAGATATGGGAAGAAAGAGGTGTATCCCCTCAATGATCTCCTCCTATTCATCTACACCAAATTGTTAGAACAAAGCCCGAATCATGTGGTTAAAGGAAAAAAGTCAACACGTAGTTGGAGAAAGCGAGCTAGAGTCTAAGATGAAAATGCCTCACGATTTTCTTTGCCAAATGGAAAATCATGAGTGAATCGTTATCTATTTCTCAGTTTCATAGTTAAATTAGAACTTTGTTAGTCGAAAGTAGGCATGAAAGCCTCAAACATTTATTAAATCGATTTTATAAATACCGTAAGGTAGGACAAAACAGGGGATAACGTGAAGGAATATTTGGTGACTGTAATCATTTTAAAACTCTGTGTTTTTATTTAATGGAAGCACCTTTGAAGACTTGATATAGAGTTAATTGTTCATTGGAGCATCAAACCGCCTGTTCGTGGAGGGACCCTGCAAATATTGAGGGATTTTAACTTACAAATTTCCCTTTTTGTTATTATTTTTTGTAGTATTTTTGAATATATTTATTTCATAATTCTTAGTTTGATTTTATATTGGATAGAAACAATGATATTTATTTCGATTAAAAAAGAAATATCAAAGTTCTCTATTATTTGTTTTTGGATCATCAACTAGAAATATTGATCATAGCCATTTATAATTTTGATCTTCTTATGGTAGTTTTAGAGTTTTATTTTATAGTTTTTGAAGCTGATTTAAATCATCAAAATACCAGCGAATTCCTTGTGATGTCTTTGGATCTTCATTAAAAGCATTTAAACTTCATAACATAGGATGTTTTTCTTTATAGATTTGGGTATATATATTTCTTTTAGCTTTATGATCAGAGCATTTGTATTCAAAAGTTCTTTTTAGCTTAAATTGAGAAGAAGAGTGGTTTGTTTGCAAGTTACTTTCTTGAATTTTCAATTTTGAAGCAAGAGTGAGTTAAAATAGTTTCCATTCAGAAAGTAAGAGTTAATTTAATTTTCATTCAGCAAGTGTGAGTTAATTTAGTTTTAATTCTGCAAGTGTGAATTAATTTAGTTTTCATTCTTCAAGAGTGAGTTAATATACTTTTCATTTTGCAAGTGTGAGTTCTTTATGGTTTCATTTTTCAAGTAAGAAATATAGCTTTAAATTCACAATCATTTTATTTCCCTTGGATAGTAATATTTTGAAATAGGAATAACAACACTTAAAAACACATTTCCAATAACTCAATCAATTAATAAATCCAACTTAATAAATAGGGTTCTAGCATATAGTGTGCACTTGCACTTCATAAGTTTACCAACTCCGATCGATAATTTATGTAATCAATTTAAGACAACCATGTTGACAAACAACTGGATCAACTGCCACTTATCCATCATGTTATTGAAAATTGTGGGGCCCTATAGGGAGTTAATGATCCATGAGGTGGACTCTTCAATGGACCCTTCCCATCTCTATATCTCTCTACAGCTACAACTCCAAGTCACCCCACCTCACTCCTAGAGGTATGTGGGAAATCATCGAAAACTCTTCTTCCAGTGTGGAAGACAAATTTTCAATATCTACGGATGCTTCTTGCTAATCCTACTTCTCCTGCTTCTCCTTCTTCCTGAGAGGAGACTACATGTTGTAGTGACCGATCGCACAACACCTAAAGCACTTAACCTTTGACAAGTCATTCTTCTTATTCTTCTTCTTCTTCTACTCCATCTATGCCTAACTAAAACCCTTGGATACAAGAGCCACATTCTCCTCCTCACTCTTCATGCCCTTACTATTATTTCCACTGATGGTTCTCTTCAACAGAGCCCTCCTCGAATCTTCCTATTGCAGATCAGACCACATCTTGTCCCATCTTGTCAAGGTATCTCTAGACAAGATAATCTGGACAAATACCTACTACTCCTCTAAGACACTATTTAGTGTCAATTGTACAAACTCCCTGGGTTGAGGTGCTGACCCAATAGTTACTAGCTGATATTGGAGTTCCTGAATATGAGAGAGAAAGGCATTTATGCTCTCACCCCTCTGCATCTTCATGCTCCTCAACTTCTCTTGGATATCCATCTTCCTTTTCTTGAAATAGCTCTAAAATAACTCCGGCAATGAATCGCACATCTCCTTGGTTATTTATTGTCCTACCACATGTGAGACGAGATGATCTTGGAATCCATCCAAAGTCATCCTCTTGGCCTTAGCCATCTCCTTTATATACTCCTTGAGCTACTCTGCATCCTAGGGTACTGCTACGACACTCTCTGCATAGGGGTTTAAACCATATTCATCCAGAAGGAATAAAATCCTTACCTTCTAGCTGACATTGTTGTTGGTACCCTCTAATTTGTATTGGTCTCAGAGCCCAACTGTGACCATATTTGATATGATCTAGAATCTCCCTCTTCCTCTCCCTCTTCCTCTACTTGACTGTTACTCTTCTACTCGCACTCACTCCTAGAATGTGTCGTTTTGCTAGATGTTACTGCCAATTTGTAATTGGGAAAATCATATCTCTTGACTAGAACCCTTTGAGAGAAATTTCCCTTTGTGTGTGTGTTTTTCTCTTCCACCCGACGCTAGTGCTATTGCTGCAAAATCCTCTGCATCTAACTAAGGAATATGTTCAATGAAAATATGAGTTACAACTTCTCCCTCTAACTGTTGGAATCACTAATTTGGGCAACTTGATTTTTTTGCCACGCTACAACTAAAAATCGAATTGTTGCCCCAGCAGCTCGGCCTGTCTATGAATGGACTGCATTGCCTCTAAAAATTTTAGCTTGTTTCTCCCTCTAAGCAAAAAAAATTTCCAGTTCGCTTATGAGCTTCCTAACTGATCACTTACACTTTGATACCATGTGAAAATTTCATCTATTGTAGCAATAGGAAATTATTCTTGTAACTATAAATTAATTAATAGTTTATTTTCTCACAGAAATAAGGAATAATTCTCTAC
Organism: Pinus tabuliformis; assembly: GCA_031772625.1. Taxonomy (NCBI): domain Eukaryota; kingdom Viridiplantae; phylum Streptophyta; class Pinopsida; order Pinales; family Pinaceae; genus Pinus; species Pinus tabuliformis. The sequence continues at coordinate 162,092,274 of CM062805.1, read as the reverse complement.
ACCAATTTTCACAAAAATAGTGTAGAAGAAAATGGTGTTTGAAACTGAGAAAATTCTAGCACACACACATAAAAAATGACATCGTTATTTTCAGACAAATGTCCATGGAAAAGCCCAACTTGGGAAAATGGTGTAGAAGTGAGGGTTCTTATTGTTATGCAATAGTGAAATTTGAGTACAATACATGGATTCCCAACTGGAAATCCAATCAACAAGTATCTGAGAGAAATAATTAGAGAGAAAAAATTTCTGGCCCCACAAGCAATCCCGACACTAGCTTTCACAGAAAACCGGTCATCCAAACCCCACCGTGAGCCCTTCTGCGCTACCTCTGCACTGTGTCTCACATGGGTGGCTCAATTCTGCCTCTAAGTAAGTTGTCTAGCCTACCTCTTCTATTGAAAGTTTCTCTTAAGCTATCTAGAAGAATTTCATGACCTCTAGAAACTGAAGCGACCTCCTCCTAAACTAAATTGAATTTATTTGTGTCAGTTTCTAAGTAGTCTTTGTGTTTCTTCTGCATGGATCACTTCTATCACTTGATGTTGCTTCTCTAGATATGGAAAACTTCCTCTATATTATTGTATTGACCCCTCACTATCTATGATGCCTCACTAAAGCTTGAACTCTTTGACAACTGACTGCTATTACTCTAGAAAATCGAATTCTCCTAGTGACTCTGGTGCATTCTCCATCACCACATCGATCTCTTCCTATGTCTTGATGTTGGGACTCCAAAGACCAAGATTAAATCTTAATCGATTGATCAGATCATTTCTGGATCGATCCGTGTGAGTTTCTAGAGAATTATCACCTTGACTTAATTAATTAGCCATAATCCCTAAGTTTAGACTTAGGAAATATTTAAAAAACGATTAATAATCTAATTAAGTCATCTCTATGTGGAATTTCTAGAAATGATTTCTAGGTTTTGGAGATCTCCTATATTCTAGCCTCTCCACCAAGTTCCATGGCTATAACACATCTGTTGCTACAAAAACTAACAATCCTCATATTAATTTTCTATAATACCTAGTATATCCTAGTGTTACACACAGTTGTCATACTAAAGTGGAAGGAGAAAGGTTAAGTATAATAATGATATTTACTGGATCCACTAATATTCATTTTCTGAAAGCCACATTCCCCAAAATAATTTCCACTGGTCAGCGAAAAATACACTTCTTCAGGTTCAAGGAAATATGCAACTTCTTGCATCTATTCGAAATTAATTGTAGTACTTCAATTTGCTTATGTAGGAGGATATAAACAATCCAATAATGTAAGTAAACCATGGAAAATTTTAGGGGCTAATGTTCGCCCAGTGGGCTAATTTTCCATAATTTTTCCACAAAAAAGATTCGCCAATTTCCAATTTTATAAAAGACGATTCGCCCAAATTTTAGAATATAAAATTATTTTACCTTAAAAATTGCCAACATTATGTAGAGACTATATATAAAATAATTATAAATTTGATTAATTTTACAAATATATCAATAAACATTTATAATTTGCATATTAGGGATTAGTGAGTTTCGCCAATGTTTTAAACTTCAAGAAAATTTTCCATCCTTAAAATTTTCCTTGAAGTAAACTTCTATGAATTGATTAAAAAATCTATAAAATATGTCACCACCACCTATGGAAACACCATTGGTGCATTCTTCAAATTGAAAAGCATGACATTCTATTGAAATGATCCCCACTTTGTTGCAAATGTTGTCTTGTGACGGTCCTCCTTGGCAATCTTAATTTGGTGGTACCTTGATAATTTGTCTACAAATTAATAAACTTCCTTCCCTTTGAAATTATCTAAGACTTCATCTTTGAAAGCGGTGGGGAATGGATCATGGACACATGCGTCATTAATTTTTCTCAAGTATAAACAAATTCAAATTTTGTCCTGTAATATAAAATTACATAACCATGGCACTAACCCACTCTGACTCCTCGATAGGGTCTATTATACTTGATTTTAGCATCCTATTGAGCTCCCCTGTAACCTTCTACTTGTAAATGGGGTTGAGGCAATAGGGTCTTTGGCGCACTAACTTTGCACCTAGTTTTAAAGTGATCTTCATCTCCCCTAGATCACCCACTATACCCTTCATCTCTAACTAAGTTTTGGGAATAAGTCTTGGTATTCACACAATAGGTCAAAAATATTTTGAATAGTCTCCTAATCCCATAATATCCAATCATTGTGAACTTAGGACTATCTTTGGTACTAATAGTCACCTTGTTTGTTTTGTTGGGATTAATGTAGTTTGGCATAGTTGAGTCCCATTATGGTCCAATCACCTTATGTTCCCCTTCGAACTCTAAGATATGTAGATCCCTTGGGTATTAATCATCATCAATCTCTTCTACTATAATATAACACTCTTCTAGATTTCTCACACTCTGACAATTCTAGTGAAAAATGTAGAGTGGTAATTCTCTTGGGCCAATCCATGGCTCCGGTATGAAGATTTTATACTTGATGTTTCATAGTGCCTCATCTATAAATGGATCATCTTATTCAAATTGAAAAGTAAATACAAAATTTTACCATTGTTGCCAAATTTGTAGTATTGCGTCCTAACTCTAGGTTCATATACAAATTTTGGGGTGTTGTGTATATTTTATGCACAAATTGGTGCATCCTCTCACTCTATAGAGTGTATTTTTCTCTCCATCCTGTGACACATTTATATAAACGGGAAAATAGGTATTCCTCAACAACATATTTTTCTTCATACTCCCTAGCATCCAAACCAAACCTGATCTACAACAAGTTCCTGCACTACTACCATTTTTTTGTGTTTCCCTTGTTCATCGCCTACTAGTGTGTGGGAGTAGCTTTGAGAGAAATATCTAGCATGGGAAACTTGATGTGGTTTAGCACCTTCACTTCAAAATATTTAACATAGGTAAAGACATTTGTCAACTCATCGAAATGGGGAGGTTCCCAAATTTCCATGCTAATCCACCACACTGAGATAGTTATATGAGCACATCTTCTTGTGGAAACCTTGTGGAGGATCTACTTCTAATTATCTAATGCCTCATCTAAATCTAACAAAAATCAATTTATTCTTCGTTAGATCAATGTACCACTTTCGGTCGGGCTAACATAATCATCATGTCGAGCTGTTATGTTATAGACATTATGAAGGTCTAATATGTTGAGTTCCTCTCTCACAAGTTCATCTAGTGGTCCCCTTCCTATTGTCTATTGTCTTATTATGTAACAATAATACATTTTTATTGTGAAAATAATGAATGGGCCGACATTTAATAGAAAATTGTACACTTCAAACAATGTTTCATGTATTTGATTATGTATGGTAAAAGTAAATCTAAAATGAGTTATGAAAGGGAATATGAAGTTTAACAAATGTCATTAAAAAAAACCAATTGTCGGAGGATTATATTTTATTATTTTATAAAATAATTCTAACTCAACTAAATTCATTTTTAATGTAAGATAACACACACACACACACACACACACACACTTCCAATTCTCTAATGTTAGAGGAGCTACTTCCAATTCTCCAATGCCTCATCTAAATATGACAAACATGAATTGATCCTTCCTTAGCTCATTGTACCATTTTATGTTAAAATGACATAATCATCGTGCCAAGTTGTTATGTTATAGATGTTATCAAGTTCTACTATGTTGAGGTCCTCTCTCAAAAGTTCACATAGTGGTCCCCTTCCTATTGTATATTGTCTTATTGTGTCAGAATAAGGCATTGTTATTGTGAAAATGATGAATGGGATGACATTTAGTAGAAAATTGTTCACTACAAAGAATATTTCAAGTATTTGGTTGTGTATGGTAAAATTAGATCTAAAATGAGTTATGAAAGGGAATATGAAGTTTAGCAAAATTCATTTAAAAAAAAACAATTATTAGAGGATTATATTTTATTATTTTATAAAATAATTATAAATTAACTAAATTCATTTTTAATGATATATATCTATATATAATTTAAATTATTTTTATTAAAAAAAATTAATTATGCCGATGTTAAATCTATAACACCTTCGAGGGTAAATGTGCATATAAACAAAATAATGGGAACATAAATACAATAAACATATCAGCGATCAAAATCCATTTATACCTTAGTACATTTGCAAATGAAAATCAAGGGAATGAATTTTTTGTTAATAATGAAATGAACCAACTGGAGATGGGACTACCATGTTCCACCCGACTATAGAATGGCTAAGCCAAATCTCTCTTCAGCCATTCACCCCTATTCCATAGTCCAAGCATGAATGTAGGATCTCATAGAACACACAAATCAAAACTCATCCAGGGCTTCCAAAAGCCATCCACCTCAACCCATCAAACAATGATTCCACCTCACGATTGGACATCACCAAACAAAACCATCATCAGATTGGTCTCCATCCAAGCCTTCCAGGGCTTCCATAGCATTTGTCCAACCAGGTCTTGCAGAAATAGTAACTCAACCCACAACTTATACAGGACTTCTCGAAGACACCATTGCATCACTCTCCTGTGCTGACAGCTAGAGCCAAGGTAAATCTTTAAGGATCTGGCTACTGGGCCTTTATACCAGATGGGAATCCTACAGTAGATGGTGTGAGGTTTTTATTTGGACTTGTTACCGGGAAAAGTGTCTATTTAGAACTGCTCTATCCCATTAAGGTGTGACAGCTGCCTTAGAAACAAACAGAGAAAAACTACTTTTGTATTTCCTTTATGAACTATAGATAGAGAGGAATAGAAAGAACCAACCTGTGTCTTGCGCTAATCCTTTGATCCAATCCCTCTCTTCTTTGACAACTTCTAGCCACCTGCTCCCTTACTTGCCCAGCTTCACCAAGTACCTGTAAGATCACAGAAGAAAAACATTATACAAAGACATGGATCTATATTCATAAACAACTTAGTATCAGATTTAAGTTAACCATACAAATCTAACAAGCATCAATGATACAAAAGCATGGAGGAAAAACTCAAATAGTTTTTGTTGATAAACAAGAAAAGATCCAGGAGGAGTTACAACTGATGATTCTTGACCCAGCATCAACCTCCCAGCAAAGAAGCCCCTCTTCACCTCCAACAAAGCATAGATCACCCAATACTGTGATGTTTGTCTCAAAACCAACAACAATTCCTTACAATGTGCAAAATTCCAACCTCTGGATCTCTGGGATGAGGGATCCATATATAGATGTGTGTAAGGAGGATGAGTCAGCTTGTGATTTGATTAGTGTCTTATCTCTATCAGTTCTTTCTTCCACTTGGAGACTGAAGGCCTCTTACTCATCCTTGGTCGAATTCAGTGAGGCAAGTGTCATAGGAGAAGATTCTGGAAGCTTCCATTGTCTCTCCACCTCGCGGAATGACACTACCATTTGTCATTTCTCGCCCAACGCACCCTCATAGTGCATTTAGGTGCGTTGCAACGCACCTAGCCAATGTATTTAGGTGCAATGCAATGCACCTATCCAGTGGAGTAGCTGAAATGATCCTGTTTCGACTTATTCTGAGCAGTTGCTGGTGGAGAACTTCTGGGAGAAGCTGTAATTTGTTGACCTTGTTCCTTTAGGGGTTAGAACAACACTTTTAGGGACTTAGGAGCCCTTGGTTTATGGACATTTCATGCTTGGAGTTGTAAGGCACAAAAATGTCTATAACAGTTGCCCCCTAAAGTATGAGGCCGTTAATCGGGTGAAATGCTTTATTATGAGGATCCGAAGTTCTTTCAATGCTGGGAGGAGACCTGTAATAAGATACAATACAATACATTATCTTACTATTTTCATGATCTAGCTGAGGTAGGCATTCCCATGCTCAGCTTTATAAATTCATTTTCATGTACATAGGACAGACAATCGTCCGATTGTAGACTGATGATTCTGATAGAGCCATCATCCTTTTGGTAGGATGATTATCTGTGCTGCAATGCTATACATTTAATGTCTTTATTTCCCTGGATATATATCGCAGCCCGGACGAATGAAACTAGATCCAGGGTCTTCAATCTCGTCCGATCTTCACTCGAAGTACAAGTCGATCCATGTGAGAAATGTCCTGAAGTCGAACATGGAAAGACATTGCTTGATTACCAATCAATGATCTAAATTGTTAACAAGCGCGAGAGGAATCACCGATAATGATAATGATCCTGAAGGTACTGCAGTACAATTCACGTGGTGTGAATAAAGGACTCGGCGTCGAACACCACGCAAAATCTTTCGGTCGAAGGTCATTGATGTAAACCTGTCGTCGGAAGTGAGAAACTTGCCATTGAGGCATGCAAGCTTCAAAGTACTGAATGGGGTGTTCCTAGACCAACTTCTTAGATAATGAGCTGATGTCGACAAGAAGTGATCCGTCACAGGAGGGCCTTAATGAATCCCACATCAATGACACGGAACGGAGCAAATGATTTTGATGGAGGTGAAAACGATTTGATGATATACGATTCAGGGTGGCGGTCATGAAAAAATGGAGTATAATGTATGGTAGTGGGCAGGACACAGGTGGCTTCTCGGGATGACTTCTCTTGAACACGTCGGTGACACTGATGTGATGGATTGGTAGCATTAACCCCAAATGTGGATGGTATGGTGTGACCATGGCGATGTGACCGGTGAATGAAACAACCCAACCCGACTCGGACACGGAGTGGAAGTGTCATGTTCAAGAGCAACTTGCTACCAATAAAGATTCTTTGAGTTTTCTTCCCAATTTTTCCCCAGTCATTGCTGACCAGTACCTCTTCATTTTTGTCAAGCTTGAGGAGGATAACATATGCTTGTTCTATAATTTTCCCTTCGAGCAAACCCATCGCTATGTTTTAACGAGCCTAGCGATAGTGAAACTCGTTCTCGTCTAAAGACAAGTTTGTCTCTATTAATCTTTTTAACGAGTTTAACGCAAAGATAACTCGGTCCTTTTCAATTTTAGAGAGTCTGAAAAGGTACGTAAAGGTAACTCCAAAATTCCTTTTTCGTCATCTAATCCCTTAAGTCCGAAAAGGTATAAAACAATACAGAAGGGATGAATTTTCGATAGTTTTAACAAGCCGAAAAAAACAAGCGCTCGATCTTTTTGTGCACTAATCCCTCAGGTCCAAAAATATTAAAATCTAGATGAGGGATAGCACTTCCTGTCCCTTTAACGAGCTGGAAGGCCAAGGACTCGGCAATCTTTTCATATTTTATGAGTCAGTTGAAAAGAGCTTAAAGAAGACTCGTCTTTTGAGGAACGAGTGATAAAACGGGTAGCAGCTGATTCCAGGTAAGGTTTGGAATTTTCCAATCACGGCAGTGTCACAAGGATGGCTAGTGAAATCACTCTTCACAGCTGTTCCTCAAAATGGGTAAACAATCAAATGGAGGTGAGGGTGCAAACACGACTTGGGCTTTAATGGCTGAAGTACTACATTCACGGTGGTTATTTACCGGGGAATATTTCATTTTTTAACGAGCTTAAACGCGGGTGGAAGCATTTGCTCGATGCGGGTTTATTTTTTAACGAGCTTGAACCTTGCGGTAACACTGCTCTATTAGATGGTCTTGTTTTGATTTTACCATAAATGGATTTGTCCTTTCAAAGATCGTACTGTATTTTCAACTGCTTCATCAAAATAGTCAGAAATGAACAATACCACTGATGCAGCCGCAGTACATTGCACTCGATTTACCTTCTCCTACTGAACCACGTATGCAGAGATGGGTTGACCATATGTCTAGGCATGCTGGCCAGTCTCAGATTTCATTTTCTGATACCTTCTTCAGGTGGTTTGATCGTTAGGAGATGGTTTATTCTAAGTATCCATACGATGGCATGGACTTCCGGAGTGATCCAGATTTATTACTGCTGGATGGCGAGCAGTGGGGCGTCATTGGTAAAATCTTTGACCATATTGTTGTTTATCATTTTTGTTTATAATGTCCTTGTGCTTTATTCTATCAAGACTTTAATCAAACTCATGTGTACATGCAGATGTTGGTCCTGCTCATCTAGTAGTTCGCCTGAGAGTACCAGCTACTACCCCAGCAGGAGAGGCCGTCAGAAGGGCTATTCTTCATGACCTCGATGTGGCCGAGACTCTCACAGCTTTGCAGGAGCAGGTTGAGGGCCTCACTCTCTGTATTCCAGATGTGAGGACCGACGAGCTACCTTTGCAGTTACAGCGCCATACTACTGGTGTTCCCAGACGATGGACTCGTCTCTTACGCATGATCGCACAGGCTGTGACTTGCTATCACGAGCATCATTAGACTAGGGTGCCCCCTAGCATTTTGAGTTTTTGGGTCGTTCGACCGATTTTGTCTTGGTTACAGAACATTATGTGTAAACCATAAACAGTTATATATATTTTTGATTTTCGGAGTTTTATTTTGGTTTAGCTACATGATCCACATGCAAAACATTGATGATGTGTTTCTTTTTATAAATGTTGCAAATGTCTATCTAACACATAGTTTGCTAATGAGTCAGTTAATGTGTTTAAGTTTCTGGAAATATGTTGATATTGAATAAGATCAAATTGTCTTTCCAAAATCTTAACCCTTAGGAACATGTGATAAATAGCTGGGTTTCGGATGGAATATATACCATTGAGTTGTAGTATTATGAGTTGTGAGTCTAGCCTGACAATTAGTCGGCGTATACCATGAGTGATGGCATCAGAGAGAAGCTCTATCAACATGCTATACTCAGCGATGTTATTCGTTGATCGACCAATACATACACCTCTGAAACTTACTAACTCGCTGCTTGGATGAAAAATGGCCCAGGCTGCGGAGGACAGGCTCCGCGAACTATGACTCACTCCGTCGGCATATCCAACACATGGCTCCAATAGGTTTGACATCTGCAATAAATGTAAAAAGTGGATTACTCGACGAAAACAAACACTTTAGCAAAAACAAAAATATAACAAAAGCATACTGGTTACCATTACGCATAGTAACGCTTGAGGTACAACCCATTACGAGGTTGCGCCAGTGGAATTCCATCATAATCCATTAACTCATAGGCTCCTTTTGCTAACACTCGTTTAACAATATAGGGGACCATCCATAAAGACTTAAATTTACCTGCTCCTAATTTATCGGATTCTTGGTCGTAAAGCAAGACCAAGTCACCTTCTGAGAAGACACGGGGTTTGAAATTTTTGTTGAACTGCGCCTTGACTCGTTTCTTATGGGCTTCGTTAGCCAAAGTGGCGTCACGATGGGTTTCATCCAATTGGATTAATTCCAAGAAACGAGCCTCTTCTTCTGAAGTTCTGGGGAGGAGATCAATTGCGAGTTTGAGAGACGAGATTTCACACTGGATCGGTAAGACTGCTTCCAGGACATATACCAGTTGGAAGGGTGTGAACCCAGTTGCATTCCTTACCAACGTTCGGTAAGCCCACAAAGCTGAGTACAGGATTAGGTGCCATCTTCTTTTGTGAACTCCGATCATCCTTTGCAGCATGCGTTTCAGGAACTTGTTGATCGCTTCAACTTGTCCGTTGGCTTGCGGATAATATGGAGTAGAGTTCTCGTGAGACAACCCTAGTTTGGCAGCTAATTCAACCATCATGTGATTGCAAAAATGTGATCAATGATCTGTGACTATAGCCTGTGGTACGCTGAATCTGGTGACTACATGATTGAAAAAGAAGAGGGTAGCTGTTTCACCAGTGTTATCTAATGTAGGCATCGCCTCGGCCCATTTGGTAAAATAGTCAACGACGACTATGATATACCCATGCCCCCCGGTCAAGGTGGGGTTACATGTCATGAAATCGATGCCCCATTTGGTGAATGGCCCAACAACAACTATTGGCTGTAGAGATGCGGGTGGTCTTCTGGTTTTGCTATCAAAAATTTGACAAGCATGGCAACTTCTGACTGCGGTTATGCAATCTTTGAACATTGTTGGCCAGAAGTATCCTGCTCGTAAAAATTTTTGTGCTGTAGCATATCCAGATTGATGCCCCCCACACGCGCCTGAATGACACTCATTCAGGACTTTTTCAGCCTCCTGATGGGTGAGGCACCTCGACAGAATTGTATCGATACCACGATGGTAAAGTGTATCACCGACGATCATGTAGTCTTTTGCTTGGTATCGAATACGTTTTTGTTCAGAGTGGGAGGTGTTTGGCCTAAATTTTTGGGTTTGGAGATAAATGATTATATCCCCATACCACTCATTGCTTGTAGATATCAGAAACAAACTTTCATCCACGATTGATTCTTCGGATGTTTCATCGTTGGACGACGATGGGAGATCGCACAATAATTCTGCGAAAACTGGAGTTTTCTTTTACTTGGATTTTACAAATTCCAGATCAAACTCTTGTAGGATTGCTGTCCATTTTGAGTATTTGCCCCCCAATAACTGCCGCGATAATATATAAGTCGTGGGGTTGCAATCTGACAGAATGGTAGTTTTCCGAAAGAGGACATAGTGTCGAAATCTTTGTATCGCTTGCACAGCTGCAAGCGCCAGCATTTCAACGTAAGAATATTTGCTTTCTGTATCATTCAAGTTTTTACTTAAATAATATATAGGATGTTCAATTCCATCGACTTCCTGAACTAAAACCATTGCGATGGTCATATCTGCTGCAGCCAGATACAGGTTAAAATCTCTTTGATAATCAGGGGCATACATTAATGATGCTTTCATTAGGGAATCTTTTAAAGCATCAAAGGAAGCTTGCGCAACCTGATCCCAGACAAAGGGTACCTCCTATTTCAAAAGACATGTATAACCTTTAGCAAGTTCGGCGTAATTTGGAATGAACCTCCTCAGAAAGTTTGCTTTCCCTTGGAGTTTCTGAATCTGAAGCAAATTCGAAGGTGGAGGCAAATTTATGATTACCTGGACCTTACATGGGTCGAGACGAATCCCATCCTTGGAGACTACAAAGCCAAGTAAACGACCAGAACTGATGCAAAATACACATTTGTGCGGATTGAGTCATATCTTGTAGTGTCGTAAACGTACAAATATCGCTCTTAAATGCTGCGGATGATCAGTCCGCTTTCGCGAATGAGCTGGAAGGTTGTCGAGGTATGGTTGAACGATGTTTTTGATGTCGTGGAAGGCATAATTCATTGCCCTCTGAAACGTCGCCCCTGCGTTCTTTAAACCAAAAGGGTAATTTTCGATATGCGAATGTGCCCCACGGACAAATAAATGCAATCTTTGACTGGTCCTGTGGGCGGATATTTATTTGATTATACCCGGAGAATCCATCCATGAATGAAAAGATTTCGCATCCAGCGCATCTATCAATTATCTGGTCAATGAAGGGTGTAGGGTAGTTGTCTTTTGGACAAGCTTGATTTACATCCCTATAATCGACGCACACTCTAATTGTCCCCTATTTTTCATAACAGGGACAGTATTCGATACCCAATCGGTTAGAGGAACCGGGTAGATGAAACCAGCATGGAGAAGTTTTTCAACTTCTGCCTTAATGGCAGCGGCTTTCTTGGGGTGCACCTGTCTTAGCCATTGTCGCACTGGTTTGACATCTGGATACATCTTAATTTCGTGTTCAACGATACTCGAGTCAATGCCTGGCATTTCACTGTATGACCAAGCAAAGACATCTCTGAATTCACAAAAAAGAGCGTTATATATTTCCAGTTCTGATGGAGAACAACATTTTCCAACATAAATATTCTCTACAACATCTGTTTTGGTCGAGATATTTATGGCTATAGTCTCTTCAATGTTGGACAAGTTTCGCTCAGAGTCCACCGTATTTACAGTATTTGACAGAAAATTAAAGACTGAAGGATGATAAAGGTCATTTTGAGTATCTTCTCGACAATCCGAAAGAAGAGAATGATGGTGGGAATCATTCCATGGTGCCCCTTCAATTACCATAGATTGTACAATTCCCTCGTCGGTGACATGCACTCGCGACCAAGGATCTGAAGGAGTACCATATTCTCTAGACCTATCTATCCAAACGCTTGACGAGCGTTGATTTGGGTTTGCTTCCCATGCTAGGAACATTGATTGCTATAATATTTCTGTTGGGCTTGGGGGCAAAACTACTGCATGACCCATGTCGATATCATTTTCTGAGATCTTTATAGAAGATATCATGTTGCAGGTTCATATCGACGCTACTTCTGCCAGATTGATAAGAGGTGGAAGAGCGAAAGTTCCCATTAGTATAGGATCTTTTAGTACGCCTACTCCGATATTCTGAAGCGAATGGGGGCTTCCATGGATCATGGGAATGCTTCCAGTAACTTGAGAACCATTGGGGAGGAAGTTTTGCTGATCGAAAATTGTAACCCCTCCCTGAAAGGGAAATGCAATCTTTCTAAAATAGGTCGACACAACAGCTACCATGGCATAAATCCATGGTCTTCCTAGTAGGATGTTGTAATCAAGATTCCCATCGATGACTTCAACATCTATTTCTACCGTTTTCCCTCCTAGTTCAACTTTCAAGTTATTTAGGATACCATATGGGGTATATGTCCTTCCGTCAAATTCTTTTAATGTCGTCGAAGATCGCGACAAGGTTGGAGATCCTAAAGTTTTCCAGCAACTCTCATCAATAATTGTTCGATGAACAGTTTTGTTGAGGGCTTTCACTTGAACAAGGAAAGCTAGTTGAGCTGGTAACTGAGGATTGTATCCTTTATGATCGAAGGATACAAGATTGGAATCCTTTGGGTCAATCCCACCAATGACCCATAATAAAGCCTGCCTTTGGGATGGGCAATTTTGTAATACTTCAAGAGTCGACATAGCGGATGGCGATTGGGCCAAATCTTCCACTATATTATAATGTTGTGCCGCTCTAGTGCGGGGATTAAATGTCGACTTGTGTACTACTCCCTTTGGTGGTTTTATCGTCAATTCAGGGATGGTGGGTGGCACAACTTCTGTCGAAGTCGTTGTCAAACTACTTGGTTGATCATTATCCTTGTTGTTCGACAACTGTGGATTCCCATAATATTTGTTCCTTGTCGATATCAAAGCATCATTTTGCTGTTTTGAAACCAACAACATTAGCACTTGAGACGGGGAAGCATTTCCACTTTCAACCAGATTTGTTCCTGGATTTGGAAACGGATCAGTTAACACTGCGGAGGTCTTCGAATTCTTGAAGAATTTTTTAACCTCAGCTCTGTGTTGACAATCTATGGTCCGATGATCCTCATTGCATATAAAGCATGGATTTTTTGGTTTCCTATTTCCAGGAGGGTTTGAAGAAGATTGTTCAGGTGATGATTCCTCCTGTTTCTTCTTCTTCCCTTTGCCTTTCTTCTTGCTTCCTGGTTGTTTGGTTTCTTTTCCTTTGTTTGTCGATACGGCATTTACTTCCGAAGCAAGAAGCTCGTCTTTTGCATTTTGACCTGAAATCTCACGGGCCTTTTTGGATTTAGCCTTTGTCGATTTTGTGTCTGTTGTGCCAATCACGCCATCGCCGGCATGATAGTCATTGTTTGATTTAGGAGGAGGAGGAATTGAGAATTTTGGTCTAGGGGCGTCAGGTATTTTGTCGTAGAGCATGCCGGACTGAGTGTAAATCAAGTCCAGATATTGTGCACGAGCGATGACTTGCTCTTATGTTACGACTACCCCCTTTGCCACATCTTTCGTGATGGAAGGCAGTAATGACTTGATAAACCATTCAGCTAAGAGCTGATCGGGGACGTACATTTTTACCATCCTACGACGACATTGCCACTCATGTATATGATCAGATATGTGAGTGGCCATTGTCTGTTTGAAGTTGCTAAGAAGTTCTGTTCCCGTTTCGTACCTTATTGGTAATTGAAAATGGGTTAAAAAGGTTGTGGCTAAGGCACTGAAGTTTTCGAACGAAGCTCTAGGCAATTCAATGTACCATTTTGCCGCTGGACCCGTTAACGTCCTCTGAAAGAGGCGAAGTCTTATCGAATCATCATTTAGGGTGTTTGATGAACACCATAGATGAAATATCATCACGTGATTCGATGGATCTTCACACGGATTTCCATTAAATTTAGGAATATTTGATGGAAGTTTATGTGGAATCGCTGGCCACCAAGGGGCGTAAGCAATTGGATCGTTTGTTAACCGATTTAAATTAGGTAACTCTAAGGTTGCCACAAAGGGTAACTGTTGATTCAGGTTAGGTGAAGCATACCTAGGATAAGATGGGATTGCCTGAGCAATTGGTCTTTGCATACCGGCATAATGCATTTGATGCTGGTATGTTTGGTAAGGTTGGTGGACATGACCATTGTAAAATGGTTGATTTTGACCGTTTTGAATGTACAGCTGTCCACTGTTCGCAAAGATTTGCTCCTCAGAACCTTGGTATACTTGTTGGAATTGCGGTTGTTGGTATTGCACCAGCCATGGTTGTGAAGCCATCTGCTGTTGCGCGATACTAACCGTTTGACCAAGGTGAGGGGTAATTGTACCCGTCTGGACCTGTGTCGCTCCACTAGTCGGCGATTGTGGTTGAGTCGCAGGGTCAAGGGGCTGTTGCATTACAACCTGAGAAACCTGAGGTTGGCATACAACAGGTAGCGTTTGAACTTGCGACACCGTCACAATAGCTGGCGGAGTCGGGATGTCCGACATAGGTACGCATTGTTGCATTGAATACACAACTCTTGGTTGTTGAGGTAGTATAGGTACCCAACCACTTGAGGTAATTCCAGTATAACCTGAATGTTGTTGTGAACTCCCGTATGGATATCCTCCCGGAGGGGATAATGAAAGGTTATACTGCCCCCCATACGGTGGTAATCCGCAACTCAAGGGAATTGTTTGCCCTTGGGGATCGGACTGCCCAAATTGACCTCCAAATGGATCAATTTGTTGAGACTCAACATAAGAGTTTCCGGATATTATTCTGGATGAACAAACATGAACGGACCATACTGTCGAAATAGCCCCTGAGTGGGCTCCTTCTAGCGGTTGAGAGCTAGTCGGGATAGATGGTATACCGGTGAACATTGTCGAAGTGATAGCAGGGAGTTCTATTGTCGCTGTGTCAGATGACACAGTCCTAGATGTTGACAGTTGTTAAGACATTTGTAGTCTATCCAAAAGATTACCTAGCGATTCTACAGGAGCTTCCGCTGGTGGTAGACTAACTTCTGATGAAGAAGGATATAGAGTGATCTCGACTCCAAAGTGCGTTAGAGTACTTGTTTGAGGATCTTCTACAATTTCTTCTATTGCAATCAGACAAGGTGGAAGGGGAAGACCGTCAGGTCCATAAAATATTTCTCGTGCCGAAGAAGGTGTGAAATCGGCAGCGACAGATGTTTGAAGAGTAAGACTCTCCGAACCGGTTGTAGATGGAACTGGTTCGGTAACACAAGTGTTTATTCTCAAACTAGGATCAGTATCACTGTCCTTCCGTGGCTGTTGAACTTCTTCTGTAGAGGCAGGGATTCCAGAAATGTTTGGAGTAACCAGAGTCTCTGATGTCGTTGGAACACTTGTTCTAACTTTGATAGGAGATTTGGAACCGGTTAAACGAGTTCGCTTTGTCTATACTAGTTTCGATTCCGTAGACAAAGACAGTTGACTCGTAAGCCTCCACGAACGATGAGGTTTCAATTGACTTTCTTCCACGATTGCAGATTACTTGATCAACTAAAATAAAGGGAAGGTATGTTTCCAAATTAAATGAATTTTAGACGCTTTGACACAACTTCTTTTTCCAGTTTTTAAGAGTCAAGAAAAAACAAAAGATGACTCTAGTCTCCTTCGATTTTTAATGAGCCTGAAGTGACAAGTGCTCAGATGGACCTTTTCCATTAAGGAGTCTGAAAAGGAATGAAAGGGACTGCTCTGGAGGTCTAGGTAGAGGGAGTACCAAACCAATCGCAAAACTGCAGAATACTTTTTACGGAACGACAGTCAATCTTCCCAAATGCTGTCTTCAGTGCATTGCGATCCATAAGGCGGCAGACACGGCTTCCTATGGATAAAGGATTTAAGCCAATAGGGGTCTCCCAAAATATACTCGATGGTACATGGGAGCACAAGTCTGTACTGACACTTATCGTCTCTGTTATAGACATTTTTGTGCCTTACAGCATGAAGCATGAAATGTCCATAATCTAAGGGATCCAAAGTCCCTAAACATGTTGTTCCTACCCCTAGAGGAACAAGGTCAGCAAACCACAGCACTGAATATTAGTTCTCCACCTGAAAACACTCAAAAACAAGCTAATTCTGGATCATGTCAACTGCTCCACTGAGCATCTGCGCTGAATGTCAACTGCTCCACTGTCTACCTGCGCTGAATGTCAACTACAAAGAAGGCTACCTGCGCTGGGCGAGTTGGGACATGTGGCACAGTCATTCCTCAAGGTGTAAATGCCCAGGAAGCTTCCAAAATGACACTTGGATCAAGGAATTCGACTGGTGATGAGCAAGAGGGTCTAGATCTCCAAGTGGAAGCAAGAACCTCCAAGTGGACTCAAGAACTGAAGTAAAACTGAAGTGGGAGAGGACACTAGTCAGCTTCATGCCAGCTTCAAGCTGACTCATCCTTTCTCCAAAACTCCTATATATAGAGCTCTCTCATGAGGTCTAAGGAGGCTGGAATCTTGTGAATGTAAGGAAGTGTTGTTGGTTTGAGTTTAGAACTATTGGGTGATTTGCTTTGAAGGAGGTGAAGAGGAGATTTCTTTCTGCTGGGAAGGTGATGTTGGATTGGGCCTTTTATGGTTGTATCAGTTCCTGAACTTTACTTCTTCCATTAATAAACCATTTGAGGTTCTTCTATATGCATGTGTCTCAATGGTGTATTGTTATACTTGTGTATTTGATTTATTCTAATCCTTGAATCAATTATGAATGTATGCTTCTTGTAGTTTCCCTCTCTTGCCGTTTTGCAGGATCTTGGTGTAGCTGGGCCAGTGAAAGAGCAAGGAGCTGGGAGCAAGCAGCAAGGAGAGAAGACTGGATCAACCATTAGCGAAAGACATCGGTTAGTGGATCTCTTTCTCCCCTATTTTACTTTCATAAAGAAGAAATCTTAGATAGCTTTGCTTCGGTTGTTGCTGAGGTACTATCACCCTTAGAGTGGGATAGGGTCATTCCGTATTGGATACGTTTCCCAAAAACAAATTGGTGACTCCACTGGGGATCGTATCTTGTTGGTTGTTTGTGTTTTTGCTATTCATTTCCTAAACACAGGGAGTACCGAATCGAACTGCATTTGAATCTTTCAAATGCAAAGTAGAGGGCAGCTACTCTAGCTCAGTTTCTGGGCAAGTTTATGATTTGAAGAGCTGATCCACAAGGACTCTGAACAGCTCTTAGTGATAGCTTTTCATCCTCCTAATTACCCTTTAGTGTGTACTTGATTGATAGCTTTTGATTTGGCCAAAAACTGTGAATTTTTGAGCAATCTTTAACCCGGAAACCAAGAGAAACGAGAGTTTCTCTGTTCATTGCAGGCACTGTGAAGGCAGTCTGCATTTCATCGCAGGTCCCGAAGGGGCTACCTGCGCTAAATGTCAAACTGACAGTGTACCACCTGCGTTGAACCAGTTTTGCCTTGTGCTACTGGGGTTCCCTGCTGTTTATTGCCCTGTTTTCATCCTTGTTTTTGCAGCCTGTTATCAGTCAATGTGCCTATCTGAAACCAACTTTCTTTGCCACTATTCCGCCTCGGTTGTATAAAGAAACTGTATTTGTTCTTTGTGTATTTCTTATATCATTTGAAGTTTCCCATAACGAAAGTGAACTAGTCTTGCTATGGCCTCTTAGATCTAGACCTGTGATAAGTGTCGTTTTGATCTTAAGAGTTAGTTTGTTTGCTGTTCATAGCTGATTGAGCTTTTGCTTTCGTCATATGGTTTGAATTTATGTATTTCTAGTGTTGAAACAAGTAAAACTTAAGGTGTCTTTTGATTTTGGACTAAAGCTTGTTTGCTTTCACTTGAAATTGAATTCAAAGTTATACAACAGCTTTCTTTTTGTAGTACATCAACATTAAGAAAGAGAAAAGAAATACCTACATTGTGCATGTACATTTTGACAGCTTGTATGTTGATTTAGGGAAAAGTGCATTAATGTGTGCTCTATGATCTGTGTGAAAAGATGATGTCTTTCTTTTCCCTCAGTAGTTAAGATTTTCAAAGTTGAAAGATTGAAAAGCTTGCTTATCATCTTAGACTGCATTTAGGAAGTTGTATTATACATCTTGTGGTGATCCATAAAGGCAAACTGCTAAACAAGATCAACTTAAAATAAATTGAATTTACATAACAACGCTTTGAAACATAACGCAAACACATAGAGGTCTAAGCTAGAGACGTGTTCCGGCATCGTTAAACGTGATATCTTAGTGTTGAGTGGTTGGGTGATTCCTCCACGGTGAAGCGATAAGTATCAATACGGACTTGTGCTCCCACGTACCGTCGCGTATATATTGGGAGACCCCTATAGGAACAAAGCCTTTATCCATAGGAAGCCGTGTCGACTGCCCTACTGATCGCAATGCAATGAACACAGCATTCACGAAGATTGACCACCCGTACCGTAAAACGTATTCTGTGGTTTTGCGAAAAGTTTGGCACACCCTCTGCCTAGAACTCCAGAGCAGTTTCTTTTGGCCTTTTTCAAACTCTATAACTGAAAAAGTCCATCTGAGCATTTGTCACTTCGGGCTCGTTAAAACATCGAAGGAGACTAGAGTCATCTTTAGCTTTTTCTCGACTCTTAAAAAGTGAAAAAGCAAGTTGTGTCTAAAGCGTCGTTATAAAATTTATTTTAAACGGAACATAATCACCTCCTATTCCTGCATTGATCTGTAGGTTGAGAACATGGAACGCCCCAACCAAGGAATTCCTCATGATGGAAATCCTAGTCCTTTCTCCTCTTGGGGAGAAGTTGGTGCACCCCACATGGCCACATTGTCGCTTCCAGGACTGACAATTGGCCTGCCAATTTCGCTATTCTCAACCAATGTATTTCAGAACACCATGGTTTCTGAACAGTCGAGTCAACAGTTAGATCAGTCTAGAGCTGCCCACCAGCCTTCTACTTCCTATAACTCTTCCTCCAATCCTTCATCTTCGCAAGGTAGAGCCGGCAAAAGCCAAGCTCCCATGGACAAGAAGGAGAAGAAGAAGAGAGAGAAGAAGAAGAAGGAGCCTAAAGCGACTGGGGGCAAGCAAAAGACATTTGACAAAAATCCACACACAGCACAGACCGGGCCTAAATCGCCATGTGTCATATGTAGAGGAGACCACTTCCATAGAGATTGCCCCTGTATTCCCCGAATACTAAAGGACTGGTCCCCTCGTTTGCACAGTTCGGGAGCATCAACCTCTGATAGCCATGTTGAATGCTTACCGTCAACCAGCGAAAGTGAAGGTTCAAGACAAAGAGGGGGAGCAAGATCCCCCTGTAGACTGTGTGAAGGTGATCACGCCATCCACCGTTGTCCCTTCTTAGACGAAGCGAAGAGAGTTTTGGAAGATCGTCCGGTTTCACCGTTGAGACTTCCTCCTGGATACAAAAAACTCGTGCCAAGTCCTTCGTTGGTTGAGAATACAGCTGGCCCGCTCAAGTGGTCAGCTGAAGCGTCAGTCATTGAAAATGAACCTACTGAATCTAGACCAGACGAAAGTCCAAAGGTCGAAACGGCAGTTGACCCGGTTCTCCCTTCAGAAGTTTCATCTTCAAATGACACCGTCACTGAAGATTCATCTTCAAATGACACCCTCACTGAAGAGAATAAGGATGACACCATCCAGATTCTTTTCATCAACACAGACTCTGATGAGCATCAGGGCAATGCGCCCATTCCTTTATCGCAGGAAGGAACATCATCAGGGTCATATCCGGCCGTGTATTCGGTCCCACCACCAAGCAACCTGGTTGTGTCCTTTGATTGGAACCAACTAGGCAGACCCCGGTTGCCAGCAAGTATACCATTCAGAATCATATTCCAAATATACAGAATGGTAATGGCTGGAACTATCATTGATGAAGGGGCATCTGTGAGTATCCTTTCCTCTATTGCTTGGAAAGCACTGGGTTCCCCGGCGCTTTTGCCTGAGATAAGAAATCTCTCGGGTTTCGATAAAGGAACCAGTCGACCATTAGGGATCCTCCCCAATGTGCCTGTTACATTGAAAGGGAAGACCGTTCAAATGAACGTGATGGTCGTTCAAGGACCCTTGGATTATAACCTACTCCTTGGACGAGACTATATATATTGCATGGGAGCAATAGTCTCCTCACTCTTTAGAGTAATGTGTTTTCCACACGAAGGAAGAATGGTCAAGCTCGTAGACCAACTTTCATTTCCGGGATCACGCATCGCAAATACTCACATACCAACCCTGAATGGTCTATTCAATCAAGAAATGTCTCCACCCCCAGTCCTCCTTCCCGATGAGTGCGAGTGATTCGGAAAGATGGGACTGGAACCCAGGGGGCATGCATCCTGGTCTGCTTTGGGCAGAGAAAACCTTGGGTATAAGATAGAATTTCCGCGAGAGAATATGACTAGTCTGTACCCCGTCCGTGGATGGAAGAGGGGTTGTTCTAGGATAGGATTATTTTGTCAAGGTTACGTGTTTGACAAGAGTCATTCACCCTTGTCTATTTCGGTAGACAGTGCCGAGGAAATGTTTTGTTTGAAAGATTAACGAAACAATCTTTGGGTAACCAGAAAGAGGCAAGCCTCACCCTTTAAAACAAATGTTTTGATGGATAAGTAGGGGCAGCCTTGAAATTGTATTTTATACCTGGGGGCATGCAACCCTTTTGGAGTGCAAGCAAAGAGCGGTTATTTATCTGTTTTTTGGATTAGCCGTTTCTGAACTTGCATAAAGAAAGGATGAGAGGGAGCATAGCTTTGGTAAGGCGCAAGCTCTATAAAAAATGGGATCTTACAGGGGACATTTCTTATCTTATGACTGGTATATTCGAGCAGTTTTAGAATAAAGTTCATGCTCGTTAAAAAATAAACGCAAGATCCGAGCAGTTTTATGCGGAATTCATGCTCGTTAAAAAATAAAACATAAGAATTGAGCAATGTTTGGTGCATTCAAGCTCAATAAAAAATGAACCTATTCCGGTAAATAACCTCTGTGATCGTAGATTTATCAGCCATAAACGCCTTGGTCGTGTTTGCACCTGCCACCTCCACTTTCCATTTGGCCGATCGTTCACCTCCATATGATTGTTTACCCATTTTGAGGAACAGCTGTGAAGAGTGATTTCACTTAGCCATCCTTGTGACACTGCCGTGATTGGAAAATTCCAACCTGTACCTGGAATCTGCTGCTATCCCTGTTTATCACTCGTTCCTCAAAAGACGAGTCTTCTTTGAGCTCTTTTCAACTGACTCGTAAAATATGAAAAGATTGCCGAGTTTTGGCCTTCCAGCTCGTTAAAGTGACGGGAAGAGCTATCCCTCCTTTAGATTTTAATCTTTTTGGACCTGGGGGATTATTGCACAAAAAGGTCGAGCGCTTGTTTTATTCGGCTCGTTAAAGTTATCGAAAACTCATCCCTTCTGTATTGTTTTATACTTTTTCGGACTTAAGGGATTAGATGACGAAAAAGGAATTTTGGAGTTAACTTTCTGTACCTTTTTAGACTCTCTAAAAATGAAAAGGACCGAGTTTTCCTTGTCGTTAGACTCGTTAAAATGATTAAATAGCGACAAACTTGTCTTTAGACGAGAACGAGTTTCCCTATCGCTAGGCTCGTTAAAACATAGCGATGGGCTTGCCCGAAGGGCAGGTTATAGAACAAGCATATGTTATCCTCCTCAAGCTTGACAAAAATAAAGAGGTACTGGTGAGAAATGACTGGGGAAAAATTGGGAGAACCTCAAAGCTTTAATGGTAGCAAGTCGCTCTTGAACATGACACTTTTCCTCTGTATCACATCGGGTTGGGTTGTTTCATTCACCGGTCTCATCACCATGGTCTCGCCAAACCATCCACATTGGGGTAATGCTACTGATCCATCGCATCAGTGTCGTTATATGTTCAAGAGATGTTGTTCAGAAAGAGTCAACCGTGTCCCATCCACTGCCATACATTATCCTTCATCCACCCATGATCGCCACCCTGAATCATATGTCACAGATTGTTTTCACCTCCACTAAAATCATTAGCTCCGTTCCGTGTCACGGATGTGGGATTCATTAAGGCCCTCCTTTGACGGATCGCTTCTTGTCGGCTTCAGCTCATTATCCAAGAAGTTGATCTAGGAACACCCCCCTCAGTACTTTGAAGCTTGCATGCCTCAATGGCAAGTTTCTCACTTCCGGCGACAGGTATACATCAATGACCTTCGACCGAAAGATTTTGCGTGGTGTTCGACGCCAAGTCCTTTATTCACACCACGTGAATTGTACTGCAGTACCTTGAGGGTCATTATCATTATCGGTGATTCCTCTCGCGCTTGTTAACGGTTTACATCATTGACCGGTAATCAAGCGATGTCTTTCCATGTTCGACTTCAGCGCAATTCTCAGATGGATTGACTTGTACTTAGAGTGAAGATCGAACGAGTTTGAAGACCCCGGATCTAGTTTCATCCATCCGGGCTGCAATATATATTCAGGAAATATAAAGACATTTGATATGTACATCATTGCAGCAGATGATCATCCTACTCAAAGGATGATAATTTCAACAGAGAATTATCAGTCTACTATCAGACGATCGTCTGTTCTATGTACCAAAATGAATTTATAAAGCTGAGCATGGGAATGCCCGCCTCAGCTAGATCATGAAAGCAGAATGAAAAATAATGTATTGTATTGTATTTTATTACAGGTCACCTCTCAGCGATTGAATGAACTTCGGATCCTCCTGATAAAGCATTTCACCCGATAAACGACCTCATACTTTAGGGGGCAACTGTTATAGACATTTTTGTGCCTTACAGCATGAAGCATGAAATTTCCATAATCTAAGGGATCCAAAGTCCCTAAACATGTTTTTCCTACCCCTAGAGGAACAAGGTCAGCAAACCACAGCATTGAATATCAGTTCTCCACCTGAAAACACTAAAAAAAAAGCTAATTCTGGATCATGTCAACTACTCCACTAAGCATCTACGCTGAATGTCAACTGCTCCACTATCTACCTGCGCTGAATGTCAACTGCAAAGAAGGCTACCTGCGCTGGGCGAGTTGGGACATGTGGCACAGTCATTCCTCAAGGTGTCAATGCCCAGGAAGCTTCCAAAATGACACTTGGATCAAGGAATTCGACTGGTGATGAGCAAGAGGGTCTAGATCTCCAAGTGGAAGCAAGAACCTCCAAGTGGACTCAAGAACTGAAGTAAAACTGAAGTGGGAGAGGACACTAGTCAGCTTCATGCCAGCTTCAAGCTGACTCATCCTTTCTCCAAAACTCCTATATATAGAGCTCTCTCATGAGGTCTAAGGAGGCTGGAATCTTGTGAATGTAAGGAAGTGTTGTTGGTTTGAGTTGAGAACTATTGGGTGATTTTCTTTGAAGGAGGTGAAGAGGAGATTTCTTTCTGCTGGGAAGGTGATGCTGGATTGGGCCTTTTATGGTTGTATCACTTCCTGAACTTTACTTCTTCCATTAATAAAGCATTTGAGGTTCTTCTATATGCATGTGTCTCAATGGTGTATTGTTATACTTGTGTATTTGATTTATTCTAATCCTTGAATCAATTATGAATGTATGCTTCTTGTAGTTTCCCTCTCTTTCCATTTTGCAGGATCTTGGTGTAGCTGGGCCAGTGAAAGAGCAAGGAGCTGGGAGCAAGCAGCAAGGAGAGAAGACTGGATCAACCATTAGCGAAAGACATCGGTTAGTGGATCTCTTTCTCCCCTATTTTACTTTCATAAAGAAGAAATCTTAGATAGCTTTGTTTCGGTTGTTGCTGAGGTACTATCACCCTTAGAGTGGGATAGGGTCATTCTGTATTGGATACTTTTCCCAACAACAGTCTCAAAGTGGAGGAATCACCCAACCATCTGTGAGGACAATAGTTACCAGGCTTTACGACGCCGGAATACGTCTCTAGCCTAGACCTCTAAATGTTGTGCGTTAAGTTCCAAAGCATTGTTAGATTCATTGAATTTATTTTAAGTTGATCTTGCTTATGAAGTTTGCCTTTTGGGTTCACCACAATATGTAGATTTAATTCCTAAAATGCAATCTAAAGATGATAAACAAACTTTTATCTCTTTTGTGCAATGAAAATCCTAGCTACTAGAGGAAAAGAAAGACACAATCTTTTCACAAAGAGCAAAGAGCACACTGTAAATGCACTTTCCTAAATCAAACCAAACAGACTGTCTATATGCAAATGCACATGCATGTATTTGTTTTCGACTTTCTTAGTATTGATGCTAAAAATAAATTTGATGTACAAATCTGAATTTGCTTTCAAGCGACGAACACAAACAAGCCTCTTTTCGAAATCAAAAGATAGAGACGATTACGACACTTTACGATTTTGAAATGAATACTCATTTTTGACACTAGAAAATCACAAATTCAGACCAAAGGAAATAGTAAAAGTATAATTGACCGTCAATAGCACTCAAACTTTCTCCTATGATCGAAATCGATGCTTGCGACAGATCCAAATCAAAGGATGACAGTACGACTATTCTACTTTTGCAATGGAAAACTGTAAATGACTCAACAAACACACAAAAACATCTAAAGTTCTTTTGTACAAAGGAGGCGGAATAACAGCAAGGAAAAGGTGTTTTAAACAAACATATATTGATCATAGGCAGCAAAATTCAGAGATAGAACTGGAAAGAATGAAGCACAAGAACCTCAGCTGCACAGGGCTAGTCTGATCAGCGCACCTGTAACACAGAGAAACTGCATTGCAGCGCAGGTTGCCCTTTCGGGAAGTGCGCTGAAATTCAGGATCTCTTAACAGTACCTGCACTGGGCCAGAAACAAGAATCCGTCCGGGTTCTGGGTCACAGTTTGTAGTTTAGTCTTTGGTTTTTGGCCGAGTAAAAGCAATCAGTAATGCACAATCAGGGGTAGATCTAAGGAGGGTCTAAGAGCTACCACAAGGGCAATCAGATAGTCTGTGAATCAGCTGTTCAAACCATAAACAGATCCTGTGGATGGATTGAAGCAACAGATGTCTACTTTGCATATGTTATGGCAAATGCAATTCGAATGCTACTTATAAGTTTATGAAACAAACAACAAGAGATAAACAAACAAACTAATTAGACATTCCCTAGCAGAGTCGCCATTTTGTTACCGGGAAAAGTGTCTATTTAGAACTGCTCTATCCCACTAAGGTGTGACAGCTGCCTTAGAAACAAACAGAGAAAAACTACTTTTGTATTTCCTTTATGAACTATAGATAGAGAGGAATAGAAAGAACCAACATGTGTCTTGCGCTAATCCTTTGATCCAATCCCTCTCTTCTTTGACATCTTCCAGCTACCTGCTCCCTTACTTGCCCCGCTTCACCAAGTACCTGTAAGATCACAGAAGAAGAACATTATACAAAGACATGGATCTATATTCATAAACAACTTAGGATCAGATTTAAGTTAACCATACAAATGTAACAAGCATCAATGATACAAAAGCATGGAGGAAAAACTCAAATAGTTTTTATTGATAAACAAGAAAAGATCCAGGAGGAGTTACAACCGATGATTCCTGACCCAGCATCAACCTCCCAGCAAAGAAGCCCCTCTTCACCTCCAACAAAGCATAGATCACCCAATACTCTGATGTTTGTCTCAAAACCAATAGCAATTCCTTACAATGTGCAAAATTCCAGCCTCTGGATCTCTGGGATGAGGGATCCATATATAGATGTGTGTAAGGAGGATGAGTCAGCTTGTGATTTGATTAGTGTCTTCTCTCTGTCAGTTCTTGCTTCCACTTGGAGACTGAAGGCCTCTTACTCATCCTTGGTCGAATTCAGTGAGGCAAGTGTCATAGGAGAAGATTCTGGAAGCTTCCATTGTCTCTCCACCTCGCGGAATGACACTACCATTTGTCATTTCTCACCCAACGCACCCTCATAGTGCATTTAGGTGTGTTGCAATGCACCTAGCCAGTGGGGCAGCTGAAATGATCCTGTTTTGACTTATTCTGAGCAGTTTCTGGTGGAGAACTTCTGGGAGAAGCTGTAATTTGTTGACCTTGTTCCTTTAGGGGTTAGAACAACACTTTTAGGGACTTAGGAGCCCTTGGTTTATGGAAATTTCATGCTTGGAGTTGTAAGGCACAAAAATGTCTATAACAGGACTCCATACTGAGGAGATCCCCTTGGTTGATGGATTTCCAACACCATTAACAAAATGGTGCTAGAAGGAGGGCTAGATGATAGGTTGTGCCCATTGAGTCTAGTTTGAATCTCTTATTTAAAATGGATCTTCTCTAAATAATAATCCTAGGATTTTTTTCCAAAGAGATTAATTGCGTCATCCCTACGAAAGTTATTCATAACCTATCCTAATTTAAGTTAGGTGGTGAGGGTAAATCAACCTTTCGTGAACATTCATTTCAAGTTGTCTATCTTTGTCTTTCTAACATAATACTTTCCAAATATGTCATGGATAGATTACTCACCCTCACATTTGACAGTCATGTTAATCAATGGTGACATACATTACCCATTTCTTCTATCCATTCACTCGATCAACTTGCCAAGAATCTTGATAAATATTTCGATAAGTATAATTACTGAGATGTTTGTGGAAAAATCAATATTTTAGGAATAAAGCCTAATGAATTAGTTGAGGATTTTTATAATCAATTCCTTCAACTCTGTTATGAAATTCCTAAAAAACATCTAAACGCCTACTATATATGCACATCTATCGTAAATGGAAAACTTTCATGTATGCACATATACGGAAGATATGCACATATACAGATGATATGCGCATATACAGATGACATGTGCAACTTTTATATATCCGCATATAAAAAAGTTGCGCATATAAGGAAGACATGTGCATATGCAGCTATGTTTGGGTTATATACATACTTATTTAACAATGAAACATGAAACACAATATGCACTCATATGTGATTAGGTAGTGCAATTTGGTATTCTACTAGTCTAATTCTTTCCAAAATTTGTAAAGGACCACAATAACAGGTAGCTAGTTTTTCACAACCACCCCACCTCAAGGTAACTTTCTTGGGTTTGAATCGCACATAGACATGCTCCCCAACCTAAAATTCTCTATAAGTCCTTTTTTGTCTGCATAATCCTTTTTTCTGTCTTGGAAAGCCTTTAAGTTTTGTCAAACCTTTCTTATAGTTTTTTCTATTTCTGTTAACATATCAGGTCCTCTTATTAACTTATTTTTAGGGTTTCTCCAATTAGTAGGTGTATTGCATCTCCTTCCATTTAATACTTCAGAAGGACTAATTATGAATGAGTCGTGATAAATGTTGTTATATGCAATTTCAACTAGGTGAAGGTATTCTTCCCACTTGGTTGGTTGTTGGATAACATACATTCTTAGCATGTCCTCAAGCACCTAGATCACTCGTTCGATCTGCCCATCTGTTTGTGGATGATAGGAAGTGCTAAATTGAAATTGGGTATCTAATCCAACAAAAATATAATTCCAAAATGTTGAAGTAAACTTTACATCCCTATAAAAACTGACCACCTTAGGCATGCCATGCAACTAAAATATTTCTTTCATAAAAATACTAGTGATTTGAATAGTCTTATACATAGATTGTACTAGGATAAAATGGGTTGTTTTTATCAATTTATCCACTACCACCATAATTGAGTCATTTTTCCTTTTCGATCTAGGTAAACCTGTAATGAAGTATAATGAAATGACATCCAATTTCCACTCCAGAATGGGTAATGGATGGAACAATTTTGCTGTGTGTTGGTGCTTAACCTTGACTTGTTGACACTCTAGGAATTTAGCCAAATAATATACAATATCTCTTCTCATTCCAGGCCATTTTTTTTTTTTTTTCTTATTGTAGAAAATAATTTCTGATATTTGGGATGGGAAGCATAAGGGATTTTTTGGAACTCATCCAAAAATAATTGTCTAACTGTCAATTAGTTAGGAACATATATCCTCCCCATAAAAGTCAATAAATTATCTTTATTTATAACACATTTAGATTGATTCTCATATTTTTTTACTTGTTCAACTCATTGCCATAAAAAAATATATTTTTGGATCTTTTGAGGAAACTTCTTTAATATGATTGTTGAGTCAAATTATAGCCTTATAATTTGATTTACATAAATCATCAACCTAGGGTAGGTTAGCATGTGAGATGCTACGCAAAGTATATGCAGGCTTAACACTATAAGTGCTGATTAATCTAAGTAGTCAATCATACAAAACCAATGAATTTTTCATGTATCAATCACTTAGCAAAAAAGGCTATAGAGTGGATCAAACATCCCTCTACAACTCTTAAGATTACTGATGATGATTAGGAAAAGATATAGAAATCAACTTACAACAAACTCAGAAATTCACTCAACATTAGAAATCAAATCTTCATTAAATGAATTCTACACAATAACAGGAAACTAGTTCATTTAATCAATTTCTACTGATATATTAGAAAGAGTGCATTAGCTGTAAAAATAAATTATTAGTACATAACAGAAATAAAATGCATAAACTCAACTACGGGAGTTGTGAGCAAAGGGGGCCCTTCCTTACTCACAACCCCTTCAAATTAGAATAGTTTGTTCACTAAGGTAGGCAGAACACAAAATATTCTATTAATCTGAAAAAGATATAGTCGAGTACAATCTGATATATAGTATTATATGAAACCAACCCAACAACCCCCTATCTTGAAAGCTAGAACCGATTTTATACATTTAGAAAAGCCCATATATGGATCGAAGTAAGGAAGACTACTAATCTAAGCCATCAGCTAACAGTTCTGTTACAAAATATTGAATTTAGCCATACTGGATCTAATCCATGACTGAAAGCATGGATTAGACAAAATTCGTTACATGGCTGTAGCTTTTCTCCAAATTACCAACGACAGAAGGTTTATGAATTTGGGCAGTATCATTTGAAAATCTGAAACGGCCAATAGGACAACATCCATATGTGATATATTCCACACAAAACCCATGTTCCCATTTGACATAAATATTCATGGAACATAGCTAACCCTCGATGTTTCTATAGGAACTCTGGGCAGTTACAGGAAATCCGTGGCTGCAAGAATTTTGGAGTGTCTGCAAGAAATAGGATCGCACAATTGTCTGCAAGAAATGCGAGCCTGTTTTTGAATCAAAACAAATCTACACAAGAACTCTAGATTAGTTGGCATGGTAATTAAAATAAAGAACATATAGCTGTAAGGAATACTTAAAGTTAAGGTAAAAGATGCCTTTTTATGTTAATTTGCATACCTTCAGCCTATAACACCCTTTTGGCAAAAACATAAGTATTATAACCGAAATAGAGATAATAGGGGTTAAAGATAGTTCAAAATGGGCGAGGTAAAGTATGGAAAAAGGGTGTCAAAATTGGGGAAAACCAAGCCCCAACATCTCCCCCACACCTAGCTTCTTACATTCCCCTTACGCAATAAAAAATGTTGCATCTTCCCCAAAAAGAAAAAGGAAAAGGAAATAATTCCTTATCCTAAGCTACAACTATTGCAGTCAACTGATCTGCCACCTCTGCCAACTAGTCAAACTGGTTACCACTGGATTCTGCAAGAATTTGACCCTTTTATAATTCATTCTTATTTTTTAGATGGTCAATCCTAGCTTGCTTCTTTTTAATAATTCGGGCCGCTTTTTGAACCCACTCCTCATGTTCTTTTTGTATACACAGGTTGTTCTCCTTCGGGGTCTCATTTTTATTTCTCACGACTCTCTCTGAAATGGTGATCTCGATGATGATTTCTTCAAGTTCCTGCAGAGACTGTCTCTTCTAGGGGGTTACTTCCCTTTCCTGCTATCCTTGGAGTGATTGAGGGGACCCAAGGCCCTCCTCTGCTTGCTATTCTCCTGCTGTGTTGTCCCTGCTTCCATGCAGCGGGGAGTCCTGAAAGGACATTTCTTCTTTGTCGATGAACTCAGCTGACTTAATTTTCGCTTTACCTTTGGGTGGGCCATGGTGTTTCTCCTTATTCTTATCCGTTTTCTCGGGCAACACTTCTGCATCTGCAGTATCCTTTATAGCTAGCTGAACAACCTAGCTTCTAGTAAATCTTTTTCCAAAGGTGGAACTACCATTCTTTGATTAAGCCTATTTTCCCATAGTCTCACCTGTCACCACCACTTCCTCATCTCTTCTCGCTTCCTTCATTTGTAGCCCAAGCGTCTGAGGCTTCTTCTTCTTTGGTTTCTCTATCGGTTCCTTCTT
Organism: Pinus tabuliformis; assembly: GCA_031772625.1. Taxonomy (NCBI): domain Eukaryota; kingdom Viridiplantae; phylum Streptophyta; class Pinopsida; order Pinales; family Pinaceae; genus Pinus; species Pinus tabuliformis. The sequence continues at coordinate 162,061,927 of CM062805.1, read as the reverse complement.
GGTGGGCTTCAGAGAGTCGATGTCATCCCTTCTTTCCTTCTTTACCAATGGCCCATGAGTCTGTGACTTTGTTTCGATTTTTCCACTCGTTTTTCCTCTGTAGACTTTTTCTCTTCCTCTTTTTCCTTTATCTGCAGCCCATGCATTCGCATCTTTTTCTTCGGTTTATCTTCTGGTGCTTCCTCCATGGAATCTGAGGAATCAAAATCCTCATTTTTTGCAAAGTCGTTTTCGGCCAGGAACTGCTCCCATGTCCGCTTCTTGTCTTTCAAAACCTCCACTAGGATGATTTTCACCAGTCTATGGTGATAAAAATTTTCCTCTAAGTTGGCCCCCCTTTCCTTGGCAGTCATCGACATCTTCATTAGAGACATTCTTAAGTAATATGGAAAATTTAATGGCTTGTCATGAAAATGGACAAGGAGCCAAATTTGAAACAGGAATACAAGCCCAAAGTGTCCTTCACACGTTATGTATTTTTGTAGGAAGAAAAAATTTTCTGGTACTTACTTTTCAAGAAATCCTGAGAAATTCCCTTACTCCAGTCAAGGTCTGAATGCTCTTTACGGTGGAAAGACATGAACAAGTCCTTGTTGAAATGTTGGTTCTTAAACCAGCATTCTCCTAGCTGTGAAATTCTAGATGCTCATGCTACCAAACCCTTGGTCAACTTAAATTGGGCACCCCAACTTGAGCCTTATTGCCATTCAGGTTTAGGGTGAAATACTTTGTCACTTTCGAGTTGTGGCTGCTGAATCATTAGAAAAAGGGCAACCACCCTACTTTTTCCAATCTCTCCTTACTGCGAGGATCGGTCTCCAGCAACTCAAGCCCCTACGGCTCAAAGTGAATGAGGGCACGTAGTTTTTACATGGTGAAAAACTAGAAGATAGGGCGTATGCAATTATTTGAAAAATATTGGGTTTAAGCTTTGCAACGGAATTTCGCAACAAGGGAGGGCTTATTATAGAAGGCTATAAAAAATCATGGGATTTTCGAGAGACAGGTTGTGATCATGATTATCATCATGATCTGACCTGCAGGAAGATATGGGGAGTACATCTACTGGTCGTGTCAGAATCATGGTGATTGGCTGTGGAGATGAAGTCATAATGCATCGGATTATGGCCGTGTTTTTCCGCAAGGGTGACCATAGCCAAAAAATCATACAAATGTTAAAAGTTAAAGCATTAATTACCCTTTACCTCAAGTGTCCTGTCGCCGGTTGTACTTTACCTTTCTTACATTCCAACGGTCTAGTACTTTGGATGATGCGTGCATGTCTTTGAGATGATAACCCACCTAATAGTTAAATCAGATATATGAATTCATAATTCATGACCTCTACTAGTAATTAAAATCTGTCAGTACTTTAAATAATTTAAACTAATGCTTTGTCTATTCTTTTTGTTTTTTAGAAAACCAGGGTGTCGCTGCAGGAAATGGAATCGGGACTACTGAGCCTTCTGTAGGAAATGGAACCATTGCTGCTGAGCCTTCTAGAAAATCGAATCACAACTTTCGGAACTTCTGGAGGAAATCAGACCATGACTTACGGAGCTTCTGTAGGAAATCAAGCCATCAATCAACACTTCTCCCTCGTTTGTGTACAGTTCACTCCACATGAGTAAAGGTGCTGATGTCAAATGTGAAATGAGATCATTGGATTTCCAGCCATTGAGGTCAGTTGTTAACCAATGTGAGGCCCATCACCTTTAATGAGAGCGAGGACCAAGGTACCCTGATGCATCCTATGGGGTGTAAATTAATGAGCTGTTGTTGAACCCCCTTGTAGGATCCAACAGTCAAGGAGCCATAGTGATTCCCCATTGCTTCTATCGAGGTAACCTATCATCAGAGCATACAAGATTCAAGGCGTCATAAGACTTTGATCTTGCACCCAGATAACTTGATGATGTCGATGGGCCAAGATTGTTCGAAGGAGGGCCTTAAGAAATTCCACATCAGTCCAACACGAGAAATCAAAATTTAATTGAAAAAAAATTATTGAGAAGATCATAAAGAACCTACTGACCTATAATTTTAATGAGTCCAAGTCAGTCCATGCTCGCCAGATTTCAAGTTTTAGAGAGTTTGAAATACTTGGAAAATAAGACTCTGAGGGGGCTCTTTTCCGTAACTAGTCCATTAGGCCAGGAAAAAGGAACAAACCTATATGCAATATACATTCCTCTCATGTTTTACAGAGCACGAGGAGAAATAGAGTGAGCTCATTGTGTCAGCAAGAAATTAGGAAGAGAAAGTGGAAGGGATGATCCCTTCTCTCACCATCTCCAACTATCTTTTCTTCATAATTTCTTCCACAAATTCCTCCTTGGATTGGGGTTTTTGATATAAATTAAGTCTGTGCCCATTCACCAAGAAGGGAACATTCCCATCGTCAATGGTTTTAACCTGAACAGATCCATTATCAAAGACTTTCTCAATTTCATAGGGGCCGAGCCAATGTGTGTTAAACTTTCCTTTAAAGTTCTTAAATTTTGAATAATACAACAATGCCCAGTCTCCCTCTTTGAACTGCTTCTTTTTAATGTATTTTTCATGCCATTTAGCCCATTGTTGTTGAATCAAGTCAGTATGTTGAAAAGAATCCTTCCTAATCTCATCCAACTCATTGAGCTGCAACATTCTTTGTTACTGAGCTTCGTCAAGGTCTATACCCATATTTGTTGTCATTTTAAAAGTTTTGATCTGAAATTCAATGGGCTGTAAAACTTGCTTTCCATACACCAATTCATTCAGAGAAAAGCCAGTGGTATTTCTCCATTTGATACTATAGGTGCACAATGCTTCAAGAAGTCTGTCAGAATAATCCTTCTTATGTAATTGCACTGTCTTGGTAAGGATTATCTCCAACACCTTGTTTGTTGATTCCACCTGCCCATTGGCCTGTGGATGATAAGGGGTGGACTTCTGATGAGTAATATGATATTTCTGCACAATTCCATGCATAAGATTTGACATAAAATGAGTACCTCAATCAGTGACTATTTCCCTAAGTACCCCAAATATTGCAAAAAAATCAGAAAAAAAAATAAAAAATCTACTACTCTTTTCTCTGTTGCTCTAGGTAGTTCTCTTCCCTCCACCCACTTTGTAGCATAATCAATACAAACTAAAATATACTTCTTGCCTTTGGATATAGGGTTGATGGGGCCTACAAAATCAAGAGCCCACTTCTCAAAAGGTTCTATGAGAACTTGTGGCTGCAAAGGCATCTCATCTGATTGTACAGGCCACCCCATTCTCTCACAATTGTCACACTTCCAGACATATTCTCTTGCATTTTTGAAAAGACTTGGCCAATAGTAACATGAGCGAAGGATCTTGTAAGCTGTCCACTTGTCTGCAAAATGTACTCCACATGGTTCATCATGACAGACTCTCAAAATGTCGTAGATCTCATCTTCCTGGACACACCTGCGGATAATCGAATCAGGTCCAGTGAAAAAAATATCTCCACTAATCCAAGATTAATCAACACTTTCCTAATAATTCTCTTTTTTTGATTAGATGAAAAGTAAGGAGGCAACTTTCCTATAGCAAGGTAATATGCCATGTCTGCAAACCAAGGTGTTTTAACAGAAATAGAAAACAAATTTTCATTAGGAATGCTATCATTAATAGGAACATCCTCACCTACATGGTTTGTAGAATTTATCACTGTAGATCAATAGATTATGTAATATAGTAAAGCAAAATATTAGATCTACTTCTACAACAAACTTGCAGAAGATTAATCGATTTTGAGCAAGATCAAATAGAACACATATAACAGAGAATGAGAAAGCAATCACAAATGAACACAGAAGAATACTCTGGGGAAAGCCTCAGCTAAAATCCTCTATCTCTGTATTATCATATAAGTGGAAATATGTCTGGATTACACAAAGCTTTAGCTCACAAGCTATCCAGCTCTCGGTACAATCCCTCAATGATGCTCATAGACTGAATAGACACAACAAATGCCTTCCTCCAATCCTCCAAGCCTCCTATTTCATTGCATAGTTTCTCCTGGGGTCCAATGCTACCACCTATGTGAATTCCCACATCACACACTCATCAAAACTTAGAAATAACTTCGCAATCCTCAAGGAATGAATTCCTTCTACATCCAAGAGATATCCTCAATGGAATATTCCTACAACTGATAATACACTGTCCCATCATCTGATCTCAATTGGGTCTCTGACTGAACTGACATGCATGAGTTATTTATGAAAGAATATTCAGTTTTCTAAAGTACACTAGTTACATGCATGCATGCATTAACTAACTGAACTCACAATCAGTTCCACAAACTGTTGGAACTAATCTAACTGGACTTAGCTCAGTTAACTAAGCTAACTAATTACAACTCAAAGTACAACTCATCCTAATCTCCTTAATTAAGGGATAACTTCCTCAATCAAAGGGAAAACTATTGCATGTCTTCACATAGACTTCATGTTTGATTTTCTCCAACTAATTAACTCAAGATGAATTAATTAACTATTTTACAAACAACTGCTAAGATCAAATTCGAATTTTAATTCTCAATTTTAGTTCAAGGACTAACTAAAATAGGAATGTATCCCAAAATTCTATTTATAGCAATGTTATTTTTAGAACTTCTATATTTAGCATTCCTTGTTGCTATTTTCAACATGGTTAAGTCTAGATAAGAAATCAGCTACTTGATTTTCCTTTCCAAGCCTATCCAATACCGTGATGTCAAATTCGTGAAGCAACAAAAGCCACCTAGTAATCCTGCCAGTAGTAACTAGTTTATTCATGAGATATCGAATCACAGAGTGATTGATGTGTACAAAAACTTCATAGCTCGCGATGTAATATATAAACTTATTAATAGCATAAATCACAACAAGGAATTTTTTTTCAGTTATCGTGTAATTCAGTTTTGTAGGAGTTAAATTTTTACTAACATAATAAATAACATGCGTTACACGATCTTCCTTTTGTCCCAATACTGCTCCTATGGTTGAATCAGAGGGATTCGAAAATGAAAAGGCAATTTCCAATATGGACCTCTCAAGACCAGTGCTGAAGAAAGTTTTTCAGAGTGTATCAAATGCAGCTTGACATTCATCATCCCAATGAAATTTAGCTTCTTTAGTCAACAATTTAAATAATGGACAGGCTACCTTTGTAAAATTTTCAACAAACATTCTATAGTAGCTTGCATGTCCAAGGAAACTTCGAACTCCCTTCTGATTGGTTGTTGGGGGTATCTTTGTAATAACTTCAATCTTTTCTAGATCAACTTTAATTCTTGCAACATAAACATGATGACCGAAAACAATACCTTCATTCATAATCATAAAACATTTTTCATTACTTAATGAGAGATTAGTTTCTCTACATCTCTACAAAACTTTGTCAATATTATGTAAATCTTATTCAAAAGTATCACCCATGACTATTAATATTCAAAGGTTTTTCAAGAAAAATTTCAACTACCTTACTCCGCCATGCAGTCACGGAACATGCAAGAAATACAGATAATAAGGCTGAATGTAGTTTGGCTTTTGTACTATACTGATGAGAATCCTACATATTAGTAATGAAATCAAAATTATGACTAGACTGCCCTTCTTCTTGCTGCAAAAAAACTAGGATTAGAAATACAACAATTTATCAAATTTTCTTCTAAATTTTCTTTAAGGCTAATGGCTTGGGCAATTGCCAAAACTCGTTGGGTACATTCTGAATCATGCTCTTCTTCTTCAACTCAATGCGTATTTTATGATCTTAGGAGAGGTTGAGTAGGGGGATACAAATTAATGTGCTTTATTTCAGTTCCAAGAGTGATGGTCATGTCTTCAGACCTACACCCTATGTAAGCATCTGCCACGGCTAACCACGGTCTCCCCAAGATCAAAGGATGCCCTCCTAAGTTAGTTTTGGTTTGAATAACATAAAAATCTGCAGGGTACTTCCAGGAATCTAATGAGATGACAATGTCTTCTAATACCTCCTTTGGATTTACCTTAGACCTATCTGCTAATTCTAACATGGTAGGAGTAGGAAATAAGTCAAAGGTTCCTATTCTAGATAAGGTATCCATAGTCATCACATTAATGGCTGCACCCAAATCAATTAAAGTGTTTTTTATAGGTTGTCCATTGATAAAGGTGGTAACCATAGGGATTCCAAGGTCTACATATTTTTCAGTAACAAATCTAGTACACATTAAAATTGCAAGCTTTCCACCTACTTGAATTGTAGAGAGTTCTCTCCTTTGTCTTCCAGGTCTCTTGGTACATAGCTCCATTATTGTTTTGGCATAGATTTGGATATCTTAATTACTTGCCGCAAGGGGATCTTAATGCATACATTTCTCAATTTGGACACAAGATCAAACTTGGGTTATTTTACTTTCATTTCCAACCTCTATGGAAAAGGAAGCTGGATTGTATGGGATGAGGAAGGTTCTTGTGGCCTTGAAGTAGGTTGTTCTGCTGGTTCAGGTGTGGTTTCAACTTTAAGAATTTCTATAGCATCTTCCTCTACAATCTCTTCAATTCTTTCGGGCTAAGTCACCACTTTTCTAGATCTCAGTTGGATTTCCTACAAGGACACATGGAATTACTATAACATAGGAACAAAAATTTCCTGCAATGACTGTGGTGAAATATAGTAGGTAGGAAAAGTGGGATAGGCGACCAATCCAATGTTATGAGTGGATTGGATGGTTTTATTATTGGGGTTAGACACTGGTTGGGTAGGAAGTTGTGTAGGATGAAGTTGATTTGGTGGGGCAGGCAACTGACGTTGCTGCTATTGAGGTTGAATCATTTGCTGTTGTGTGGGCTGTGGTGGATAAAAGTTTTGAGAAGAAAAATTATGAGTGGTAGGGTAAGAAAAGTTTCGCTGCCAAGGATGTTGTGGAGGCCAAGGCTTCCAAGGCATTGGAATATTCCACATCTAATTTTGATTCTAAGGAACTCGATAATGCGACTGAGCCATACCTCTAGCACATGGTTACCATGGAATTTGAGGTGTCATTGCATAGAGTGCATTGACAACTCCTTGATCTACTAGATATGCTGCTTTGATTTCAGGAAGTGAAGGATATTGATTAGTGGAATGCTCTGCTTCACAGATTCGACATACTTCTATACTGTCTCGATAATCTTCGGCAAAATCACATGATCAATCTTTTGTCGACGCGTTTCGAACCAACCAGTGTGGTTCATCGTCAAGACAGGTTGAAGAACTGATCTGGCTTAGTTGATTAAATAGAGTGTGCAGAGACTCCAACGGTTATATTACAACGGCTAAATTTGACCTGAGGATCAAAGTCAAACCACTGACTTTATTATTAATAGAAGTTAATTTAATAATATAATAAATTTATTGTTTTAAATATAATGGTCATTATATCTTCGAATTTATTAAATAACTTATAGTTATTATTAACCCTAAATTATTTAAATATAAATCAATAGTATTAAATTACTTATTATACTTAGAATTTAGTTACAATAGGTAACTTGGTATTTATTTAATAATAAATGTTTAAATTAAAGGGTCCAATGGTAACCAAATAATGGTAAACTAAACAAAATGGTCATTAATAAAATTATAACTACATATAACCTATATTTATTATTATTCCCAAATAATTTAAATACAATAAATAGTATTAAATTACTATTATTATAAAGTTACAATAGGTAACTATGTATTTATTTAATAATAATTATTAAAATTAAGGGTCAAAAAGCCATTCTTCTCCTAGATGTCTTTGAGAAGAATGGTTACAATAGGCACCTAGGTCAAAAATCCTTCTTCAGGGCCAAGAAGGAGCCTTCAATCCGAAGAGTCCCTAAAGACCATAACCTGGGTGTGAACCTTCCTTACATCCAAGGGACCACAGATAGGATTGCGAGGGTTCTGAGGAAGTATGATGTGCCCGCAACTTTTAGACCTCTCCGCACTATCCGTAGCTCCCTCAGGTCTGTGAAAGACCCGATTGACCCTAAGGACATGAAGGGCGTCTATGTCATTCCCTGTTCCTGTGGGACCCCTTATATTGGTGAGACTGGTCGCTCTATCAATCAAAGGATTAGTGAGCATTCGGCTGACTTAAGACATGGTAGGACCAAGTCCTCAGCCCTAGCTGAGCATGCAGGGAAGACTATGCATCATGTTTGTATAGAAGATGCTCAAGTCATTGCCAAAGTTGCGCAGTTTCACCATCGCAAATTTAGAGAGGCCCTGGAGATTGAGAAAAGGCCGAGCAATCTTAATAGGGATGATGGCTGGAAGATTAGCAGTTGCTGGGTCCCAGCCTTGGCTTCCTAGTCTCCTCATTCCCCTTGTGTTAGGTCTTAGGGTTTCTGTCGTCCCTCGCCTCAAGTTCTGTTTTTGGCGGGTTTGTCATGGGGTGCAGGAGGAGTAATATGATATTAAGTAATTTCAGGCTAATTATGGTATTAACCTTATCCCAGGGGGTAGATTAAAGTTAGATTTTGCATCGATTTTTAATTCTTCTACCCCTTGTTATTTCCTTTAACTGATTTCCTATATATTGAATTAATAAAGATTCCCTTTTTACAACTTATAAGTAATAACATAGTTAATTTTTAAAAATTTTAATAATAAATATTGATTGTTTAATGAACATAAATTACTAAATTAATTATAAGAGGTGTAATGATAAACAAGAAATTATTAGAAATATATGATATAATATTAAGTTAATGGATATACTATTTTTTGTACTTTGATTTACATAATAATGATTTATAATATTAGAATTATAAATTATTAAGTAAATATAGATTATTAATAAACTAAACTATTGTATGAACTTAGTATTTTAGTTTCAAATAGGCCATTTAGATAATTAATAAAAATGATTTATTTGACCCTTAATTTTAATAATTATTATTAAATAAATACATAGTTACCTATTGTAACTTTATAATAATAGTAATTTAATACTATTTATTGTATTTAAATTATTTGGGAATAATAATAAATATAGGTTATATGTAGTTATAATTTTATTAATGACCATTTTGTTTAGTTTACCATTATTTGGTTACCATTGGACCCTTTAATTTAAACATTTATTATTAAATAAATACCAAGTTACCTATTGTAACTAAATTCTAAGTATAATAAGTAATTTAATACTATTGATTTATATTTAAATAATTTAGGGTTAATAATAAATATAAGTTATTTAATAAATTCGAAGATATAATGACCATTATATTTAAAACAATAAATTTATTATATTATTAAATTAACTTCTATTAATAATAAAGTCAGTGGTTTGACTTTGATCCTCAGGTCAAATTTAGCCGTTGTAATATAACCGTTGGAGTCTCTGCACACTCTATTTAATCAGCTAAGCCAGATCAGTTCTTCAACTTGTCCTGACGATGAACCACACTGGTTGGTTCGAAACGCGTCGACAAAAGATTGATCATGTGATTTTGCCGAAGATTATCTAGACAATGTTATGGATCACAGAAGTCTAAATTCCTTAATACTTCTATACTATCTGTAGGAAATTCCCTCAAGGCATGCTTTCTCTTGCATTTCGGACAGAACAGGGCCAGGGATTTCTCTAGTTCCTCTTGTTTTTCTTGTTTCTTCATAACTTGCAAAACATCCAATTGAGAAGATAATGTGCTAAGAATATCAGTTTTAAATTTTCAAATAAATTATGCATTTCAGCTCTGGTTACTTCATCTCCAACAACTGACTTGACAAGCCTAGAAGAAGTATCTCGTGTTCCTCCTCCAACTTTAGAATTTCCTCTTGAATATCACTGACATATCTCACATACTTCATCATAGCCAAACTTTGATCCGTCAGCTCCTCCCATTAAGTTCAGAATCTCCAGAGATTCTAGTCTGGTTTCTCTGAGCAAAATTATTCTTTTAGTATCCTTGCTCAGTTGATTCATTTTGGATCTGTGTAGATCATAGTGAAATCTCTCCATCAAGTCCTCAAGACTCTCACCCTCCTTCTGAGTCATGCCAAAAATCTCTTCTTTGAGGTCCCTAGTCTTGCAATAATCTTGATATTTCCTTAAGAATACCTTTTTATTTACCCCCAAGTTGTAATGGAGTTTGAAGCCAACCCCATAAACCACCTGAGAGCTGCATCATTCACTGTTTCAGGAAAAAAATTCAGCCTCTGAGAATTGGAAGAATAGTCATAGCTCCTGCATAACACATTGAACTCGAATAGAAAGGCATCAGGATATTCACTGGGAACCCCATGAAAGTTAGGCAAGGCTGAAGGAGGAATCTTCTTCATCTGAGTAGCTCCACTAGCCTCCCTGATAGGGAATTCGAATGTGACCAGTTCTTCTTCCTTCTCATCGTATCCATCTCTATGACCAGACCCCTCTTCATGAGCCATTCTATACCAAAAGGAAGTGGGGCCTTTGTAAACTACATATTATATGGAATCAATGCTTTGGAATTCTAGTTCTTGAATAGGATTGTCAAGGAATTCCTTTTCAGGTTGACCACTGAGCAAAGATGTTGTTTTCCTTGTGATAGGAGATTCAAAATGGGTAGCAACAAAAGATTTTCCTACATAAGCTACTACTGTAGAAGCAAGAATATGTTCAATGCTCTTTTTATGACCACAAATATCTTGACTGGACTCTTCTTCTCTTGCTGCCTTATATCTTACAGACTTCTTTTTCCTTGCCAGTGTATTAGTAAATGAAGTGGTGCTCACACCACTACAAAAGACATTTGTAGATGTTGGACCCAATCATCTACTATGAAAAGGAATAAAAAAATACTTACCAAACAATCAGGACATGACTTTGGTGAATTTATGACCTCCTTTAGTGCGTAGACTTTGCCTTTCGTATTACCACCTCGACTCCCCCAGTTCTGAAAAATTCCAAACAATGCATGTAATACAAAAACACTTAAGTATTATCCCTTTAGCACCTCCCCGACAATGGTACTAAATTGTTGAGTCAAATTATAGCCTTATAATTTGATTTACATAAATCATCAACCCAGGATAGGTAAGCTTGTGAGATGTTGTGCAAAGTATATGCAGGCTTAACACTGTAAGTGCTGATTAATCTAGCTAGTCAATCATACAAAACCAATGACTCTTTCTTGCATCAATCACTTAGTAGCAAAGGCTATAGAGTGGATCAAACATCCCTCTATAGCTCTTAATATTGTTGATGATGATTTGGAAAAGATACAAAAACCAACTTACAACAAACTCAGAAATTCACTCAACATTAGAAATCAAGTCTTCATTAAATGAATTCCACACATTAACAAGAAACTAGTTCATTTAATCAATTGCTGCTGATATATCAGAAAGAGTGCATTACATGTAAAAATAAATTATTACTACATAACAAAAATAAAATGAATAAACACTAAACTATGGGAGTTGTGAGTAAAGGGGGCCCTCCCTTACTCAAAACCCCTTCAAATTAGAAGAGCTTTCTCACGGAAATAGACAGAACATATAATATTGTATTAATCTGAAAAAGATACAGTCGAGTACAATCTGATATACAGTCTTAGCTGAAACCAACCTAGCAACCCCCTATCATGAGAAGTAGAACCGATTTTATACACTTACAAAAGCCCATATATGGCTCGCAGTAAGGAAGACTACTAATCTAAGCCATCAGCTAATAGTTATGTTACAAAATATCAAATTTTTCCATACTGGGTCTAATCCATGATTGAAAGCATGGATTAGACGAAATTCATTACATGGCTATAGATTTCCTCCAAACGACCAACAATAGAAAGTTTATGAATCTGGGTGGTATCATTGGTAGATCTTAAACAGCCAATAGGACAACATCCATATGTGATATATTCCCCACAAAACCCATGTTCCTATTTGATGTAGATATTCGTGGAACACAGCTAACTATTGATGTTGCTGTAGGAAATCTGGGTGGTTACAAGAAATCCACGGCTGCAGGAATTACAGAGTGTTTGTAGGAAATAGGATTGCACATCTGTCTGCAGGAAATGCAAGCCTATTTTTTAATCAAAACAAATATACACAAGAACTCTAGATTAGTTGGCATGGTAATTAAAATAAAGAACAACTAGCTGCAAGGAATACTTAAAGTTAAGGTAAAAGACATTTTTTCATGTTAATTTGCATACCTTCAACGTACAACACCCTTTTGGCAAAAACCTATGTATTATAACTGAAATAGGCATAATAGGGGTTAAAGATAGTTCAAAATGGGAGAGATAAAGTATGGAAAAGGGTGTCAAAATTGGGCAAAACCAAGCCCCAACAATGATCCGAAAAATTTATTTCTATTTGACTATAGGATATTTCATACACACAATGCAATTTCCTGCTTAGTACATCAACCACTTCATTCTCCTTCCCTTTTAAATGCTTGATATCAAATTTAGATTCACTAAGAAAGGCACACCATCTTGTTTGATGATCATTAAGGTTAGGCTATTTTAAAAAACTCGTTAAGCTATTATGGTCTGCCATTAACGCAATTTTTTTTCCCAACAAGTAATGCCTCCATACCTTCATTGCATGTATGAAAAAAGTCAGTTCTAAATCATAATAAAAAAATATCTGATCATATTTCTTTGATTTCCGAGATTCATAAGCTATTTCTCTACCCTCCTACATCAACACTCCCCTAACTCCCTCTTGATACGCATCTGTGCAAACTACAAATTCCTTTTCTGGGTGAACAATTCTTAACTATTTTAGAGAATTTTGTATCTACGGATAAATACTAATCCCCTATATAAGTAGTTGTATCTAGAACAACAGTTTAAAGTGTTTTAGAATTTTCCTATAAGCAATAGATAAGATGAGAAGATAGAAGGCCTACCTGTAGTTCCACTTTCCTCTCGTCTCCTTCATATCGATTCCATTGCTCCTCCCAGTACTTAAACCGCTTGAGAAGTACCCTGTAAACACTACAGAAGACAAAAAGCATACGACCTATTGAATAGAAGTGAAAGGAATCAGATACAATTCACACACATAAGCATTATAAAACAATACAAACATATTGGAAAAAGGTGTAAACACTTTATTAGATAGAAGGAGTAATTACAACCATTGGTGTCTGATTCAAAGCCATTCCTCCAGCTTGGATCCCATCAAAATCACATCAAAAGCATGAAAAACTTGTAGCATCACAATACTTGCTTCAAAGCCAAATCTCTTAGCAGCATTATCTCCTTACAATTCAACATAATCTAGCCCCTAATCACTTAGATGAGTGGTCAATTTATAGGAAGATGAAGGAGGTTTTGTCATTAATGGTGGCATTGAATGGCCTTACATACTTAGAATTAGTTCCATGGAGGAAGGGATGAGAGGATAGGATGCACCTTAACTCATTCCTCATCCATTTTCGAGCTCATAGGAGTTGATAAGTGAGCGAAACTTCTATATGACTCCAAAAGATAATAATATTCGCCAAACCCTATGTGACTTTCGCTCATTCTCACCCAGCACATGTGAAAGGAAGCCTAAGTGCTCTGCAGAGCACCCTGGCAATGGACTTAACTGCTCTGCAGTGCACCTTCATAAGGGATTACCTAGTTTGGTCCCTCTAGAGGTTATTTCTGGATGTCTTCAAGTCATGAAACTGTGTGGGAAGGAGGCATTCAAAGGGGTGACTTGTTTAGGGCATTAGGCAACTGAAATTAGGGTTTGATGAGCCCTAAAACACTAATTTGGATGTTGGGATTTGATGTGCCCAAATGGATCTGTAACAGCTGCCCCCTAAAGCATGAAGTCAGAAAGATGCCAATGTCGAATGAATGCTTTACGATGTGATGAGGAGGTATCAAAGTGGAAGGTTACCTGCATCAATTACAATACATATATCATGATATTGATTTTACATGAATTGCTGAGGGAAGGCATACCCATGCTCAACTTATAATATAGACCCATGATCAGAATAACTATCAAAGTAAATCCATTGTACATATGATTTAGTACTCCTGAAATCACAGCCCTGATGGATGAAACTAGATCTGGGGTCTTCAATCTCATTCAACCATTCGCTCAAGTACAAGTCTAACCATGTGAATATGTGATATGAAGTTGAACATGGGAAGACACCATCTGATTACCAGCCAATGATGTAAGTCGTTAACACATGTGAGAGAAATCACTGATAATGATAATGATCTTTAAGGTACTGCAGTACATTTTGCATGGTGTGAATGGATGATTTGATGTCGAACACCATATAAAATCTTTCGGTCAAAGGCCATTGATGTATGCCTATCGCCCGAAGCGAGAAACCTATCATTGATGTATGCAAGCTTCAAGGTATTGAATGGGTGTTTCTAAGTCAACTTCTTGGATAATGTGTTGATGTCGACAAGAAGTGACTCATCGCAGGAGGGCCTTGACAAATCCCACATCAACGACATGAAATGAATGGCGGTCATGAAAATGAAGGTTTATGGTATTTCAAAGGATGAATTTTGACTGAATGACTTCTCTTGAACATGTCGGCGACACTAAAATGAATTGGTAGCATTGACCCAAAACAAAGTGATGGATGGTATGATAGACCAACGGTATGATAACCATCAAGCTAATAACCCAACCCAGATTGTCACGGTGATGAAGTGAAAGTGTCATGTTCAAGAGCGACCTGCTACCATAAAGTGGTTTTCCCCTTTTCCCATTTTCCCCAGTAATTGCTGACTAGTACCTCTTTATTTTTATCAATCTTGAGGAGGATAACATATGCTTGTTGTATAATTTCACCCTTTGGGTGAATCCATTGCTATTAGATGTTTTAGCGAGTCTAGAGAAGGTGAAACTTGGTCTTGTCTAGATGGACAAGTTTGTTGCTATTTGATGTTTTAACGAGTTTAACGACAAAGATAACTCGGTCCTTTTCATGTTTAGAGAGTTTGAAAAGGGAAAAAAAGAACACTCCACAAGTTCTTTTTAATAAATTAAACTCTCAAGCCTGAAAAGGTGTAAAATAATACAAGAGAGATATCGTTTCCAATTCATTAATGAGCTAGAAAGGACAAGTTCTCGAAAATCTTTTCATATTTAGAGAGTCTGAAAAGAGCTTAAAGAGGACTCCATTTTGAGGAATGAGTAGTGTCTAGAGTAGCAACTGGTTTCGGTGATGTTGGAACTTCTCAAAACATGTTGATTTATGTGAAGAGGTTGGCTAATAAGACCACTCATTGCAACTGTTCCTCAAAAAGGGTAAAATAACCAAGTGAAAGTGTATGATCGGCCAAGCAAATAGTGATGATGGAAGGGGAAAAACCATTTGACGAAAAAGGCTGATAGAATGAAAATCACGAGGGTTAAAATGAAGATGGGGTCATTTTTAGACAAGCTTGAACCATAGGGAACTATGCTTGGATTTAGTTTCATGTTTACACAAGCTTGAAATGAAGAACTATGCTTGGATTCAGTTTACATGCCCCTAGCATGTTGAAAGGGAGAGTCTCTTGTAACTAGATGGAAGTCGCTACGGTGAATCAGGAAGGTTATCCAACACCTTTTTGGCTTCATCTAGATAGGGACAAAGGTAAATGGGGTGATTCCCTTCACATAACCTACAAGGAAACTTAACTTTACCATTAGGTGCATGCCCACCAAGCTTCATTACATTCACCTAAGTAGACTACTCGTGGCTATCAAGTGGATGGAATGAAGGTTCATTTATGAGATCAAGTGAAGGCTTAACTGAGATTTTACGAGATCTAATCAAAGACTCGACTTGGAAATTTTCTCGAGGGGAACTTGTTTCATTTTTTAATGAGCTTGACACAAGACAAGGAACTTTGCTCAGATTCCTTGTTTCATTTTTTAATGAGCTTGACACAAGACAAGGAACCATGCTCATACTCCTTGTTTCATTTTTTAACGAGGTTAACACAAGACCAGGAAGTATCCTCATATTCCTTGTTCATTTTTTAATGAGGTTAACACAAGACCAAGAACTATCCTCATACCCTTTGTTTCATGTTTAACAAGGTTGACACAAGACTACGAACTGTCCTCATATTCCTTGGTTCCATTTTTTAACGAGGTTGACACAAGACAAGGAACTATCCAAATGGGGGCTATTTCATTTTTTAGTGAGGTTGACACAGTAAAAGAACCATCCTCATAACCTTATTCACAACCTGTACGAGGTCATGACTTCCAAGAGGTTCTCATCAGATGGGAGAACAATGCTCTGGAAGGAGAGATCTGGTTCCAATGCCCCCAGTACATGATGTACAACATCACTGAATTGATCGACAGTTGATGTAGGTATGGAATGGGTTGCCACATAATTGACCTGTGGCGGCAATGATATCATTGGTACAAAAGGACCATTTAGGGAATATGGTTGACTGGAAGCCATAATTGGATCAGGAAATGAATGCTGGTCAACAGTGAAAATTATTCCTTCATGCAGGAAACACATCACTAGAAAGAGTGTGGAAACAATAGCTCCCATATCATAAACATATTCACACCCTAGAAGTAATTTATAATCTAAAGGGGCTGAGACTACCATCACATTTAGATAAATGATTTTTCCTCCCAAAGTAATAGGTAACTGAGGGAGGATCCCTAATGGTTGACTCGTTCCTATGTTAAAAGACAACAGATTCTGGGTAACAGGCACAAGCGATGGTGAATCGAGCGCTTGCCGAGCAGTTGAGGAAAGGATACTCACAGATGCACCTTCATCTATAATAGTGCTGGATATAATCATATTGCAAACCTTTAATATGATCTGAAAAGGCACATAAGAAGGAAGACAAAATCTTGTCAGTCGATTCCTATCAAAGGAAGTGACTAGACTACTTGGAGGGGGTACTGTAGAAATGGGAGAATTGTCCCTTTGAGTTACAAGAGCGGGAGGATTTTCCTCATGTCTTGATGGAACAGGAGGATTGCCTCCAAGCTCATTAGAATCTGAAAAAACAAAAAGAACCTGAGTGGTATTATATTCACTCTCTTCGGGAAAGGTACGGTTAACTGAAGGTGAAACCGGGTCAACTGTTACCTCGACCTGTTGATTTGGGTCGGGTATAGACTCATAGGATTCACTTTCAGAGAGAGTGGTTTTGGCCAACGACTGATTTGAGTCAGTGAATTCATCAACTAGAGAAGGATTAAGGGAGAGTTTTTGTAACCAGATGGAAGTCATTGCGATGAAATAGGACGGTTATCCAACACTTTTTTGTCTTCGTCTAGATTGGGAAAAAGGTGAATGGGGTGATTCCCTTCACATAACCTATAGGGAAACTTAACTTTACCCTTATTTCCATGAACTTTACTACCACTAGTTGATGGTGTGTCACCAACATGATCCAGAAGTTGATGACACAGGATGATGTGAACAAGAAGACCATTCTTCTAAGATTTGAGGAATATCAGGACAATTTCAAAGAATATGGTCTCCCACAGAAAGTTTGCATGGATATCGAACTTTGTGAGGCTTGATGGAAGATTTCTCATCAGATGTTGCATTCAAAGCAATGGTTTCTTGGTTGCCCCTCTGTTGAATTTTCTTCTTCTTCTTCTTCTTAGCCACCTGGTTACTAGTACCAATACTTTCACCAGGCGAAGAGGAAGAAGGGGAGGAATAAACACCAAGGAAGAAGGCAAAGGGTCAACTTTAGGATCAACTGGAGGTTGATTTTGTCCAGTTGGAGGAGTACTCGATTGTAGAGAAATCATGACATTTTGAACCAAGGTTGAAAACAACCATACTGGAAAACCAATGGTAAATGCTGGAAGGGACAATATAGCCAGATATGGAGCACCAATATTCCCAAAAGGAGGAAAAGGACTAGGATTCCCATCAAAAGGAATTCCTTGATCAGTGGACTCTAGATTTGTCACCATTTGTTTCAACCTAAGATCAACTAAGGAGTGAGCGTGGATGATGTTATCCATGGTCAATTAATTTTATTTTAATCAAAGTAACATAACAAAACAAAAGAGGGATAATCTAGGCAAAAGGTTTACCAAGCAACTGTGAACTGCAAAATACCTCCTGGCGAACCAAGAAGTACGGGCAAACAATCTCCCCAAATGCTGTGTTCGATGTATCACAGTGTACAAGGTGGCCAACTTAGTTACCTAAGGATGGATAGCAACCTAGTGTTGTCCTCCCATATATATCCGAAAGTACATGGAGGCCCAATCCATATAAGCACTATCTAATGCAAAACCACACAGTGAGAGCATTCCCATATACTTTACATACTGTAACACTGCCCTATATACCAGAAGGTACATGGATGATCTACGATATACTCATGCACGTGGAATGAGGTATCATAGTCAAGATGTATTGCAGACAAGTCAGCAACAACTACTTTGTTTTATGACGTCAGAACACATCTCTAGCCTAGAACCACTAAATGTTTTTCGTTAGGTGACGATGCTCCATTAGGTAAATTTAGATAAATTTTAAGTTGATCTTCTTTAGAATTTGCCTTTCAAGGTTCACCACGTGATGTATGTTTGCAATTCCTAAAATGCAACTAATATGATAAGCATTCTTTCCATTCAATTTAACAATGAAAATCATTAGCTAGTAGGGATAGAGAAATTAGATTTTTGACAAAGAGCAAAGAGCACATCTAATGAAATTTCCCTACTTATTCCTTTCAAGCATTCACAAACTACAATATGAATGATGCAAGTTTTTCTTTTTGAATCCCTTAATGTTTTGATGAACAAAAAGGAAACATGCACATACAATCAATCAATCTTTCATAAGAGTGAATACTTTTATGAAAGTTCTATTTCGAAGGAAAATAAGACTTTACGACACTTTCTTTCGAACGAAGATTAATCAACTATATTCTAACTTTGACTATAGACTGATAATGAAAAAGAAAACATTTAAGGAACATTATTCAATCAATTCAAAGTAGGGCTAGACAAGGAGATAGAAATTTGTTCTCTGAGACATGACATTCATTCAATGATCAATCAACAAGCAAACAAGCAGAGAAAAGTTGGCGAAAACACTTTCCAAAGGTGGGAAATTGACCTAAGGTTGATCAGCGCAGGTCAAAGAGGGCCTAACTACACTACAGAGCCCTATCTCTCACTCAAGGGTGCTTTGCAGAGGACTGTCCCTTGACCAAGCCTGCACTGATTTCTGAGAGGCCACTCAAGAGTCATCTAACCTCAATTTTTGACAAAAATTCAATTTAAAAGAGCTGAAATACAGTAAATAAACACAAGTAGGGTCTACAAGAATGTCTTAGGAGGTGAATAAGCTACTAGGAAAGGTGATAGTTCCCTAGTGGAGTCACTAATTTGTTTTGGAGAATTTAGTATCTACGGATAAATACTAATTCCCTAGATAAGTAGCTGTATCTAGAACAACAGTTTAAAGTGTTTTAGACTTTTCCTATAAGAAACAGATAAGATGAGAAGATAGAAGGCCTACCTATAGTTCTGCTTTCCTCTTGTTTCCTTTGTATCGATTCCGTCGCTCCTTCCCGTACTTAAACTGCTTGAGAAGTACCCTGTCAACACAATAGAAGACAAAAAACCAATCAAAGCATATGATCTATTTAATATAAGTGAAAGGAATCAGATACAATTCACACACATAAGCATTATAAAGCAATAAAAACATATGGGAAAAAGGTTCAAACAATTTATTAGATAGAAGGAGGAATTACAACCATTGGTGTCTGATTCAAAGCCATTCCTCCAGCTTGGATCCCATCCACATCACATCAAAAGCATGACAAACTTGTAGCATCACAATACTTACTTCAAAGCCAAATCTCATAGCAACATTATCTCCTTACAATTCAAAATAATCCAGCCCTTGATCACTTAGATGAGTGGTCAATTTATAGGAAGATGAAGGAGGTTTTGTCATTAATGGTGGCATTGAATGGCCTTCCATACTTAGAATTAGTTCCATGGAGGAAGGGATGAGAGGATAGGATGCACCTTAACTCATTCCTCATCCCTTTTTGAGCTCATAGGAGTTGATAAGTGAGGGAAACTTCTATATGACTCAAAAATATAAGAATATTCCCCAAACCCTATGTGAATTTCACTCATTCTCACCCAGCGTATGTGAAAGGAAGCCTAAGTGCTCTACAGAGAACCTTGGCAATGGACTTAACTACTCTGCAGTGCACCTTCATAAGGGCTTACCTACGTTGTTCGCTCTAGAGGCTATTTCTGGATGTCTTCAAGTCATGAAACTGTGTGGGAAGGAGGCATTGAAAGGGTGACTTGTTTAGGGCATGAACAACTGAAATTAGGGTTTGATGAGCCCTAAAACACTGATCTGGATGTTGGGATTTGATGTGCCCAAATGGATCTGTAACATTAACACTAGGGCAGTAGTTAATAAATATTTTAGTTGTTCAAAACTCTTATGTGAATCTATTGTCCACTTGATGTCTTTTCCTTTCTTCTGCAAAGAAGTTATAGGATAGGAAATTCTAGAGAATCCCTCTGTAAAATCATGATAATATCCTACTAGACCCGTGAAAGACCGAATGTACACAATATTTTTGGGTATAGACCATTCCATAATGGTCTTAATTTTCTTTGGCTCTGCAACTATACCTTCCGATGAGATTATATGTCCCAAGTATTGTATTTGATCTTTATAAAAATCACATTTACTATACTTAGAATATAGTTGATGTTCTCGTAGAGTCTGAAACATTATTCATAGATGTTCCTTATGTTCCTCTAAGTTCATTTAATAAATAAGAATGTCATCAGTAAAAATTAGAACAAATTTATCTAGGTAAGGATGGAAAATACCATTCATCAGACTCATAAATGTTGTTGGGGAATTAGTAATCCCAAATGGAAAGACAACAATTTGTAATGACCATATCAATTCCTAAAAATTGTCTTATAAATTTCCTCCTCTTTTATTCTTATCTGGTGGTAGTCTGTGTGTAAATGAATCTTAGAAATTATTGTATCACTCTTCACCTAATCAAATAAATAGTCAATTCTTGGCAACGAGTTTTTTTTTTTTTTAGTTAGCTTATTTAGTTTCCTATAGTTAATACATAATTGCAAAGTGCAATCCTTCTCCCACACAAACAGCATAGAGGCTCCCCAAGGTGACACACTTGGGCGGATGTATCCTTTTTCAAGTAACTCCCTCAACTGCATCTTAAGTTCTGTTAATTCAGGTATGCTCATGTGATAGGGAGTTTTTGACACTAGGGTCACTTCTAGGACTAATTCTATAGTAAAGTCAATATCCCTCTTAAGAGGCAGCCTTGGACTTTCCTTCGGAAATACATTAGCAAACTCTTGAATAACTGGTATGCTCTCCAAGGTGGTTATATTATCCTTAGAGTTGGTATATACTACTTGAACAACATATATTTGACAATATTTTCGAATGCATTTGCCTAACTAGGAGGTTGAGATAGGTTGTAACTTATTAGTCCTTCTAACACCCTGAAGTTATTGTCTAACACCCTCCTTAGTAAGGAAACTAATAATTTTTTCATTACAAATTACCAAGGACCAATGTCCCTCTAACCAGCCCATTCCAGTTAACACATCATAGGATCCTAAAGATATCATATTTAAATTCACCTTAATCTGATGTCCTGCTATTTCAATAGGACAATTCTCTACTTTAGAAGTTACTCTTATTTTAGCCCTAATGGCTAGCTGTAGTAACCAGGGGCTTTTAAATTTGCTGGCTTGCAATCAACATGACTCAACTACTTTTGGACTAATATAACTCAGGCTTTTCCCCGAGTTTATTAAAATAAAGATGACATGGTTAACTATTTTACCTTCAAGTTCTATCATCGTAGGTTGATATTCAACCTAATGATCTTCCAACAAGACATTAATCCTTGGTATATTTCTCGCCACTTCCATAATTGTAGAAGCTTCTGGAATATTAAAAGCATGTTTTGTTCTGATGGGGTGAGGACAATTTTTTACAATAATGGGGCTCCTGATAGCCCCAACACTTTAAGTGATTTTTTTGTGGTTGAATAGGTTCTGGTTCACTTGACACTTCATCTTGTCTAGTTTCATTTTGCAATCTGATTTTTTATTGATTCTTCCTAGAATGTATATTTTGTTGATCTTTGTTTACATTATTGGTGCTGGCAACTTTTACATTACTAGTATTTTGGAAACTCTTCTACCCTTTCTTATTAGACTAGGTCTTACCACTTTCCCTTTTTTGCTTCATTTGCTGATAACATATTTGGGCCTTTTGAATGGCCTCATCAATAATTTTTGGATTGTCAAATTCCAACCTTTCCTTCATGAACACTAGTAAATTATTGATGAAGCACCACAACTTAGCTTTTTCTTCACAAATGTAGGGGACATATCTCAGTAAAGAGGTAAAATTGGTTACAAATTCATCCAGGGACAACTATCCTAACTTCAAGTCATGAAACTCTTTTGTTTTTTCATCATAGAACTGTTCTATTAAATATTTTCCATTGAAATATTTTTGAAAATTTTCCCAAGTCACTTCCTGCTCCGCGATTCCCTAAACAATATTAATTTCATCCCACCATAGGGTAGATTTACCTTATAACTGGTAAATTTCCAACACGGGCTTTAAATTTTTATCATACTCGGGAATCTGAAAGTATTTATTCATGATAATTAGCCAAGGTTTAACAACTTCCTCTACCTCACCATTAAACATCGGGGGTTTAATCTTCTTGAATTACCCTTGCAGTTCAATTATTTGTTTCTTGGTCCTTTTTCCATCAAAAACATTGTTAGATCCTTCTTCATTATCATCTCGACCTACCTCATATTCTGGATTTCCTTCCATTTTTCGGTGTTCTGTAGTCCTATTTATGTTACCAGGACTTGGATTTGGATCCCTTTGTTTTTTGCTTCATGATTCTTTCTTGTTCTTGCCTCAATCTCTCATCATCAACCCTCAAATTTCTCATTTCATCTCATAATTGTTGAACTGTTTCTAGCAACATAACATTTGTGTTGTGGGAGTCTTCTCCCAACTGAACCTGCATTTCTAGATTAACTTTTAGAAATGGTACAAGCCTAGTTCCTATAGTTGGTCTCACTAGTGGTGTGATTCCTACTCCTCCCCTCATCTTTCTTCCACTCTCTACACCATTAACACATTTGTTATTCTCTGAATATCCCAAACAAGACACAATGTTGAAACCGTGGTGCTCTGATACAACTTGTAACATGCAAATCCATCAACCACACACACACATAATTGTCTCTAGCTCTTGACTTACACTATCACTTATTTATATTTTTTTTAGAGCATTTGAATTAATTGACACATAACTAAATTAATTGACCTAGTCATAGCTAGTCATGGATACACTTTATGTTCCTTATAATGTGGTAAATATAACTTATAAGTGTATGCATTAGTGACGAACCCACCTAATATTAATAGCACTAAGGGAACTACACTATAATTGTTTAGATTAATCCTTGGTTGTCATATTATAGTATTGGGAGGCACCCTACCTTAAAATGTTTCTCAAGGGCTCTCTGGTCTCTAGCAATCATACAAAGAGGCCTCATTAATGAATGTGGTAGGTTTTAGGAGGATCCTTGGTACCGTTGATCTATGGATATTTTATCTAACAATTCATACTCTTTGGGAACGGTTAGGGTAGTTTTCACTCATGCTCCTGCATCTCAGTTGTCTCATTTTCTCTTGCTGGTTACAAGAGGAGAGCTTTGTAACTCCCTAGAAACCTTATCATTCAGATTCTCCAACGAATGCGATTGCATCTCTTGTATAGATATGGTGTTATTAAAAAGCCTTAATCTTATTGAGATAGTTCTTAAATCTGCATTATAACCCCTCTGATTTCTTGGCAGTGTTTATGTATGCAAGGGTTTCAATAGGATGGACAACACTTATGCCAACAACAATTTGCAAGAACCTTTGTTTATCAAGAATGAGGTATATAATGTATTTTGTCATTTTGGTCTCCATATGATGACTAAATTTGATTCCGAGGGGATCTCTACATCCCATCAAAGGAAAAGGATACCCCAGGTACTATTCCTCCTTTGTAAGTTCTTTTTCTTAATATTCGTCTTGCACACAGTAATCTTGTTTTCCTTCTTCTAAATGTGAGCATCAATTATTTGTTTACAGGTATAGATTTTGACATCATGGTCGAATTAGAGTCAGGATTAGGGTTTTCTTCATAGCCTTCTAGGTTTTTAATTTTCTTATCCTCTTTTTACAGGTTCTCAGGATATTACCTTTCACATCCAGATATGAGGTTAGTGAGGTTTATGCAGCGCTATGTTATTGACTGTTATGAGAGGGTTTATATTTTTTTAATATGGTACAATGAGAACTTTTTAGCTGAGTCTTAGGTCATATTGTAGGCTTAAGCTTCTGAAAGTGTTTCACTATGAACTTAATCATACCTTTTTTAATATAGATAAATTTTTTGCAAGAGAGGCTACAATGTATAGTCATAATCACTCATCCCTTTTTTCCCCTTGGAAAAATCTGGGCAGGTCAACCCCGAAGGGAATCTTTTAAAGCTCGTCGGCTAGACTAGCAAGGCCTAACCCTAAGGGCATCGAGGAGAATTGACCTTGTGACCTCCCGATTGGTGAGGTACTTAACAATGGGGACTCGACCAGTTGAGCTAACCCTTGGGGCTGAATCACTCATCCCTTGTATGAAGGTTTCGACTTATAAACACTTTACCATGGGTATTCTCTTCCAAGGTTTTATATCTGTATAATTAACAAAAGTGCATTGCATGAATATATATTTTCAATTATGTGGTAGTATATTCCATGATCCTGTTTTAATTCTACAATGGCTTTGTTTACATGATGTGAATAAGTAATTGTATCTGCGTACTCTCTTACCCTTACTCAACTATTGTTCCAAAAAAAGATAAGTTTATGCCAAGCTTGAATTTGTTCTTCCATCTAGTTTCCTAATACATAGCACATGAAATGCCATCGCAGGTCTGGTTAAATGATTTTAATTGGGTTGACAGATCTAGAACAATTCTAAGTTGCCAATTTTCACTGGCTAGCTTAGGACCAAACCATTCGTGAGATTTTTTGGTATCAGTAAGTTTATTTGGCCTTATTCGTGGATTTCTATGAACATTTTTTTTCGTGGTTAAAGTTTCACTGTTATCTTGAACATAATTCTCATTAATACAAAGGAGATATCTACGCATAGATGGTTATAGTTTATGTTCATATTGCTATAAAGATTGTGTGTTGGTTCTTTATTATTCTTTTACCCTTAGGTTTAAAGAAAAATACTTACAATCTAATTTTAATTTTATTATTTACCTTCTTCATTATTTTGTTGGTTTATACATTTATTTTAGGGTTGATAGGACCTAACTCCTCCTAGGACCTATCTTGACCCACTGGGCTCAGTTTCCTACACACTTCAGAACAAGGATTGTTCTGGTCATGAGTTCCAACTCACAGATTTGGATCTAACCCGTCTATACAATATTATCATAAAAAAAATTCTAGTTAGATTCCTACAGAATTTCCTTCGTGACTACCTAGCCTTTAACCCATTATAATTTAGTAATATTATTCAAAATTTATAGTGTATTGTATTCCTACAGTACTTACAATTGCAAACCAACCTTTCTTTCTATTCAAAAGGCTTACATATTTACAAAAACCTTTATGGTATGAGGAACCCAATTATTGTTTTTGATACATGTACAATATAGAGTTAGGATCAAACACTTATGGTTACCAACCCTTATACTTATCAATAGTCAACCATATTTTCAATAATACTTATCATGAATATTAATCCACTATTCATTCATTTATATCATGACAATATTTCCAAAGAAAAATTCTTATTTCATAGCAGTCACAGAGGAAACACAATGTCTACAAAAATCTTATAGGTTTCCAAAGAAATTGCACTTATTTGTTTAGTAAAAAATGTCGGAGAATTTGATTTGGGTGAAGACCTCTCCTCCCAACTAGTGAGATGGAAATTACATCCAATTCTCCCCTTGAGCCTTTTCAATATCTAGAATAGTTGAAAGACAATTCCCCCAAAAGGGTCAGATCTTGGCATCAAGGCTGTCTAGTTCAACCAAGAATTCTCAGACTCATAAGTCTATCTTAGGGATTCCACTGGCTCCCAGTCCAGCTAAGGAATACCTAAGCTGACAATGTCATGCTTCCATTAACGCCCTGTTTAAGGTTTCTAGATCCTTCTCTCTTCTCTTCAAGATGCCTCCAGCCTTTTGCTGTAGCCTTCCTTGGCTTCTTTTCCCTCTGAGATGTTTTATCTCTAGGGAGAGAGGAAGAAGATGTCTCTAACTATTTGGTAATTGAGAATTTCCTCTAGGGTGTTCTCCCATAAATTCCAAGACTTGTCATAACATTTCTTTAATCATAAATTAAATCAAAACTTTTAATAATTTAAAGTTTCTAACTAGACTTTTCACTTAGTCCAAAATTTACCAAGTCTTACACAGTGAAAGTAAATAATAAAATGGTAAATGGAGTGTTGCATTACACCTACACATCTCTCATATACTAAGCTATAAAACAAATTTTTAATACAAAAATAATATATATATATATATATATATATATATATATATAAACAAATAAAATGATTGGAAAAAATCCATAATAAAGACTAATAACATGAGACAACATTTACCTATTAATATAATTGATAAAATCATTTATCTAAAATATTAATAAAATCTGTCTACATAAATTATGGAAACTTGTATAACAATCTAAACAATTAAAAATTTAAGTTAAAATGTTATTTCCTTGTTCTTTGATATGTAGTACTTTTATTTGGGAAAGTAAAGAAAGGTGGAGTAAACTTTGCTTTTCTTTGTTATCAAATTTTAAGATTGGACTTCCAATGTCCCTACTTTCCATGTCTTATGTATTCCCCTTGGTGCGTGGCCCCTTTTAAAGAGGGTATTTGTGTTTTAATGCCCCTCATTCTTTCTATGTTCTTCGTTGGTCATATAGTCACAACATACTATTAAATCAACATGCATCCAAATCCCCGAGTGTTGGTCAAGGTGCGAGCTTGGTTGATAATAAGGGAGTTAGTTCTTTACAAGTGTCATGCACCACTTGATATATATATATATATATATATATATATATATATATATATATATATATATATATATATATATATATATATATATATATATATATATATTAACAATTATTAAAAAAAAATTAATATAATAAGAGTTTAATAAATTTCATAGATTATGTTCAAAAATTTCAAAATTAACTGAATGTCAAAGTTTTTCCACCAAATAAAATAAAAACAATATAGTCTTTCTTTGGAAGGATGAAAATATTATAAAATAAAATAAAAAAATATTTTGATTTTGAAATGATTATGGTTTTTGGGCAAGCGGTATTGATAAACCATGGTACTGGCTCATGGTATTGTGACAACGCTTATTTACAATTTATAAAATAAAAATAAAAATAAAAATTTATAAAATATTTTATTTTGAAATGAGTTATGGTTTTTGGGTATGTGGTATTGATAATTCATGGTATTGGCCCATCATATTGTAACAAAGCCTTAATTATTATGACACTTGGTGAATCTATTTTTTTTTAGATTTTTAATTTTGTAATATAATTTTTATATTTGACAATTCAATTTAAAACCACATAAAAATGGTCATCGACCAATTAGAGAAAATAAATTTACATTTTCATATATATATATATATATATATATTTTCAAAATATTCAGTGTAATATTTATTTTGTCAAAATTTTAATAAACTTCATAGAATTTGTTTAAAAATTTCAAACTTATTGGAAGTCAAAGCTTTTTTACCAAAATAAAAAACTAAATAAAGGTGCTAATTTGTTGAAAGGAAAAATAATAGTAGGTTTGAAAGTTGTTCGTTGCGTGGCATGTCACAACAATAGATCTCACCAACGAGAGGTCATATATGCCTTTAAGGACAACATGTTCATGGTAAGTTTGAAATTTTTCCACCACATGGCATGTCGCGACAATAGACATCACCCAACAAGATGTGATATATGCTTTTAACAAAGCATGCTCGTGGTAAGTTTGAAAGTTGTCCACATGGCATGTCGCGATAATAAATGTCACCCAATGAGACGCCATATATGCATTTAAGGACAACATGTTGATCATCAGTTTTAAAAATATCTTATTGTTTTTAATTAAATTTAAAAAAAATATAACATTTACATTTATTATTTTATCAATATTTTAATTAAATGGTAAAAGGAACATAAATAATGGAGAAGGGAAATATTTTAATTCAGTAAGATGTGGTACAGGGCTTATATATCGACCTGTATTCGTTCAAAATTTTCTGATAATCATAAATTAGATAGTTGTTTACAGAAAAAAAGATGAGCATTATTGTGGTGCTAATGAGGATGAAATACCTGGAAGTCGTCATATCCTTTTTTGATCGACTACAACCTCCATAGTTTGGCGATCAATGCCTTAGCAATTAGATAAATTTCTCAGTGTTGGGCTTTTTGTGTAATTGTGTATATCAAATAGATTTGAGAGTTTTTCTAATTATGGATTGTACATGTGGGGCACAAAATTTACGTTTTCCAAATTGTAGATGTGGGGCACAAAATTTACATTTTCCAAATTGTAGATGTGGGGCACAAAATTTTTGTTTTCCAAGTCTTCTATCTTGATTATGGACTACCCACATGGTGGGTCATGGTTCTCATTAGACTCAAAAATAAAATAGTGGATGATAATTAATGTTTACTAAGATTTTCTATATGGTTTATTCGACTTAATAAGGTAAGTGATTAATCAAAGTTCTTTAACATTTTATTTCTATATTTGAAAATCAGTGAAAAAGAGAAGGTGAGCAGTGTGACAAATATTTTGAAAATTAAATTCAATGTGAGTATAACATGGACAATCAAAGAGAAAGTGTTTTTCATCTTCAACCCTCTTAATATGATACAAGGGACCTACTCTTTCATTCCATGGTGTATTGAGAATTGACTAATGCCCAATTTCACTATGAAGCTCAGGAGAATTAATTCTTATCTTATCAATGTTCATTTTCTTCTTCACACTAGTTAAGACAAATAGATATTTTTGGTTTGCGAGATTGGGGTTGATCACCTTGTAATATTTTAGTTTATTTTTCCCTTAACTTTTTATCCTGCTACAATTTTTGCTTAAATTTAGAAGTAATAATATTTTTAGCATGATCCTTGTTTTGCAACATGATCTCTTTTTTTATCCCCTAATGGTCTAGCTAAGGCTAGGCATCCTTATGCCGTCCTCGCTTGAGCCAAATGTGGGGGTTTTGTCTAGAGTTAGAATTAATTTTAGGAAGCCTCTTAGCTTCCATGTTGGATAACTTCTTATACACAATATACCTAGTCATAGCCATGCTTTCAAAGGAGCAAAGACTTGCTTCAATCAGGGGGATATGGAAGGTAGTATTTTCTTTAATCCTCAGGTTTTAGGTTATAAACTGCTTGACATGTATCTACTCAATCTTCCTCCATGACTCTCTATATATACTACAACTCCAAACCTCACATCCATATAAAATAACAGAAGTAACGAGAGTCTCAAACATGAATTTTTTCAATCCCATATCTAAATATCTTCTGACTTACTATATTGTCTTCTCAAAAATGTAAATTATACTTGATAAATCATTGTTAACCACTAACAAAGTTTCTGATTCAGTAATTATCACTCTCAACAATTAAGAAAGTATCTCAGTGGACAAAGAGTTTTTATAATAAATTTTAAAAAATACTAATGTTCCCTCTCTCCTTATATTATGTTCCCTCTTGCTTTATCAAAAGTGGATGCCACATGAAAAGGAATCTATTTAAATTGGATGCTTAAGGATGTAACAACCCTGGTGAAAATTCCATGTAATAAAAGTAAATAAAGGAAAAATAATAACCACGGATGATGGGACACTTATTCCAAGATGAATGTTGGGAAAATCCTAGTGATGGGGATCACTTGTGATTGTTTATGGCTAAGGATTTGGAAGGAAAAATGGTATTTTTGGCACAATTATTTATGAAAATAATGGAATTTAGGAGAAAAGGGAGGTGAAATTTCATATGTTTCATGTGAGGAGAAAAATGAAGGAAAATAATGGAAATGAAGAAAATAGAGGCCTTATTCATAAAAATGCTTCTGAGGATCAGTTGGTAGCCTTTTTTCAGTTCAGTGTTGGAGCTCTCTCATTATTCTCTCTCTCTCACATACTCTTGGAGACATAGTTTTTTTTGGAGCACTCTTGGAGGGTGTGGCATACTTGTATGTTTCGAGCAAGAAGAGAAAGGAAGAGTAGGAAAGTATAAGAGGTCATCCGGATCAACTGCTACATCAAATTTTCTTGCAAATACCGAGTTGCATGTATTATTTCTTCACTAGTTTTGGCATGCATGGCATATACATGTTGATTCTTGGTCATGATTTTTCACTAGCATGGACGATTGTCTAGATTGATAGTGGATTGCCTAGCCTTGCCATTTCCTGGATAGCCATGGATTTTGTGGGTTTATTTCCTTGTTGTGTTTTTGGTTGGTCCTCATGCTTCCTTAGCTTGGGTTGAGTTACTAGATCCTGGAGCCCTAGTTGGAAAAATGCTCTGGAGCCCTGTAACAACTTGGGTTGAGTTACTAGCCCCGTAGCCCTGGTTGGAAAACCGTTGTAGAGCCCTTGGTGGGTTTAGTTACTAGTCCTGGAGCCTTGGTTGGACAAATTCTCTAGAGCCCGATGACTGTTGTGGGTTGATTTACTAGTCCTGGAGTCTTGATTGGAACAAACACTCTAGAGCCCTAGACGGTTGGGATAGAGACCGATCTGATGATGGTTTTGTGATGTATGACCATGGGTGGAATCATGATTTGATGGGTTGATGTGGATGGCCTCTGGAGCCCTGGATAATTTTGATTTATGTGTTCTTTGAGATCCCACATTCATGCTTGAAATATGGCACATGGGTGAATGATTGAAGAGAGATTTGGATCAGCCATTTTATGGCCTTGTGGAACATGGAAGTCCCATCGCAGGTTTGGATTTTGAATCATTAATGGAAGGTTATTTCTCCTTGTGTATATATGAGCATTTTGATGGATTATATGTGGTTTATATGGTTATACTTTTTTTGGTATTTATGCTACTATTATGATGGTTATGTATGTTTTTTGTGACAACAACTATGTATGACTCTCATCATGTTCTTACATGTAACTGAATCATCAATATATCTATGGTGGTTGGAAAGACAGTTGATGTGTTGAGGCATCAATGTTTCTTAGCAATTCTCAGCTAAGTATGAGACCCCTATACTCAAATTTGTTATTTACACCTATAGATGACATATTCATGATATGTTTGACGAAATGCCTGTCATGGCTAGTAGGGGTCCAATCAAGGTCTTATTCAAGTAATTGCACCAGTATTGTTGTTTCTATGTTATCTTACTATTATGAAGGTATCATGAAGTTTTGGGCAGTGACCTAGGCCTTGGGCCTAAAAATGTGGCTTAATTCCCTAGGACGTTGACACAGAACTAGAAAAAGGATTTCCTGGATGTTGGCAGGAAAGCCTGTGAGAGCGTCCAAAGGTCCCTGAACACTGCCATGGCCATAACATGAGAGAAACTGGGGTTTAAGTTGTCCAAAAGTTAAATGGGACCCAAGGGAAATCCACCTAAAGTGTTGTATTGGTTCCTTAGCGTCCTCATGTTGATGTTGAATGTTTATATGATGTGTTTCTGTCAGTTCCACTTCCTTAACATGACTTAGGAGGTCAAATCATATCATAGTGGCCTCTCGTCACATGTTTAACCCAGTTGGCCGGTTGCTTGGGTAGATGTGGGAGGAGGGTGTTACAGAGTGGTATCAGAGCATGGTTCACCCCTCAGGCTGGATGGGCTATGTGTTGGTCATGCATGCATGTCAGTTGCACATGTGTCTCTTACACTTGCATTCCATGTGCTTGTTGCATCTGCATAATTTTGATCATGGTTATAGTGATGTCGATATGTGGAAGTTGATTTTGTTATTGTGGAATGCATCGTCGTGAGTGTATAAATGGTTACATGTCAATTTATGTTACTTATATGTATTTTTATTGTATGCTCGGTTAGATTCTTATATGATTTTTTGCGTTCATGTGTGTTTGGTTGCATGTATCATCCTTGTAGGTTTGGTTTCAAGTATCGTCCATTCATGCTTGATCATATGTGCGTATGCATGTTCATGTTTTGCATATGGTCAAGCGTATAGTGATGTAATGATGGTTGTTGTCATGCATGAGGTCTTAGTATGTGTTGTTGACATTGTCATGCATTGATGACTAGACCTTAGCTAGAATGATGGTTGCATGGTCATATGCTTATGTATAGAGTTTCTATATGTTGTCATGATTATGTTATACATGTATCATGTTGATTTGCTGATCTTACAAACAAGGTATCGTCCACGAGCTATACTAAGGTACGTTGGTTTATTATGAGTTGGTTTAGATGACATGATATACCTTGTAGGAAGAAATATCAAATGGCTAGCAAGATAGTAGACTAAAAAGACTCTCCCTATGAATCAAAAGAGCAGTATGGTGTTGGGAACTATTCCAATTTGGCATTTACCCTGAGAAGGTTAAAGGAAAAAATAATAATTTGTAAGGAAAATAATGACATAATCATGCAGGCACATGAGAAGCTAGCAGAGGTAAATGCAATGATACTTCAAAGCTTGTCAGATGTATAGCAATAGGGACCACAACAAATCATCTATGAGTAGGAGGAGAGAACTAATGGGGCATATGGTAGTATATTGCATGGTGATCACAGGTCAAATAGAGATAACACGACCAAAGATGGAAGATTGTTGGACACTCTGGATAGCAAAGGGGATAGACACATGTATTATTCTAGTTCTTATTCAGATAGGCATCATGATCATCATAATTATCATCCTTACAGGAGGAGTGATAGGGGATACTTTCCAGATGATTTTAAGATAGAATAGCCATATACTTTTGATGGAGAGTTGAAGAAACCACATGATGCAAAGGCACGATTGTTGTCATGAGGAAATTATTTAAGCTGGATGACTATTCAGAGAACATGAAAGCTAGAGTGGCTACATTCAGTCTCAAAGTTAAAGCAGACATTTCATGAGAAGATGTGAAAAATTTTAGATGCATCTATGAGGAGGATTTTACTTCGAGTGAGTTTGAGCAACTATTCAAGAAGAAGAATTTGTTAGAGAGATAATTTGATGACAGGGAAAAATAATTTTATGAGCTAAAGATGGGATCCATGATAGATGATGAATACACTAGCAGGCTTTTGGAGTTACTGAGGTATGTGCCTTATCTCACGGGGGAGAAGGCCAATATTGACAGGTTCATTAGTGGATTACCAGTTGCATTCAAAGACAAGATTGATTTTCATGAGCCTAGATCATTGGAGGAGGCCATTCGAAAGCTAAGGCATTGCTATGAGAAATCGAAGCATAGGTCTGAGACTAAGCTAGATTGGAGAGGTAATGTAAATAACAAAGGAAAATGGGACAAGAAATGAGAAAGACCTCGGGATTTAGGTAATAAAGAGAATGCAACACCACTTAATAAGTTCAATGCATCAGATATGGGATAGGGACACCGATCTGAGTAGCAGAATAAGGATCCCATGCCATGTTGGACTTGTGGAGGAGATCATCACAGGAGGGATTTTCCACAGTACTAGAGTGGTTGGACTAAGATATACAGTGTGAAGGAGGCACAAACTGTTGGGGATGTTGGTCAAAGTATTCTAGATATTTATGCAACATTGGATAAAAAAAT
Source organism: Pinus tabuliformis (assembly GCA_031772625.1). Classification (NCBI taxonomy): domain Eukaryota; kingdom Viridiplantae; phylum Streptophyta; class Pinopsida; order Pinales; family Pinaceae; genus Pinus; species Pinus tabuliformis. Next base: position 162,028,056 of record CM062805.1, on the reverse strand, counting down.
AGGCATACTATTAGACATCTATCATTGAGATAGACGGTAAGCTTTGTGATCAAGTTATTTCTATGTTGATTGAACTAGGATCTAATTATAGCTATGTTAGTCCTAACTTGGTGGATAAGTGTGGTTTGAGTAAGGAATTACATGCAAAGTATTGGTTAATGCAAAGTATTGGTTATGCCAAGGAAAATCACCTCAGCTAATATTATAGAAAATTTATCTTTTGCTATCATATCTTTTCCCAAAATATCCACTATTGACCGTTGAGGTATTGATATTGCCTATAGAAACTCCAAATATCACAAAGACCCCTCTATTGTAGATACTGCTTGTTCCAGTTCATCTTCGTTTTTTAAACATATTTCCTTATTTGAGTTAGCACAACTTGTAAATTTTGCCTCTTTAGAAGTCAAATGTCCATAGTGCCAAGATTGTATCAATCTACTTACGCTTGCCGAAATTATAATCCATGCTAACCATCATCCTAGATCTGGCATAGCTCCTCCTTCGACATCTGTTAATCCATGCCCAAATCCCAAATGCTCAGACTTTCCTTTTCCTCATGAGTAGGATGTTGATCATGTACTCATGATGCATGAAATTATTACATTAGAAGGAGAATACCCAAGGCTAATTGAATTTATGTGTCTTATGAGACCTGTTAAGCCCAAATATGGTCAAGGATTCCTTGAGCAAGAAAATGGCCTCATACCAGAATTTAGATTTCACCCAGTCCCTGATGACTACAAAATGCCTGTTGTAATGGAGATGCACAAATTATTTTCTCTTATGGATGGATGCCTGAAGTATGAAATTAGTGAAAAATGGATGAAAGCAATGCTAAATTGGGATCTGTTCACCAATCCCCAGGCAGAAGAATTTGATTGAAATTATACTTCCAAAGAGAAGAGAGAATTAGTTGAAGATTGGAAACATTTTATGGAAGTAAATAATACATGGATATCTTTTTACTCTTGGAAAGATAATGTTTCTCCATTAAATGTTTTTATTGGTTCTACATCAAACACTTCAGCAAATAACCATGCTTGGACTGCATTAGATGGAAGTAAAGTTGAAACTCCATCAACATTTCCTCCATTCAAAGGAATTGTTATTGGAGAAAACTAGAATGCAGCTAAAGCCATCCCACTTGTGCAGAAAGATGACAATGCCCTAGGAATTGATGGTAGAATACAGAAGGCCAGTGAATAGTTGAATTGGACAAATACTGCAACTAAAGGCCTTGAAATTAATGCAGCCAAATCAGCAGAAGTCAGAGAACAGATTGATTTTGTTCAGGTATCAATTAATTATGTAAATAGATGTTTGAATAATGTACAATATGATTCCTTTGTTATTTGCTCATATGCTAAAGAATCTTTATCAAAAACAGAAGGAGTAGAAGATAAATTAGTTGATCATCTCGATTTAACTAAACGTCTTATTTCTGGTCTAGCAAATAAAGTTGAGAAAATGAGTATTTCAAAAACAGAAAGACCAGTTCCTAACTCGTTTCTTATCAAAAGAAATATAAAGATTCAGGATCCTGTGAAGCCCATAAATAGGTTCCCAACATTATTCCCCAAGGAAGTAGCCACATCATCAAAATCAGAGGCTACTAAAAAAGTAACTATTGCATCCTTGTTTAAGGATGGTGAAGAAGAAAAATCACAGAAAGATCCAGATACATAGATCTTTCCCATTTATGAACCTCTTGAGCATAGGTTCAGTAGTTATCCAGCACCTGATATTGAAGGTAAAGGTAAACTTCCTGAAGCCAATACCTTTTTCCCAGAGTCCCACGAAGACTAGAAAATTGAAAACATGAGCGTTGGTCAAATCAGATAAATGATTGATATGATGTACACAGAGTATAAGCTTATGTGTCTGAGATGGAAAAGCAAGATTGATGCTTGCAAGAATATTATTCAGTGTTTTACAGGAACAGTCCTCAGGTGGTGGGAGATAGAGTCATCTCCTAAGTTTATTGCAAAAATTGAAGAAGAAGTTGTTAAAGATGAAAATGGAGATGTCATACATATTCCTGATGGCACGACTTCCGCCAATATGATAGGAGCATTGACATCAATGATCCTAGAACATTGGTGTGGTAAGCAGAGGCTTCTGTCACAAGCTTGCTACTTGCTTCATCTCTTCGCTTATCTTTGATAGCCAACTCCTATTGAACCAGTGGTGAACTCAGGGTGAAACTACTTATAACTTTTTCGCTCTCACAACCTCAACAATGACTTCCTTCGCCTAACAACAACCTTTGCATCCCTTCATTCCTTTGGTGAACTTCTGACGAACTTCCTGCGAACTTCGGATGAAAGCTCAAAGATAACTACTACCACAGCAAACAATATAAATGCACAAGGTATTCAATTGCAGAATGGTATACTCATATTATTTCAGAATGGATTTCAGAATTTTTACAGAGAGATTCTTTATCAGAGATCGACTATCTTTTCATTTATCGAGCTTTATGCTGTTCACAAGGAACGAGCAATACTGAAGGCTACCTGGTGAAAGATAGACTTTGCCTCAGAATATGACTGAACTCATATACAGACTCGATGACTTCTAATATGATTTGGCCACTTTAGGTTCTGACCAGTGCCAAGCACACTGATGTGCAGGCTCCCAAATCACCTAAGGAGTTGAGTTCTTCTCGTGATGCAAGCAGATCAGACTGAAGGTCTGCAGTTGCAGCGCAGGAGAGGTTCTCGACACAATGACTCTCTAAGACTCGATCTGACTCCGAATGCCCCAACAATGAGCCTTACCATCATTATATAAGAAATGAGAGGGGACAAGCATTACTGTACGCACTCAGTAGACTGACTGGAAAGTGGATGGAATCATTGCTTTCGGGTAACGCCAGGGCGACATCCACACAAAGATTCCAGTCCGGAAAAGTAAATCTTACGGAAAGAGATTCCGATAGAACAAAGTGGATGCTTATCAAAGCCCATGAGAAATATAATTCTTCAACTATTTACACAGTGGAGGCTTTATTTCAACAAAGCCCACAAGAAATCTGGTCACAATTAGGTCCTTGTGACTGGACATCAAAAGTACATAATGGATGCTTTTTACGGAAAGCCCATGTGAACCGTCAAATTATTGTCAGATTAGGGAATCTATCTCTTTTATACAACATTTTGTCCCAGGATTTTCTATATATCCTATGGACAATCATAGGGTTTCCTAGGACAAACTGGTATTTTACTTTAGTTAAACCTAGCCACTCTAAATGCTCCCTCATGTATTCTTCGAGTGAGTAGTTTAGATTATCATATGGTGACCATTCACCTTCTGTCATTTCTTTGATAGTTTTGTACATAGGGTGAAAGCATTCTTCAAGCCCCTATTCAATACATAAGTCACAATTATTTTTTCGATATTGCTCGTGCCATAATAGATCCATTGCGGTTTTGCTAACACCATAATCATTCCACCAATCTCTGAACCATTTACATTGCTGATATCCCTGGTAGTGACCAACTGTGCTAAATTTTAGCTTTGTGTAGTGTGTTCCTACTTTGTCATTGACATTGAGGAAATCCCACCAAAGCTGCTTATATCTTGCAAAATCATACACAGTGTCAGGGAAAAGAATGTTTCGATCATTTCTGGGCCAACGAGCAGCAGGCTGTACTGGCCAATGTCCCGGATCATTCCAGAGATCTCTTGTTCTGTAGATACAGATGTATCTTTCGTGTATTCTAGTACTAGGTCCTCCATGGTACCATATGGCGGCAATATCATGAAAATTCTGATCCAAGGCTTGTTGTGCAATCTTGGCATCTCTCCTTGCTTTTTCATATATCATGTCATGAATCCACTTGCTACCTTTAGGGTACACTTTCCTTTCTGGTACAAGGTGTTGGATGTCAATGTGAGGTTGCAATTTGCCATCCAATATTTTTGTATTTATAAGTTGCCAAGTGTGTCTCCAATTTCTTTTGTACTCCTCCCAATCTTGATTGTCTGGGATTGTTCGTAAGACCTCTTGTCTCTGATTCTGGTCCCACTGAGTGTCTATCATCATGACATGATTTCTTTCTTCAATATATTCCATGTTGAGAAAGTTAGGGAGACTGTTTTCTTTTCCATTAATATGCTCAACTTGGAAATCAAAGTTGGCAAAAAGTGCTTGCCACCTGGAAAACTTTGCTTCTCCGGCTTTCTTGATGTCTTTTGTCAATACTTTCTGTAAAGAGGATGCATCAGTTCTTAGTAAAAATGTTTTATTGACAAGATATACCTCAAACTTACTGATACAATTCCATGCTGCCTTGACTTCTTTTTCTATTGTGGAGTAATTCTGTTCGGCTAGATTCCATACTCCAGATGCAAATTGAACAATTTGTTCATTATCTCCAACTTTCTGCTTTAAAATACCTCCCCATCCAACATTGCTTGCATCTGATTCCACAATCTTAAATGCAAGATCATCAACAACATATAAAATAGGCAAAATTTTTAACTTGGCTTTGATGTTCTGTACTGCTTTTGTATGGACATCTGTCCACTCTGGAGGATTTTTCTTCAATCTTTTATTCAGTATCCTTCTATCGCTTACACAATCCTGATAGAAGTTATTGACATAATTGAGGCAACCTAAGAATCTTTGCAGCTGATTCTTATCTATAATGACATCAGGAAATTTATCTGCAAATTCTAATGCATGTTTCTGTAGTGAAATCTGCCCATTGCAAATTGTGTGTCCCAAAAACGTGATTGTGGTATGAAAAACTTCAATATTTTTCTTGCTAAGCACTAAACCATTATGCTTAACTAAGTTCTTGAAGATATTTACATGCTTAAGATGATCCTGAATGTTCTTAGAGAATATCAACACATCATTTATATAGACAATAGGCCAGTCAAAATACTGCTTAAAAATATTGTCCATTACCCTTTGGAATTTTGATGGTGCGTTCTTTAATCCAAAAGGCATCACATTCCACTCATAGTGGCCTGCTGGTATGCTGAAAGAAGTCTTGAATTTATCTTTCTCTGCGATGGCGACTTGCCAAAATCCTGCCTTCAGATCAAACTTAGAAAAAATATTAACTCTTGTTATCCTTCTGATCAAATCTCCTTTATGAGGTATGGGATAGGTATCATATGCTAAGACTGAATTCAAAGGATTTTAATTAATTACTAACCTTGGGATACCTCTGATCTGTTCAGCTCTTTTGTTCACGTAGAGTCCATAACAGTTCCAAGGATTGTCTGATTCTCTAATCAATTTTTTGTTAAGGAGCTGCTGGATCTCTTTCTCACAGAGATCTCTATATTCTTTACTCATAGGAATAGCTCAGCTCTTACAAGGCTTGCCAGCATATCCTTCCTTGTAAGGGAGCTCAACTGTATGCTACTTTCTATGGCAAAAAGCATTGGGCTCTTCAGAGCAACATTCTTCTTCAATTTGCTTTTTCAGCTCTTCAATTTTGCTTCTTACTCGGGGAAGTTTCAACTATTCTTCTATTCCGAGTGTGGTTTTCAGATCTTTCAGATCTGACAATCTTGCTTCAGCTCTGTCCAAATTTTTCACAGTTTGGACCATTGTAGACATTCTGGGATTTGAAATAAAAGGCAATTCAATCTTCTTTCTTGTCCCTTTAGATGTGGGGACTGATATGAAATATCCGGCCTTTCCATTTTTCAATCTTAATGAACCATGAGGTTCGACAGCTGCCAGGAAAACATTTCCAAGAATGCAATCAATAGGAGTATCTGCAACTGCAAATTTTAAATTAATGCAGTGTCGTTCAAAACATAAATATGCTTTGGGCACCCCATACATGAGCTTTTTGTTACCTAGACCCACGACTTTTCTTTCTGTAGCAACCCAGTATTTAGTTGGAATGGTCTTTATATTGAGAATGTTTATATCTACACCTGAATCAATAAGTGCAATCATTTCAAACATTTCTCCTTGAATGAAAATGTTAATCCTAAGATGATGCTGCTGATAGAAGATAGTCATAATCCTCATTTCTTTGAATCTAAAGTTTGGATCATTCATCCCTTCAGCAATTTCAATTTTTTGATCACTGTTGTACTAAGCAAAATCCCATGGGTGGTATTCTTCTTCTCTTATCTCTTCTTTCTTCTTTCCCTTTTGTAATTTTGCAATCTGGGACTCCATAGAAAAATTTTTTGATTTGAGATTTTGAATCTCACGACTCACTTCTCCTAGAGTGAGTGATCTCACTCTGTCAGGTTTCTACTGATTCCTTTGAAATGATTTTTTGTTTCTTTCATATGAACCATCAATAAATAAATACTTTTTACCTGAATCCCTTGAAGTGCTGGATTTTAGCTGGTCCATGAATGCTTCAGTCAGACGATCTTTCATTTCTCCATCTTCCATGGCGCATATCTGGGATAGAATCTTCAATTCATCTTCTTCAGTAGTGGCCATAAGGACTTTTTTTTTTTGGGTTTGAATATTTCCCCTTCTTCATTGGATTCACTATAGCATTCTGAATTAGAATCATAATGAACTTGACAGGCACATTCTTCAGATTCAGAACATAAACACTCTGAAGAATCAGTATCTGAATATTGCTATATATGTGTTTGTAGTTCTTCTGCAGAGGAAGAACTGAAAGAATCATAAGATGATTCTGCAATCTGGCGCTGTTGAGCTAGGTCTCTGATCACAACGTTGGGTAGCATTACGTTTTAGGTGTGTGAGAACCACATTTCATACACTACATTAGTCCTCTTCCTTGCTTCTTGACTTGTTTCCCTTTCTGGGCTTCTGATTTTTTGCCTCTGTTTCTCTTTGAAGCTTTACCTTCTGGACATCTAGAAGAAGTATGTCCGTTTTTTCCACATAGCCAACAAGTAAGCTTATTCCATTTCTCTTGTTTTTGAGAATATAGATGAATATATGAAGGATTGTAATAATTCATTTTTGGAATATATTTATAATATCCTTTTCTTCTTCTGGAGGTTTGGCCTCAGGTTTGCTCAGGATATTTCCTTCTATCCTTTGGATAATTTCTACATTTTTTGTAGAAAGTTTCTTTAAATTTTCTTTCTGTGAATTAGAAGAGGGAGAATCTAAGGCTGAAGAAAATCCTTTGAGAGATATGTTTGCTTCAAGTTCCAGTCATGTCCTAAACAGTGCTGCACTTGAGTATGAAGAACCCCAGCCTTCTGCCCATTGGGAACTACCTGCTATAGCTCCCTCAGAAGTATATAATGATATTTTTGTATTTAATTTAAAAGTTGCTACTAGGATTAGCATCAAAGAGTCTGTGAGTCAAATCCAAGAAAACTTTGATAATATCCTGACCATTTCTATGTTAAATTCGAAAGAGTTATAGGCAGAGGCCAAAAGATTGAAAACAAATTACTTGCATCTAGGATGCATAAGAGTAGCAGTCAACCCTTTGACACACCAAGGGTTAAATACTTATGTGTTAGCCACTGTTCGAGATCTGACACACAATAAGTATATTGATTCCTTAATTGGCGGAATTTTTGCTCCATTGTCTCATGGCCTAGTGTATTTTGACTATTTTCCCAATTTCTCTATTTATACTTTCGATGAAACCATTGACCAGATCCTACAGCTTCAGATCCAAACCACTGGTTTCGATATGCATAAAAAGAGAAATAACATTGCCATCCAGACCAAAGGTTGTTTTCGCCATACCAACACTTGATGGCTAGTCATCCGCCATACTCCTAGTCGTGATTCCAAGTCTAGTGTTGTTGTTCTGAGTGATCCTAAAAATCAGAAAATTGAGCACCAAACAATCATATGGGAAGATATAACATTCCCTGAGCACTGGGTAATAAATAATCCTAAGCCTCTTATGCCAAAGAAAATCACCTCAGCTGATATTATAGAAAATTTATCTTTTTTCTGTCATATCTTTTCCAAGGAGATCCACTATTGACCGCTGAGGTATTGATATCACCTGTAAAAAGTCCAAATATTACAGAGACCCCTCTACTGTAGATACTACTTGTTCCAATTCATCTTCCTTTTGTAAACATATTTCCTTATTTGAGTTAGCACATCTTGTAAATTTTGCCTCTTTAGAAGTCAAATGTCGAGAGTTCCAAGATTGTATCAATATACTTACGCTTACCGAAATTGTAATCCATGCTAACCATAATCCCAAATCTAGCATAGCTCCTCCTTCAACATCTGTTAATCCATGCCCAAATCCCAAATGCTCAGACATTCCTTTTCCTCATGAGCAAGATGCTGATCATGTACTCATGATGCATGAAATTGTTACATTAGAAGGAGAAGACCGAAGGCTAATTGAAATGATGTGTCTTATGAGACCTCCTAAGCCCAAATATGGTCTAGGATTCCTTGAGAAAGAAAATGGCCTCATACCAGAATATAGATTTCACCCAGTCCCTGATGACTACAAAAAGCCTGTTGTAATGGAGATGCACAAATTCTTTTCTCTTATGGATGGATGCCTGAAGTCTGAAATTAGTGCAAAAGGGATGAAAGCAATGCTAAATTGGGATCTGTTCACCAATCCCCAAGAAGAAGAATTTGATATAAATTATACTTCCAAAGAGAAGAGAGAATTAGATGAAGATTGGAAACATTTTATGGAAGTAAATAATACATTGATATCTTTTTACTCTTGGAAAGATAATGTTTCTCCATTAAATGTTTTTACTAGTTCTACGTCAAACACTTCAACAAATAAGCATGCTTGGACTGCATTAGATGGAAGTAAAGTTGAAACTCCATCAACATTTCCTCCATTCAAAGGAATTGTTATTAGAGAAAACCAAAATGTAGCTAAATCCATCCCACTTGTGCAGAAAGATGACAATGCCCTAGGCATTGATGGTAGAATATAGAAGGCCAGTGAACAATTGAATTGGGTAAATACTACAATTAAAGGCCTTGAAATTAATGCAGCCAAATCAGGAGAAGTCAAAGAAAAAATTAATATTGTTCAAGTATCAATTAATGATGTAAATAGATGTTTGAATAATGTACAGTATGATTCCTCTGTTATTCATTCATATGCTAAAGAATCTTTATCAAAAATAGAAGGAGTAGAAGATAAATTAGTTGATCATCTAGATGCAACTAAAAGTCTTGTTTCTGGTCTAGCAAGTAAAGTTGAGAAAATGAGTATTTCAAAAATAGGAAGACTAGTTACTAACTCCTTTCTTGTCAAAATAAATATAAAGATTCGGGATCCTGTGAAGCCCATAAATAGGTTCCCAACATTATTCACCAAGGAAGTAGCCAGATCATTAGAATCAGAGGCTACTGAAAAAGTAACTATTGCATCCTTCTTTGAGGATGGTGAATAAGAAAAAGCATAGAAAGATCCAGATACACAGATGTTTCCCATTTATGAACCTCTTGAGAATAGGTTCAGTAAGTATCGTGCACCTGATATTGAAGGTAAAGGTAAACTTCCTGAAGCCCATACCTTTTTCCCAGAGTCCCACAGAGAGTGGAACATTGACAACATGATCATTGGTCAAATCAGACAAATGATTGATATGATGTACACAGAGTATAAGCTTATGTGTTTGAGAGGGAAAAGCGAGATTGATTCTTGTAGGGCTATTATTCAGTGTTTTACAGGAACACTCCTCAGGTGGTGGGAGACAGAGTCATCTCCTAAGCTTATTGCAAAAATGGAAGAAGAAGTTGTTAAAGATGAAAATGGAGATGTCATACATAATCCTGATGGAACGACTACCAACAATATGATTGGAGCATTGACATCAATGATCCTAGAACATTGGTGTGGTAGCGAGACAGAAATTGTAGATAAAAATGAAGTTATTCTTATGAATCTGAAGTGCCATAAAATGCCCCTGTTTGAAGACTTCCACAGAGATTGGATGCAACGAATCTACGAAGTCAAAGATTCAAAGAACTTGTTGTTGAAACAAGTTTACCTTGTAGCACTGCCATCCAGATTTGTAGATTACATCATATTACAAGAAGTCTCCAATTACCTTTTGAGTCTTATACATGGGGAGAAATCTATGCCCATATTACAAAGATACTGGTAAGTATTTGTACCGGCTCAAAGGTCAATAAATCTCTGGAAAAGTTTTCTAGATTACCAGATAAAAAGTCAATTTGCAGTAAATATGGACTGACAGCAGATGATCCTTTGGTGAAAAGGAGAAAAGTGAAGAAAAGATAAAAAAGAGAATTTAAAAAAACATTCTACAAAAATCGTAGAAATTATCCAAAGGATAGAAGGAAATATCCTAAGCAAACCCGAGGCCAAACCTCCAGAAGAAGAGAAGGATATTATAAATATGTTCCAAAAATGTATTATTACAATCCTTCAGATATTCATCTATATTCTCAAAAACAAGAGAAATGGAATAATCTTACTTGTTGGCTATGTGGAAAAAATGGACAAACTTGTTCCAGATGTCCAGAAGGTGAAGCTTCAAACAGAAACAAAGGCAAAAAATCAAAAGCCTTTGTTCAGAAAGGGAAACAAGTCTAGCAGGAAGGAAGAGGACCAATACAGTGTATGAAATGTGGTTCTCACACACATAAAACATAATGCTGCCCCAATGTTGTGATAAGAGACCTAGCTCAACAACACCAGATTGTAGAATCATCTTATGATTATTTTAGTTCTTCCTCTACAGAAGAACTACAAGCACATATAAAGCAATATTCAGATACTGATTCTCTAGAGTGTTTATCTTCTGAATATGAAGAATGTGCCTGTCAAGTTCATTATGATTCTAATTTAGAATGCTATAGTGAATCTAGTGAAGAAGGGGAAACTTCAAACCCCAAAAAGAAAAAGTCCTTATGGCCGCTACTGAAGAAGATGAATTGAACATTCTATCCAAGATACACTCCATGGAAGATGGAGAAATGAAAAATCACCTGCCTGAAGCTTTCATGGACCAACTAAAATCCAGTGCTTCAAGGGATTCAGGTAAGAAGTCTTTATTTATTGATGCTTCATATGAAAGAAACACAAAATCATTTCAAAGGCATCAAAAGAAACCTGACAGAGTGAGATCAGTCACTCTAGGAGAAGTGAGTCGTGAGACTCACAATCTCAATTCAGAAATTCCTTCTATGAAGTTCCAAATTGCATAATTAAAAAAGGGAAAGCAGAAAGAAGAGATAAGAGAAGAAGAAGAACACCCATGGGATTCTGCTCAGTACAGCAGTAATCAAAAAATTGAAATTGATGAAGGGATGAAGGATCCAAACTTTGGATTCAAAGAAATGAGGATTATGACTTTCTCCTATCAGCAGCATCATGTTAGGATTAACATCTGCATTCAAGGAGAAATGTTTGAAATGATTGCACTTATTGATTCAGGTGTAGATATAAACATTCTAAATATAAAGACCATTCCAGCTAAATACTGGGTTGCTACAGAAAGAAAAGTCGTGGGTCTAGGTAACAAAAATCTCATGTATGAGGTACCCAAAGCATCTTTATGTTTTGAATGACACTGCATTAACTTAAAATTTACAGTTGCAGATATTCCTGTTGATTGCATTCGTGGAAATGTTTTCCTGGCAGCTGTCGAACCTCATGGTTCATTGAGATTGAAAAATGGAAAGGCTGGATATTTCATATCAGTCCCCACATCTAAAGGGACAAGAAAGAAGATTGAATTGCCTTATATTTCGAATCCGAGAATGTCTACAATGGTCCAAACTATGCAAAATTTGGATAGAGCCAAAGCAAGATTGTGAGATCTGAAAGATCTGAAAAACACATTCAGAATAGAAGAATAGCTCAAACTTCCCCAAGTAAGAAGAAAAATTGAAGAGCTGAAAAAGAAAATTGAAGAATGCTGCTCTGAAGAGCCCAATGCTTTTTGGCATAGAAAGTAGCATACAGTTGAGCTCCCTTACAAGGAAGGATATGTTGGCAAGCCTTGTAAGAGCCAAACTATTCCTATGAGTAAAGAATATAGAGATCTCTGTGAGAAAGAGATCCAGCAGCTCCTTAACAGAAAATTGATTAGAGAATCAGACAGTCCTTGAAACTGTTACGGATTCTACATGAACAAAAGAACTGAATAGATCAGAGGTATCCCAAGGTTAGTAATTAATTACAAGCCTTTGAATTCAGTCTTAGTAGATGATACCTATCCCATACCCCATAAAGGAGATTTGATCAGAAGAATAGCAGGAGCTAAGATTTTTTCTAAATTTGATCTGAAGGCAGGATTTTGGCAAGTCGCCATCACAGAGAAAGATAAATTCAAGACTGCTTTCAGCATACCAGCAGGCCACTATGAGTGGAATGTGATGCCTTTTGGATTGAAGAACTCACCGTCAAAATTCCAAAAGGTAATGGACAATATTTTTAAGACGTATTTTGACTGGCTTATTGTATATATAGATGATGTGTTGATATTCTCTAAGAACATTCAGGATCATCTTAAGCATGTAAATATCTTCAAGAACTTAGTTAAGCATAATGGTATAGTGCTTAGCAAGAAAAATATTGAAGTTTTTCAGACCACAATCAGGTTTTTGGGACACACAATCTCTAATGGGCAGATTTCATTGCAGAAACATGCATTAGAATTTGCAGATAAATTTCCTATTGTCATTATAGATAAGAATCAACTGCAAAGATTCTTAGGCTGCCTCAATTATGTCAGTAACGTCTATCATGATTGTGCAAGTGACAGAAGGATATTGTGTAAAAGATTGAAGAAAAATCCTCCAAAGTGGACAGATGTCCATACAAAAGCAGTATAGAACATCAAAGCCAAGGTAAAAACTTTACCTATTTTATATGTTGTTGATGATCTTGCATTTAAGATTGTGGAATCAGATGCATGCAATGTTGGATGGGGAGGTATTTTAAAGCAGAAAGTTGGAGATAATAAACAAATTGTTCAATTTTCATCTAGAGTATGGAATCCGGCTGAATAGAATTACTCCACGATAGAAAAATAAGTCAAGGTAGCATGGAATTGTATCAGTAAGTTTGAGGTATATCTTGTCAATAATTTTTTTTTACTAAGAACTGATGCATCCGCTTTGCAGAAAGTATTGACAAAAGACATCAAGAAAGCTGGAGAAGCAAAGTTTGACAGGTGGCAAGCACTTTTTGCCAACTTTGATTTCCAAGTTGAGCATATTATAGGAAAAGAAAACAGTCTCCCTGACTTTCACAACAGGGAATATATTGAAGAAAGAAATCATGTCATGATGATAGTCACTGAGTGGGACCAAAATCAAAGACAAGAGGTCTTACAAACAATCCCAGGTAATCAAGATTGGGAGGAGTACAAAAGAAATTGGAGACCCACTTGGCAGCTTATAAATACAAAAATATTGGATGCCAACTTGCAACCTCACACTGACATCCAACACCTTGTACTAGAAAGGAAAGTGTACCCTAAAGGTAGCAAGTGGATTCATGACATGATATATGAAAAAGCAAGGAGAGGTGCCAAGATTGCACAACAAGCCTTGGAACAGAATTTTCATGATATTGGCGCCATATGGTACCATGGAGGACCCAGTACTGGCATACATGAAAGATACATCTATATCTACAGAACAAGAGATCTTTGGAATGAGCTAGGACATTGGCCAGCACAGCCTGCTGCTCGTTGGCCCAGAAATGATCCAAAGATTATTTTCCTTGACACTGTGTATGATTTTGCAGGATATAAGTAGCTTTGGTGGGATTTCCTCAATGTCAATGAAAAAGTAGGAACACACTACATAAAGCTAAAATTTAGCACAGTTGGTCACTACCAAGGATATCAGCAATGTAAATCGTTCAGAGATTGGTGGAATAATTATGGTGTTAGTAGAACTACAATGGATCCAGTATGGCATGAGCAATATCGCAAAAATCATTGTGACTTATGTATTGAACGAGGGCTTGAAGAATGCTTTCACCCTATGTACAAAACTATCAAAGAAATGATAGAAGGTGAATGGTCACCATCTCATAATCTAAACTACTCACTCGAAGAATACATGAGGGAACATTTAGAGTGGCGAGTTTTAGCAAAAGTAAAATACCAATTCGTCCTAGCAAAACCTATGATTGTCCACAGGATATATACAAAATCCTGGGATGAAATGTTGTATAAAAGAGATAGATTCTGTGATTTGACAATAATTTGATGGTTCACATGGGCTTTCCATAAAAAGCATCCATTATGTACTTTTGATGTCCAGTCACAAGGACTGAATTGTGACCAGATTTCCCATGGGCTTTGCTGTAATAAAGCCTCCACTGTGTAAATAGTTGAAGCATTATATTTCCCATGGGCTTTTATAAGCATCCACTTTGTTATGTAGGAATCTCTTTCTGTAATATTTACTTTTCCGGACTGGAATCATTGTGCGAATGTCGCCCTAGTGTTACCCTAAAGCAATGATTCCATCCACTTTCCAGTCAGTCTATTGAGGGCCTACAGTAATGCTTGTCCCCTCTCATTTCTTATATAATGAGGATAAGGCTCATTGTTTGGGCATTCGAAGCTAGATCGAGTCTTATAGGGTCATTGTGTCGAGAACCTCTCCTGCTTTGCAACTGCGGATCTTTAGTATGATATGCTTGGATCACGAGAAGAACTCAAGTCCTTAGGTGATTTGGGAGCTTGCGCATCACTGTGCTCAGCACTGTTGAGAACCTAAAGTGGCCGAATCATATTAGAAGTCATCGAGTTTGTATATGAGTTTACTCATATTTTGAGGCAGAGTCTATCTTTCGCTAGGTAGCCTTCGGTATTGCTCGTTCCTTGCGAAGATCATAAAGCCTGATAAATGCGAAGATAGTTGATCTCTTATAAATAATCTCTCTGTAAAAATTTTGAAATCCATTCTGAAAGAATATGAGTATACCATTCCACAATTGAATACCTTGCACATTTATATTGTCTGCCGTGGTAGTAGTTATCTTTGAGCTTTCATCCGAAGTTTGCAGGAAGTTCGTTAGAAGTTCACCAAAGGAACGAAGGGACACCAAGGCCATTGTTGAGGCCGTGAGAGCGAAAAATTTCTGAGTAGGTTCACGCTCAGTGAATTCACCACTGGTTCACCAGGAGTTGGGCTATCAAGGATAAGTGAAGAGACACAGCAAGTAGCAAGCTTGTGACAGAATCCTCTGCTTAAAATTGGTATCAGAGCTAGTAACATCTGGTTCAGAAGGTTGGTATTCTAAATCTAAAACTCATATAGAATGGATTCATTCCAGGAATCAGTTTCTTTCCGTGAATTAGAAGAGAGAGAATCTAAGGCTGAAGAAAACCTTTTGAGAGATATGTTTGCTTCAAGTTCCGGTCATGTCCTAAACAGTGTTGAACTTGAGTATGAAGAACTCAAGCCTTCTGCCCATTGGAAACTACCTGCTATAGCTCCCTTAGAAGTATATAATGATATTTCTATATTTCATTTAAAAGATGCTACTAGGATTAGCATCAAAGAGTCTGTGAGTCAAATCCAAGAAAACTCTAATAATATCCAGACCATTTCTCTGTTAAATCCAAAAGAGTTACAGACAGAGGCCAAAAGATTGAAAATAAATTACTTGCATCCAAGATGCATAAGAGTAGGTGTCAACCCTTTGACACACCAAGGGTTAAATACTTATGTGTTAGCCACTATCTGAGATCTGACACACAATAAGTATATTGATTCCTTAATTGGCAGAATTGTTGCTCCACCGTCTCATTGCCTAGTCTATTTTGAATATTTTCCCAATTTCTCTATTTATACTTTGATGAAACCATTGACCAGATCCTACGGCTTCAGATCCAAATGACTGGTTTCCATATACGTAAAAAGAGAGATAACATTGCCATCCAGACCAAAGGCTGTTTTTGCCATACCAACACTTTATGGCCAGCCATATGCCATACTCCTAGATGTGATTCCAAGTCTAGTGTTGTTGTTCTGACTGATCTTAAAAGTCAGAAAATAGAGCACAAAAAAATCAGATGGGAAGATCTGACATTCCCTGAGCACTGGGTACTAAATAATCCTAAGCCTCTTATGCCAAAGAAAATCACCTCAACTGATATTACAGAAAATGTATCTTCTGTTGTCATATCTTTTCCAAGAAGATCAACTATTGACCGTCGAGGTATTGATATCGCTTGTAAAAAGTCCAAATATTATAGAGACCCCTCTACTATAGATACTGCTTGTTCCAGTTCATCTTCCTTTTGTAAACATATTTCCTTATTTGAGTTAGCACAAC
The DNA here is from genome assembly GCA_031772625.1 of Pinus tabuliformis. Classification (NCBI taxonomy): domain Eukaryota; kingdom Viridiplantae; phylum Streptophyta; class Pinopsida; order Pinales; family Pinaceae; genus Pinus; species Pinus tabuliformis. Next base: position 162,011,842 of record CM062805.1, on the reverse strand, counting down.
TTGTAAATTTTGCCTCTTTAGAAGTCAAATGTCCAGAGTGCCAAGATTGTATCAATCTACTTATGCTTGCCGAAATTGTAATCCATGCCAACCATAATCCCAGATCTGGCATAGCTCCTCCTTCGACATCTGTTAATCCATGCCCAAATCCCAAATGCTCAGACATTCCTTTTCCTCATGAGCAGGATGTTGATCATGTACTTATGATGCATGAAATTGTTACATTAGAAGGAGAAGACCCAAGGCTAACTAAAATGATGTGTCTTATGAGACCTGCTAAGCCCAAATATGGTCTAGGATTCCTTGAGCAAGCAAATGGCCTCATACCAGAATGTGGATTTCGTCCAATCCCTGATGACTGCAAAAATCCTATTGTAATGGAGATGCAAAAATTCTTTTCTCTTATGGATGGATCCCTGAAGTCTGAAATTAGTGCAAAATGGCTGAAAGCAATGCTAAATTGGGATCTATTCGCCAATCCCCAAGCAGAAGAATTTGATAGAAATTATACTCCCAAAGAGAAGAGAGAATTAGCTGAAGGTTGGAAACATTTTATGGAAGTAAATAATACATGGATATCTTTTTACTCTTGGAAAGACAATGTTTCTCCATTAAATGTTTTTACTGGTTCTACATCAAACACTCCAGCAAATAAGCATGATTGGACTACATTAGATGGAAGTAAAGTTGAAACTCCATCAACATTTCCTCCATTCAAAGGAAATGTTATTGGAGAAAACTAGAATGCAGCTAAAGCCATCCCACTTTGTGCAGAACGATGACAATGCCCTAGGTATTGATGGTAGAATACAGAAGGCCAGTGAATACTTGAATTGGATAAATACTGCAATTAAAGGCCTTGAAATTAATGCAGCCAAATCAACAGAAGTCAGAGAAGAAATTGATATTGTTCAAGTATCAATTAATGATGTAAATAGATATTTGAATAATGTACAGTATGATTCCTCTGTTATTCGTTCATATGCTAAAGAATCTTTATCAAAAATAGGAGTAGAAGATAAATTAGTTGATCATCTGGATGCAACTAAAAGTCTTTTTTCTGGTCTAGCAAGTAAAGTTGAGGAAATGAGTATTTCAAAAACAGAAAGACCAGTTCCTAACTCCTTTCTTGTCAAAAGAAATATAAAGATTCAGGATCCTGTGAAGCCCATAAACAGGTTCCCAGCATTATTCCCCAAGGAAGTAGCCACATCATCAGAATCAGAGGCTACTGAAAAAGTAACTATTGCATCCTTGTTTAAGGATGATGAAGAAGAAAAAGCATGGAGAGATCGGGATACACAGATCTTTCCCATTTATGAACCTCTTGAGCATAGGTTCAGTAAGTATCTAGCACCTGATATTGAAGGTAAAGGTAAACTTCCTAAAGCCCATTTCTTTTTCCCAGAGTCCCACAGAGAGTGGAACATTGACTACATGAGCGTTGGTCAAATCAAACAAATGATTGATATGATGTACATAGAGTATAAGCTTATGTGTCTAAGAGTGAAAAGCGAGATTGATGCTTGCAGGACTATTATTCAGTGGTTTATAGGAACACTCCTCAGGTGGTGGGAGGCAGAGTCATCTCTTAAGCTTATTGCAAAAATGGAAGAAGAAGTTCTTAAATATGAAAATGGAGATGTCATACATAATCCTGATGGCACGACTACCAACAATATGATAGGAGCATTGAAATCAATGATCCGAGAACATTGGTGTGGTAGCAAAACAGAAATTGCAGATAAAAATGAAGTTATTCTTATGAATCTGAAGTGCCATAAAATGTCCCAGTTTGAAGACTTCCACAGAGATTGGATGCAACAAATCTACGAAGTCAAAGATTCAAAGAACTTGTTGTGGAAATAAGTTTACCTTGTAGCACTGCCATCCAGATTTGTAGATTACATCAGATTACAAGAAGTCTTCCAATTACCTTTTGAGTCTTACAAATCTATGCCCATATTACAAAGACACTGGTAAGTCTTTTTACCAGCTCAAAAGTCAATAAATCTCTGGAAAAGCTTTCCATATTACCAAATAAAAAGTCCATTTGCAGTAAATATGGACTGACAGCAGATGATCCTTTTGTGAAAAGGAGAAAAGTGAAGAAAAGAGAAAAAAGAGAATTTAAAGAAACATTCTACAAAAATCATAGAAATTATCCAAAGGATAGAAGGAAATATCCGAAGCAAACCCGAGGCCAAACATCTAGAAGAAGAAAAGGATATTATAAATATTTTCCAAAAACGCATTATTACAATCCTTCAAATATTCATCTATTTTCTCAAAAACAAGAGAAATGGAATAAGCTTACTTGTTGGCTATGTGGACAAAATGGACATACTTCTTCCAGATGTCCAGAAGGTGAAGCTTCAAAGAGAAACAGAGGAAAAAAAATCAGAAGCCTTTGTTCAGAAAGGGAAACAAGTCAAGAAGGAAGGAAGAGGACCATTGCAGTGTATGAAACGTGGTTCTCACACACATAAAACAAAACGCTGCCCCAATGTTGTGATCAGAGACCTAGCTCAGTAGCACCAGATTGCAGAAACATCTTATGATTATTTCAGTTCTTCCTCTGCAGAATAACTACAAGCAGATATACAACAATATTTAGATACTGATTCTTTATAGTGTTTATGTTTTCAATTTGAAGAATGTGCCTCTCAAGTTCACTATGATTCTGATTCAGAATGCTATAGTGAATCCAATGAAGAAGGGGAAAACTTCAAACCCCAAAGAGAAAAATTCCTTATGGCTGCTACTAAAGAAGATGAATTGAAGATTCTATCCCAGATATGCACCATGGAAGATGGAGAAATGAAAAATTGCCTAACTGAAGCATTCATGGACCAGCTAAAATCCAGTGCTTCAAGAGATTCAGGTAAGAAGTCTTTATTTATTGATGCTTCATATAAAAGAAACACAAAATCATTTCAAAGGCATCAATAGAAACCTGACAGATTGAGATCACTCACTTTAGGAGACGTGAGTGATCTCACTCTCTCAGGTTTCTGTTGATACCTTTGAAATGATTTTGTGTTTCTTTCATATGAAGCATCAATAAATAAAAAGCATAAATGGAAATCGTTATTATAAAGTAAATAGATATTGATATTATAAAGTAAATCGATATTGATATTACAAAGTAGAAAGTGACTCTAAAATAGTATAAATCAAAATGTTCAATCAAGTAATATATTTATTTTTAATTAAAAATTCAAAAAATTATTTTTTCTATATTTTTATAAAATATAAAATTATAATAAACAATTTTGATACACCTTTCTTAACTTTTTTCCATTTATTCCATGTTAAGATGTGGAAATCATTATTATAAAGTAAATAGATATTGATAATATAAAGTAAATTGACATTGATATTATAAAGTAGAAAGTGACTCCAAAATAGTATAGATCAAAATGCTGAAGCAGCTAATATATTTATTTTTAATTAAAAAGTCAAAAGAAATAAAAGCTTTTGATTTTTTTAATACATAAAAGATTTTATATAAAAATAGTTTCGTAATACTTTTACATTATTATATTACATTATAGATGTTTATGATAAAATTTATCTGAAAAGTAAACATGGTGATGATGGGAGTTAGCATGAAGGTATTGCTTAGTGTGAGTTTTTTTTGTGATAAACTTATAAGAAAAGTGAACCATTAGAGAGAGACGAGTAACAACGACATCCAGGAAGGGTAGGGATGAGTGCTCTTCCAATTCCATTGTAAATTGGATATGTGAGGAAACATTGTTGAGGTGATGAAGAAAAGCTTGGAGGGATGGAAGCTTATGAGGCCACACTACAAAAGTGTCATAAACAAACTTGTATCAACATTTCGGTTTCTGATGCCAAGAATTAAGGACCGTAGAATCGAAATCCTCCATAAAGATATTTGCCACAACCAAACATACAGAATACCCCATTGTCATTCTTTTGGTATGTTCATAGAAATACCATTGTAGGAGAAGAAGGTAGAGGATAGACAAATTTTAATAAGGTTAAGGGTTTCAGGATCGACCAACTTGGATATTAATTCTAAAGCTTCAGGAACAAGGATTTTGGTAAAGAGGGAGACGACATCAAAGCTGATGAAGATGTCATTGAGGTCAAGATGAATGGATTTGGCATTTTGGATGAAGTGGGGGGAATCTTTAATGAAAGAATAAGATGTACCAAGAAAGGGTTGAAGCTTGGTGGCTAGGAAGCAAGAGAGCACATGAGTGGGGGCTCCATTAGCACTCACTATGGGTCTTAAGGGGATATCCTTTTTATGAATCATTAATTGCCCATAGATTTTAGGGGTCATAGGATGTTGAGGGATGAGCCGCTTCTCAGTAAGAGGATCAAGAAGAAGAAGAGAAATCACTCTTTTTATATGTCCTAACACTTATTTCACCCAAATTTAGGAGATAAAAAGCCTCATATCCTTGAAAAAATTCTACTTCAAAATCAAATGCATTGTCTGTGACTACGCCTATGGTGGTCATATAAATAAACAACAAAGAAAATACTCAAAGATTACATAATGGCTTTAGATCCCAACTGGACATGATGATCTTCACATAATGGATTTGGTCTATTTTGCATGCCACAATACTTGGGATTCAAGCACAAGTTACTCAAGATGTTGCATAACATATTCATTGTTTGTGCTCTTTAAATATCTTCTCTTCCTTTAAGCACATCCTATTCTCTAGATGGAATGTAAACTCAAATCTATTATAGAGTAAAAATTGAACCTATCAATCATGCAATTGGCACAATTATAAATCTTTTACAAGCAAGATATATTTTGTTCACACATAGCAGACTATTTTATATGTGGAAAGTCCTCATCAACAACTATATTCCCATTATAGTACGATACGTTGAAGAATATTATCCTCATGATTCCAACAAGAAGAAATATCATTGACATATAGGGTTCTTGTCCCTTTCTTAACCAATGGAGAAGAATGAAGTACAAAGTAAACAATTTATTTATGGAGGTGCAACAACTCCATCTCTATATGAAAGTGGTCAATGGCTTCTTATGCATGTATTAACAAAACGTTCATTTGATGTGCATTTTTTTCTTATGTGCCACCAAATTCGCACTCTAATGTTATGAGTGGCACATTCCATAGTTTCTTATTAAATGGTTTACGCATCCTTTGTTGCTTTCCTATTTTTGTTGAAACACTACATACTAATTTTTCAAACTGCAATGTTGTGCTCTGCAGAATTATTGTGTATACAAGGCAATGATGATATTAGCCAAGGGAAAAAACACTGAAAATTTGTTAGATTTGTGCAGGGGAAATATTTCATGGAGCCCCTGAAGTTCAAAAGGTGTAAGAAATTATATTTCTATCGTGATTTATAAACATAATTGGTAAATAGGCAACACAATTCAATTTAGAGTAAATAACTCACAGAAATTATTGTTTGTCACTATTACCTTTAGCTTGTAGAAACTCACCAGATGGAATCCTAACTCTATATAGAGGCCCACTCCAAGGGATTGCACAAGGCTACTTGGAAATCCATTTGAAGATCATCATTTTTGAAACTTCAACCAGCTACTGTGCACGGAGGTAGAGGACGCCCATGAATCGCCAAATCTCCCAACACTCATGACACTAAATCCCGTAAGCCTCACCTAGCTCACACCCTCTCAAAGGTTATGCTTTTGCAAAGGTTTATTACTCAAAGTACTTCATAGAGATTGTCTAAGTAGATAACCCATGAAGATTGTTCAAATATGCAAGAGAAATCTAAGCAAGGTTTCCTTATGGGGCATAGGCTAAGCTGTATCTAAAGCACCTTGCTTCTTGCAATCTTTTTTAGAAATTGTGTTGAATATTTTGTCATCTAATTTGTTGGAAATTCAAACGTCCAATTTGCTGGAAATTCAAACCTCCAACTCTATCAAGAAATTTTGCAATCCCTGCAATTGATAAATGTACCCTAGGCATTTCAACCTATTTTAAATTGACCTGTGATGCTCAAAATTGCAAATTGAACAATGTATAATTCAGAATATGCAATTCTATCAATCATAGGATTCCCGTGAAATGAGGGCAATTTAGTTAGCCATATTACACTGTATTATGTAGGTTCTATATTTATAAAGGTAGGCACAAAATTAAAATGGGTAGCCCCAATTTTGGTGCTACTAAGACTATCAAAAATAAATGCTTTGCAAAAATGTACACAACCACAATGGAAATTTTGAGTTTCAAGTTACTCAAGCTGGATTGTGGCTCGATAAATAGTATTCACGATGACTGGTGCAACTTCCAAGATTATCACGCGTAGTTGAGATACTAACAAGGACACAAGCCAGAGTCGAATTGTGGTTCAATAAAGAGTATTCATGATGACTAGTGCAACTTCCAAGATTATTACGTGTAGTTGAGATCCTGACATGGACACAAGCTAGAGTTGTTTGTGTGGTTAGGAAAATAGTTGTGAAATGGATGGAATTGGGGCTGAGTAGCAACCGTCATCCAATTCAAATCAAAAAATAATCATAACCCAATCATCTAACAAAATACCAAATGGAACAGATTATGCCACGAAGGTAGTGAAGAAAGGTCTTTGTAGAGGGGAATGCCTTACGACATAAATATTTATAAGCTTAACTTTAACGATTTTGATTCCGTGCTTGTAAATATTTGTAAGGTTTTAAATTACAAGTGTATTTGTAAATTGGCTTGATATACGCACTCCAATCCTACTCCAATCCTCGAACTGAAAATGAACCTAATTTTGTAATATCACAATAATTTCTCAATATCATAAAATTATATTGTTATGAAACCAACTCAAGAAAAGATAGAAAAGATAGATCAACGCCTTAGAATTCAACCTCTTCGAGGGGGCAACCTCCTTTACATTACATAAATGAACAATTATTGGATGATACAAATGACAAAACCTCCTTTCTATATATAGGAGTCTAAGGAGTCACAATATAATCCAGCTGACCTAACAATAATAATATAAAGCCACAAAAATAACAATAGAGGGATTCTATGGGGCACAGGAATAACAATATGGGGTTAATAGGGGCACAACAATATAAATAAGGGGTATAACTACAATAGTAATGGGGTAATCACTAGTATTATAGGGACCCAACATTCCCCTCTCCTTCAAAAAAAGTGTTTTCCTCAACGCTTGAGTAGTTCTGGATACTTCTGCATAAAATTCTCATCCTCCCATGTGGAATCTTCAGCGGATAAGTTCTTCCACTTGATAAGATACTCTGAAATTGATCGATTTCGTAGCTGTCGAGTTCTTGTTTCTGTGACTGCTTCCGGTTCCAATATAATTTTTCCTTCCTCATCAAGTTCTGGCAATATTGTTTGAATTGGGAGCTTGTCACCTATAACCTTCTTTAAACATGAAACATGGAAAATTGGGTGCAATCGAGAAGCTGCAGGAAGCTCCAATTTGTATGCCATAGTACCAATCTTTTGCAACACCTTGTACGGACCATAATACTTTGGTGATAATTTATTATCCTTCTTAGCTTGCTTTAGGGACATTTGCTTATATGGTTGTAGCCGTAGGAATACCCAATCACCTACATCAAAACTTCTTTCACTGCGATGTTGATCTTCCTGTTGTTTCATTCTATTTTGTGCCAACACGAGGTTATCCTTTAAGAGTTGGAGGACTTGTTGTTGATGTTCGATGTGATGTTCCACTGCCTGAACCTTAGAATTTTCTCTTAAATATGATGTGATGGATGGTGGTTGATACCCATAAAGTGCCATAAATGGGGTCATTTTTGTTGCTGTATGGAAGGAAGTGTTATACCACCATTCAGCCAGAGGCAACCATTTGACCCATTGTGTCTGTTTATCAGATACAAAGCAACGAAGATATCCTTCCAAACATTTGTTTACTATCTCAGTTTTCCCATCAGATTGAGGATGATAAGATGAGCTATGAGCTAACTGAGTACCAAGACAAGAAAATAATTCTGTCCAAAAATTTCCAGTGAAAATGGGATCTCTGTCACTTACAATAATCTTTGGGTTTCCATGTAGCTTTTGAACTGTTTCCATAAATGCAGTAGAAACTGTACTGGCTTTAAATGGATGTGATAATGCACAAAAGTGTGCATACTTGGTAAGTCTGTCAACTACCACCATGATGACACTCTTTCCCTCAGACTTGGGTAAACCTGTGATAAAATCCATTGAAACCTCCTCCCAACGTTGGCTTGGAATGGATAAAGGTTGTAATAGACCCGGTGTCTTAATTGTTTCAACTTTATTTTGTTGGCAAACCAAACATTCTGCCACAAACTTTTGAATATCTGATTTAAGGCCATCCCAAAAAAATTCCTTCTTAACCCTGTGGTAAGTTTTTAAAAATCCTGAGTGCCCTCCTAAGGGAGAAGTGTGCAATTCCATAAGAATCTTTTGTTTTAGCTGGGAATTCTTACAGAGGTATAAGCGATCTTTGTACCATAACGAATCATTTTTCCAGCTAAATGTATCAGAAGTACTGGAATCTTGTTGTAGCTTTCGAATAAGTGCCCACACTTCTTCGTCATTCTTCCATTCCTCCCTTGCTTCGTTTATCCAATCTGGTTGGATAATAGAAATGGCACACAACAATGCTTCCACATCCTCATCCTTTCTTGAGAGTGCATCTGCCACCACATTTTGCTTCCTTTTTTTGTAGATGATTTCAAAGTCATAACCCAACATCTTTGTGACCCACTTTTGTTGCTCTTCAGAGGATAATCTTTGTTCTAAAAAGTATTTAAGGCTATCATGATCCGTTTTTACCTTGAAGTGTCTTCCCATTAGGTAGGGTCGCCATTTCTTAAGTGCATGGAGTATTGCCAACATTTCCTTCTCATAAATAGCTTTGCTTAAAAACTTTCCCTTGATTGGACGACTTTCAAAAGCAATGGGTCTTTCATCTTGCATTAGAACAGCACCAATTCCATTTCCTGAAGCATCACATTCCACAATAAAGGTTTTTGTGAAGTCCGGTGTAGCTAAGACCGGTGCTTGGCACATTGCCTCTTTAAGATGTTCAAAGGCCTTTGTTGCTTCCGGAGTCCATGAAAATGAATCTTTCTTCAATAATGTTGTTAGAGGTGCTGCTATTCTCCCATAATTCTTAACAAACTTGCGATAATACCCTGTCAACCCAAGAAATCCTCGCAGATGCTTTATGGATGTGGGGATTTTCCATTCCTTAATGGCTTTAATTTTTCTAGGGTCTACCTTAACTCCTTCATGAGATACAATATGACCCAAATATTCCACCTCCTGGACTCCAAAGAAACATTTGGATCTTTTTGCATATAATTGTTTCTCCTCCAATAGTTGTAGCACCCTGTCAACATGTTCAACATGATCCTTCCAAGACTTGCTGTAGATTAGTATATCATCAAAAAATACTAACACAAATTTTCTAAGGAATGGTTTGAAAATTGAATTCATCAAACCTTGAAATGTTGAAGGTGCATTGGTAAGGCCAAAAGGCATGACCAAAAATTCATAATGACCCTCATGAGTTCTAAATGCCATTTTCGGAATGTCTTCAATCTTCATTCTGATTTGATGATATCCCTAACGAAGATCCAACTTGGTGAAGTAAATTGATCCATGCAATTCATCCAGTAATTCATCAATAACAGGAATGGGGAACTTATCTTTAATAGTGAGCTTGTTGAGCTCCCTATAATCTGGACACATGCGCCATGATCCATCCTTCTTGTGCACCAATACTACTGGAGCTGAGAAAGAACTTTGACTTGGTTGAATTATACCAGCCTCTAGCATTTCTGCAACCATACGTTCAATTTCACTTTTTTGGACATAGGGATATCTGTACGGCCTGATGTTTGGAGGAACACTTCCTGGAATCAGATGAATAGCATGATCATGATCACGCATAGGTGGGAGACCCTTGGGAGTCTCAAATACCTTGGAATGATTGTCCAGGACTTTTTGGAGATCTGGAGAAATAGATGATTCCAATGTGGAAACATCTAGCGAACATAATTGTGCAATTACACCTCTTTGCTCCTTTTTTAGAAGCTTTGTCATGCCATTAGAGCTGATTATCTTTCCTGGTTTCCCTGCAATACCCCTTAATTCAACTTCCTTTCCTTCCGTAGAAAATTTGATGAAAAGTTCTTGAAAATTAAAAGCTATTGTACCCAAGGATTGTAGCCATTGGACTCCTAGTACAACATCCACACCTCCCATTGGAATGGAAAGCATTGGGCTAGTCAATACATATTCTCCCATGGATAGCTTGATATTATGGCACTTTCCAGAGAAATTTATTGTTCCTCCATTTGCAATCATCACTTGACACTCTGGTGCTGGATATAGGAAGCAATTCAATTCTTTTGCTACCTTACAATGAATAAAATTGTGGGTGCTTCCTGAATCAATCAACACTATTACCTTTTTCTTCTTGATTTGTCCTTCTATCTTGATGGTTTGAGGAGTGGTAATTCCTACCAATGCATTACAAGATATGGTCGGATTTATTTGTTCTTCATCTAGGCTTTGTTCCTGGAGTATATCTTCTTCTTTTGACCTTTCTTGCTCCTTTTCTTCTTCCTCTTCACAATCTATGTAGAATAATTTCTTCTCAGCACACTTATGACCTTTAGTGTATTTGCTATCACAACTGTAACAAAGCCCTTTTGCTCTTTTTTCTTCCAATTGTTGTGGTGTCAACCTTATAGGTTGTGGAAGACTAGGGGCAACAACACTTCCGTCTTTATAGTTGTGAGTGGTATGCTTCCTGGTTGCCATAATTTTGCTTTCCATTTTTCTTGCTAACCTGAATGCCTTCTCTAATGAATCAGGTTCCCAAAGGCGAACATCATGTTGGATATTATCCTTTAAAGACCCTATGAACACATCAATCCTATGCTCCTCTGGAATATCTTTTACCCTTATGTTCAATTTTTGGAACTCCTCAATGTGCTCCATTACTGAACCCTTTTGTTTGAGACTTATCAATTGGCTAAAAAAAGTGTTGCTTTTTGTATCTTCATAATGTGCTATCAATTCTTCCGTAAAAATTGCCCAAGTGATAAATTGTTTACGAGAGCAAAGCCATTGATACCATACAAACTGATTTGGTTCCAAATATATAGTTGCCATACGTACCTTTTGTGCGTTTTGCACATTATTGAGATCGAAGAATTGCTCCATCTGTAATATCCATGTGGCGGGATCCTTGCCATCAAACTTCCTCATATCGATTTTTGGAATATGGTGATTCTTCGATCCAACATTAGCTTCTATGGAATCATGATTAACATTTCTTTTGTTCTCATCATGAGTTTCCTTTACTACCTTTTCACCATTAGTGACCCTTTCTTGTAGCAACTTCTTCAATTCTTCCATGTCTGTCTTCAAATCTATCTTCAAATCTGCCATGTCTCTCTTCAAATCTGTCTTCGAATCATCCATCTTAGCTTCCATGCCCTTTATCTTAGATTCCATGCCACTTATCTTAGCTTCTGTCAGCTTTTGTGAGCGTGACATTTGTTGCACTTGTTCTTGTAATTTTGATATATCATGTAGCATTTCTTCCTCTTCTTCATGAGTCATGCTAGAGCTTTCAGGTTCCTTACTAGGTGTTTGCATTTTCTTTCCTCGGGGCATCAGTTACTGATAATAATGCTTTACTATGCCCTTTGAATTCCGTTAAACCAAGCTTACACAAAAATTTTAAAAAAACTACACACCTTTTTTCACTTTATAGAAGCCTGATTTTGAATCTGATGTATCTCTGTAATTTTGGATCATCCAGTTCTGAAATTGCTACCTGCAGTAGCCTTCTGTGTCCTCTTTCCAATGCCACAAGTCTAAGCCAAATTGGATTCTCCAAGGAAGAGTTATGTGAAATCTCCCACAGTGACTTGCTTTTAGACTGGTTCAGTAGAGCAAATTTGTACGACTTGCCACGAGTCACTGTTTCAACCTTTGAATCTAAAACACACACACAAGAAACTACAGTCCGTCCTCTTTCTGTACCTTCTTACAAAATTTCAATCCGATCCCCAGAGAGAAAGTTATGACGATTTTCCCCAGGTCACCTGTTTTGAATGTAATTCAGGAGTCTGCAAAAAGACCAACTTCCTCAGATCATATCTCCGCAAATATCACGCGAAAAGCTCTGAAATTCGGACCCAAGGTTCAGCGCGATTTCTTCTCAAATAGGTTTTTTTTGCGACTTCTGAAACATCACAGAAAACGTTATAGCGAAAATGCCACGATGACCTGTTTGGAGCAGCGAAACCCTAGAATCCAAAGCTCCGATACCAAATGTTATGAAACCAGCTCAAGAAAAGATAGAAAAGATAGATCAACGCCTTAGAATTCAGCCTCTTCGAGGGGGCAACCTCCTTTACATTATATAAATCAACAATTATTGGATGATATAAATGACAAAACCTCCTTTCTATATATAGGAGTCTAAGGAGTCACAATATAATCCAGCCGACCTAACAATAATAATATAAAGCCACAAAAATAACAATAGAGGGATTCTATGGGGCACAAGAATAACAATATGGGGGTAACAGGGGCACAACAATATAAATAAGGGGTATAACTACAATAGTAATGGGGTAATCACTAGTATTATAGGGACCCAACATATATACTTGGTTTCCTCTAAAATTTAAGAGGGACTAAGTTGCTCGCTTCTAACCAGAATTTGAAATTATAACATTAGTAACATGGAAAATTTGAAAACATGGCATTAAAGTTATGTGAGATTTAATTTACGCTTGTTCTTATGACTTTGTAAATCTAACTTCTATTTAATTAGTGAGTTTTATTATACGTTTCGATTTATCCATCAACTTTTTATTTTCTTTTTTCCTTTTAATGTCATGAGATTTTTTTGTAAATTAAATTTAACTATATAATTAGATTTTGAACTTATATGGGGCTACATATTCCTATTCACTTTCCTCATTTAAATAAATTTGAAAGTTAAAAAATAGGAAATAAAAACATTTTTTCAAGGTTTGTGTGGCCACCAATTGGGGCTGCCCCAGTTGCCAAGACTGATACCTTCTCTAGAAATGCCACGATGGTAATACCATGCAACCTTCCCAGGACTCATTCTCTATGGAGATAGAGAAGGGTCATCATTTAGAGGTGCCTTCCATTGCCATGGATGGTCCCTTTTCTAAGCAGTTCCATGATGGGCAGACCATTCAGGGTACTCTAGCATTGATTCATTGCACGTGGCTTATGAATATGATTGAGAGTGAGGCCACCATTTAGACGTGCCTTCAATTGCTAAAAATGATCTCTTTTCCGGGTAACGCCATGGTGGTCAGACCATGCAGGTTTTCCTAGCATTGCTTCTATTTATCTTCTTGTAAATAACTGATGAGCTAATGTGGTCAAACATCTCTCTCCAAAATGGTGAAAAAGTGAGACTTGTATGTTGAAAAATATCCAATAGGTTTACATGACTTGCTCAAACATTTTGAAGATACAATGTTTTTGACACAACTGGGGCAAAGTAGGAAACCTCAAATCTTGGGAATCGTAGGGTTAGGTGGCGCATGAAAAATAACATTGGCAAAAGAATTCTTCAATAGTAAGAATTTAGATTATGAAACATCTTGCTTCTTATCTGACGTGAGAGATCATGCTGTGAAAGGTTCTTTAAATCTGTTGTAGAGAAAGACTCTTAATAACTTGACTGGATTGGATCAACCAGTAGACAACGTTGATGAAGGTAAATCGATGCTCATAGACCCTCTCAGATCTTCCAATGCCTTGGGAATCTTGGATGACATAGATGATGTGAATCTGGTTGATGCACTTCTGCATGTTCAAATTCATGATCTCCGCTCAAGTACCTTAATATTGATTACATCTAGAAATTGGCATGTTCTCAGAAGCTCAACAATTGAAAAATAATCAATTTATAGGCTAACTGGACTGAACGCACAACACTTCGAGGAACTTTTCTGCTCCCATGACTTCATCCAACCTTATCCGCTCCCAAGATTTGAATCTCTGGTCGATAACTTCTTAGAAGTTGTGTGTAATGGATTGCCCTTATCTTTGAAAGTATATGGGGTACTTCTTTATGGAAGAGACTGGGAAGAAGAAATTGGGAGTCTTCAACATACACTTCCCAATGAGACAAAGAAAACATTTATGAGAAGTTATAATTGAGAAAAAATAAATATTCTTAGACATTGCATGTTTTTTCATTGGACAAAATGGAGATACAACCATTAGAATGTGGGAAGGATTAGGTTGGAAAGGAAAGTGGGTGTTTCAAAATATAGAGGATAAGATTCTTATAGAAGTGGAAAGTCTAAATAACAGACATATGCATAACTGGATTAAGGTATGGGGAGAGATCTTGTTGAGGATTCAAGGTTGTCATGTTGTCTTTGGTGTTGGACAGAGAAAGTAATCGACGATTCCTTGCCATTATCATCTATAAGTGCTCAATCATCTATTCGTATCCATTACTTTTGTAGACTATTCAATAAAATCTAGGTTCAATTTTTAGTTCTTCATTTTCAAAAATAAAGATTTGGGTTCAATTTTTTTTTCTTTTTCCATTTTTGCAAGCTTCAATTATTAACAGTTATTACATATCATTTTTCGGAATGGATAGATAAGAATTGTGCGAGGAGATAGGATGGTTCTCAATGAATATTATGACGATGAATTATATGGCGCTATTGTTACGAGGAGGTTGAAACTTCTTGATACTGAAGGTGTTGTTATGAGGAGGTTGTGACTTATTGATATTGAAGGTGTTCTCTTGGGTGGCATTTTGAAGAGGGTGGAATTCCCAGATCTCTTATGGCTCCGCTAGAATGAGTGTCCCAACTCTTCCTTTCCTTCTTTGATTCCAATGAAAAATTAAAGGGTTCTTCAAGTGTCGGGGAGCTATTTAAAAACACAGTGACGAGACGAATCACAGGTAAATAGGAATTTGAAGTTGAGTGATTACTTGTTATTAATGTTCATGGTACACTGCTAGGAATTGGATGATTTTAACAGTTTTCACATATACATATGGATTGCTTTGTTTATGATTATGAACATTGGAAAAAAAATTGGCAAGACAAGAATTTAAAAAAAAACCATCATTTACATTTATAATAAATTCTCATATCATTTTCATGGTATTATAAACCATCTTTATATATAAAATCTTTTCTTGAAGTAAGCATTTTGCAAACAGGGACCTTCATAATATATATAATATCTTCTAAAGTAAGTATTTGGCAAGAACCTTTGCAGTTGCAGGAGTTAGATATTTCTACACCCCTATTGACTATTTCGAATTCCATTGAACAGCTGAAGGATCTTGAATGGATTGTGGTGGATGGCCTTGTAGTGCGTGGCAGAGTGCAGATGACACAATTGCTAGAAGAAATGGGCAATCTCTAGTCAATGAAGGCCTTGGTGTTAAGAAACTGCTCAGAAATCATTTCAATACCAAACTGCTTTGGTCATTTACCAAACCTCCAATATATGGAGCTATTTCATTGCAAAAAATTGAAGCGGATTCCAAATTCATTTGGATATTTAAGTAATATTACATATCTTGCTTGGAGTGGTTGTAACAGATTAACTATTTAGAGAGAAACATGGGAAAAATAAACATGATTGAGTACATATATCGTTACTATTGTGAAAAAGTTAGGATACTGCCTCAGCAAATCATACGTCAAACTTGACTATAGTTCAATAAAGAATATTCATGATGACTAGTGCAACTTCCAATATTATCATGATCAATTGAGATCCTAACATGGACACAAGCCAGAGTCATTTGTGCGGTTAGGAAAGCAGTTGCGAAATGGATAGACTTGGGACCAAGTAGCAATCGTCATCCAATTCAAATCAACAGATAATCATAATCCAATCGTCTAACAAAATATCAAATGGAATAAATTATGACACAAAGGCAGCTAGCAGAGTTTTTGTTTTAAGAGGGGAACACCTTATGGCGTAATAATAATAATAATAATAATAATAATAATAATAATAATGTTATGAAACCAGCTCAAGAAAAGATAGAAAAGATAGATCAACGGCTTAGAATTCAGCCTCTTCGAGGGGGCAACCTCCTTTACATTACATAAATGAACAATTCTTGGATCATACAAATGACAAAACCTCCTTTCTATATATAGGAGTCTAAGGAGTCACAATATAATCCATCCGACCTAACAATAATAATATAAAGCCACAAAAATAACAATAGAGGGATTCTATGGGGCACAGAAATAAAAATATGGGGGTAATAGGGCACAACAATATAAATAAGGGGTATAACTACAATAGTAATGGGGTAATCACTAGTATTATAGGGACCCAACATGCCCTTCTCCTTCAAAAAAGTGTTGTCCTCAATTCTTGAGTAGTTCTGGATACTTCTGCATAAAATTCTCATCCTCCCATGTGGAATCTTCAGCGGATAAGTTCTTCCACTTGATAAGATACTCTGAAATTGATCGATTTCGTAGCTGTCGAGTTCTTGTTTCTGTGACTGCTTCCGGTTCCAATATAATTTTTCCTTCCTCGTCAAGTTCTGGCAATATTGTTTGAATTGGGAGCTTGTCACCTATAACCTTCTTTAAACATGAAACATGGAAAACTGGGTGCAATCGAGAAGCTGCAGGAAGCTCCAATTTGTATGCCATAGTACCAATCTTTTGCAACACCTTGTACGGACCATAATACTTTGGTGATAATTTATTATCCTTCTTAGCTTGCTTTAGGGACATTTGCTTATATGGTTGTAGCCGTAGGAATACCCAATCACCTACATCAAAACTTCTTTCACTGCGATGTTGATCTGCCTGTTGTTTCATTCTATTTTGTGCCAACACGAGGTTATCCTTTAAGAGTTGGAGGACTTGTTGTTGATGTTCGATGTGATGTTCCACTGCCTGAACCTTAGAATTTTCTCTTAAATATGATGTGATGGATGGTGGTTGATACCCATAAAGTGCCATAAATGGGGTCATTTTTGTTGCTGTATGGAAGGAAGTGTTATACCACCATTCAGCCAGAGGCAACCATTTGACCCATTGTGTCTGTTTATCAGATACAAAGCAACGAAGATATCCTTCCAAACATTTGTTTACTATCTCAGTTTGCCCATCAGATTGAGGATGATAAGATGAGCTATGAGCTAACTGAGTACCAAGACAAGAAAATAATTCTGTCCAAAAATTTCCAGTGAAAATGGGATCTCTGTCACTTACAATAATCTTTGGGTTTCCATGTAGCTTTTGAACTGTTTCCATAAATGCAGTAGAAACTGTACTGGCTTTAAATGGATGTGATAATGCACAAAAGTGTGCATACTTGGTAAGTCTGTCAACTACCACCATGATGACACTCTTTCCCTCAGACTTGGGTAAACCTGTGATAAAATCCATTGAAACCTCCTCCCAACGTTGGCTTGGAATGGATAAAGGTTGTAATAGACCCGGTGTCTTAATTGTTTCAACTTTATTTTGCTGGCAAACCAAACATTCCACCACAAACTTTTGAATATCTGATTTAAGGCCATCCCAAAAAAATTCCTTCTTAACCCTGTGGTAAGTTTTTAAAAATCCTGAGTGCCCTCCTAAGGGAGAAGTGTGCAATTCCATAAGAATCTTTTGTTTTAGCTGGGAATTCTTACAGAGGTATAAGCGATCTTTGTACCATAACGAATCATTTTGCCAGCTAAATGTATCAGAAGTACTGGAATCTTGTTGTAGCTTTCGAATAAGTGCCCACACTTCTTCGTCATTCTTCCATTCCTCCCTTGCTTCGTTTATCCAATCTGGTTGGATAATAGAAATGGCACACAACAATGCTTCCACATCCTCATCCTTTCTTGAGAGTGCATCTGCCACCACATTTTGCTTCCCTTTTTTGTAGATGATTTCAAAGTCATAACCCAACATCTTTGTGACCCACTTTTGTTGCTCTTCAGAGGATAATCTTTGTTCTAAAAAGTATTTAAGGCTATCATGATCCGTTTTTACCTTGAAGTGTCTTCCCATTAGGTAGGGTCGCCATTTCTTAAGTGCATGGAGTATTGCCAACATTTCCTTCTCATAAATAGCTTTGCTTAAAAACTTTCCCTTGATTGGACGACTTTCAAAAGCAATGGGTCTTTCATCTTGCATTAGAACAGCACCAATTCCATTTCCTGAAGCATCACATTCCACAATAAAGGTTTTTGTGAAGTCCGGTGTAGCTAAGACCGGTGCTTGGCACATTGCCTCTTTAAGATGTTCAAAGGCCTTTGTTGCTTCCGGAGTCCATGAAAATGAATCTTTCTTCAATAATGTTGTTAGAGGTGCTGCTATTCTCCCATAATTCTTAACAAACTTGCGATAATACCCTGTCAACCCAAGAAATCCTCGCAGATGCTTTATGGATGTGGGGATTTTCCATTCCTTAATGGCTTTAATTTTGCTAGGGTCTACCTTAACTCCTTCATGAGATACAATATGACCCAAATATTCCACCTCCTGGACTCCAAAGAAACATTTGGATCTTTTTGCATATAATTGTTTCTCCTCCAATAGTTGTAGCACCCTGTCAACATGTTCAACATGATCCTTCCAAGACTTGCTGTAGATTAGTATATCATCAAAAAATACTAACACAAATTTTCTAAGGAATGGTTTGAAAATTGAATTCATCAAACCTTGAAATGTTGAAGGTGCATTGGTAAGGCCAAAAGGCATGACCAAAAATTCATAATGACCCTCATGAGTTCTAAATGCCATTTTCGAAATGTCTTCAATCTTCATTCTGATTTGATGATATCCTGAACGAAGATCCAACTTGGTGAAGTAAATTGATCCATGCAATTCATCCAGTAATTCATCAATAACAGGAATGGGGAACTTATCTTTAATAGTGAGCTTGTTGAGCTCCCTATAATCTGGACACATGCGCCATGATCCATCCTTCTTGTGCACCAATACTACTGGAGCTGAGAAAGAACTTTGACTCGGTTGAATTATACCAGCCTCTAGCATTTCTGCAACCATACGTTCAATTTCACTTTTTGGACATAGGGATATCTGTACGGCCTGATGTTTGGAGGAACACTTCCTGGAATCAGATGAATAGCATGATCATGATCACGCATAGGTGGGAGACCCTTGGGAGTCTCAAATACCTTGGAATGATTGTCCAAGACTTTTTGGAGATCTGGAGAAATAGATGATTCCAATGTGGAAACATCTAGCGAACATAATTGTGCAATTACACCTCTTTGCTCCTTTTTTAGAAGCTTTGTCATACCATGAGAGCTGATTATCTTTCCTGGTTTCCCTGCAATACCCCTTAATTCAACTTCCTTTCCTTCCGTAGAAAATTTGATGAAAAGTTCTTGAAAATTAAAAGCTATTGTACCCAAGGATTGTAGCCATTGGACTCCTAGTACAACATCCGCACCTCCCATTGGAATGGAAAGCATTGGGCTAGTCAATACATATTCTCCCATGGATAGCTTGATATTATGGCACTTTCCAGAGAAATTTATTGTTCCTCCATTTGCAATCATCACTTGACACTCTGGTGCTGGATATAGGAAGCAATTCAATTCTTTTGCTACCCTACAATGAATAAAATTGTGGGTGCTTCCTGAATCAATCAACACTATTACCTTTTTCTTCTTGATTTGTCCTTCTATCTTGATGGTTTGAGGAGTGGTAATTCCCGCCAATGCATTACAAGATATGGTCGGATTTATTTGTTCTTCATCTAGGCTTTGTTCCTGGAGTATATCTTCTTCTTTTGACCTTTCTTGCTCCTTTTCTTCTTCCTCTTCACAATCTATGTAGAATAATTTCTTCTCAGCACACTTATGACCTTTAGTGTATTTGCTATCACAACTGTAACAAAGCCCTTTTGCTCTTTTTTCTTCCAATTGTTGTGGTGTCAACCTTATAGGTTGTGGAAGACTAGGGGCAACAACACTTCCGTCTTTATAGTTGTGAGTGGTATGCTTCCTGGTTGCCATAATTTTGCTTTCCATTTTTCTTGCTAACCTGAATGCCTTCTCTAATGAATCAGGTTCCCAAAGGCGAACATCATGTTGGATATTATCCTTTAAAGACCCTATGAACACATCAATCCTATGCTCCTCTGGAATATCTTTTACCCTTATGTTCAATTTTTGGAACTCCTCAATGTGCTCCATTACTGAACCCTTTTGTTTGAGACTTATCAATTGGCTAAAAAAAGTGTTGCTTTTTGTATATTCATAATGTGCTATCAATTCTTCCGTAAAAATTGCCCAAGTGATAAATTGTTTACGAGAGCAAAGCCATTGATACCATACAAACTGATTTGGTTCCAAATATACAATTGCCATACGTACCTTTTGTGCGTTTTGCACATTATTGAGATCGAAGAATTGCTCCATCTGTAATATCCATGTGGCGGGATCCTTGCCATCAAACTTCCTCATATCGATTTTTGGAATATGGTGATTCTTCGATCCAACATTAGCGTCTATGGAATCATGATTAACATTTCTTTTGTTCTCATCATGAGTTTCCTTTACTACCTTTTCACCATTAGTGACCCTTTCTTGTAGCAACTTCTTCAATTCTTCCATATCTGTCTTCAAATCTATCTTCAAATCTGCCATGTCTCTCTTCAAATCTGTCTTTGAATCATCCATCTTAGCTTCCATGCCCTTTATCTTAGATTCCACACCACTTATCTTAGCTTCTGTTAGCTTTTGTGAGCGTGACATTTGTTGCACTTGTTCTTGTAATTTTGATATATCATGTAGCATTTCTTCTTCTTCTTCTTGAGTCATGCTAGAGCTTTCAGGTTCCTTACTAGGTGTTTGCATTTTCTTTCCTCGGGGCATCAGTTACCGATAATAATTCTTTACTATGCCCTTTGAATTCCGTTAAACCAAGCTTACACAAAAATTTAAAAAAAAAACTACACACCTTTTTTTAACTTTATAGAATCCTGATATTGAATTTGATGTATCTCTGTAATTTCAGATCATCCAGTTCTGAAATTTCCACCTATAGTATCCTTCTGCGTCCTCTTTCCAATGCCACAAGTCTGAGCCAAGTTGGATTCTCCAAGGAAGAGTTATGTGAAATCTCCCACAGTGACTTGCTTTTAGACTGGTTCAGTAGAGTGAACTTGTACAACGTGCCACGAGTCACTGTTTCATCCTTTGAATCTAAAGCACACACACAAGAAACTAAAGTCCGTCCTATTTCTTTACCTTTTTACGAAATTTCAATCCGATCCTCAGAGAGAAAGTTATGACGATTTTCCCCAGGTCACCTGTTTTGAATGTAATTCAGAAGTCTACAAAAAGACCACCTTCCGCAGATCATATCTCCAAAAATATCGAGCTAAAAGCTCTGAAATTCGGACCCAAGATTCAGTGCCAATTCTTCTCAAATGGGTTTTTTTTGCAACTTCTAAAATGTCACAGAAGAAAAGTTATAGCGAAAATTCCACGATGACCTGTTTGGAGCAACAAAACGCTAGAATCCAAAGCTCTGATACCAAATGTTATGAAACCAGCTCAAGAAAAGATAGAAAAGATAGATCAACACCTTAGAATTCAGCTTCTTCGAGGGGGCAACCTCATTTACATTACATAAATGAACAATTCTTGGATCATACAAATGACAAAACCTCCTTTCTATATATAGGAGTCTAAGGAGTCGCAATATAATCCAGCCGACCTAACAATAATAATATAAAGCCACAAAAATAACAATAGAGGGATTCTATGGGGCACAGAAATAACAATATGGGGGTAATAGGGGCACAACAATATAAATAAGGGGTATAACTACAATAGTAATGGGGTAATCACTAGTATTATAGGGACCCAACAAATAATAATAATATATTAATAGCTAGGTGGATGATTTATATATTTTTGACTGGTTATGATATAGGTTAACGCATATTTTTGCCACCATTAAAGTTTACGAAGAGACTGTAGGATTAAGGTGAATGATCATGTCTTGCAGACACATAAGCCTTTGTATGTAGAGTTGGGATATGGAATACTTGGTAATATTTTTTTTATGGAATTTAGAGGCCTTTAAAAGTGATTTCCATAAAGTATGGTGATGTCTATATTTCTCAAGGAGTGTTTGTGGCTATCTTGGACAAGTACACAACCTGGGATTTTTAGCCTAAGAAGATATCTATTGGAGATGTGTTAACTCATAGTGATTCATATGCGATGGACTTTGATAATAGTTTGATGGAGCATGGGTGTTACTAGGTGTGTCGAGGAACCAAAATTTGAATTCAAAACCTTTTACTGTGGACATGGGACGGGGATGGGAAATATATGAAGGAATTGTAGTGTTGGGATTGGTAGAAGCTCTGGGATGGACGAGCCTCTAGTTCTTTAACCGTAATTGTACAAAGAATACGAAGAGAAACAAGCTCTCATCCAGATCATCTTCAACATTGTAGTCGCCTTCTCCTGCAATCTTCTCTAGCTTGTGTTGGTTTAATCCTTTCCATTATGTTTTTAGCTTTGGGGAGAGTCATATGGTTAGTCTTCAATGCATTTATTTGTGATTTTTCATTTTTTAAATTGGCTCCACTGGATTTTGAAAATATTTTAGAATTTGAGTAATAGAAACTTAATTATTTTTCAAATTTGATTGAAAAAACAAGGTTAATAAAAATTAAATCTCGTCTATTAAATTTTGAAATATTTTTAAAATTGATCTACATAAAATACCTCTAAAATATTTTCTTTGGATTTTATTGTGTAAGAGCAATAAGATGAAATTTATATTCTTAAGAGAAAAAAATTTACATATTAAAATTAATAAGAGCATAAGCTATTTAAAATCAAATAAAAAATTTAAAAATATTAATATTTAAAAATAAAATTGTATGTAATTATAAAATTATATATTTTTTTTATAAAATCTTCTATCCCTTTGACATGCATCTCTCGATGCCATGGTTAGTATATTCTCTTTTCTTTCGTCTTGGGCTCACGATCATGGTGGGGTCTTCTTACAGCAAGTTTGTGATTAAGCCGAGCCACATTCGAAAAGTGTGGCACGCCTACAAAATTTTAGTTGTTTTTACCATAAGTAAGTAATTAATTATAAATTTTAGTTGTTTTTACCTTAATTAAGTAATTGATTATATATACATATATATTATTTTTATTTGTAATTGTAGATTTTAATTTTCTTACCTTAAATAAATTTAAATATATAATACTTACTTGAGATGACATCAAATTTTAAAAAATCTAAAATTTATGAAATAAAATTTAATTATATATATATATATACACACACACACGTGGGGTGATTCGATAACATATTTTTTACACTTTGAATTACAACAATTATATTTATATATATATAGAAATTTCTATATATACATTTTGATCAAATAAATTTGAAGATAATCTTAATTTAAATAATTAATAAAAATAATAAATAATAAATAATATAAGAATAAAAATAATAAATTTTAAAATGTATATTTTTGATAAATAATATGATGTATGTAATTATTAGTATGAAATTATATTGAATCTTTTTATGTTTATGTAAATGTGAAATCACCTTAAACAAAAGTAGTTTTTTTCTCAATTAAAAATAATAAAAATAACTTGTGTTATAGAGATTTAAAGATATTTGAGAAATAACATAAAAGTATATGGTATTATGTTTTTTTTGTTTATAATTAAAAAATATAATTTTTTTGTGAGTTGGGTAGTGTTTATAGTGTACTTTTTAAGTAGAAATTTATATACAATACTTGGGGTGTAGTAGGAAAACCAAACTAGTAGCATAACATAATTTTTTGAGACCATGTAAAGAATTTGAATAAAATTACAAAACTTAATAGATATTTGATACTATGACAACCATAGACTCCCATCATGCCCCAGTGTAAGGAGTTGTCACACAAAGGCTGTGCTGGATGAGCTTCAACCAAAATGTGGAACATTTAGCATGTTTAGAATCCCTTCTTTATGCAATCCCACATCCCATGTGTGCAGCTCCAACCTTGTAACTCCACTTTCTAGGAAATGAACCTGCTTCAGATGCCAATTGGGCTTGAACTGAGGATACTTTCTCCTTTAATTGAAGTACCAATCCTCCATCTTTAGTTGGGGAATTTTCCCCAATGCTTCACCTCCAAAAGGCACCTCCTCCAGAAAAAACAGAGTGTATGTAGCAAAATTTCCTTCCTTCAGCTCCTTAACCAATTTTGTGCCAGGTTTTCTAGGTGGCATGTAGGGTGGGAGCACAGAGGGGATCTCTTCGGCCTCTACCTCCTTACGCTTGAATCCAACCTCCTCTTCACTATCATTGACCGGTTGCACCATATTCTTGCCCTTCTACATTGGTTTCTTACCCTTATCCTCCTTATTCTTTATGTACACTTCTTTTTGTGTTTTCTTTCTAGGTGATGCTCTTAATTATGCTACATAGACCTCAGATGGTCTTTTCTCCTTTGTCTTCTACGGCTGTGGTTGTGCTTGTGACCGTGGATATTTTCTTGGCGACCTCAAGCACATCGACGACATAGGCACACTGACTGGTGTTATTTTTCTTTCTTGTGGCTCCATAATACCAGCTAGCCCCTTCTTTGCAAATATCCTAACCATCTCTTCAAAACTCCTCTCAGACATGCAATAGAACCTTCACACTTAGACACAATTTCTGAAGTCTCTCAGAAGCAAAGTGTAAAATGTTTCATGAGATGCGGTTTTTATAACAATTTTGAATTCCCAACCTCATGATTGGTTTAGATTTGACTTATTTAATGTAGGTATGGGCTAGATACAGCTAGCTGTGCTTCATAAATTTTTTTCTGCTATACCTCTTAATGGTAATTTCCTTTTAATGGTGCCCTTTTTCCTTCCAACGGTCATATTTCCAGCTAACTTCATCAGACCTCTCCTTTGGACTTTGTTATACTCCTTAGTATCGCGAAACAATTTCCCTTTAGCGAAGTCCCTTCCTGTAGAGTAGTTTATATTCTCGTTCCCACTTTCAACTATTGGTGGCTCTAAGACTGTCTTCGCTTCGTTGTTTTATCTCAAGGTTCCAGGTACAATGTCATCCCTATATATCTTCAATTTGTTGTCATTCACCCATCCTAGAATCATCTATCCTTTCAACTTCATGAGTTGTACAGCATCACCATCCGAGATATGCTTAATAATATAAGGTCCTAACTAGTGTGTTTTGAACTTCCCGAGGAACTTTGCAAACTTGCTATTGTACAATAACACAAAATATCCTTTGCGGAATGTATTCTACTTAATATGCTTGTTATGCCAAGCTTTCTCCCTTGCTTTCTAGACTAATTGATGAAAGCTTGCGATAAACCTGTCTTCTTCTAAAGTGAGAAATTGTGCCATCCTCTCCTCCATTATCTTAGAATCTACCATATCAGTGAATGTTGCAATTCGCAAACTAGGCATAATATACTCCATGGGCATGACCACTTCTTGCTTATATACTAGTCGAAATGGTGACTGGCCTGTCAATTTCTTGCATGTAAATCTATAAGCCCACAACACCACTAGAATCCTTAAATCCCAGTCCTTCCTATTCACATTGCATCTTTGGTAAGCATATTCTCTATAATTTTGTTGAATGCTTCGGTGGTCCCATTTGCTTGTGGATGATATAAGGTACTCTTCTGATGGTATACCTAGAATTATTTGGTCAGCACCTCAATAGTTTCATTCAATAAGTGTGAACCTCGATCACTCATTAGTATATTTTCATACCCAAATTTGGACCAAATAGATTAAAAAATAAAGTTCGTGGCAGTTTCCGCATTGCAATCCTTCACGGTTGTGCTCCAACCCACCTCATTAGATAATTCGTCGCAGCGATGATGTACCTATCTCCAGTCTTTTTCCTAGATGGATTAATATTACCAATAAAGTCCAGTGCTCATTTATCAAATTCTTTTAATGTCACCTATGAATTTAATGGCATTTCATCTCTTTGTGATGGTCTTCCTATTCTCTAACATCTATCACACGCTCTGCAAAACTCCTTTGTGTCCTTATTCATTGTGGGACACCATAACCCAACTCTTAAGATCTTTTGCGCAGTAGCCCTCCCTGCATATTGTCCACCTACAACACCTTCATGAGCTTATATCATGATGTTTTGTTTTTCATCCTTAGGGACATGTCTTCACAATATCTCATATGGTCCCATCTTATATAGATGTCATGCAATCAATGTGAAATTAGTTGCTCTTACTACCGATTCATTCTTTTTTTTTGTCGAGTATTCCTCAAGCACCCTTCCTATGGCCAAAAATTGAATAATTTTAGTGAAATGTTCATCCGCAACCTTGATTGTGAACAACTGTGCATCAGGTAAGTTATCTTTGAGACTGTTGGATTCTTCACCTGACTCCAATATTGACAAGTGATCTAGTCCAGCGTTTAATCTTCTTAGCTTGACTATAACTTCAAAATCATACTCTTGAAATAGTAAGAGCCATCGACAGATATTTCCTCCTAGGATAGGCTTATTCACCAAGTACTTCAGTGCAGAGTGATCAGTGAACATCTTAAAATGTGCTCCCAATAAATAGTTCCTCAACTTCTGCATCGCATAAACCATAGCTAGGCCTTCCCTCTCTAGTGTAATTATTTTCTATCTTGGACAACTTCCTGCTTGCAAATGCTATAGGATGATCAAATTCGTCTTCTCTTGGTTGTTCCAACACTATGCCTAATGCTATGCATGATGCATCAACATGCACATGGAATTCCTTACTCTAGTCTGGAAAAACTAAGGTCGACACAGTTACCATCATTTCCATCAGGATATCTAGACTCTTTTGACATTCTTCATCCCATTTAAACGTGAAATATTTCTTCAGTAACTTCTCCATCGACATGTTTTTCTACGCAGATCCCCTTATATTTTTTCTATTATAGATAGTGTGTCCCAGCATAGTGTGCAATTGTCTGACAATTTTTAGAGGTGGCAAGGTCACAATTACTGCTATCTTCACAAGGTCCACCAACAATCCATGTTTACACACAATATGTCCTATCAAGATGCCACAAGGCACACAAAATATAAAGTTCTTCAAGTTTAATGAAATTTGTGTTGTCTACACATATTCGACATAAGCCTCGAGCTTGCAATATGCTTCTTTAATAACCCAAAAACTGTCCAATCATCAAAGTAAAATTCCAAAAGGTTATGTATATATACCTTGAATGTTGCAACTACGACTCTTGAGAATATGGCAGGCGCGTTCTTCAATCCAAATGACATCAAAGTGTACTAAAATGAAACCCATTATGTTGCAAAAGTTGTCTTATGTTGATCCTCCTGTGCAATTCGAATTTGATGATAGCCTGAAAACCCATCTTTAAAAGAGTAGGCTTCATGACCTCCTACATTTTCCAGTACTTCATTGATAAATGGTGTAAGAAAGGGGTCATGCACACATGCATTATTTAATTTCCTCAAGTCAACGTAGATCCTAATTTCTCCCTTAGTCTTCTCTTCATGAACTATCATGGGGCTTATCCATTCAGACTCCTCTATAGGCTCAATAATCCCTGCTATGAGAATCTAATATAACGCTTCCTTCACCTTTTCCTTTTATTTTGGATTGAGCCTATAGGGTCTTTGCTTTACATGCTTCACATCAGGGTTCAGAGGGATTCTCATAACTCCTAAGTCCCCCAATATGCCCTTCATTTCTGAAATTGTCAAAACAACTCCTCATATTCATGTAATAGTTATGTGATTTTACTAACTGTATCTTTGTCCCAATAATCTCCAGTCGTCGTGAACTTTGGGTCTTCTTCTATCCCAATGTTTACTTTCTTTGTTTTTACCATCTGCGTTATATCTAGAATTCCTGGTTCCGGTCCAATGAATTTGCGATGTCCCTCCGACTCTGGTATATCAATGTTGCGCAAATCTTCGTCTTCTTCAGTAGTGATATTATAACATTCTATAGCATTTTTCAACTGCGTGGCCGAATCATGCTGCCAAATCATCGGGGTTTGGTTCATGGATATTTTCTCTTTAATTACCTTAAGGGTTGAACTAATGCCTAGCCAATCATCCTCAAAATTGAACGTTAGTATGAATCCTTCTACCAGGACTTTCCAACTCGCAGTGCCATGTCACAGTTCAGTCTCTAGATACCAGTTCGTCGGAATCTTCTCAAGCATGTGGATGAACCCATGCACCCATGCTTGTTCTGGAATTTCCTTCCATACTGAAGTATAGCGATTAATATGCTCACAAGGATCATCCAGACCATCACACTTTACTTCCATCTTCGCATCAATCATGCCAAACCTGATCCATATTAATCTTTGACACTGCTGCCATTTTGCTATATTATTCTTATGAGCACCCCACCATCTAGTAGGTGTTTCTCTCAGCGCAACATCTAATATTACAATCTTTGTTCCTCTGGCATCCTTCTATCGTATTCATCAAGGAACAAATTTACATCTCCAAGTCCATCATAATAAGGTAATTCACATACCTCTAAAGTTACGCAACACAATGATGTTGTAGTAGAGACTTTGTATAACATGTTCTACCAAGTCTCCAATTCTTCTTCATAATATGAAGTGCATAAACTGTCATGCTCCTAGCACAATATTCCATTTGCAGTAGGGTTGATCCAATATTATTCCTTGGTAGTGATATGATAAATATTATCTACATCTATAGCATAGTACTCATCTCTTACAGGCTCAATGTACCGCATTTCTTCCAAAGTGTCTAGAAGGACAATGACCCTCATATCATCCTTTTGAAATACCATTTGTATTTTCTTCAAATTGAGTATTGTGAGATTTTCAAAGGCCCAATCCAGCCCAAGAAATGTGGGATAGGGATTTCTATCATCCACAATCTCAATTACTTCAAAATCTATAATAGTTATGACTCCTTCAATATCTAAAATGATGTCAAGCAACATTCCCCTAGGGACAATTTTCTGCTGATTAGCCATCCTCAACTAAATTAGTGACCATTGTAGCTTTAGACTCCCCATTGACTCCCATGTCTTTCATATTGTCCAATCTGCATAGTTAACCTCATTTCTTTCCCTTTTCTCTTCTTCTGTCGATGTAAGTTATTTATTGTGCACAAATCACTTCACGATACCTCCTTATTAGCACATGAGTCTATCAACTCCTGAAGTCCTTCAACAACCCTTTGATTTGCTAACAACTTCAAGTAGGTTTGCAAAAATGACTTCAAATTACCTAGGTCTACATCTTGTTTCGGAGCAGTCACCTGAGTGCAGTTCTTTTGTGGTATCAGTTTTGATTGCGTAGAAGAAGAAGAGTCCCCAATGTCCATGAAACTCCACTTCGATCCCATGAATGTTTATTTCTCCACCTCGATATTAAACTTAGGGGCCTTTTCATTAGTCTTCCTTCTGCAGGTCTCTTCTACTTTATTTTTATGTTCATCATCTCCTGCCACAACTCCACTTCTTGTCACAATGTTAACACATGGTTCTTCTTCTCTAGGTTCAACGGTCATCATTTGGGTATTCGTTGTAGGTTGGTGGTTCCTTTCTCCTTACATCTTCAAAAGGAGAACAGGGAATTCTTCTATTATGTTATCAAAAGACCTACAATAGCTACAGGTTGTTTTAGGGTTCTGACAATCCCTAGCAAAGTGTCCTTCCTGGCCATAGTTGTAACATATAATCTGACTGTGCCCTCAGCTAGCTCCTCCTCCTCATCCTCTCCCTCATCTAGGGAAACCTCCTTGACTAGGGTGTTGGTCTGACCCATCATGGGTATGTACTTTAGCTTGTAATGTATAGGCATCAAAAGTGTGTTCCATCATTAAATCATAACTCCGAAATTTTTTCTCGTCATGGCCCACTAATCTACAAAAAGAACAAAATAGCTATTGCAGTCCTGTGAGAGATGTTGACCTCTGGTTCTACAGATTTCACACCATAAACTTGAACTTAGATTTTCTGGATTAGGTGCTCCACTTGCCAAATAATCTCTGAAAATAGGGCATTGATCCTTATAATGACCTTCTACTTTACATTTCGTACACCAGAATTCTGATATAGTTTCTTTACCCTTATTGAGGTCTCACAGTTCCAAGGTCAAGTTCACTAATTCACTCTGAATTTGTTGCACTCATATATGAGTGTCTCTTATTGGCGAAGATTCTAGTTTCATCATGATCTCCAATGCTTTAGCTTGAGTCTCAATCTTCTATTGCATTAAGGGAAACTTGATATGTGACAATAGTGTGGCTATAAACCATTCCTTGTGCTTCTTTAGACATATTTCGAAGCTCACATGTCCCATTAATACTTTGAATTGCTGACCTAGCTCCCATACAGGTTCACTGACTGCTTGTTTGATCTCCTTCAACTCTGTTATACATTTTGATTCTGACTTCGGCTTTCTGAATTCTGGCACCAGTGCTTTCCTAATTTCATCCAACATAGTAGTTGGATTAGTCACATAATGCTTCCTATAAAAGGTTAGCACTCTTTCCCGCAATGTCGTAATGAGCTACGTCTTCTTAACATATTCATCATTGACCTATATTTCCTTCCATACTGCATCAACGATGAACCAAAATTGCTTAAGATCCTCCAATACGAGGCCTTTAAAGGTAGACATCCTAAGATCATTGACCATTATTCTTCTCATGGGGTTAGGTGGAGGGGGTGGTGGTGTAGGTGAATTATGTTGAGGGGAATGGGGTGTGAGTGGGGTAGATGGATGTGGAATATGAAAGGCATCCTGATTCCTTCAGACTGGGGAGGGGAATATGGCAGGGTGGCAGGGTTACTTCTTTCTTCTTCACTTTTAGATCCTCCTAGTAATGGATTATAGTTAGTCTTAATAAAAGGTTCATGATCTACTCTATAACACTTCCCTCTTCATGTATATCCTCATTCAGAATGGTTTTGTCTTCGCCTGAACATCAATTTGACTGCATGCATAGTATACCCTTTTCACACAAAAGCATCTTAATGCAGAGATTGAGAGAATATGACAACTTTAGTATATTCTTTCAACTTTAGTATATGATACGGCTGTGTCTATCATAAATTTAGTGATAAATCCTCACAAACTACTATCGATCTAGAAGCCAAAAACTCTGGAAATTTTGTTGTTGCTATTCTTGAGTATTTGTATCAAATCACGATTCCATTCCTTGGGTTCGTCATTCTTGAAATAGGTCCTATGTTCAATCGACTTTGAGACCCACTTGTATAGCTCAACGTGGAACGAACCAAATAAAAATATGTACTTCTCTTCAAAAATATACCTCTGCAATGAATCTTCAGTTGACTATCTAGGGTTTCTGTTTTCTTTTTCTACAAATTCTCTTTCTTTTTGATCAACCCACTTCTCAATCTCTTTCTATGAAGAATGCCAAAACATATCCCTCACACAGATCCTGGGCCCGACAATAGAACCATGTTTTGGCTTAAGGGGCTTGACCCAGGTTCAAAATGCACTTCGTAACCATCAAAACCCTCAACCACCATCCCTTTCGATAGTAACCTGCAAGTGGATCGTAGTCTCACCTGAAGTAGATATGGAAGATTGCATAACCAGGTTTCTACATTCCGAGGGATACTGAGCTAAGGTTCCCATGTATTTTCTTCTATGTTAACCTTATCTACAACTTCACAATTATAAAAGACTTCACGCAAATATTGTGCTTAATAGATTTTACTTAGCGCAGAAATATAATAGAAAAGTAGCATAATACAGATTAATTCACACAAATGGAGTACATGACATGCATAATAGTAACTATAAGCACAAATATAACTCAAAATACACAATGTTTCTTCAAACATATTCTTCTTTATTTATACATATTTTCAATGATCACAGTATTTGTCGACCTACGCACCTAGCTGCAGGTGGTTTGCGCACTCAACTGCAGACTCTTCAGGACTTTGCGCACTTAGTTTCGGAGCCTTTCCTCAAAATATAGACAGAAACTTACATATTACAGACTTTATGCCAATTGGTTATCTCCTCCTATCATTGATTATTCTTCGCTAAGGTATTACAAATCCTTAAATACATTTCATTCTTACAAAAACCATGGTCCACATACCATGGATCCACAAAACATGGACAACTACCTGATACCCATTACAAAATAAGGGGCTTTGACCCACCCTAAAGCCCAAATATTTTTGTGCAACTAACTAACTTCGCTTGCTCCTCGCTACCCGCTCCTTCTTTCGTGAGGCCTTTTATTAAAAAATTGGACCAAGTTGGGCCATGCCCAACAATACTTGGAGCAAGAAAATATGGAAAATGCCTAGTTGGGTGGCTGAAACTAACTACAAGAATTAACAACGGAAAAAGGAATTGGAATAGGAAACAATATGTTGGTAAAGCATTTAAGATGAGGGCCGTTGTGGGACATTGGTACCCACTATTGTCTAATGATTTCCATGAGCATGCTATAACTGATATGATGGTTTGGAGGCAAGGATAAGCCTTAGTTTTGAGGCAAGAATATGTCGTGGTTTTTGGACCTTTCGATATGAGGAAACCTTGCCAAGGGATGGATAGCTCAAGAAAGGGGATTTCAGGGAACTTGGAATA
Organism: Pinus tabuliformis; assembly: GCA_031772625.1. Taxonomy (NCBI): domain Eukaryota; kingdom Viridiplantae; phylum Streptophyta; class Pinopsida; order Pinales; family Pinaceae; genus Pinus; species Pinus tabuliformis. Next base: position 161,979,181 of record CM062805.1, on the reverse strand, counting down.
TGAGCGACTGCATGGAAGGGAGAAGGGAAGGTCAGAGGATGAATTTTTTTTTGTCATTATCATTTTCAGATGGAATCAGATGCACATTAGGAGTGTGCTTTAGAATAATGAGTCAGTAACTATTTACTAAAGGAACAGGTAACACAAGGATTATAGCATTGGACATTGAATGCAAGTTTGAGTTTGGAAGTGGGTTCTGGAATTCCTGCGAAGGAGGTGAATCCTGGTATTACTTTGAGGGTGGAGATGTGAGCATCTGGATTCCCTTGTTGTTGATACAATCATTGTTTCCTTTTATTTGTTGGTTGAACAAATATGCATATGTATATATGTGTATATTATTGTAAATATTGTATCGAGTTGGATTAAAAAGCTCCATAGACAGTATAGTTATTTGTTGCTTGAAGCAAATGTGCATAAGTATATTTGGTTTTTATTTTAAATACCATAATGAGTTGTGTTATAAAGATCCACTAAATGATATGATTGTCATGTTTTAAGTGTTGGTTATTGTAAATACTGCAACATGCTGGGGTATAAAGCTCCATGGGCAGTATGTTTTTCTTTTCAGCTGTTTTGCTGGTTGTAGGTGTCAAAGAACACCAAGGACGATGTTTCCCTAAGGGGGAGGGGTTTGTAACAACCCCAGGTTAAAATTTCATGTAATAAAGTTAATAAAGGCAAAGTAAGACCAAGGTCATGGGACATGTATTCCAAGATTATTGTTGGGAAAAATATCCTAGTGGGCATCACTTGTTGTGTTTAAGGCTAAGGGGAAACTGGAAAAGGAAATGAAAAAGGCTTTGAAAAGGCAAAAATATATTTTTGGCACTTTATTTATGAAAATTAAGGAAATTAGGAGAAAAGGGAGGTGAAAGGTCACAGGTTGCATGCGAGGAGGAAATTGAAGGAAAATCAAGGGAAATGAAGAAATTAGAGGCATAAATAATAAAATGGCTTCTAAGAATCAATTCAAAGCCTTTGGGCAGTTCAGTTTCAAGATTATTCTCAGTGAGGAGAAGAGAACCAAGAGGATAAGGAAAGAAAACAAGAAAAGGGAGGACAAGGAAGGTAAAGGAAAGGATAGATCAAGAAACTTCAACAGGAATACTTGTAGGTAATAGGTTACATGTATGATTTCCTAGTTGTTTTCAGGATGAATGGTACATGCATGTGTATACTTGGTTTGTTTGTTATTGGTGGAATGTATTTTGACACGTTTTGACACTGATTTTAGCTTTCCCTTTCCATTTCCAGATAGCCATGGTGTGATGGGATTCTTTATCAGTTGAGCTTTGGATTACTAGAAGGTTTTGGATCTCGGTGAGGTGGTATCGAGAAAATACCAAGGGTTGGGATCGACATGGTTTTCTCCGGGATGCCCTCAATAGGTGGGTGGAGACATGAAAATTCCTTGAGGGATGGTAAAGGAATTATGAGGCATCCAATCTCAGTTTGATTTTGTGATCTCAGGAATGGTTTAGGTGAGATCACGGTATGGTGAGGGTGGAGGTGGTTTAACCTTTGGATTCCCTTGGTTGTTTATGGATTGGTTTATCCCATGAGATCCCATATTCATGCTTGGAATATGGCACAAAGGTGATTGAATGAAAGAAATATATAGTTCAACCCAATCTATGGTCAAGTGGTACGTGGAAGTCCTAGATCTAGTTGACTTTTACATGTGGTTAACAAGACTCAAGTTTGTCTTGCTTTGATGAGTAAATTTACTTGTTGTTTTCTGGCTTTAATAATTGTTCTATCATTGGTATTTATCTGGTTATATGCTTGTTATAAGCATGGTTATTTGACAGGTCTAAGTATGGATCTTATCACATTTTCATTGATGACCTAACTGGTGTTATAATAGTTATTGTGAGAAGGAATTGGTCATTCTTGTTAAACCTCAAGTAAATTTTCATATCCTTATGTTCATATATGCATTCATAACCTATAGGTTGCATGTTTACCATGTATTTAATGGAATTTCGGTGCCGGTTTGGAAGAGTTGGGTGGATTCTTGGTTCAAGTTTTGGTTTATAAGCTTTTCCTCTGTGTCACTCATTATTTATGAAATTTTCACTAAGTTCTAGGCAAAGGCATGAGTCTTAGCCCTAAAAACGTGGCTCAGAATTCGGGGTCGTTGGCATAGAACAAACTGGAAAATTCCATATTCATTGGTAGGTAGGCCTATGGGAGTGACTAGAGGCTTATATTCACTTTCATTCCTTAGAAATGGAATGACTAAGGCTTTAGGTTAGTGAAAAAGAGAGTTATCTCAGGGGTTAGACACCTATAGGGGTTGGGTTGCTCCTGTAGCTCCTATAACACCTAAGGGAAGTTAGTAAAGTCTTAATTGATTGAATCCATTTCCTTAAGGTCATAAAGTAGGTTGATTCCTATCATAGTGAACCTCAACTCATGTTTACCCTAGGAAAACCGGTGAAAGTGGTAAATGTGGGAGGCCGGGCTACAAATCTTTTATGAATGAAGATATATATTTACAATGAATACACAATATTTAATGTTTAATGAATTAAATTTCAATCCAAGAAAGTACTATTAATTATTTCACTTGTGTAGATCCAAAGTATTTGCAATATTAAATATATAAGACTATTAGTAATGTTGTCATACAAGTTATGGGCCACTATAAGATTGGTAATAATTTTTTGATAAAATTCATCCCAGCTATCATCACATATGAGTTAGGCCCTTTCAACTTATAACCTTATATGATTATAAAATTTCATAATTATATTAAATCTCTATATAAAAAAAAATAGCATACCAATTTTATCTATAAAAAAATTCAATAAAAAAAAAAATCTTGAATCACTAATTATACATAAATCCCAAAACTAATACATAATCTTTAGTTTACAAAATAAATTGTTTAATAATAATTATTCTTAAAATCAACAAAAAAAACTAATAAAAAATCATGTTATAGAAAGGAGAAAATGAACTTGTTCAAAGTATTCGTAAAATTGTTCTCAACAAAGTCTCTTTCCTCGTAATATTCTAAATTGCATTATTTCCATCATTATTATGTTGAAACTGCTAAAAAATATCTTATTCAATCATCATTATTCTAAATCACTAAAAGAACATCGTATTCAATAATCATTATTGTTAATGACTAAGAAAGTACCTTAGTTTTCAAAAAAAAAATCAAATAAAAACGTGTATATTTCTTTTTCAATATAATGGCATTAAGAAAAAATATTTGAAAAGAATAATTAACCAAATTATCATATTTTAATTAGAAATTTAGAAAATAGTGTTACATTGATTAAAGAATGATATAGATAAATGCATGTATATTATTTTAAGATAGAGAAATTATTTGAATTGCATAATCAACTAACTGAACAAGTTTCTCAATCCCATATCAATATACAAAACTATTTAACTAAAAATATCTTTGAATTTAAATAATTCTAATCAATTCCTGAAAACATACTCACGTAACATATAATCACATCTAAAATAAAATTATATAATCTAACTATTTTATGTCATCCACATTAAGTGGAATATTGCAATCAAATAATTTTTGTCCATAAATATGTTCTAATAAGATTTTTAAATGGTTGGGTTAGTCACCTATCCAAGGTAGTTCAACCATTTTCTGAGATCTTACGGATTTTAGCGACCAACTACTCTAGCGATTCCTCAACCTCTTGAAGAGTTGGTTGTTCACATGGATCCCCTTTGGTACACATCACACCTATCTTCGCCAGCATCACAACAATTACATTCCCATAAATTCACTTACATCATGTGATTCCTGTTCCTGATCGTCTTCTTCCTTTCCAATCTCCTCCACCAAATTCCAGTCAATCATCTCGAACAAGCTATCAAGGAAATGCATCACCCACCCAACTCTGCAATAATTTCCTTTCTTCAGAGTATGCTAGATTTGTCGGCTTCTTTCCTGTGACTGTTTCCAACACCAAGATGTTGTAATTGTATATATCCCCTTTCATATTTTGTAACCAATATCTTGTAAAAAAAAATTATGTATATAACCTTTATCAGTGACTCACACACACACACACACATATATATCCCATGTACAATATCATAAATTTATATATAAAACCTTTATCAGCGACTCATATATATATCCCATATACAATATCAATAATTTATGTATAAAACCTTTATCAGTGGCTCATGAATGTATATATTCGATATAAAATATGGCTCATTAATTAAGTGTATTAGTATTTAAATGGTGGGACAAGACTGGAGGTGTCCCATGAGGCTGCTGCTGTTGAATCATCATGCACTTGCTGTGAGATTATGAGGGTGTGAAATACCGAAGTCTCCAACATGGGATGTCATTGTCTCAACCAATAAAACATTAGAAGATTTCAGATTGCAATGACAATGGAAAGAGAGAATTTATGGTGAAGATATGTCATTCTATGGTCCACATCCTTAAGAATGATCAGCCACCTTTTCATACCCAACCTGAAATTATTTTCCCTACAATGCAAATGATTATCCAGGCTTCCCTACGACATGAACTCCATAATAAAAAATTGGCCTGCAAACTTGATCATACGGCCACCATTCTCACTAGATTCCAATGTCAGAATTTGCCCAACGTCTTTCATTATTTTATAATTCTCTTGTATGTGCCTTTTGATGTGGTAGAGTTCAATACAACATTATAAATTGACCCCTAAGTTGAGCCCCTTGATTGGTGACCAGCTCCCTTGGGAATCCAAACTTATAAAAGATGTTTTCCCTTAGAAACTTTGCCACCTTATACTTTACTTCATCCCACTTTGTTAAATAATCAGTGCATATAATGATGTATCTCCTTTGTCCAGATGGGGGATCAATTGGTCCAATGAAATCCGTGCCCCACTTCTCAAATGGCTCAAGGGTCATTTGAGGTTGTAGGAGTATTTCATCCTTTGGTGTAGGCTTTCCCATCCTTTGGAACTCATCACATCTAGCAGTGTATCTCCTAGCATCTTGGTGTACAGTATGCCAATAGTAGCCATCTTGGAGAAATTTTTTTTCATCTAAGGAGAATAACTCCCTCAATAAGAGGGAGTTTTGATTTTTTTTTGTAACATCGAGAGTTGTTCCTGCTTTTCTAAATGGTCTCCAAGTTAGCTTATATGAATTAGACAATTTTTTACATTAAAAGGACAAGTCAGCCTAGGAAGAATTCAAGTGAGCAAACCTATGAAGAGGCGTCTCTTGGCTTGTCAAACCGTCATTTCAAAAATATAAATAAGAAGAAGTGATGTCTGATTTCAAAACCTAGGAAGTGTAATTAATCGTCTCTCTCTTCATCATTCTTGGATAGTTGCACATTTGAACAAAAAGGAAGAGTTTGATTGGGCATTGATTGAGCTAATTTGACCTTTGTTTGACATATCATTCACATTAAGTGAAATAATCTAATCATATCATATCATTTTCCTCTAATGATATGTGCTAACCATTTTAATAAGAAATTTAGAAAACATTTTTACATTAATTAAAAAATGATATACATAACTACATGTATATTATTTTATAGTGACAAATTATTTAGATTAAATACTCCACTAATTGAGCAGTGTCTCAATCCCATATCAATATACAAAACTAATTAACTAAAAAATATCTCTAAATTTAAATAAATCAAACCAAATCCTAAAAACATAATCCTCTATGATATAATCACATCTAAAATAAAAATATGTAATCTAACCCATTGATGTCATCCACATTAAGTAAAATAATTTGATCAAATCATATTCCTCCACATATGTGTGTTAACCATGGAGTAACTTAACCTAGTCATTTTCCTCCACAAACATATATCCTAATCAGATTCTGAAATGGTTTGGTTAGTCTCTTGTCTAAGGCCATTCAACCAATTTTATGAACTCTTATTGATTCTAGCAATGATGTTCTCTAGCGATGCCTCAACCTCTCGAAGATTCGAAGAATCAGTCATTTGTGAGGATCCACTTTGCTACACATCACACCTATCTTAGCCAAAATCACAACAATTCCATGTCCCGTAACATCATGTGATTCTTGTTCTTCATCCTCTTCTTCCTTTCTTATCTCCTCCACCAAATTCCCATCAATCACCTCTAACAATGTCTCGGGGAATGCATCGCCCACCCAACTATGTAATGATTGCCCTTCTTATGAGAACACTCCATCTGTGGGTTTCTTTCCGGTGATCATTTCCAAAACCAAGATGCCGTAGCTATACACGCCCCCTTTGATGGATGTTCACCCTCCTATACCATATTCTGTAATCAATTTATATCAGTAACTCACATATATATCCCATGTACAATATCAATCTTTATATATATAATATTTATATATCAGTGGCTCATATATTTCCCATATATGATATGGCTCAATCAATCAAGTGTACCAATATTTACCTGGTGCAATGTAACCAACATATCCTATCCCAAGACTGGAGGTGTCCCCTGAGGCTGTTGTTGTTGAATTGTCGAGTGCTTTCGGCCAGATCAACAGCCTTGAAATACTGAAATCTCCAACATGGGCCGTCATCGTGTCATCCAATAAAATGTTGGAAGGTTTCATATCACAATGAACAATGGTCGGAGAGCAGTGATGGTGAAGATATTCCATTCCATGAGCCACATCCTTGAGAATTCTCAACCGTCTTTTTAGACCCAACCTCCGATTATATTCACTACAATGCAAATGCTTATCCAGGCTTCCTTGCAACATGAAATTCATAATCAAATATTTGACGTGCAAACTTGAGCATACGCCCACCATTCTCACTAGATTTCGATGCCGGACTCTACCCAACGTCTTGGATTTTTTTATGAGTCTCTTGTATGCACCTCCTAATGTGGTAAAGTGTATAGCTTTGACATCAATGATTGTGGCATTGTCTAATATGTCCTTATAGACTGACACATAGGTGCCACGTCCCATAATGTTATCGGGGCTTAAACCATTAGTTGCTTTGTTAAACTCTTCCTCACTTACAACTTATTTTATTGATATTATAAATTGTTTTAGATGAATTATTATTATTAACCATTAAGAAATCATTTTATTCGATAATAATTATTCTTAATGACGAAAAAAGTATCATAGTTTATAAAGATATTTTCCAAAAATAAAATATGGATATTCCTTATTCTCATATTGAAAGTGGATGACACATTAAAATAATTTATTTGAGTGAAATGATGAAGAAATTAATTATATTTGAATTAAAATTATAAAAAAGAGACTTACATTGTGTGTGTATTTGTGTTATTTTAAAATAGAGAAACTATCTTGATTAGGTAAATCTCCTAACTACATATTCATATAGAATTTGAATTGGTTCTACAAGAATAACATCTAACTGTAAGGGAGGAAGGAGGATGGAGTTACAGAAAACTCGCTGAATGATGCTTGATACGGGCTAGGGTTCAGAACACTGCAGAGCTTGCATATGGATAGTGCCTGACCACCCTTAATGAAACAGACTCATCCGCTCCTCATCGCCATTTATTCCTATGCGCCTGTGATTACTGTCTAGCTCCATTTACTCCTATATGACTGTGAATACTGCCTCACCACATTCTCTCCACAAGCAGTGCAATTACGAATACAATGGTTTGCAGCACCTAGTGGCAGCTGGAATGTCTTTTTTGGAAATTTAGGTATGGAGTTCGACCAGGTTGATTACTTTGATGACACTTTTGTTTATGTCTCCATTTGGAAGTCGCCTCCCCCGATCTCGGAAGGGTTGTTCCCTCATAACAGTGACCTATCAGATGTCCTTGCTCCCCTGCTATTGATTTTGGGTCCCTCATGCCTCATCGTTTCCATGCTTGAAGACCCCCTCACATGGTCGAATTCCACCACACCCCCCCATCATCAGCATACCTATAGTTTTTGGCTAGGTGCATAGGCTTTGACCACACCATTGACCCCTTGGGTTATCCACCTCACCCTCCGCCTGCTGATTCCCATTACCCTTCATCCGTCCCTTCAGGAGGACCATTAGTACAATTGCAGGAAACCCCTCTCGCTCCACTTTCGATTGCTCCCACCTTTGGCTGTTTTGCAAGCTCTCCTCTGGTTTTGGAAGTGAACCCTAGAGGGTTTGGACTAAATTTATAGAAGTCCCACCAGTTCGATCCTGACGTGGACATTTTTGACAAGGGTCACAAGCCAAGGAAAAAGGCGAAGTGTGTCAAGGCCAGGACTCTGGATATTGCTCCATGTTTGGGGGAGGATATCTAGTGGGGCGAAGCCATGGACACTGCTGATAGGGTTTTGGTGGTAGGGTTCGAGGGAGGAACTACTCCATGATTAGGCTCAGACAATGGGCTGCAGAGATTTGGGGATAGCACATGGATGAACTACCTTTTGTACAAACCTTCGTTCGGGGATGGTTTGCACTTCATTTTGTAAGATATGAACATATAACCTGGGTATTATCTAGTTTCTGGCACATTGAGAAAGCCCCTGTGCTTCTCAAAATATGGAACGCTCTTTTCGACCCTGAGAGAGCAATTGGGTGCAGGACCTCTATGGGTTAGATTACCATGCTTGCCTCTACACTTCTGGTTGGAGGACATATTTAGGCGCATCGGGAATGCATCGGGTACCTATTTGGAGCATGATAAATCATACCTGTCCACAGGCATCATGGCATATGCAAGGATATTGGTTCATCTTGATACTAGGGAAGGACTACAAGAGAAAATTACCCTACTCTGGAAACATTAGTCTCGAGTACAAATCCTTTATTATGGGGGCATCCCCTTTAGGTGTAGGAGGTGCCACAAGGTGGGTACTTTATACAAGGATTTCCCTCTAAACGGGACAACTAAAGCAGCGGACCAGGGGAAGACAATCCCATCCAAAGCTAGCAAGGAACCTAAGCAGCGCACTAACATTGAAGTAGCAGTGGCAAATATGGGCAAGGAGAATCCGAAGAAGCGCGAAAATGCACCCATTTGGCCTTCCTCTCCTCCTATGACCAGGGCCAGGGTGGCTATTGTGGCTACGCTATCTTTGGGTATGCCTCTCTCTACTCCCTTCTCTTTGAATTTCACTACATCATCATGTTTTTTTACATTATCCTCCATTGATCAACATGGTATAGCATCTTCCAACCCAACTCCTCGTTCCTTGGCCTGCTCTCTACAACCTACCACCCCCCCGCCACCAACTTTCTCATGTACCCCCCATCCTTCCTAGAGGTGAACTCTCCTGCCCTATCCTCTGACTCTGAGAAGGGGTATCACTCTCACAGCTACTCGCTCAAATCTCAATCTTGACCAAAACCTATTGATATGATTAGCATTGGAATCGTATCCCCTTCCATCCCTCTGAAACCTCCACGGGGACGACCCTCCTCACTCTCTAAATCCAAACACTAGGCAGGTGTGGAAGTCATCTCAGGTCTTCATCTAGCCACAGATCAGGTTCTTAGAGAATAGAACACCTTGGGGCCATCTCCCTCATGAAGCTTCTCTCCTACAACTGCTGAGGGTTAGCTAGTCCCGAGAAAAAAAACTAGCATTTCAAAGGCTTCTTAGTACTGAACTGGTAGATGTCATACTCCTTCAGGAAACCCTGTGTTGGGCGATAAAGAGGTGTCTTTTTAACTCCTATTTATCCTACATCAATTATCAATCCAGGTACTATTTTTTATTTCAAGAGTGTACTCAGTCTAAGGAGGGAAATTTATTTCAAGAGTAATGTTTTGTAGTACAGTGTTTCAATTACAAGAGTAAACATATGATTGAAATAAATCTAATTGCAATTACAAGAAAATTAATGCTCTGAAACTAAATCATTCACTTAGAAAACTACAACAATCATCAGTCAAGGATACAGTAATAGTAACTCTTTCCTTTGTCAACTGATGTAAATGAAATTAACCATAAACGAGATCCTCAATTTGAGAACTTAGACAATAATAGCCAATGTCCTTTATAGTTGTTGATATTTACAATTCACCCTAAAGTAATTGATGAGAAATGACAACTGAATTAACACTTAAAAGCATAACCGAATACTAGTAGGAAATAAATGAACAGCAAAGCTATCTTAATCCGAATGAACAACAAAGCTATTTTAAGGGAAATGAACAACAATCCATAATGAACAGCGAGGCTTTATAACTGACATGAATAACAATATAAATTGTAAAGGATAATAATCTTATTATGATGGAAAGGAACAACAATGCGATTCAATCACATCTTATGCAATAAAACGATTCCATAAAATGCTAGAACAGTAAACTGTAAAAACAGGAAGTTGTAAAGCAATGCGATTCAAGGAAATGAAAAGTGAATCAAACCAGCACACGACTGGAATTGTAAAGTAATGGTACAAATAGCAAGTGGATCCACCAGGGTCGGGCCCTTAGCCGCTAGTGAAGCACTGCCGGACTACTTCAGTATAAAGGAATGGAACAGCAACTGACTTATATATTAATCATGAAAATGTTTACAGGCAATCATACTCTATTTTGATTAACGAGAGTCGATGATCAAAGTAGCAACACAACAATAAGTTCTGCAAAATGATAATACACATCCCCCTGATTTCTACAACCGCTGTCCTTTTATAATAGCTAGGTGGACTAAACAAGAATATAGATGAGCTTTGAAGTAGCGATCCCTTACGATCAAAGGATCCTGAGGGATTCGCTCTATCTTTTATCTCCAGTTATATTTTTGTCTTCTTGCACTGATGTCGCACTTTCCCCTTCTTTTCCTTGACTATGCACTGCGATCTTGATCTTCTTGTCTGGATATGGCTTCCTGGCAAAGGGACAACAGTTACTTTTTCTTTGTCTTTTCCTCTCGAATGTGGCTTTCCATTTCTTCTATTTTCTATATAGAAGAAAAGACAATAATTCATTACTTTGTAACAATCACAAATCTCCTTAATTCTACTATAATTCTTTGATATACTACCATCTTAGAATATAAAGGAGTTATGATTAAAGAAAAATATAAAGAAATAAATGGCAAATTCATACCTTTTCCATGGCTCAATACACGCCCCTGCTTACCCTTTTTCATGCCCTCATGAAAACCATGTAATTTGCATGCAAAGCAGTTAGAGAATAGGCTGGAGAGGGATTTTCATGAAGTGGTCTAAAACCATGATTTGTAGCTAAAACTTCAAAAATGCATCCTGTTTGCCCTTCAGGTAATTCATATATGGCCTTATATCCTACTGCAGGATACTAGATAATAGGGCTTCGAAATCTACAATGGTCTATCCCTCAAGATGAGGCTACTATATGTGATCAGGCAGTCAGAAGCTAACTTAAATTTTTTGTAATTGAATGGCTCTCTATCCTGAATATTCCAATTGGAAGTCTTCCATTGGAGTTTAGTTGCTGCTACGACATGGTCTTTCATCGACAGGATATATTCTACCCCTTGCTGGACAATTTCTTTGCGGATCGGTCCCAATGTATGGATCACACCCTCCTTTTTCATTAGGATTTTATGCTTAGTCCACAGTTGTAATGTGTTTTGCAGTTCACCCCTAACCCAAAGATCTAACCCATTTTCTTGTCTTTGAAAAGTGTTATGGGCCTTGAGCCACTTTAACTGGTTAATAACAAACGAAATGAATTCTTAAAACTAGACATATCCCACAAAAGGACTGGGATTCTTCTCCATTTCCTCTTCCAAGATAAAATTCTGCAGATAAAATTCACAGAGTAATCGCTGAACTTTTACTCCATAATGTTTACAACAACTTATAAAATCATCAACAATTTTTAATTCTATAAGCTTCCCTGCCTTAACAGCTTTAATTTTTAACTGCAAATATATTTCTAATAAAAACAAATCATAATTTTTGGTAGGGGCCCTACATGCTAAGACATTTGTATATAAAGAACAGAGCATATCTATTTGACTCCTGACTATTTTTAGTCTATTTCTTACCTCTTCAACTTTTTCTTCTACCTTCTGACATTTATCGAAGGCTTCTTCCTTTGCTACATTGATGTCCCTTAATTACTGCTGTAACTCTTGGTATTTATTTTTAGGAATAGTCTCTTCTTTGAGCTTTTCTATAGTCTACTAAGCTTGTGCTAGATCCTTTTAGAGTTTTGCTACTCCAGGGTCATTATCCAACAACACACTTTTGGGTTGAAGAACTATCTAGGCTTTCTTATTATGATGTCTAGTCCCTACAGTCTGTGTCTCTTTATCATGAAATGTCAGGTTGGCCTTAAAGCTGGAGGACAATGCCTCGGTCTGAACATTTTTATTGCAAACTTATGCCTTTTCTATCTGGGTGGCTGCGTTTGTAATAGTTGTGTGTTGTCCCTTGCTGTCTTGAATGAATATGGGCTCAGTTTGAGTCTCTGTGGCTCTTGTATAATGAGGTTCAGTTTGGATGGTTGCATCCCCTATTTTTGGGGTTCTTTTAGAGATTTTCCAGCTTTTTAGGGCCCTTATCTTCTGTCTGAGTTGTTTTACCAAATTTAGCAGCTTTTGTTGTTCCCTTCGCAACCTCTTGATTTCATTCTTCTTCTTCTTCCTCTTGAGAGAAACATTTGTTTCCTTGACTGGACTTGGCTGCTCAGCTGGGTTTTGTTCTTCAGGGACTGTGCCCTTGCCCTGGCTTGTTTCCATATTCTCTGTTTGGAACACTTCTTCAGTGTTCATGTTATCCTGACTAGGTTCCTCCGGGGAGGTAACCCTAGTTTGATCTACCACTTCTTGAGTGGCTTCTGCTTCTACCTCTTCCTCATCATGCATTTCCGCGGATGTATCCTTGCTGTGGGCAGAGTGTTCCTGTGATTGCTCTACCTCAGTATTGAGGTTGGGCAGACTTTGGTGTTGAATATACTCACCCATATTGGCCAAAATTTGGGCCAATTGGTCCTCTTGCAGTGGGTTCTATGGTGGACTTGCGCTGGAGGTTACAGGGAGTTTTGCTTCCTCCCTTTCTTCTTTGCTAGTATGCTGAGTTTCTTCCTCTAATTTTGCTTCCTGGTTTTCTTCTCCTTCAATCTGCGGGGTTGCTCATCTCTAGAATTATGTAATTCTAAGGGTTGGCTGCTGCTACCCTGGAGGCTCTCAAACATTCGCCTACCTCTTCTTAATCTGGAGGACTGTCTGCATTTTTGAGGTCTAGATGTTGTGCCGGTGGTTCTTTTTCATTTCGAAGCAGGTAAGGCCATTCCCCCATGTATTAAAAAATACCAATTCTTCCCAACTAGTCTGCTACTAAGCAAGACTATAACTAACTATTAATCAAATTAAAAAATGGTGGCTTACTACCGTTCCTATATGAGAGGATTTCCTTATGCTCCGAGCAGCGTCATGCAGTGAAAAATTTAAATATGCAGGTAAATTTACAACAAATCTTTATTTTAGTACTACTAGTAATTTGAGGTGTCGTGGTCTTACCACATCCTTTCTCCCATCGTAGGTGATGTAGCTCTGCACTACTCTAGCTAGTTCTAGTCATGGTTCTCCCAGAGTTGCGAGCTGGACTCCTTTCCCTTTGATAGTTAGGTTCTTTCCCTCGTCCCGAAAGATGGCCATGGCTTCTTGAAGTCTCAGTTTCTTATGTGTCCATACGAGACTAGCTGCTGGTAGTCCAGATGCTTTTGCAATTACTGCATCGGTTATTGTTATTTGCCTTCCTCTTACTATGGAATTATCTTCCTACAAATTCTGCAAAAATTCAATGGCCATAGTTTCATGGGGCTACTATAATCGTATAAGGTAGGCAATCCATCTGGTTCTCACCAAAATTTCTTGTGCAACATCAAAAATTGTTAGTACTTGTGGTTCGCTACGTACTGATTGACCTCCCATTTTGACTAAGCTCTGCACACTGTTAATTCTACACAACAATACATAGAAATGACAATGGAACATCAAACTGTGCATATCGGAAAATATCAATACCGTTAAACTTGCTATTTTTGAGATTTGATGAATTCGTAGTACCTCCAAATAGGGAATTGACACGTATGCCAGTGTATTTTGGAAGTCACCTGTGCCCCTCTAAAATATGATAGGTCGTCCTCGACCAGTAAATGGAGGAGTAGCATACTGAACAACAATCGTACAGTATAAAAAAGGAAAGGTGTACGTATCCATGACATAATCGGAAAAAGTAGCAAATTGCTAAAATCAAAGCTTATGAGGAAAATCATGAATAGATATGGAAATGCTATGAAATGATGCAAAAAATAGGGAATAGGATAGCTGACATAAATAAAAATTATTATGCAGTCATTACTCACTTGAACCATTATGATTGATTTTTAAACAATATTTCATGTGTAAAATGTTCAAAAGGGTTTAGAAGCATAATCTCATTTGAAATCAAGACACTGATATAAGAAAAGGGTTTATAATTACTATTGATGTGTGAAAAATATGACTCCAATACCATCAGCAGAGCTCTGTTGCCCACAAGTGTTTATAACCTTAACAAACTTGCTTTTTACCCTTGGAACCATAGTTCTTTATGTATTCCTAAGGAAAGTGCTTTGTGCTATTAGGATGGAGGTCATTGTGTTGGCATGGTAACCAGATGAATCACAATGCCATTCACCAGGAAGGAGTGAAAGGTGGGCAGGGTGACTCGTGATGAGACCTCCTATTCCAAGGACTTTTTATTTTTCTGATGTGCCCCTCGGTTCATATCCCTGGTGTGGTGGCCATAGTGGGAATGCCACTTCACTGCTTCCTTATGATCATGGTAGGCTGGCTCTTGATGAGACCCCCTATCCTTCATCTGACAGATCATAGAATTGTTAGTAATCATATAGATATATTTTTTCTTTTCTTTTTCTTTTATATAGCACTTCCTATTTATATATAGAGGATGGCTCAACACTCCTTACGAGTAGGGATGATGGAAGAAGTTTGAACATCTCAATAGAGGAAAATATGCCCTTATTCTTATTCAATAATAATGATCAAAGAGAATTATGAAGATTGGGGAAGAACCAACATGATAAAAATAATCAATCAAAGTAGTTTTAGTGAAAATAAAGACAACAAAGTAATATAGATAATTGTGTCCTTTCATTTTTTCTCTTATCAATACAAAGCAATTTCTTTAAAGATTACAATTTTTCTTTGATTTAATGATTTCAGTAACTTATAATTTTTGCATCCTTGCATAGATTTGTATCTTTACTTTGAAAGGATCATGAAGAGTGAAACATTATTCACAAAAAAATCTTTAAAAAAAGTGATGTTCCTTAAGAGAAACAACGAAAAATGCACTAAAAAAGTGATGTTCCTTGGATGGAATAGCTGTTGTTCCTTTAAGAGGAACAAAAAAAAAACATCTACACACAAAACTGCGGTTCCTTTGAGAGGAATAGCAAACAAAAGAAAAATATACACGCAAAACTGTTGTTCCTTAAAAGGAACAATAACTGTTCCTTAATCAGAACAACAAATAAAGCAAGCATAAAATAAAATGTTGATCCTTTTGGAGGAACAGCCTAAAAACAATTTAAATTGAAACCACTGTTCCTTAGAAGGAATGGTAGAAAGCAAAGATGGCAGAAGAGTTGTTCCTTTTGAAAGGAACAACAAAAAGCAATCCGGCGGAAGTGTTGTTCCTTAAGAGGAACAGTTGTTGTTCCTTAAGAGGAACAACTGTTTTTCCTTAAGAGGAACAACAGTTGTTCCTTATGAGGAACAACAGTTGTTCCTTATGAGGAACAACAAAAACAATCGACAGGAGTGTTGTTCCTTTAAGAGGGATGACTCCTATTCCTTAAGAGGAACAACAGTTGTTCCTTAAGAGGAACAACAACTCTTCCTTAAGAGGAACAATAGCTGTTCCTTAAGAGGAACAACAAAAAAAATTGGCAGGTGTGTTATTCCTTTAAGAGGGACGACTGGTTTTCCTTAAGAGGAACAAAAAAAGGTAAACACACAAAAGCGTTGTTCCTTAAGAGGAATGGCTGCTGATCCTTTAGGAGGAACAACAACTGTTCCTTAAGAGGAACAACAAAACTAAAAACGTTAAGGGCACATGCGAGAATGTTGTTCCTTAAGAGGAACAACGGTTGTTCCTTAAGAGGAACAACAACTGTTCCTTAAGAGGAACATAAAACAAATATAAGCACACAAGATTTCTATTCCTTTAAGAGGAATGATTGTTGTTCCTTAAGAGGAACATCATGAAAAATAAAGGCACACAAAATTGTTGTTCCTTAAGAGGAATGACTGCTATTCCTTAAGAGGACAACAGCTATTCCTTAAGAGGAACAACACAAAAAAATAAAGGCATGCAAAATTGTTGTTCCTTAAGAGGAACGACTGCTGTTCCTTAAGAGGAACAACACGAAAAAATAAAATAAAAACCTTCTGCTGTTTTTTTTTTAAATGGAATGGTTGATGTTCCTTTGAGAGGAACAACAACTGTTCCTTAAAAGGAACAATAGTAAGAAATTATATACAAAAAAACTGTTTATACAAGTGAAATTAAGGAGAAAATCTTATGTACAAAACTCAGAAACAAAGTAATTGTTTAGTGAATTAATGCTCAGGAGGAGTGATCTTCCTCTGAAAGAATCTGCATAGTGGAATCTTCTCGTAATTGCTGGTAAAAGGATTCCCAAGTAAGCGGTTTATGGTAAAGTCGTACTCAATGACCATTTGCTTTAAAAGAATGTGCAAATCCATCAATGGTAGTAAATGTAATGGTGCCATTCTCATGCACTTTCTGTATCTCATAAGGTCCAAGCCATCGTGTCTGGAGCTTTCCGGGAAAATCTTGAAACCTGGAATCATATAGGAGTGCTCAATCTCCTTCGTGGAAGATTTTCTTTTTAATAAGGGTGTCATGCCATTTTTCTCTTTGTTGTTGAATTATTGCAGTATGTTGAAGAGCTGTCAGCCTAATTTCATCTAACTCATTGATTTGCTGTAATCTGTTAATCTGGGCCTCATTTAAATTCAAACCCACCTCCTATGCTGTTCTTAATGTTTGAATTTCAAATTCTATTGGAAAGATGGGTTCTTTTCCAAATACTAATTGATATGGTGAATAATCGGTGGTGTTTCTCCATGTTGTTCAGTATGCCCACAAGGCTTCTGATAATCTTGAAGCCCAGTCGCATCTGTGTGATGCAATTGTTTTTGTCAGTATTTCCTCAACTACCTTATTATAACTTTCTACTTCACCATTTACCTATGGGTGGTATGGGGTTGTCATTTTGTGCTGAATGTGGTAATTTTTTAATGTTGCAGTGATTTTATTATCTACAAATTGTGGTCCCCCATATGTAATTATCTCCCTTGGGAGGCCATATCGCACAAATAATTGAAAAAGAAAATGTATTACAGAATCCTCTGTAGCTCTTGGCAGTGCCTTTGCTTCAACCCATTTGGTAACATACTACGTTGCAACTAGTACGTATGTTTTCTAATTTGAGGATGGGTTAATAGGACCAAAAATATTGAGTTCCCATCACTCAAATGGCTCGATTACTAACTATGGGTTCAAAGGAATTTCATTGGACTGTCCAAGGCATACTACCCTTTGCAACTATCACAGGCTTGAACAAAATTTTTAGCATCTTTAAAAATTGTAGGCCAGTAATAGTCTGTTTTTAAAACTTTATGACCAGTCCTATGGTTTGCAAAATGTCTACCACACGGCCCGCCGTGACTTGCTTTCAGAATTTCAAATATTTCGTCTTCTCCAACGCATCGTCTGATGTGCATATCTGCCCCTGTATGAAATAGGTAGCCCCCAATCCAAGAGAATCGGGTACTGCGCTGCACTATCTGTTTCCATTCATTGGGCATTAGATGCTTGGGTAATTTACCTACCACTAAATAATTTGCAACATCAGCATACCATGGTGTCTTGACAGTAACAACAAACAAATGTTCATCTAGGAATTGATCTTCGACTGCTACTGCATTTGCTGGCTTTGGCATTCGTGAGAGAAAATTAGCTACAGGATTCTCTTTTCCAGGTCGATCTTTTATTGAGATGTCAAATTCCTGCAATAACATCAACCATCTTGTTACTCTACAATTTGTAACAGGTTTATTTGCTAAATATTTTATGGCAGAGTTATCTGTATATAAAACTACATGATACCCAGTGATATAATGTCCAAGCTTATTTACAACATGTATTACAACTAAAAATTCTTTTTTCAGTCACAATATAGTTTAATTCAGCAAGAAATAGACTCTTGCTAATATAACAAATTTCATATGGCTTTTTATCTTCTTCCTGCCCAAGGACTGCTCTGATAGTTGTGTCTGAATCATAAGATGAAATTTGGAATGGCAAATCCCAATTTGGGCCCCTTAGCATAGGGGTTGTCGATACAAGCTTTTTCAGATCCTCAAAATCACGGTCACACTTGTCTGTCCAAATAAAATCAACTTTCCCAGTTAGTGCATATAGAGGTGCAACTATTTGAGAAAAATGCTCTATGAATCTTCTATACTAACCAGAAAATCCCTGAAAACTGCGTATCTCTGTTTGTGTGGTAGGAGTAGGTATTAACAAAATTATTTGAATTTTAGCCAGACCTTCCTGTATTTCAGCTACTGAGATATAATGACCTAAGATGAGTCACTCGGTCATCATCATATTGTTAGAGTTGGTCAGCCCTTCGGCAGGGATCAAAACTCTTTATGCATTTAATTTCTAGGTCTCCTGCTCCATCCACTCAGTTGCATTCCGCTAGGGGCATGCCATGATCTGACAAAGAAAGTCATGCTAGTCATTTCCCCCTCATGTCTGGCTCCTGCTGGCTCCGGTTTTGTTAATAATCACCAAAGTCCACAATAGTCAAATTCTGGTCCTTTAATGGATAAAAGTAATCTTTAGTCATTAGGTCTAGGAATTCATCAATTTAGTCTTTGAAACATGTCCAGTAAAAGCCATGCAGGCCAGAGGGAGGCCCGTACACATCTATGGTTAAGAGAACTTCATCGTCAGGTGGATAGACTTCGACTCTTCTTCAAAACTCTTTTTTGAAGAAAAGTCAAACAAGGTCATTTATGACAAAATTTTCCAAAAAACTCCCCAGTTGACTTTTTAGATGCAGTCATGGCTCCAGTGGCCAAATGCCCTATCATATACTCCCTGCAAAGAAGCACCGAAAATTCCATCATTTGAGCCAAAATTTCAAAGGAAAAGTGAAAATCAGTGTGTTTTAAAATCAATGAAAAAAGTGCAAAACACAACATTAGAAAATGGGTTTTCAAGGAAGCAAAAATTAAGCCCATCTCTTCCAAGTCTATATATACTTTTTTTTTCCCAAATCAAAGCCATTGTGCTCTTACAAGATTTGGAGAGATATTGTAAATGTGAGAGAGCGAAATCGTGAGCATTTGAGTGAGTGAGAGTTGGTTTTGGAGGGTGCGGCGCATACACGCAGGAGTGCGGCACACACAGAGGGCATGGCGCACAAGCAGCCTGCCCGTAGTCAAGTTTTCCCAAGGACGTGACACATACCCAGCATGGAGCGCGCTGGGCTTTGCGCGTGACGCACACAGCCACGGGCCAAAAAACGTTGCCAAAGCACTCCAAATTTTGGTGAAGGCTATCAAATCAAGAGCTAGGCCTTATGACACCTCTTCTCCATCAAATTTTGTCAATGATATGGTGTTTATAAGATGTTTGAATGTCACCCAAACGCATAAGGTCGACCATAAGAAAATCACCAAGAAACCGATGGCTGGGGTTGCAAAATTGTGTTGTTAGTGCCAAGGTTTCACTCCACTCACCATTTTCCCCTCACCTCTCATTCTTACCATCTCCCCTTGATCATTTTTCTTAAAACCCCACCCTAAATCACTATCATAACCATCTCCCTATTCCTCTAAGCAATTCAGGTGACTTCTGAGCGCGCGGTGTAAACATAAGAGGGCGCAGCGCACTGGGAGATCGCCCTTAGTGTAATTCCGCCACTGGCACGACGCACTCAGAGCGCGCGGCGCATTGGTCAGTGCATGTGGCACACAGAGATATAAAGCCTGAAAAACAATTAATTTGCCTAAAAATTTTTGGAGGCTCACCAAATTTGAAAGGTAGGCAACCTACCTCTACTCTTGCATCGAACTTGAGAAGAGTAGCATGATTTTGGGAGTATAAATCAAATGCCAATTTTTTTTTAAAGTAAACAAGAGAAGACACAAAGAAAATCAAGATCCTAGGGTTTATGCTACAGTGACAGTGCTGCCAAGGTGTTCTCCTACCCTACCCCTATCACTATTTTACTTGTATCATTTTCCCCTAATCATTACCCTAACACCACTAAAATCATATTCCCTTTCTTCCCCCTCCTCCTATGACTCAAGAAACCCAAACCCTACAAAAATAAATTCAAACCCTACCCCATCAACACCATACCCAAACCACTCCCAAATCCCTAAAAAATCTCTCCCTTTAACCCCTATTCCCATTTCATCATTCCTCTCCTAATACTCCCTATTTTATTGTCCCCTTGGTGATAGATTTTCAGAGCAACTACCAGTTTCATTGGATTCAGAGGGTAGCATAAAACTCAAGGTACAAACAACAGTAATGGCATCCTTAGTTTCATCAAAGTATGAGGAGGAGACCCACAGTGACACATCTTCAGGAGAAAGGGCCCATAGGAGACATCACCGGAGTGGCAGACACCTTAGAGATGAGCCAAACACCCTCACTGAGCTACAGGCTTGCCCCCTTGCAATGTCTTGTTTCGAGAACTTAGCATGTTATGAATTTTTTCAAAGGGTGGCAAATGTCAGAGTCCATCGTGAGTTGGCTTGTCTTTTTGCACTTCATCTACAGGGAGGCCAATCTGTCCTAGCTGGGGTCACTTTCACATTGACACTCGAAACCATATCAGTGGCAACAGGCATACCGAACATTTGGGAACAATGGCATAAGAAAAAGAAGGTGGAGAGGCATCATTATGAGCCTTACATCAAGGACAGCTATTTGAGCCAGCTCACCAGAGTCTCTCCATTCAGATTTTTGAGGGATGAGTATGCCCCGCTTATGAAATTGATCATGAAGTATTTCAGTTGTGAGGGGAGGTTTTCTCACCTTTATGCCTATCACATCAGGTTGCTCATGCACTTTACTAGGGTGTGGATGATGAACCTCCCGTTTTTCATGTGCAACAACATAGAGAAGATGAAAAACTTCATGTAGCATAAGACCCCTCGACAACAGCTAAATAGTGTCTATCATTTTGCTCTTATCCGGATTTTGGTGGACCATCAGTTGGGATTGCAAGGTATTGCCTGGGAGGACTTCATCTCCCGTGATTTCTTCAGCACTCCACCGGTGGTATCAGAGGTAGAGCATGAGGTGGGGGGTCCTTCACATCAGTATGAGTGCCATGAGGCTGCTACCATGCCAGTGTACATCACATACTAGAAGGGCAGTAGACCTTTGTTTGTAGTAGCAAAGCGATTGTTATATCCACCCGGGGTGGAAGGGGCCTCGCTTCCAACATCAGCATCACAGGAGCAGAGTAGAGGTAAGGAGCCAGGGAATGATGAGGGGCCTTCAGGAGATCCATCAGGTGAATGAGAGACCGAGTTTGTTCTCCTTCACGATGATGACAGTGATACAGAGCCAACAAATGCGGAGCTTAGAGAGGTCATCCAAGAACAGCAGTCAGAGATTGAGGCCTTGTCCCTTGACTTGGAGAGGGCCAAGTGGAACATGAAGTACCTGGAATAGAGAAACAAGTAGCTAGAGGATCAGCAGGTGATCATGGAGCTGCAAAACATTCGTGAGCATCGCCAAGCTGCTCAAAGGAGAAGGGTTGAGGTCACATCTTTGGAGCAAGAAATCAACGAGGATTGGGAGGCCAACCTTCAGAGGGTCAACATGCATTTGGAGAGGCTAATAGACAAGGCCGACAAGGACCTTGCGCTGTTGAGACACATGGCATTTCACTACCGGGCACGAAACATGAGCGCCAAGGCCTGAATAAAGAGTTTAAAGGCAAAATTGAGAAAGGCAACAAGGAGGGCAAAAGAGGAAAAAGAACAAGATAGGATTAGAATCTTGGCTGAGACTTCCTTGGCTTAGCATGGCACCCCATAGAGAACCTCCAGCCCAAATTTCAGCAAATTTGGGGAATTTTTGGTCACAAGGTAATTTTTTGGGCAAAAAATAGAAATTCTCTCCATGTGCGTCGTGCCACTGGTGCGACGCTAAAAATCTAGAGCTCCAAATGAGGAATGGTTTGTATTTTTGGATTCATCATGGAAAATCATGACTATTGGTGTTCGGGCAAGAAATTTTGACAAGATATGGGTCTCCTAAAGGTCAAAAAGCACCCAAAAATGGCCTCTATGCCACTTTTTTGACACACAGAAAGCAGTCTTGGGAGAATGAAGATTTGGATGGGAAAATTAGCACCAAATTTAAAAATTCCAATTGGGTTGGAAAGTAGATTGGACATGCTTTCCAACAAGCCCACTTGGGCACATTTTGGACACCTGAAAGTGCCCCAAAATAGGCCCCAAATTGGCACGACGCACAGAGAAAATGGCGCGGCGCACAGATGAAAAATTGCCAATTTGCTCCCGTTTCGCGAAATTTCGGTTCGCGACTTCTCCAAGTGGGCCCATTCATCTACACTTCGGTTTTTTGGCACCAAAGGCAGCATTTGAAATGTTTTCTCTCCAGATTGGCATCTATCCAAGGGGTAAAGGAATGCAAAGGGTCACCACAGCCAAATGTCATGCCTGTGAGCACTGCACCTGTAGTTGATGGTTGGCTCTCCATCTCCATTTTGTAATTACTCGAGTAACTCCCCAACCCTTGGGCGTTCTATCTCTTTTTAACACATTCTAAATATTGTACGCAAGCTATTTGCAAAGGGTTGGTTGGCTTGTAACTTCTGGGAGACTGTGGGAAAGAAACTCTGTTTCTTCACTGTGTAATTTTGACAGAGAATTAATGAAAGGCAGCGGCTCTGTTTCATGAGATTCTTGTGGTTGTGAGTGTAGAAAATGTGTTCTTATGTTCCATATATATCTTGTTATGTTCCATATTTCAATTCATGTTTCATTTCAGTGAAATTTTCTGAGTGCGATTAGGTAGAATTCAATTTTTATTGCTCTGCCGGTGGGAAAATTCCATGTATAGTGTTATTCTTCTATTGAAAAGGATTCATAGGACTATGCCCTTTTCACTTTCTTCAGCAATCTATTCATATTGCAATACCTCAAAATAAATTGCTACATTTTCGGGCTACCTTGCCTCACGGAATAATCTGTGCCTTTGTATTAAATTCTTTGTTCTTTGCTGAGCGCCAGTCCCATACCATCCCAGAAGCTCGACCATTCATAAAAATTTGTTTCCGGAATCCTTATTCAGTTACTAGCCTAAGGTAAATATTTCATTTCAAGTCATCTCAAACCGTTTTCGAGTATCTATTCATTGAGCGTGACTCAGAGAGAGCCCTCTCCTATTCTGGTAGGGCTAGCTACCAGATTGAGCGTGGTTTGTGGTTACCCTAATTTTTGCCTTCCTTTAGCCTAGGGCAGATTTAGGTGATAACATAGTGGCGACCATACTGGGGAACTAATCAAACTAAAATCAAATGCCCTTGTTTCATAATAATTCTAGGTTTCGGGATGATGAGCTTAGGATTGGATAGGCTGAGTAAATTGGTTGTGTCCTGTGATTTTTCTCAATAGCACGCTCACTTCAAGACAATATACCAGAGCCAATCCAGACCTGGATCCTCCTCACATCTATGAAAATCCCAATTTGATTCCTAACCTCCTTCGTCAAGAAAACACCATAACCCCCGTGTTCAAATCCCATTCATGTCCCGACATTTTTGAATATCTTGAGGAGCTTGAGTTTGACGAGCGGTTCGAAATATCATTGTTTGAGTCTAAGTCCAAAAGGGCTATTGACTATACCGTCCCTGATCCGCAATTCCTTGTAGACTTAGAAACAGAAAGAGCTAACTGATTGATAGACAATTATATTGCGGAACAGCCCCAAACTCTGATTGCTATCCCCTTGCAAACTGCACACACTTCTCCAACACCTCCAAGGTCAAATCCACCGAGAGTGATGGTTGCCCGGTTTGCACCCCTTTTTCTGCCCTAAGTTCTAGATGATATGCCCTCAGATTATCAGAGTAAAATCCCATTTTTTTATGGCACTCCAAATAGCATCACTGCTCAGCAACATGTAGACAAGATGGCAGACTTCTATGAACTGCACGAGATTGATGAGGAAAATGTGGCAATGAGACTCTTTGTGCAGACATTTGTAGGTGATGTAAGGAAATGGTTCAGAGGTTTGACAGCAGCAAGTATCACTACTTTGGCTAAATTGCAGAGACAATTTTTGAACCGGTGGGAAGTGAAAAAGAATCCCCTCCAAATTCTGGTAGAATACAAACAAATCAAACGAAATGCTGGTGAGTCGGTTCAAGATTACTGTGTTAGATTTAATGCAGTCTATAACGAGATTCCAAATCATCTGAAGCCACCTATAGGACTAGCCATGATGAAGTTTCCAGATGGTTTCGATGCTAATATGGCATATCAATTAAGAGAAAGAGAACCGGCCACAATGGAAGATATGCAGAAAATAACGGTCAGCGTTGAAGCAAATCTGTTGTCCAAAAGAGCTAGAGCGAAAGCAGAGAAGAAAACTATGGTGAAAGAAGAATCTTCTTCAATGGATCAACTGCTCAAAAGGGTAGAACACATGCTTGAAAGGGTAAAACTTGACAAGCCTGAGCCACAAGTTAGGAATCCTAACTTCCATGGCCAGCAGGAGCCACAATATAGGATCAGACAGAAAGATCAACGAAACCAAGAGCAAGCAACACAACAGCCGGTACAAACACCTTTACAACAAAATTTTGTGCATGGACCGGATTCAGATGAAGACGGAAATGTGATAGGTGAAGAAAACCACCTCTTTACTCCAGATGAGCTGCCTACGTACGTTACCGAAGAAGAGGAATGTGCAGTGAACTCAGCTACACACCAAGACATAGATTTTATTCTAGCTAGTGACACGGTTTTGGAAGAAGAATCAGAAGAATATCAAAGGGGGTATATGAATGCTCTGTCCGCACAGTAGCAACGATATTCACTTAGAAACAAATATGTGCCAGCCAAACCAATTCAGAAAAGGAAGGAGGTTGAAGCAGCAAAAAGTGACTCATCAGCTACAGAAAGAAAAGGAAAGGAGGCAATTGGTCTGGAGAGCAGCAAATCAAAATCAGTAGAACAACCACAGCAACAAGCTATATCAAAGGAAAAGGAAAGGAAAGAGATCCCAGTCAAAGAGGTAGAAAAGACTCCCACTTTTAGCTTAGAGAATGAGATTTCTAAGTTAAAGGTATCCATCCCCTTGACTGAAATAACGAAGAATAACAGCTATAGAGGACAGATTTCTAAAATGTTGAATTTGGACCCAATGTCCGACATGGTGAATGTAGAAGATGATCAACCTGAAATGATTTTTGGACCAGCATCAAATGGTGAGTCTCCTGATAGCGATGTGCCTCCGTTTTACATCAGTTTGAGATTGCATGATTTTGTGTTGCATAATGTCATGTTCGATTCTAGAGCTTCTCACAATCTCATGCCCAAGGCTATCATGGATAAGCTTGGTCTGGACATCACCCGGCAATATCATGATCTCTATTCATTTGATTCCAGCAGAGTAAGATGTATAGGACTCATCAAAGACTTAGTTGTGAGTATGGATCAGCTTCCTATGAAAAATGTCTTGATGGATGTAGTGGTAGCAGACATTACTCCAAGGTTTGGCATGCTTCTTTCAAGGTCATGGGTAGCGAAATTGAAGGGGACACTACAGCTGGATTTCTCCTATGCAACAATCCCGGTGTTTGGACAAATGAGGAGGTTATACCGGGAACAAAAATAGAAATATATGATCACAAGCAAGGAGAAACCTATAAATCATCCTATTAACTATGTACATACAGATTTAGAGTCTTTTTTTTTGTTTTCAGATAGTTTAAATGATATAGATAGTCAGATAGTAGAAGCAGACAACATCCTGGAAATAACAGAAAATTTCAGAGAAATCTTGAAGAAAGAAGGACAAGAAAAGCAGCAAAATGTTGGGCACTCAGCTGAAAGCAACGGATAGCCAGCAGTCAAGGTACAACAAACAGATTTCCAGCACTTGCAAGAAGAGGAAGAAGGCTTATGGACCATGGATTTTGATGGATCAGTAGGCATTGATGGCGTTGGAATCAGAATTTGGGTATGCAGTCCTTTCTCCGCCCCAAACAAAGTGCCCCACAGCATGAGGGTTTGCTCTTACATGCTGGACTTTGAATATTCAAATAATGAAGCAGGGTATGAAGCTCTGATTACTGGCCTGAAAATTCTTAGGAAGCTGAATGCAAAAAGGATTTCGGTATATGGCGACTCTGAATTGGTAATAAAGCAGGTTAGAGGTGAGTATCAAGTAAAACATCCTAGGAAGTCGGCCTATCGTAATGCATTTTTAGACATCTTCAGGTTATTTTCGGAATACACCTTGACATGTGTACCTCGTATACAAAATAGTATTGCTGATGCCCTTGCCAAGGCAGCAAGCAGTTTGAAGATTCCCATGAACTCCAGCAATAAATTTGAAATCCATGTCAAGCATCATCCAACCATTCCAGACAATCAGCGATATTGGCAAGTGTTTCAAGATGATGAGGAGATTAAGGATTTTTTGCTAAATAAAGGCAAGTTCAAAGAAACCTCAATCGATGTAGAAAACGATGAGGGCAAAGGGAATGGTATAGGTGAAGCACAGATCAATGAAATGGACGTGTTGCAGCTGAAAAACAATATTATTCCTAAAGGCTTGATACCTCTAGAAGAGCTTTTTGATCAAGATGATGTAGCCCGCAAGCCAACACTGCAGCCAACAAAGAAGGGTGTAGAAGAGGTTAACATAGGAATAGCTACCACTCCTAAGATGGTAAAATTTTCTAAAGCATTGCCGCCAAAGATCAAGGACAAATACATCAGTTTGATGGCTTCATTTGCAGATGTGTTTGCTTGGGATTATTTTGATTTAAAGACCTATGATACCAATATTATTCAGCACACAATACCGATCAAGCCCAATCAAAAACCATTTAGACAGAAGCTGAGAAGGATAAATCCAAAGTTGCTGCCATCTATCGAAAAGGAGGTAAATAGGTCGTATAAGTCAAGTATCATTGTGCCCATCAGATTTTCAGATTGGATATCTAACTTAGTGCCTGTATGCAAGAAGACTGGTGAGATCCGCCTATGCATTGATTTCAGAAATATAAATAAGGTGTCATTGAAGGACAACTATCCACTACCCAAGATGGACCATATACTTCAGCGAGTAGTGGGGGCATCTCGTATGTCACTGCTTGATGGTTATTCAAGATATAACCAAATTTCTGTCCATGAAGATGATAGGGACAAGACAACGTTCACCACTCCATGGGGAACCTTTCATTATGCCAAAATGCCCTTCGGTCTAAAGAATGCAGGTGCCACATTTCAGCGAGAGATGGACTTGGCTTTTGCGAATGAGAAGGATGTGTTTCTAGTGGTGCATTTGGATGACTTGACGGTGTTTTCAAAATGTGATGAAGAACACATGCACCATCTAAAAATTGTCTTCCAAAAATGAAGAAAATATGGTTTATCTCTGAATCCTAAGAAGAGCTTGTTTGCCATGGAGGAAGGTAAATTACTTGGGCACATTATCTCAAAGGATGGCATCCATATTGACCCAGCACGTGTGCAAGCAATTCAGCAAATCGATCTGCCCAGGAACAAAAAGGGAGATACAATCATTCAATGGTAAGATGAATTTTCTGCATCGTTTTGTGCCTAATCTTGCAGAACACTTAAGGGAAATGACCAACATGCTTAAGAAGGAAAACCAGGTGAAATGGATAGAAGAGGCTGTAAAATATTTCAACTTGGTCAAATTGGCCCTTTCTTCAGCTCTAGTTCTAGTCAGCCCGGACTACACTCAGGATTTCATATTTTTTTCATTTGCTTCTGAGCACACTATGGCAACGGTATTATTGCAGAAGAGAGAGGATCACGAAAGACCCATTGCATTCTTCATCAGGTCTATAAGGGATGCAGCTTTAAAGTACAACATCATTAAGAAACAAGCCCTGGCATTGGTGAAGGCACTGAAGGATTTCCAGGTATATATCCTACATTCTCACATTCTGGCCTATGTTCCTAATACTGCTGTAAAGGATGTTTTAGTACAGACTGATCCGGAAGGGAGAAGAGGCAAATGGATTGCAGCCTTGCTAGAATATGATGTGGAAATAAAGCCCACAAAGCTGGTCAAAGGATAGGGGTTGGCGAAGCTGATGGCCGAATCAAACTTGCATGGCTTGGACATAAATCTGATCGCTACCATGTCTGATGAGAATGAGGGAGGAATGTCAATTCAGGTATCCAAAATGTTTGCTTTGTCCCCATGGTATTCTGATATAATATATGTGTTGAAATATCTGTTACCACCGCCCGGCATGACTAGAAACAAAGCGAGAACACTCAAATTGAAGGTGGCCAAGTTTTGTATTTCGAATTCTACACTGTATTGGAAGGATCCTGGTGGAATTCTGTTAAATGTTTTGGTGGAAGAGGAGGCAAAGAAAGTCATGGAGGATTTTCACGGTGGAGAGTGTGGTGGTCACCATTTTTGGAAGTCAACAACGAACAAAATTTTGAGAGCAGGGTACTATTGGCCTACTTTGTTTGCTGATGTGTATAAGATGGTAAAGCGTTGTCATAAGTGTCAGATTTTTGAAGGAAAAGAAAAATTACAACCTTTGCCACTTAAGCCTATCGAGGTGAGCGCTCCTTTCCAGCAGTGGGGATTAGATTTCATCAGAGAAATTCATCCCGCTTCTTCCGGACAACATAGATGGATCCTCACAGCAACAGACTATTTCACAAAATGGATTGAGGCAGCTCCTACCAGACAAGCTACAGACACGGTAATCATCTCCTTTCTCGAAAATAACATCTTGTCTCGCTTTGGTTGTCCAAACAAATTAATCACCGATAATGCAGCAGCTTTCAAATCGAAAAGGATGTTAGAATTTTGTCATAAGTATCATATCATTTTGGGTCATTCAACTGCCTATCATCCGCAAGGCAATGGATTGGCAGAATCTTCGAATAAATCATTGGTCAACATCATCAAAATACTGTTGGAAATAAATAGAAAGAGCTGGAACAAGGGGCTAGTCCATGCACTTTGGGAAGATCGCATCAATCAGAAAAAGTCCATTGGGATGTCACCGTTTGAGCTTGTTTATGGAGTGGACACAGTATTTTCCTCTTCTCTTGCTGCCCCAGTGGTCAAACTTCTTCAGGAGGCAAGCAGTGAGGAAGACCCCATGCGGAGAAGGTTGAATCAAATCATCCACTTGCAGCAAACAAGAGAAGAAGTTTTCAAGAACACATCCAAGTTGCAGGAGAAGATAAATAAAATCTATGACAGAAAAGCAAAGGGAGATAAATTTCAGTTGGATGATGTGGTGCTGAAGTGGGATGCAAGGAATGAAGAGAAAGGCAAGCACGAAAATTTCGAAAATCTTTGGAAAGGACCTTTCAAGATTGTAGCATATAGGGGGTCAGAATGCCTTTCTTGTGAATGAAATGAACGGGGAAGATTGTCCTGGAGGGCCGATCAATGGTCGACTGCTCAAGCGGTACCGCTGCTAATTTAATAACACTACTTCCACTGTCATTGTAAATACCATTTTTATTTCAGTTTGGTTTCAGTCTGTAAAGTTAGTTTTTGAGTTATTTCAATGTCAAGTTTGAGTCAATTTCTTGGTCATTCCAGTTTCATAAATAAGTCAGAGTCCTGTGCTGTTTATCAAAGCGATGACTCCATAGCCCAATGGACAAAAGGCATTGTCTAGCTCCTCCAGAGATCTGTTGTTTTTGGCACCTCTAAGGAGCTACCATCCCCCATTGGAGCCAATGTTAGAGTCGGTCTAGTCAGCCCTCCATGAGGGATCAAAACTCTTTATGCATTTCATTTCTAGGTCTCCCACTCCATCCACTCAGCTGCATTCCCTAGGGGCATGCCATGATCTGATGGCGAAATTCATGCTAGTCATTTCCCCCTCATGTTTGGCTCCTACTGGCTCCGGTTTTTGTTAATAATCACCAAAGTCCACAATAGTCAAAGTCTAGTCCTTTAATGGATAAAAGTCATCTTTAGTCATTAGGTCTAGGAATTCATCAATTTGGTCTTTGAAACATGTATAGTAAAAGCCATGTAGGCCAGAGGGAGGCATGTACACATCTATGGTTTAGAGAACTTCATCATTAGGTGGATAGACTTCGACTCTTCTTCAAAACTCTGTTTTGAAGAAAAGTCAAACAAGGCCATTTATGACAAAATTTTCCAAAAAAATCCCCAGTTGAGTTTTCAGATGCAGTCATGGCTCCAGTGGCCAAATTCCCTGTCATATACTCCCTACAAAGAAGTGCCGAAAATTCCATCATCTGAGCCAAAATTTCAAAGGAAAAGTGAAAATCAGTGTGTTTTAAAATCAGTGAAAAAAGTGCAAAACACAACATTAGAAACTGTGTTTTCAAGGAAGCAAAAATTAAACCCATCTCTTCCAAGCCTATATATACTTGTTTTTTCCCAAATCAAAGCCATTGTGCTCTTACAAGATTTGGAGAGACATTGTGAAGGAGAGAGGGGGAAATCGTGAGCGTTTGAGTGAGTGAGAGTTTGTTTTGGAGGGCGCGGCGCATACACCCAAGAGCGCGGTGCACACAGAGGGCGCAGTGCACACATAGCCTACCCACAGTTTAGTTTTCCCAAGGACATGATGCATACCCAGCGCGGTGCACTGGGCCTTGCGCGTGACGCACACAGCCACGGGCCAAAAAACGTTGCCAAAGCACTCCAAATCTTGGTGAAGGCTATCAAATTAAGAGGTAGGCCTTATGACACCTCTTCTCCATCAAATTTTGTAAATGATATGGTGTTTATGAGATGTTTGAATGTCACGCAAAAGCATAAGGTCGACCATAAGAAAATCACCAAGAAAACGATGGCTGGGGTTACAAAATTGTGTTGTTAGTGCCAAGGTTTCACTCCACTCACCATTTTCCCCTCACCTCTCATTTTTCCCATCTCCCCTTGATCATTTTTCTTAAAACCCCACCCTAAATCACTATCATAACCCTCTCCCTATTCCTCCAAGCAATTCAAGTGACTTCTGAGCATGCGGCACACACACAAGGGGGCGCAGCGCACTGGGAGCTCACCCTTAGTGTAATTCCGCCACTGGCGCGACACACTCAGAGCGTGTGGGGCACTAGGCAGTGCATATGGCACATAGAGATATAAAGCCTAGAAAACAATTAATTTGCGTAAAAAATTTTGGAGGCTCACCAAATTTGAAAGGTAGGCAACCTACCTCTACTCTTGCATCAAACTTGAGAAGAGTAGCATGATTTTGGGAGTATAAATCAAATGCCAATTTTTTTTAAAGTAAACAAGAGAAAACACAAAGAAAATCAATATCCTAGGGTTTATGCTACAGTGACAATGCTACCAAGGTCTTCTCCTACCCTACCCCTATCACTATTTTCCCACTGTCATTTTCCCCTAATCATTACCCTAACACCACTAAAATCGTATTCCCTTTTTCCCCCCTCCTCCTATGACTCAAAAAACCCAAACCCTACCCCATCAACACCATACCCCAACCACTCCCAAATCCCTCACAAATCTCTCCCTTTAACCCCTATTCCCATTTCATCATTCCTCTCCTAATACTCCTTGTTTTATTGTCCCCTTGGTGACAGATTTTCAGAGCAACTACCAGTTTCATTGGATTCAGAGGGTAGCATAAAACTCAGGGTACAAACAGCAGTAATGGCATCCGAAGTTTCATCAGAGTATGAGGAGGAGACCCACAGTGACACATCTTCAGGAGAAAGGACCCATGGGAGACATCACCAGAGTGGCAGACAGCTTAGAGATGAGCCAAACACCCTCACTGAGCTGCAGGCTTGCCCCCTTGATATGTCTTGTTTCCAGCACTTAGCATGTTATGAATTTTGTCAAAGGGTGGCAAATGTCAGAGTCCATCATGAGTTGGCCCATCTTTTTGCACTTCATCTACACGGAGGTCAATATGTCCTGGCTGGGGTCACTTTCACATTGACACCTGAAACCATATCAGTGGCAACAGGCATACCGAACATTGGGGAACAGTGGCATAAGAAAAAGAAGGTGGAGAGGCATCATTATGAGCCTTACATCAAGGACAGCTGTTTGAGCCAGCTCACTAGAGTCTTTCCATTTAGATTTTTGAGGGATGAGTATGCCCTGCTTATGAAATTGATCATGAAGTATTTTAGTTGTGAGGGGAGGTTTTCTCATCTTTATGCCTATCATATCAGGTTGCCCATGCACTTTACCAGGGTGCAGATGATGAACCTCTCGTTTTTCATGTGCAACAACACAGAGAAGATGAAAAACTTCATGCAGCACAAGACCCCTCGACAGCAGCTAAACAATGTCTATCATTTTGCTCTTATCCAGATTTTGGTGGACCATTAGTTGGGATTGCAAGGTATCGCCTGGGAGGACTTCATCTCCCGTGATTTCTTCAGCACTCCACCGGTGTTATCAGAGGTAGAGCATGAGGTGGGGGGTCCTTCACATCAGTATGATCACCATGAGACTGCTACCATGCCAGTGTACATCACATACCAGAAGGGCAGTAGACCTTTGTTTGCAGTAGCAAAGCGAGTGTTATCTCCACCTGGGGAGGAAGGGGCCTCGCTTCCAACATCAGCATCATAGGAGCAGAGCAGAGGTAAGGAGCTAGGGCATGATGAGGGGCCTTCAGGAGAGCCATCAGGTGAACGAGAGACCGAGTTTGTTCTCCTTCATGATGATGACACTGATACAGAGCCAACAAATGCAGAGCTTAGAGAGGTCATCCAGGAACATCAGTCAGAGATTGAGGCCTTGTCCCTTGAATTGGAGAGGGCCAAGTGGAACATGAAGTACCTAGAACAGAGAAACAAGTAGCTAGAGGATCAACAGGCGATCATGGAGCTGCAAAACATTCGTGAGCATCGCCAAGCTGCTCAAAGGAGAAGGGTTGAGGTCACATCTTTGGAGCAAGAAATCAACGAGGATTGGGAGGCCAACCTTCAGAGGGTCAACATCCATTTGGAGAGGCTAATAGACAAGGCTGACAAGGACCTTGCGCTGTTGAGACACATGGCATTTCACTACTGGGCATGAAACATGAGCGCCAAGGCCTGAATAAAGAGTTTAAAAGCAAAATTGAGAAAGGCAACAAGGAGGGAAAAAGAGGCAAAAGAATAAGATAGGCTTAAAATCTTGGCTGAGGCTTCCTTGGCTCAGCATGGCACCCCATAGAGAACCTCCAGCCCAAATTTCAGCAAATTTGGGGAATTTTTGGTCACAAGGTAATTTTTTGGGCAAAAAACATAAATTCTCTCCCTGTGCGACGTGCCACTGGCGCGACGCTAAAAATATAGGGCTCCAAATGAGGAATGGTTTGCATTTTTGGATTCAGCATGGAAAATCACGACTATTGGTGTCCAGGCAAGAAATTTTGACAAGATTTGGGTCTCCTAAAGGTCAAAAAACACCCAAAAATGGCCTCTCTGCCACTTTTTTGACACACAGAAAGCAGTCTTGCGAGAATGAAGATTTTGAGGGTAAAATGAGCACCAAATTTAAAAATTCCAGTTGGGTTGGAAAGTAGACAGGATAGGATTTCCAACAAGCCCACTTGGGCACATTTTGGACACCTACAAGTGCCCCAAACTAGGCCCCAAAGTGGCGCGACGCACAGAGAAAATGACGCGGCGCACAGAGGAAAAATTGGCAATTTGCTCCCGTTTCGCGAAATTTTGGTTCGCGACTTCTCCAAGTGGGCCTGGTCATCTACAATTTAGTTTTTTGGCACCAAAGGAGGAATTTAAAGTGTTTTCTCTCCGTATTGGCATCTATCCAAGTGGCAAAGGAATGCAAAGGGTCAGCCCAACCAAATGTCATGCTTGTGAGCGCTGCACTTGTAGCGGATGGTTGGCTCTCCATCTCCATTTTGTAATTATTCGAGTAACTCCCCAACACTTGGGCGTTCTATCTCTTCCTCACACATTCTATATATTGTACGCAATCTATTTACAAAGGGTTGGTTGGCTTGTAACTTCTGGGAGACTGTGGGAAAGAAACTCTATTTCTTCACTGTGTAATTTTGATAGAGAATTAATGAAAGGCAACGGCTCTGTTTCATGAGATTCTTGTGGTTGTGAGTGTAGAAAATGTGTTCTTATGTTCCATATGTATCTTGTTATGTTCCATATTTCAATTCATGTTTCATTTCAGTGAAATTTTCTGAGTGAGATTAGGTAGAATTCAATTTTTATTGCTCTACCTGTGGGAAAATTTCATGTACAGTGTTATTCTTCTGTTGAAAAGGATTCATAGGACTATGCCTTTTTCACTTTCTTCAACAATATATTCATGCCGCGGTACCTGAAAATAAATTGCTACATTTTCCGCCTACCTTGCCTCATGGAATAATCTATGCCTTTGTATTAAATTCTCTGTTCTTTGCTGAGCGCCAGTCCCATACCATCCCAGAAGCTCGTCCATTCATAAAAATTTGTTTCCCGAAGCCCTATTCACTTACTAGCCTAAGGTAAATATTTCATTTCAAGTCATCTTAGACCGTTTTCAAGTATCTATTCATTGAGCGTGACTCAGAGAGAGCCCTCTCTTGTTTTGGTAGGTCTAGCTACCAGACTGAGCGTGGTTTGTGGTTACCCTAATTTTTGCCTTCCTTCAGCCTAGGGTAGATTTAGGTGATAACACATATGACACTTTTCATGTCCCAAGCAGAGCCTGGTTGCAATGCATCTTTGCAACACCTTTTCCAATGTTTCGAATGCTGGCTAAAAATCATCTCCATAAGGCGTGAAATCATCCATATATACTTTGAGCCCTTCATTTATTAAATCTAAAAAGATGCTGAGGATGGCCCTCTGAAATGTGGTAGGGGCATTGCATAGGCCAAAGGGTAAGACTCTGTAAGAAAATTTTCCCCAAGGACATGTAAAAGTAGTTTTATCTTGATCTTCAGGGGCAATTTGAATCTGATTGTATCCACTGAAGCCATCTAGGAAAGAAAAGAATTTCTTTCCTGCTAATGTTTCTAATACATGGTCAATGAATGGAAGGGGAAAGTGGTATTTCTAGGTTGCTTTGTTCAATTCTCTGTAATCTACACATATGCGCCACTTCCCATTCTTCTTTGGCACTACTACTAGTGGAGAGACCCACTTTCCGTCATATATTGGGCAAGTAAAGTTTACATCTAAAAATTTTTGTAATTCGGCTTTCACAATATCCTTAAGATGAGGGTTTAACCTCCACTGGGGTTGGCAAATGGGTCTAGCATCCTTTTCTATATAAATGTGGTGCATACACAAATAGGGATCAATTCCCTTCATGTCTGGATAATTCCATGCAAAAGCTTCCTTATATTTTCGTAGTAGTTCGACCAGCTTTTCTTCTTGTTCACTAGTCAAATTTTTGTTAATGTTCAAAGTTTTTCCTGGTTCAATTTCTATAGTTTTGCTGTTGTAAACAGAGGTAGTAGGTATTGATTGATCATGAGTGTCTTTCAAGGGATCTTCTTCTACATCATTATCAAATGTTGCTTCAATCATGTGACATTGTAAATGGGATCTGGTTTCTGGTTGGTTAATGAAGCTGTTAATGATGTCGTCCTCTGTTTGGTCTTTAAATTCGAGGGCATCTTCAATGGTTAATGGTGATATAATGTTTTATGTTAGGTATGATATAGGTTATTTCTTTGTTTTAATTATTGTGAGGCTAGGCTGGGCTGGAGGGTATAAGGCTAGATTCTTGACATTACTCCCTCTTGCTATATTCATGCTGCCTTGACGACATCCATTGTAAGCATCAGCAGTTGCCAGCCAAGGTCTACCTAATATTAAAGGGTGTCCATCTAGCCAGTTTTTGGGATTGATAATCAGAAAGTCGGTAGGGTATTGCCAAGAATCTATGGATACCATTACATCATGTAGTGTACCTTCTGGTCTGACTACTGATCGGTTAACCAACTCCAATAAGGTTGTGGTTGGATCTAATGATGTAATGCCAAGCTTTTGACAAGTGGTGGTTGTTAAAATATTAATTGCAGCTCCTAAATCAACTAAGTCATTTGGGAAGGAGCATCCATTGATTTGCACCGTAACTATAGGATTCCCTGGGTCCTCATATTTTACAGGTGCTTCTCTTCCTGATAGTAAGTCAGATAGGGTGCCAACTACTTAGATAGTTGGGTTAGTTGTTATTCTCCTCTTTGGATTTTTTATACATAATTCTTTGATGGTTTTTGCATAACTTTGGATATCTTGGATAGCTTGGGGGAGTGGAATTTTTATACACAAATTTTTTAGTTCTTCCAGAAGGTCAAAATCAGGATGTTCTATTGGGCAAGGTATGATTATTCGTTCTAGGAATGGTGGAGAAGAGGTGGTTTCTTGTTCATGAGTTTGTTGTCTAACCAAATTCTCCTCTTGTAATGTTTGTTCTAAAGGTAACAAATTTTCAACTTGAGCATTTTTGTCCCCCTTTGATTCTATTATGCACCCAGATATTAATTGAAGGTTTTTGCACTCCCTAAACTCGGTTTCTAGTTCTGGTGCTTTGATTATTTGAACAGATTGAACTGGTCTATTATTAGGGTTCGGGTTGGGTTGGGCTGGGAGTTGCAGTCTTAAGTTGGTCTGGGGATTTTGTTGCAATGTATATGGTGTTGGTAGTGTAGGTTGAGAGAGGGGAATTGTTCTAGTTTCCCGATTCATAGGTCTTTGCCAGTTCAACTTCCAGGTTTGACTCTGCAAGGTGGAGGGTGACCATTGTGTTGGATATGCATTGTTTTGCCAAAATGGTGGATAGTAAAGAAAGTTCAGCCAATTGGTTTGATTTGTTTGATTTGGCCATGGTGATGTGGAAAATGGCTGTTGTGACCACCTGGGGAAAGGTGGCTGATTTTTCCACATTCCATTATATTGCTGAGCATTATACTGAGGAGGCTGAAAAGAAGAGGATGGATCAAAGGGGATACCTGTTTGTCGTGGCTGCCACTAGTGGCATTGATTGAGTAGGTAAACTAGTTCTGTTTCTTCTTCTGCTTCCTTGTACACTGCTTTCAATCCCAAGAGTGAGGGGCAGCTTTCTGTGGAGTGATCTTTCATGCAGATGGCGCAGACTTGGACTATATCCAGCGGGCACTCTTTGTGGCTATGTTTATTTCTGCATCTGGGGCAGAATACTACCAAATTTTTCTCTGCTTCTGCTTGCTTTTGTTTAGCTTGCATAATGTCGAGCTGCATTGTTAGAGACCCTAGAATATTGGGTTTGAAATCTTCTAATATATTACTGATTTCTGCATGAGTTATTCCTCCACCAGGGACCTTACTATCCCTTGTGATCGTGTCAAATTTTGTCGGCTTGAGTCTCGTGTTGCCTCTCTAACTCCTGATACATAAATTAATGATGTCAGCAAAATTTTCATGATATATGTCACCTTTGCCCATAATGTTTAACGTCTCAACCCATTGTTTCTTCATTCATTTAATTAATGTAGTTTTTAACACATTGTCAGGCAAGGGTAAAGATGCATAAGGAGATCTTTGAATATTGTATTGAAAGTGTTCTACATATTCCTCCAATGTTTCATTAGGTTTGGCTGTCATTTGAAATATTTCATCCTTTAATTCTCTAGACCTACAATAATTCTGATATTTCTTTAGAAAAGCAACTTTCATTTGATCACAGTCATCTATAACCCCTCCACCTAACCCCATAAACCATCATAAAGCTTCTCCTTTTAATTTGAGGGAAATAGTTTTAGCTTTTGGGGATCAGTGGTATAGTCATACCCTCAGCATAATACATCGAATTCAAATAGAAATGCATCTGGATCTTCTGATGTTAAGCCATGGAATGTAGGAATATGCTAGAGAGGAATGGCCTTCATAGGTGCATTAACTGCAGTGTCCACAATGGGATATTGCAGTGTGGAAGTTTGCAGTGCTTGCTGGTTTTGGGCCATTCGATCAAATATGTGCCAATATCCTTCTGGGATTTCTAGGGAGTTATTCCTAGGCTGATTAGAAGGAGTAGGGATGACCTCACAACACTTCCTTGGTCTGGGATAATGAGTGTTCCTTGCTGAACTATTATCTGGGGGTATTTTGGTTCTTCAACTTTGTTTTGGATGATCTTGACAACACTTCCCTTATCTGGGCTGCTTAGTATTTGAACTACTCCAAGAGGAGATCTTGGTTCTTCTATTTACCCTGTTTCTCCTCCTCCTCCACAGAGGTTACTAGAGTTCCCTTCTTGTAAAGAAATTGGGCGAGAATTCTCAATTTCTTGAAAATCTTGCTCAATCTCTTCTGTTTTGGTGTGCACCTCAGTAAAGGCTACAAATGGTGAAACTGTGGCCCGAAGGGAGCCAGTAGGTTGTCTAGAAGCAGCTTTCCTAGGGCCCACTGATGGTTGAGATTCGGCTTTCTTAATGATTTCGTTTATGAAGGTTGATCAACCAAGGGTCACCGATCCCTTAGTTTTATCAGGTTTGGGTAGCAGCTTAGGAGTCTTTTCAAGTTTTTTCTTCTTAGTCATACATACAACTCAAATGTTTATTTCTACCCAAAAAAAAAAAAACTAACAGATCTGCTGGAAAGCGGGTGGGGGAGCAGGGCTGTTACATGCTCCGTACGTAGGTTCTTACCTTCCATTTTCAATACCCAATTCCTTCCTAGCAGGCACTTATCAGATGCACACTACTCTTTGAAAGAAAATAAATGGCTACACTCTCCCTGGCAACGGCACCAAAATGTTGGGTGATAAAGAGGTGTCTTTTTAACTCCTATTTATCCTACATTAATTATCAATCCATATCCAATTTTTTATTTCAAGAGCGTACTCAGTCTTAGGTGAGAAATTTATTCCAAGAGTAATGTTTTATAGTACAGTGTTTCAATTACAAGAGTAAACAGATGCTCGAAATAAATCTAATTGCAATTACAAGAAACTTAATGCTCTGAAACTAAATCATTCACTCAGAAAAATACAACAATCATCAGTCAAGGATGCAGTAGTAGTAACTCTTTCCTCTGTCAACTGATGTAAATGAAATTAACCATAAACGAGATCCTCAATATGAGAACCTAGACAGTAATAGCCAATGTCCTTTACAGTTGTTGATCTTTACACTCCACCCTAAAGTATCTGATGGGAAATGAGAACTGAATTAACTCAATAATGCTGCTAGAGAAAATGGAAAATACACTCACTGCAATAACAATTAAAAGCATAACCAAATACTTGCAGGAAAGAAATCAACAACAAAGCTATTTGAATAGAAATGAACAACAAATCTATCTTAATCCAAATGAACAACAAAGCTATTTTAATGGAAATGAACAACACTCTGTAATGAACAGCGAGGCTTTATAACTGAAATGAATAAAAATATAAATTGTAAAGGATAATAATCTTGTTATGATGGAAAGGAACAACAATGCGATTCAATCACAGCTTATGCAATAAAACGATTCCATAAAATGTTAGAATAGTAAACTGTAGAGCAATGCGATTCATGGAAATGAAAAGTGAATTAAACCATCACATGACTGGAATTGTAAAGTAATGGTACAAATAGCAAGTGGATCCACCAAGGCTGGGCCCTTAGCCGCTAGTGAAGCACCGCTGGACTACTTTAGTATGAAGGAATAGAACATCAACCAACTTATATATTAATCATGAAAATGTTTACACACAATCGTACTCTGTTTTGAT
This sequence comes from Pinus tabuliformis, assembly GCA_031772625.1. Classification (NCBI taxonomy): domain Eukaryota; kingdom Viridiplantae; phylum Streptophyta; class Pinopsida; order Pinales; family Pinaceae; genus Pinus; species Pinus tabuliformis. Next base: position 161,939,245 of record CM062805.1, on the reverse strand, counting down.
TAATGAGAGTCGATGATCAAAGTAGCAATACAACAATAAGTTCTACAAAATGATAATACACATCCCCCTGATTTCTACAAGCGTTTTCCTTTTATAATAGCCAGGTGGACTAAACAAGAATATAGATGAGCTTTGAAGTAGCGATCCCTCAGGATCAAAGGATCCTAAGGGATTTTATCTATCTTTTATCTCTAGTTATCCTTTTGTATTCTTGCGCTGATGCCGCGCTTTCCCCTTCTTTTCCTTGACTGTGCGCTTCGATCTCGATCTTCTTGTCTAGATATGGCTTCCTGGTGAAGGGATATCAGTTACTTCTACTTTATCTTTTCCTCCCAAATGGTGGATTTCCGTTTCTTCTATTTTCTGTATAGAAGAAAAGATATTAATTCATTAATTTGTAACAATCACAAATCTCCTTAATTCTACTATAATTCTTTGATATATTACCATCTTAGAATATAAAGGAGTTATGATTAAAGAAAAAGATAAAGAAATAAATGTCAAATTCATACCTTTTCCATGGCTCAACACCCTGGGGTTAGCAGAAGCCATCACTCGCCTCCTTGAATCCATGCTCCCCGGATGGTTGTTTCATGCCCTGGATGTTAATGGGTGATCAGGTGGTGTTGCAATGGGATACAATACCTGAAAAATCAAGCTATGTAACATTTGGGGAGGTACTAGTCATATTGTGGGTAATATTTACTCATCTGAATTAAGTACTGACATCAGACTCATCAATGTATATGGTCCATGCCAAAATTGAGGTGCCTACTGGGAGCAACTGTTAAGGTCCAATCTACTGCAAGTAGAAAACCTTATTCTTGGAGGAGATCTTAATTTCTCTATTGGATATTTAGAATCATGGGGTCATCATGCTCAGACTGATCCAATATCTGATTTCTTCGAAAATTTATTAAAGGACCATATCCGAATCGATATCCTTTCTGCTAAATTACAACTCACCTGGAGGAACAAAAGGACTGGGTAGGATAGGCTGGCTAGAAGATTAGATGGCTTCCTCATTAAAGAGCGACTGTTGGGTATGGGGTTCAACTATAGGCAGTGGGTTGGTTCGGGGGGATTATCAGACCACTCGCCGATTTACCTTAAATTTAGAGGAGGTATGAATAAACCCAAATTACCATACAAGTTCAACTCAACATGATTAAAATATGCAGACTACATTGAACTGGTAACTGATTATTGGAAGTCCCACCCTTATGTTGTGGGTGGGAATATAGCTTAAGGTTTTACCCACAATCTAAGTGAGTTTAAGAGGTTATCAAAAATATGGGCACACAACAAGAGGTTGATGGATGAACAAACCCTGAGGGACACTGAAGCTGAGATTGCAGAGATGGAGGATGAACATGGAAGGGGATACATAACACCAGTGCAAAAGGAGAGGCTCACAACCTTAGTAGCATAAAGAGGAAAAATACTGAAAGATAAAGAGGAATCATGGAGGCTGCAAAGCAGATCCATTTGGATCCTTGAAAGCGATGATAACACAAAATTATATCACAAGTTTGCTAATGGAAGAAAAGAAATTAATGCTATTTGGCAATTAAATAATGAACTGGGCAACAGAGTGAATTCCTTTCAACACTTAGCATGCCTTGGCACATCTCACTTCAAGCAGATCTACAGAGCTCCCCTCAATGCATCATTGGTTGAAATCATCAAAGTGGCACAATTGTTTCCCCGGTTCATGGACCAGGAGGATGCTTTGGACCTCAAAAAGGTTGTCACTATGGGGGAGCTCGAAGCCACTCTGAAATGGTTCAAGAAAGACAAGAGCCTAGGACCAGATGGCTGGCCGGTTGAGTTTTACACTTCTTTTTTTGAACTTCTTGGAGAAGACCTAGTCAAGGTCATTGAATGTTGTAGAATCACTGGGTGGATGTGTGAAGCTTTCAACACCACATTTATTGTGCTCATCCCTAAATCTGATAACCCTGGCTCTTTTGAAGACTTTCGTCCCATCTCCCTCTGTAACTATATCTACAAGATCATTGCTAAGATCATTGCCAACCGCCTTCATCCCATTTTATCCTCACATATCTCCTCTAAACAATTCACTTTCCTTCAGGACCGTCAGATCCATGAAGATGTTGGAATGGCACAAGAGGTGTGCATTCTATATAGATGAAGAAGTTGAAAGGTATGATTCTCAAGGTATACCTCTCAAAAGCTTTTGATTGGGTTAGTTGGTTATATATTAGAATGCTCTTAACTCATCTTGGTGTCCCCATAGAGTTTATACAATGGATCATGTGCTGCATAACAAATATTACATTTTGATGCAGGAGCATCTAGCTCACCATGACCGGGTGAAGTCTCTGCCAGGTTGGAAGGTTGTTTGAGTATCTGGATTTTTTTTTTACTTAGTTTATGAGGTCATGAGATAGGATTTTAGTTTATTTTACTTTTAGTTGCTATGTGGTCAAAGTTAAATGTCGGTTAGGGTTTTTATGGTACAACAGTTTTAAACAGTAGTTTAGGAATTGATCTGTCAACTTAGAAAAGAAAAGACAAAATTGTCTAAATGTAAATCTTGTAATGACAACCGAAACTGTAGTTACACAACCAATTGTTTCTGTTCAACTGAAAAACAATTGCAGTTTCAATTAACTGTAAATAAAATGTATAAAAGCAACAATGTAAGACAAGAGAAGGGTTCAACAATTTTCACAACAGAGAAATAAAGAAACAGAGGCAGATCTTATTTCCAAAACTATCCATCTGTATTCATTTCCTATCTACTGTAATACTATATTTTCTTTTTATTTATCGAATTGTAATGAACAGTGTTAAAAAACAGTGAAAGATCAAGGTAAGGTCGTGTTGTTTTTGTGTTCTCGTCAACCAGACAAACTACAACAAATTTATGCAAATGTCCAGACACAGAGCGAATGACCAATGGCATAGTCCGAATAGGGAGATACAGCAAAACGACCGAGAGAAAAATAGAACTGGAGACAGAGCGCCGGAGAAGCAAACCACAACAAAGGTAATTTTGAACGAGTCCTCATAATTTTCATAAGTCAGACAGATACAACCAAAATCATGTTCTCACTGCTATTGACCAAGACATAAATGTATTACATTCATTAATAAACAAAAACAAGTTCCGCGTCCAGAGTGGACAAACCCTAGCCTAGGGTTTGGTAAAAACAACCCCAATAAACATTCAAACGAATGGCTAACCAGAACAGAACTACAACCAGGCCGAAGCTTCATCTTCGCAAGGGACAATGACTACATACGATGAGTAAAGATGGCAAACTACAAAATATACAGAAATCACAAAAATATAACTGTGCATTGATGGATTGAAGAGCCAGAGCGTACCAGCAGAGGTTTTCCATCCTTGGAAGACCAAATCCCGGAGGAACCCGTGTACCCAAGTCGAGCCATCGACCTGCACATACAAAAGAGGACAGTTAAATACATTTAAACAATAATGAACTAAAGCCCAAGCTACCATACAGACAGGAGGGTTTCATATATTACCTGAGTAATCCAGACCAAGGGTTCGAGGAGCAGAGCTGTAGCTGAATCGATAGAGCTGAGACAAAAGGAGAATTTCTGGTTAGTGCCAACACCATGAGGAGGTCAAATTGAATCAGGGAAGGGGTCAATACCTGTGTAGAGCCGCGGAAACCCACTAACTTGTTACCTAAATCCAAAGACGATGAAAATTAATTCATTTCCCTTACAGAATAGAGACCAGAGGCGACCATAACTATAGAAAAAGCAATAGTATAATAATGGAGGCAGTAAAACAATAGCAGGGGACGATATTTGGATGAGACACTAGATTCTACAACCACATCATAACAAAATGGCAGGACGAGACTAAGAATCTTACTGTGTGAAAAGAAATCCAGCGAGCACACCTCCAGAACTAGAACGGTTTCGAGCCACCAGAGAAAACCACTGACAAACACATAACCTAGATTGGGAGACCGGTATGTACCCACAGTCATACCCAGAGGAGAACCAGAGATCTCCATAATCACCAAAGCAAGAACCATATAGTAAACCCAACAAGCCCTTGCAGAAACCTCACCGCAGAGCAAAACCATCTTGAATGACCAGGAAGCCAAAGTGTTTTGGCCAAAGAGAAAACGGAAGAACCAGGCCTGAGGTGTGTAGGTAAGAATTGAATGCGACATTAATTACTCCCAGTTGCCAACCCGACGTTCACTGACCACCTTGCATGCAACCGCCGAAAAAATCGAACACATTGTAAGGTCCGGCAACTGTTGTAAAATAGAGGACATGCGGAGTTGTGGGCCAATGTGGGCTGGGCTACGTCACATTTAGTGTCCTTGTCAATGGGTCAGCATCCCTTTTCTTTCACTCAGAAAGAGGTCTCAGGCAAAGATGCCCCCTCTCCCCTCTATTATTTTTGCTCATTATGGAGGGCCTCATCAGACTCATCTTGGAAGAACACAGTATGGGAAGGCTACGGGGCATCATGATTATAGACAGCTGCAAACGAACCCATCTCCTCTTTGTATATTATGTGTTGATATTCCTTAATGGAGGTATAGGGGATTTCACCAATCTACAAAATATCATGGCCACATTCTGAACTGCTACTGGTATGGAAATCAATAGCCTAAAGTCCACTTTATCGGTTTCAAGATGCACACCTCATGAAATATAGTTCACCGTCCACATATTCCCATTCGCTCTTCTATAGTTGGATGATGGACTTAGGTACCTAGGTTACCGACTAAAACCCCTCGGATACAAGATTGTAGATTGGACATGGTTAATTTCTAAGTTAGAGAAAAGGCTTAATATCTGGCACCACAAGTACCTCTCCAGAGTGGGCAACTGGTTCTTATTAAAGTTGTATTGGAAGCTACACCTGTACAATGGATGTCCTTATCTTGGATCCCTAGGGGTATAATCTCTCGAATTCAAAATCTCTACTGCAAATTTCTTTGGAAGGGCAAACAGTCGGAAGAATATTTTCTTGGGTTAGATGGGACTTACTAGCACTACCAAAGAAATGGGGGGGTTGGGGAATTAAACGACTAGACGATTTCTTTATTGCACTGGTTGCTAAGCTAGGATGGAAACTAGTCACTACGTGCAGCTTGTGGACAAGGGTGGCATAATCGAAATATATATCTCCCCACAACATGATGGACTGGATTCATCAACCCAAATGGAATAATACTGGGATATCTATCATATGGAAAGTAGTAATAAACTCCCTGCCCCTCATCCGAGATGGGATCACTTGGAAAATATAGTTTGCGCATTTGACTAGATCCCTGGATCGGAAGTAACAACTCACATTGGCTCCCACAGGAATTGATGCACCTACTCAACATTGCAGGTATCATTAATATGAACCATATTTCGGATCGAGAGCACTCCACCATATTTGAACAGGCCTGGAAGACTGCTCATCGACTACATCTCCCATAGATCTAGCATCAACACTGGGGGAATACATTGCTACACTAACTAAATCGCATGTCAAGATCACAGAGGGGGAAGATGAGATCATATGGGCTCAAGCAAGAAATGGTATATACTCTCCAAAGGAAGGATACCTCTATATCACTATCGTCCATCGATCATCGATTGTTGAACATTGGTGGAAATTTCTATGGAAACTTAAGGTGCCCCCTAGAATGAGATTGTTTATGTGGACAATACTCAAGAACAAGGCCCCTACGAGGGACAACCTGAACAAGAGAGCTCATAATGGTCCATCCTGATGTTGCATATGCAAGAACATCACAAAAGCTATTGGCCACCTCTTCCTTAATTGCCTGATCACTGTGGATCTCTATAACACCACCCTTCAGGCCATCAACATACACAGTCAATAACATGGTACATCTATTTTGGATGCATGGATATCATGGTGGATAAATGTTGCTCTGAATAAGGTCAGGAACCTACCCCTCCTCCTCTGTTGGGCAATATGGATAGCACGAAACCAATACCATACCTCATTGGCCCTCCATCACTACCCGAATTCTAGCCACCTATAACTCCATCCCTGACGATGATGCAACTCCTGCCTATAGGAACATTGTCCCCAAGGTCATCAACCGAGACTACCCCTTGGCATATTTCGATGGATCTGCATAGGATGCAGGTTGTGGGGGGGTGCCATACTATACATCTCCACCTCTCATTACTATAAAATCCAAATGGGACTGGGAAGGGGCACCAATAATTATTCTGAGCTGATCACTCTAAGACATCTCCTACACTTTGTCATGGAGAAACATTGCAAAATAATACAAATTTTTGGGGACTCCAAGAATGTTATCAACTAGATAAACAACACACCAAACTTTCATGCATTTTCTCTAAGACCTATTTTGGAGGAGGCACACAGAATCATTGGACATTTTGATCATTTTGTTTGCTGCCATATCTACAGGGAAGACAATTAGCTTTCCGAGAAGCTATCCAAGGAAGTTGCGAACCGGCCTCGTGGTACATGGATGATTCAGGAGCAACGAGACGATGAACAATATCAATACTACCATCACCCATATATGGACCACACAACATAACTGGCTCTAAGGGTCCTGATTTACATGTTTATTTTTCTTAATTTATCAGACACAAACGTAAATTTTGATTTACTAGATGTATATATATGATAGATAACAATACTCCCTGCGAGGAGTTTTTTGACCTCTTTAAAAAAGACAGTAGACAAGTTTCTCCCTGCATGGAGAATCAAAGATCCATTTTTTGATACATTATATTTTTTGTAGGTGAACAACATCACCATATAGCATATGCAACTGCATCTACAATATGTAAGTTTCTCATATCAATGAAAATTACAATTTTTCCAAGGGGAAAAAATATTGAATTCTAATTAAATAGAGCATATCTCTCAATTTAACTAGATCTAACCAACTCCTAAAAGTTAAAAAAATACTTAAACTTATAATTATCCCTAATACTTATAACAATTAAAAATGATATACTCTAACGATTCCATATAATCGACATTACATGAGATAATCTAAACTAATCATTTATATAGTGTAAGATAATCATTTTCATCCACATACATGTCCTAATGCCTGAACCTATCGAAGGGTCGGCTGTTCATGGGGATCCCCTTTAGTACACATCACACCTATCTTCGCCAATAGCACAACAATTACATGCCCCATAAAATCACTTACATCATGTGATTCCAAATCTTCATCGTCTTCTTTCCTTCTAATCTCCTCCACCAAATTCCCATCCATCACCTACTACAATCTATTCGGGAATACATCGCCCACCCAACTTTGCAATGATTTCCCTTCTTTCGAGAACAATGGATCTGTGGGCTTCTTTCCTATTATCATTTTGAACACCAAGATACCATAGTTGTATATGCTCCCTTTCATGGATGGGCACTGTCCTGTACTATATATGTGTGTGTGTGTCTATAGATATCTCTCTCTCTCTCTCTCTCTCTCTCTCTCTCTCTCTCTCTCTCTCTCTCTCTATATATATATATATATATATATATATATATATATATATATATATATATATATATATATATATATATATATATACATATACATATACATATACATATATATCAATTAGTGACTCATATAAGTCTGTTGTATTCACCTCCTGATGTGGTCGATTGTATAACCTTAATAGCAACGATTATACCATTGTCTAATACACCCTTATACACTAACCCATGGTCACCATGTCTATGAGACAAATTCCTTTAGAATACTTAGAATTCCCAATTTTCCATTATTCACAAACAATGGGTGAAAATCCTAAATATTTGAATATAAAAACCATCAAACATATTGCACTAAGTAGAAGGAGAGTGTAGTAAGTTTAAGGTTGGAAATAATGATGCAACAATTCATCAAACATCCACCAATAAAATGCCTATGGATGCTCTATATGGATGACATGTGGTGGGGTATAATACCCTATAGGGAAAGGTCATATGGAAATGTTCCATAGGGCATTGAAAAATGATGAAAAATTATAGAGGAATTACCCCTTTTGAATTGAATACGTCTAAACATTATACTTTATAAGAATTTTCTAGTAACCATCACCAAAATCTAATTAAATATTGGTTGGTTAAACTACAATTTAACTTGCTGAAATTTCATTTTTGAATGCAATAAGGTATTTAATACCCTAAAAAACCCTTATCACAACCAACTTGTGCAATCTCAATAACTCGTATTTGTAAAACCAACAATTTGCTAAATTTTTAGCCAGATTTTGAGTAAAAGTGATTAGAAAAATGTACCCAAGAAAAATAAAAAAGTAGAGTTTTTTGTAATACTATACAAATGGCAAGTTTGCGTAAGTAGCATACTCTTAACATGGAAAAGGGAGTGCCAAATTGAATCCAAATGGTGACATTTATCAAATATAGCTGGTTTTTTTTATGTTCCATGAATACTCGATAGAGGCTTTACATAATGTCAAAATTAGGAATGAATTGAGTCATCGATACATTTTAATGTTATTCATGTGGGTTAGCAATACAACTTAATGAGATTCGAAAAACGATTACATTAGATGAGACCAATAGGTCACAGTGCAATAAAATCAAAGAAGAAACTATCCTCAAGTGCATGCATGGTGATTAATGCTCATTGTTATATACCCTCACCCTTGGGATTACTTTCATCTTCCTCACTAGTGAAACAATAGCCCTTATTATGTTCTTTCCATAGCCAATTTGGAACTTTATATTACATTTTGAAATAATATTTACATATCTTGAGTACACCATGGAAGGTACTACCACATGGTACATAGAAAACATGCTTAGCACAATTACATGCCTCACAACTCAGTCTTTGGTGGTCTTACACTATACACTAGGAATTGGCATGAGATATTTACATGAATTACACATGGGTTCATGTATTTAAGCTCATATAGTTTGGCTTCCGTCATCATAAATAATTATTTACAATTTATACATAATTTAATTTATTGGATCCAACGGGTCAAAAATGGAGTACAAAAATTGGCATACTCATATAGCAATATCAACAAGGAGAAAAGCACAACTCCTAAAGATAATCATCCAAGGGATAATAAACATTGGGAAATCCTAACTTATGAGTTTTATTACTTTCTCAAACACTCAATGGATGTATATCAATGCTACTCCTTGCCTTGATAGGAGTTGTAGCTTTCAACATAGAATCAACTACTATCTATACATCCCTTACGAAGCATATAAAGGAAACATTGCATCCTTTACAAGGAGAATCCTTGGAAGTATTCCAAGAAGAAACAAAACACATTCACAATATTTTCATTAATGGGATTAGCAATATAAGGAATTTTCTGCAAATTGAGAGCCACTTATGTGAGCCTTTATCATAAAATATCAATTTCTAATTTATTTTTTATTATAATTTTTTTTCATAGACATAGGCCAATTATGACCAATTACAGACAAACCATCAAAATTAGATCAACACAAGGTGAGAATTTGTAGAGAATATTCATTAGTGTTTTAAACTTGCAAACAACCTACCAACAATAAGGTAAATGGAGCATGTTATCTTTACTTTTTCCATGTGTTAACAAATATTAGGAATGCAAATCCAATTAGACAAGATTGAAAGCTTCTTAACTCTATAACAAGCACATTATTGTTAAGAAAAAACAAACATCTTTAATGAATGAAGATACATACTTACAATGAATACACAATATTCTAACATTTAATGAATCAAATGTCAATCCAAGAAAGTAGTATGAGTATTTCACTTGTGGAGATGAAAAGTATTTGTGATATTAAATATGAAAGACTATGAGTAATGTTGTCATACAATATTTCACTTGTGGAGATCAAAAGTATTTGTGATATTCAATATGTAAGACTATGAGTAATGTTGTCATACAAGTTATGGGCTAGTATAAAATTGGTAATAAAATTTTGAGAAAATTCATCCCAACTATTATCACATATGAATTAGGCCCTTCCAACTTATCACCTTATATGGTTATAAAATTTCATAATTATATTAAATCTCTATTTCACACAAAAAAAATAACATACCAATTATATCTATAAAATAAATTAATGAAAAACAAATCTTGAATCATTAACTACACATAAATCCCAAAATCAATACATAATCTTCAATCTACAAAATAAATTGTTTAATAATAATTATTCTTAACAAACAAAAACTAATAAAAAAACATGATATAGAAAGGATAAAATGGACTTATTGAAACTATTCATAAGATTATTATTAACAAAGTCTTTTTCCACTTGATATTATAAATTGTATTCCATCATTATTACGTTGAAACCACTAAAAAATATCTTGTTCAATAATCATTATTCTAAACCACTAGTAAAACATATTATTCAATGATCAATATTCTTAATGACTAAGTAAATATATAATTCAAATGAAAATATGTATATTTCTTTTTCCTATATTGAATAAGAATGACATTAAAAAAACAAGTTATTTGAATAGAATGGTTAACAAAACTATCATATTTTAATTGGAAATTTAGAAAAGAGTTTTACATTAATTAAAAAATGATACACATAAATACATGTATATTATTTTAAGATGAGAAATTATTTATATTACATAATCAACTAATTGAGTGGTTTCTCAAACCCATATCAATATACAGAGCTAATTCACTAAAAAATATCTTTTTAAATTTAAATAAAACTAAGCAATTCCTAAAAACTTACTCCTCTAACATATAATCACATTTTAAATAAAAAATATATAATCTAATCATGTTATGTCATCAACATTAAGTGGAATAATCTAATAAAATCATTTTCTTCTATTGATATGTAGAATTTTAGAAAACATTTTTATATTAATTAAATAATGATACACATTTTTATATTATTTAGATTACATACTAAACTAATTGACCACTATCTCAATCCATATCAATATACAAGACTAATTAACTAAAAAATAACCAATTCCTAAAAACATACTCCTCTTACATATAATCACATCTAAAATAAAAATTATATAATCTAACCATTTTATGTCATCCACGTTAATTGAAATAATCTCACATACTCCTTTTACATATAATCACATCTAAAATAAAAATTATATAATCAAACCATTTTATGTCATCCACATTAAGTAAAATAATCTCATATATAGGTTAACTACGGAGTAATTTAATCTAATCATTTTCTTCCACAAACATATCCCAATCAAATTTTGAAATGGTTTGGTCCATCACCTATCTAAGACAGTTCAACCTATTTTCTGAACTCTTATTAATTTTGGCAACTAACTACTCCAGGGATGCGTCAACCTCTTGAAGGGTTGGTCATTCAAGGGGATCCCCTTTTGTTTTGGAGAATTTAGCATCTTCAGATAAACACTAATTCACTAGACAAGTAGTTGTGCTTAAAACAACCGTTTAAAGTGTTTTAGACTTTTCCTATAAGCCATGGATAAGATAAGAAGATAGAAGGCCTACCTGTAGTTCCGCTTTCCTCTCGTCTCCCTTGTATCAATTCCGTCGCTCCTTCCCATACTTAATCCACTTGAGAAGTACCCTGTAAACACAACAAAAGACAAAAATTGATCAAAGCATACGATCCATTAAATATAAATGAAAGGAATCATAAGCAATTCACACATATAAGCATTATGAAAGAAGACAACATATGGAAAAAGGTTCAAACACTTTATTAGATAGAAGAAGGAATTACAACCATCAATGTTGGATTCAAAGTCATTCCTCTAGCTTGGATCCCATCCACGTCACATCAAAACCATGACAAACTTGTACCATCGCAACACTTGCTTCAAAGCCAAATCTCATAGCAACATTATCTCCTTACAATTCAACATAGTCCAGCCCCTGATCACTTAAATGAGTGGTCAATTTATAGGAGGATGAAGGAGGTTTTTTCATAAATGGTGGCATTGAATGGCCTTCCATACTTAGAATTAGTTCCATGGAGGAAGGGATGAGAGGATAGGATGCACCTTAACTCATTCCTCATCTGTTTTCGAGCTCATAGGAGTCGATAATTGAGGGAAGCTTCTAGATGACTCCAAGTGATAAGAATATTCCCGAAACCCCAATGAATTTCGCTAAAATTAACCCAACGCAGCCGAAAGAGGGCTTAGGTGCTTTACAGAGCACCCTGACAGTGTATCTACCTGTGCTGCAGAGCACCTTGGCAGTGTATCTACCTGAGCTGGTCCCTTTAGAGACCATTTCTGGATGTCTTAGTTATGAAACTTTTTGGTAAGGAGGCATTCAAAGCGGTGACTTGTTTAGGGCATGTAGCAATTGAAATTAGGGTTTGATGAGCCCTAAAACACTAATCTGGATGATGGGATTTGTTATCTCAAAATCAGACCCTGGAAGGCTACTGACTAGGAAGACCTTAAGTAACTATTTCAAACCTACTTTAGGCTGAGGCTTAGCCTCCCCAACCTGAGAGGGCTCTCTCAAAGGATTAATGATTTTTGATTATGATTAAGATGGCTAACTCTTGTGAAACAAATGTAAAAATGTGAGTGGTGGAAACACAATTAGAAAGTATCCATTGGGCTTATGGAGTCAGATATGCTTCAGTATTAACAGTAAGGTTAGGTCTACATAGAAGTCAAGGCATTTAGAACTCAATGCATGTAGAAAACACCAGAAATACAAAGGATCAACACAGTTTACAAATGCATGAAGGAAATTAGAGCACTGTTAGTGATTTCTAAGTAATCACACATTCATACCACTGAATATAATAGGAAGAGAAAAATACAAGACATTCCAAGCATCGAATTCCTTCAGATTCCTGAGAAGTAAAGCCAAAGTGTTGTATTACTAAAAACAAAGTCTTTACATAAAGCCAAATATGAGAGCTTTTCTCAATAATTTTCCAACCCATGGTGCATTGCTCTCTCTCCTATATATAGAAGTCTTTACAAAGTTGAGATTCCTCCTCCAGCATGAGGGGAACTCAAATTCTACTTTTATGCTGGTGGTAGCATTTATTACAATCAAATCTCATTCTCTGACAAGTGGTCTCCTTTAGTTTTAGCTTTGTGGATGTTTAAAACTCCTTGCTGGCCCTTGATGTATCATCTCTTTACTGCACCTGGAAAGTAGGAAACTTCCCCTGTTTTTCTGCTTTTGGTTTCCTCAAGGATATTCGAAACCAATTAACCATGTTGTTCTTCTTTGATTACAAAAATGTATTGGAGTGCCACGTTCTTCATGTGCTATAGACCTTTCCCACATACCTGTGTGAAGACAAAACCTCTTCAAAGCTGTTTGAAATGTCATGGACAATACTAGCAGTGACCATTTGTATAACAAAAAGCTTATGATTCATATATGCTTTTCCTTTGCTCATTTTCCCTTGCTGGTTGCTTTCACATTGTAAATGATCCTTTTCTGAAATCCCCTTTCAAAAATCCTTCCCCTTGATTACTCAAAATTGGTTGACTGAGTTTAATTTTGCATCTACAGCAGTTTCGTAGCGTGCTACGAAACTGTTGTGCATTATGTATCACCTACAGCAGTTTCGTAGCGCGCTACGAAACTGCTGTGTAATCACAAAACACAATTCTAACACCAAAATTTTGACTGTCTCGAGCCTCTTTATATTTAAATATCCTTTTCAACTGCCCTGAAGCTATTCAAAATTGCTATGTGATTTCCTTAAGGAAATTTTTCCCGCTGGCTTAGCTATATCTTCAAATCCTCAATTTGCCTCTACATAACTCTGATCCCAGCTATCAGCTTTTTTTATCTCTTCTGATGAATTTTGCTTCTTTTATTCTAGGGACTGTCCAGGTATAGTATTGGGCATTACAGCCGACCAACTCGGGTATTTGAAATGTTTTGTCTTCTCACATGGCCTCCTTTATGTTAAAATCAACTTCCTTGATTGCATGTTTCCGTGAGGCTTTTTTCAGTTTAGCAATTTCCAGGTTTTCTAATTTCAACTTCCTTTTTAACTCTTCGACACTATATTCTTCTTGAGGGATAACTGCCTTACCTTTATCCTTTTTATGCAACTGAGACGATATTTTTGATGAAGTTACGGGTCCTTCATGAGACTGGGCTATCTCCTCTGCTTCACTTGCTTCTAGCAGTGTCTCTTGTACCTGTCTTAAATGCCTCGTCACAGATCTTCTTGGCTTAAAGACAAATTTAGCAACCGGATCATCCAACTTGAGCTTTTTCGAGGCTTTGATCTTTTTGGTCTTGTCCTTTCCTGATTCTATCAAATCTGCTTGAACCAAGGGAGATTCTTCAATATCAATAGCTTGCAGTAAATCATTAAGACTTCCCTTTGAAACCGGGCTTTCCTCAGTAACCACTGTCTTGCCTTTTTCTTTAGCTAACTGGCTCCTTGTCATTCTTCTCTGGACTACTTCACCTGTAGATGATTCATGTACACCCTCTCTGATCTGAGTTTTCTCTTTCTGGAACTGTTGGGGTGTTATATACCTAAGGGGGATAACATGGGGTACAAAGGGAGGTATCCAAGGGAATAATGTAATAATGAGATGGGTCATAGTAATAAATAAGGTGGTTAACCCATATCATGTAAGGGACCACAAGTAGTTAGTAATAATGTAATGGGCCCATGGTATTAGATAGATGGTATTGAGAGAACCATGGTAATGACCCATGGTATTGTATGTATGAGGCCTATAAAGAGGCTAGAGACTCCACATTGAGGGATGTGAAGGATTATTGTATGAACAGGCATATGGCTTGTGGAGTGTTCTCCTTCCTTAAGGAGTGAATATATGGTGTTGCGCTACCTTAAGGGTTTGATCAATAAAGTGAATCATTTCTATCTATATTGAGATCTTGTTATTTCTTAGGTTTGTTTTCATTGTCTTATATTTTCATATCAGATCTATAACAAGTGGTATCAAAGCACTTTCTTGGGCGAAAGTGGAGAAATTTTTTTTAATTTTTTGCAGGATTTCGGGGGCGGCGAGTTTGCAGATCAGATCTGTATGTTTTGGTGTAATATATGTAAAATATAATTGTAGATCTGGATTCTTTGTGAAAAAATAGCCGATTTCAAAAAAAAAATCGATTGAATCGGAGTCTGGATGAAGGAGATATCATTGATCTAAAAATCAGTGGGGTTGCAGACAATTTTTCAGGGCAGCGAGTTTACAGCGCATATCTGGACGTCCTGGCACAAGATCTGCAAAATCTAATTGTAGATCTAGATTCTATGTGAAAAATTCTGATTTAAAAAAAAAATCGGTCGAATCGGAGTCCGGATGAAGGATATATCGCTGATTTAAAAATCAGTGGGGTTGCAAACAATTTTTCGGGGCAGCGAGTTTGTGGCACAGATCTAGACGTCCTAGTGCAAGATCTACAAAATCTAATTGTAGATCTGAATTATTTGTGAAAAAATACTCGATTTAAAAAAAAAAATCGGTTGAATCAGAGTCCGGATGAAGGAGATATCGCTGATCTAAAAATCAGTGGGGTTGCAGACAATTTTTCGGGGCAGCGAGTTTGCGGCGCAGATCTGGATGTCTTAGTGCAAGATCTACAAAATCTAATTGCAGATCTGAATTTTTTGGGAAAAATTACCCAATTTCAAAAAAAAAATCAGTCGAATCGGAGTCCGGATGAGGGAGATATCACTGATTTAAAATCAACTCTTTTTTGCGGAAATTTTGGTGACGACGGGAGAGTTGTAGTGCAAATCTGAAATTCCAGTGCCTAGATCAGGATTTCTATCACATGAGTAGATGCAAAATGGTTATTCCATTTCCAAAAACAGGTCATAATAGGGATTCTGAGCAATATTGACGAAATTGTGGCCATTTCAAATTTTCGCCAAGTAAGTGAATTTTTCTCAAACACTCTTCATGGAAAATTTTACTGGAAAAGATGATAGCCCTACTATTGAAGAATACATAAAACAAACTAAGTCAGTATGGGCAAAAAATTGGAAGGATTCAGTGTGGCTTAATTTCAGAGATGAGGCTTACAAATGGTATTTCTCACTTGACGACAAGCAGTTGTCCAAACTTTCAGATGTAGAATTTGAAAGTGTCCTTTTAAATAAATGGTCTCGGACTAGAAAAAAGGAGAATGAGACACGTAAAGGGTTATTTTATATGGGTGTCTCCTTATTGCAGGTTCATGGATTGATTCAGAAGGAGAAAATCGTTGTATCTATAAATCCTAGTTGCAAGCACAATTTTATGAATGTTAATTTGGTAAAAAAATTGCAAGTTCCAGCAAAACACATTGAAAACACACAAGTGGATGATGAGGATGTTCAAGTGTATAAGGATTTGAAGATTTCTATGGATAAGTATGTGTGGCATGGTGATTTTTATACTTCAGAGATGGATAATATGGATGTTGTTTTAGGATATCCTTGCATGGAATCCATGGGTACTATCAATATTAATGTGCAGAAGAAATTCCTAAAGCTCTGGTATAAAAAGAAGAAAATTACATTACAGGATATTTCCATCAATAAACAAGTAGAGTCCATGAAGGTTGATGCAGAAGATGTTCTAGGGACTGACATATCAAATGATGTGCCATTGATGATTGACAATCAAACACAAATAGAGGCTGAAGCAGAAAAGGATATAGGTGTTGATACATCAGATGAGGGCTCAGTGGTTGAAGTAATATTGGAAGATAAGACACCACAGCAGGCACCACAGCAGGGTGAATTAAATAAAAAGACATCATGGATTAAAACTTCAACATATCATCACCCACATCACCCCGCAAGAAAACAACCAATAAAATGGCAACCAATTAGCCACAAGGAAAACAACCCCCGCATGATAGATAGAGAGGAGCGAGGATCCACCTACTACACATCAACACAGAAGAGCTACCACGGTCAACTTCCATCTCAAGTGAGCGAGGCACCAGCAAGATCGAGGGTTCACCTTTCTCTTGGATGGCTAGATGCACATGCATGGTACCAGTGGACTACTCTTTTGAGTAGATCTTATTATTTGTGTTCTTCTCATGTTTCGGGGACAAAACATGTTAAGGGGGGTGGAATGTTATATACCTAGGGGGGATAACATGGGGTACAAAGGGAGGTATCCAAGGGAATAATGTAATAATGAGATGGGCCATAGTAATAAATAAGGTGGTTAACCCATATCATGTAAGGGACCACAAGTAGTTAGTAATAATGTAATGGGCCCATGGTATTAGATAGATGGTATTGAGAGAACCATGGTAATGACTCATGGTATTGTATGTATGAGGCCTATAAAGAGGCTAGAGACTCCACATTGAGGGATGTGAAGGATTATTGTATGAATAGGCATATGGCTTGTGGAGTGTTCTCCTTCCTTAAGGAGTGAATATATGGTGTTGCCCTACCTTAAGGGTTTGATCAATAAAGTGAATCATTTCTATCTATATTGAGATCTTGTTATTTCTTGGGTTTGTTTTCATTGTCTTATATTTTCATATCAGATCTATAACATGGGGTGTGTCTAGGATTATCAGCGGTTTGGTGTGTTCCTTTACCTGCTTCCTAGCCTTCAATTTTACAAACCCCTGGATCTTGTTTCTGCATGATGGCTAGCTCCTGTTGGAGAATCTTTTGTAGCTTGAGGACTGAAACCAGTCTCATTCTTGAAACCGGACATAAACATGAACGCGGGCCAGTCCCTTCCTACTTTCTGGAGCTCATGCAAAACGATTAATTTAACTAAGTCGTGCTGAAATAGTGAGGTCTCACAGGCTTCCTTCTTTAGCTGAACCTTGTCACACATTTTGCCTAGGCTACGAAACAAGTAGAAAGGTAAATCAAGAGATATATTTCCTGTGAAATGCAGTAGAAGCTTGAGGTGATATGAATACACCTTATGGTACCTCCCCTTGCAGGTAAAGTACCTCTGTATGCAGGTAAGTAAATTGGCAAATGAGTCCTTGACAAAATTCCTGGGCATAGATTTATTTATATCTGAATTAATGAACTCCGGCTTCAGAAATTCTTTATAGGGGATCATACCAAATTTGAAATTTTTAAACCATATTTGCTCTCCTCTTTGGATTTCAGTAGCTACAGATATGACCTCTAGAGAGATGGGTAATTCAAGCACCCCAACTTTAGAATTCAATCCTGTGAAATTCAAGGAAAATTCCTTGGTGACTTGCATATGGCCTCCTTGAAGCTTTTCGCAGAAATTCCAACAGCCAACCTACTTGAATGCATGTTCAACTTCTCTGTTCTTTAAGATAATGTCTAAACCTTCAGGTTCACTCCTCAAGCACTTGCCTAACCTATGATCCTTTCTTTCTGCAGACCCCTCCATGAGACTCCAGCGGAATGAAAATTTGAACGACTGACACTGTCTTAATCTTCGATCCCTGCCTTGCTTGATATCTGCCTCACTTGATAGCTGCCTCGCTTGATGTTCAATGAATTCAAATTGAACGCTTGTAGATTTGTTCCTCATGCAATGGACACAATCACAATTATGACTGTAATTACTTGGCTCTTCTTGAAAATTGAAATCTGAGCGTACCAAGGTACCTAACGACTCTAATGATGAAGATAAGTGGTTGGACATGATAGGTGAAGTGTATAAGCTGACAAATGATGATGTGAACATAAAAAAATTTGGTAGATATGACATCTGAGAAAGATTTGGTACGAATCTGCACGAATCCCCGATTTCGTAGCGCAGCTAGTGCAAAAACTGGGTTTTGCGCTACGAAAACACCTAAATGTAGTTTATGTGCTACGAAAACACCTAAACAAAGTTTATGCGCTACGAAAACACCTAAACGGTTTTGTAACACATAAGGACCTTGGAACAAAGCTGACACATGGAAGTTGTGTGAGTTATGAGACCAGTGATGAATGAGAATGGATAGTTAACCTTTATTTAACCATACCACCAAGACTCCTAGGACTTAGACTCTAAAGCAAACATAAAATTAAACCTAGAGTAGCATCAAACCTTTACAATCAAACTGATGTGAACAATTTGGAAATTGTTCCTTAAGTGATAACAGTGGCTCCACTTGGGCTAGTTTGCTCCTGTAGTACACTAAGAACTTGCAGGTCCAGTGCTTTATCCATTTTATGACAAACATAGATTTGCTTGACAAGCATCCCTTTCCAACGTCTTGGGCCTTCACCTTGGGCTTATGCCTTCTGTTTCAGCTTGTCATTATTTACAACAAAAAGAAAAATTGATAAAACGGATATATACAATGTTATGAGAAACTGATAGTATTTCAACAATGATAATGCTTTAGGAACCTGCCATTAACAGGTCCTCCAGCATATGGTTCTCCATCAATTTCTTGCAAAATGTAAGTGTTGTTTCCATGGAAAGTAGCGATTTGATATGGGCCTTTCCACAAATTTTCAAATTTACAGTGCTTACCTTTTTCTTCGATTCTGGCTTCCCATTTCAGCACTCTGTCATGCATCTGAAAAGGAACTTCCTTGATCTTCTTATCAAATGTTTTCTTGATTCAGTTCTGACTTTGTTGATGACTGTCATACACTTCATTTCTTTTCTCCTGTAGGGCTATCAGCTGATTGATTCTCCTTTTTACAACATTTGGTTCCTGCTCTAATCCTTGAATTAGCTTCATTACAGGTACTCCAAGTGATGTTGGAAATATGGCTTCAGCACCATATACTAATTCATATGGTGAGGTGCCAATTGATCTCTTTGTACAGACCCTATCAACCCACAAAGGATACTTCAATTTCAAATGCCAAGCTTTCTTGTTTTCCTGCGACAGCTTCTTAATGATCCTTACAATGCTTTTGTTTGATGATTCAGCAAGGCCATTTCCTTGCAGATAATAAGTAGTATAATGCCCAAGAGTAATGTGGTATTGGTGACAAAAATTGATCATTTTCTTCGACTTAAAAGCTTGAGCATTGTCAGTTATAATCTTCATTGGGCAACCAAATCTAGATAATATATTATTTTCTAGGAAAGAGATAATCACTGAATCATTTGCTTGCCTTGTTGGAACCGCTTCAATCCATTTGGTAAAGTAATCGGTGGCTGTGAAAATCCAGCGATGCTGACCTGATGAAGGAGGATGAATTTCTCCTATAAAATCTAATCCCCATTGATGGAAGGGCGCTTCAACATATATAGGAACCAAAGGCAAAGGCACAAGCTTCCTCTTTCCTTCAAATATTTGACATTCATGACATGTAGCTACCTTTTTATAGATGTCTCTAAACATAGTTGGCCAAAAATATCCAGCCCTCAGGACCTTGTTTGCAGTAGCTTTCCAATAGTGATGTCCTCCACAATCTCCTTTAGGGAATTCTTCAATCACTTTATCAGCGTCTTCTTCAAGGAGACAGTTTAACAAAATCCCTCCTGCATCTTTCCAAAACAAATTTTGGTCATATACAAAGTATCTTAAAGATTTCAACTTGACAAACCGAGCTTTGGACTTTGAAAGATTAGCAGGGGCTTTATTATGTTGTAGAACAAATGCTACGTCCTTGTACCATTCTGAAACCAAGAATTTCTCATTTATTTGGACCAAATCCTCTTCATTTTCAGAAATTTCTAAGATCTCTGTACTCAAATTAATGTCAAGATAGTCCAAATTTGACTGAGTCATGAGCTTTTCCAAGCCTTGACCCTTCACTACTTTGGTGGGTTTGATGTCAATGTCATACTCTAACAATTTTGCTATCCACTTGCCCCTTTTCCCATCCGGATCAGCCTGTGTTAGGATATCCTTTATAACAGCATTTGGAACATAAGCAACAATATGAGAATGTAAAACATAGATTCTGAAATCCTTTATGGCTTTCACCAAGGCGTAAGCTTGCTTCTCTAGGATATTATACTTCAGTTCAGCATTTGCTAATGTCTTACTAAAGAAAGAAATAGGTTGCTCAGTACCTTGATTTCCCTTTTGCAACAAAACTCTAGCAATTGTATCTTCAGAAGCAATTGTAAAGATAAGAAATTCCTTGGTAAAATTTGGGCTGATAAGTACTGGTGCTTGTGTGAGTGCCTTCTTGATCTCCTCAAAATATTTCTTTGCTTCAGCTGTCCACTTAAAGTCCACTCCTTTCTTCAACATCTTTGTTATATTCTTGACAACTTCAGCAAAGTTAGGAATGAAACGTCTAACAAGTTAACTTTTCCAAGAAAGGATTGAATCTCTTTCTTACTTCTTGGCAGATCTAAATTTTGAATTTCAATAACTCTATTAGGATCAATCCTAATTCCTTCCTTAGAGATGATATGAGCAAGAAGTTTGCCTAATGTTAGAGCAAAAGTACTTTTAGTGGGATTAAGAGAGATTCCAAATCTTCTACATTTCAGCAAAATTCTTTCAAGGTGTTTCAAATGATCTTCCTCTCTTTTTGAAAAAACTGTGATGTCATAAAGATAGACAACCACTGATTTGTCCTTTTCCTCAGCAAAGGCAATATCCATTGCTCTTTGGAAAGTGGCCCTTGCATTCATGAGACCAAAAGGCATCTTGGCATACATGAATGTTCCCCATGGCGTTGTGAAGGCTATCTTCTCTTGATCATCTGGATGCACAAGAATCTGATTGTACCCTGAAAAACCATCAAGCATAGACATCCTTTATGAACCAACAATGTTTTGCAGAATTAGATCCATATTGGGAAGAGGATAATTATCTTTCAATGAAGCTTTATTCAGATTTCTGAAGTCTATACAAATCCTGATCTCCCCATTCTTCTTTCTAACTGATACCAAATTAGCAAGCCAATTTGAGAATATGATTGGAACAATGATTTTAGCATCAAAGAGTTTCTTTACTTCCTTTTCAATCAATGGCATAAGAAGAGGATTAATTCTTCTTAATTTCTGCTTGAAAGGTTTCTCATTCTCCTTAATATGAATGGTATGCCGGATAATAGAAGAATCATATTGTTTTAGGTCAGCATAGCTCCATGCAAACACATCAATAAACCTTTTCATCATCTCAATGTATTTAGCCTTCACATCAGCTGAAAGAAATTTCAAAACCTTAACCATCCTAGGCACAACTAAATCCCCTAAGTTGCAGCTTTCTACTTCCTTCTCATCAGTCTGTAATTTTGGCGCTTTAAACACATCATTTTGATCAAACAGTTTCTCAAGAGGAATGAGACCTTTAGGAATTAAATTATTTTTTAGTTGTAAGACTTCAGATTTTCCCTTTGACTCCACAAACATATTTTGTTGATCCATTTGAGTGCTTTCAAATTCTTCCTTTAATTCAATGAAATTCGTTACCTGCTGATCGTCTTCAAAGACTTTCCAATTAGTGATGTTATCTAGGATGACTAGTCGATGACGAACCTCCACCTCATATTTTTCAGAAGAGTGCATAGGAATAATAAAAAGACTGGCTGAAACAGTAAGAGAGTCTGCAATAGAGTTTTGGTCTCTAGTTTTGATAGTGAAGGAATAGGTCTGAAACTTTTCCAACATATCCAACACTAAGTTTCTATATGCTCTCATCCTTACATCCTTGGTTTGATAAGCACCTTCGACTTGTTTAATCACCAATTAAGAATCTCCACAAACAGTAATATTTCTAGCCTTCAACTTTAACAAAGCTTGTAGGCCCAAAATCAGAGATTTGTACTCAGCCATATTATTAGTACAATCAAAATTTAGTTTGTAGGAGAAAAAATTACTTTGATCATTGGGACTTGTGATCCAAATTCCAGCTTCTGCCCCTTCTTTTCCTACTGATCCATCAAAGTATAATGACCACCAGCCTATTGTCTCCTTTTCATCTTCTTGCTAATTTCCTTGGCCTTGATTTTTTGAAAGCATCTTCTCTTATTCATCTCCAACTGATTCATTGAAAAGGATGGCTGATCCAAGCGCAGTATCAAATGAATAAATGGGAAAGTTTTGAGGTTTTTCTTTGCTGCTTACCATATAAGCCATTCTGGTCTCCCGATACAATCTCCTTTGCTCACCAGAAATAGGGATAGTAGCATAGGTAAGGTCCATCTGCATTGTGCCTCTAATTTTTGTTGCCCACAATCTTGACAACAACATCCCAAACTTAGGCGGAATATCAGCTACAACAATGTTCATGACAATTGTCTTCGCTGGAATTTGTGTTAGACCCACAACAACATCTTTAATCAAACCAATGCATTGAACTCTTTTTGAATCAAAGGAAAATAAATCCTTATATGCTCTTGTTACCTGTAATCCCAGTCTTTCCATGATTACCTTGGGCATAAGATTATGAGAAGCCCCTGATCCAACATGGCATTATGTAAGGTCATATCATGAATGCTAATGTTAATGTAGAAAGGAGGAAATTCTTCGTTCTGGTCATCTTCAAGTCTTAGGCCCAAGCATATGATAGGATTATCCTCCTGTATATTTAAAATGTCAGCCACTCCTGGTTGTGAATTAAGCATCTCTACAATCTTATTTTTGTATTTATCCACCTTGAGGATTTCACTAAATGGAACTGATATTTTGATTTTTGCAATTTCATTCTCAAGGTTGAAAACATAAATAGTTTTCTCAATTTCTTTAGTAGGGGATGGAGCTTGAACATCCTTTTTGCCAGGTGGAGAATCATTTTTACCTTTAGCAACCTTTGAGTTGTCCTTCTTGTCTTCAACAGCCTTTGGAGCATCCTTCTTGGGCTGTGCTTTGCTTGCTGTAATGGGCACATTTCTATTCCTCAGATTGTACTGCTTTTGCATCTCAAAGATAGCATGCTAATAGCCTTTTAAATAGTCTGAAGGTTCCTCTCCTTGTTTGGTCACACTGGACTCGTCATGTTCTTCCTTGGTCAAGGAAATCCCTGACACCTCTTCATCAAGACAATGAATGGACTCTTAAGGAATTTCAGGCTCATCTTCTTCATCAACCAAGTTCTACTGGAAAGGAGGTCTTACTGGAGGATCAGGCTATTGATTCCTATTCTCTCTTGGCCTTTGCTGATTTTGAGGTCTTCTGAACTGAGGATTTCTGAATTGAGGTTCTTGCTGCACAGGAGGAGCAGAAGCATTTCTGAGAGCCAACCGATCCATCGGCTTCTCCATGGTCTTCATCATTGAATCAATTTTATCTTCTAGAGCCAAAGAGGAAGGTTTCTCTTCTTCTTTCAATTTAGCTTTTGCCATCTTTGATTTTTTGGCAGCAATCATGTTTACTTCCACTTTAATTGCATCGTTTTTCATGTCAGCAAGACTAGTAGAGTCTCTTTCTCTGAGTAACAGAGAGAAGTTAGAATCAAATGCTTTGGCATATCTCAGTTGTGCCAAGGCCTCAGGAGGTTTCAAATGGACTGGGATGGAATTGTATACTTTATTAAACCTCTTGGAGAAGTTTTGAACAGTTTCATCAGGTGCTCTTCTAAGATTGTTGTATTGAGTAAGAGCTTGGATGGGATTAGTTCTGTTTCCCCACTTCCTTAAAAAAATATCTTCAAACTCTGTCCAACTGTGAATGCTTCCAGCTGTAAGGGCTTTAAACCATTTTCTAACTTCTCCAATGAAGGTTTGTGCAAAAAATCTTAGTTTCACATCCTCATCATCAACTTCCTCTCTGTCAGCAAAATCATTAAATCTGTCTACATGTTCTTCTGCTGTGATTTCTTCATCCCCACCCCATGTTGGAATTCTAGCAGCATATTTGCTAGGAAGGTCATGTAAAACAGCAGGGAGAGCTAGTGGAGCATATCTAGCAGGTACGGCCATAATTAATGGAGGAATAGTGATGACAGGTACTGAAGGGACAGAGGAACCAGAATTGATATGAGGTGGATTTACTGGTGTTTGAGAACCACTAGGACTAGCAAAGAAGAGGATAAGGTGCTGATATGGAAAGGACTATCTGGACTTTGCAAACCACTGACAAAAGTACTTCAATTTGGAAGGGGTAGACCAGTTTTAAATTTGAGTAAGACTTCAAAAGGATCAAGTTCTTTAAGTTTATTTAAATCTTCCTCTTCTAACAATAATTCAGAAGTAATAACCTCCCAAAATTCCTCTTTATCTTTCTGTGATACTAGAGACGAAGTATCAATTCCTCTTTTTTGTAAATATAAAATAATTCCAATAAGTTCTTCTTCATTTTTAGATCTCAGCAACACCTCATGAATCTCATCATCAACTATTTTGTCCTTAGGACTTCTTGAAAATTCAGAGTGCAAAGATTTTGAAAAAGATGGAGTACCTGGTGTTTCAGTAAATCTTTGTCTGCTCCTTGAAATTGTGTTTGGATTTTCCATAGGAGTAGGTGGATCTGGGTCAGGATTGCTCTGTGTATACCTCCCTCCTGAAGCCACCTTTTAAACTTTTGAAAATGTATGGAGTTACCAAGGTAGATTGCAGCCTCGAAAAGTCTTCTGAGCTCTTGCTACCTTCAGAAGTTCAGTCTCTTGTTTTCGGAAATGAATAATCTTTAGACTCTCGGTAGACGCACCAAAATGTTATCTCAAAATCAGACCCTGGAAGGCTGCTGACCAGGAAGACCTTAAGTAACTATTTCAAACCTACTTTAGGCTGAGGCTTAGCCTCCCCAACCTGAGAGGGCTCTCTCAAAGGATTAACAATTTTTTATTATGATTAAGATGGCTAACTCTTGAGAAACAAATGTAAAAATGTGAGTGGTGGAAACACAATTAGAAAGTATCCGTTGGTCTTATGGAGTCAGATATGCTTCAGTATTAACAGTAAGGTTAGGTCTACATAGAAGTCAGGGCATTTAGAACTCAATGCATGTAGAAAACACCAGAAATACAAAGGACCAACACAGTTTACAAATGCATGAAGGAAATTAGAGCACTGTTAGTGATTTCTAAGTAATCACACATTCATACCACTGAATATAATAGGAAGAGAACAATACAAGACATTCCAAGCATCGAATTCCTTTAGATTCTTGAGAAGTAAAGCCAAAGTGCTATATTACTAAAAACAGAGTCTTTACATAAAGCCAAATATGAGAGCTTCTCTCAATAATTTTCCAACCCTTAGTGCATTGCTCTCTCTCCTATATATAGAAGTCTTTACAAAGCTGAGATTCCTCCTCCAGCATGAGGGGAACTCGAATTCGGCTTGCTATGACACCTATTCAAACTTTAACTAACTATTAAATGCAACAAACTGCTTTAGAAACCTAAGACAATTAGGAGTCTAACTCCACATTATGCTGGTGGTAGCATTTATTACAATCAAATCTCGTTCTCTGACAAGTGGTCTCCTTTAGTTTTAGCTTTGGTGGATGTTTAAAACTCCTTGCTGGCCCTTGATGTATCATCTCTTTACTGCTCCTGGAAAGTAGGAAACTTCCCCTGTTTTTCTGCTTTTGGTTTCCTCAAGGATATTCGAAACCAATTAACCATGTTGTTCTTCTTTGATTACAAAAATGTATTGGAGTGCCATGTTCTTCATGTGCTGTAGACCTTTCCCACATACCTGTGTGAAGACAAAACCTCTTCGAAGCTATTTGAAATGTCATGGACAATACTAGCAGTGACCATTTGTATAACAAAAAGCTTATGATTCATATATGCTTTTCCTTTGCTCATTTTCCCTTGCTAGTTGCTTGCACATTGTAAATGATCCTTTTCTGAAATCCCCTTTCAAAAATCCTTCCCCTTGATTACTCAAAATTGGTGGACTGAGTTTAATTTTGCATCTACAGCAGTTTCGTAGCGCGCTACGAAACTGCTGTGCATTATGTATCACCTACCGCAGTTTCGTAGAGCGCTATGAAACTACTGCGTAATCACAAAACACAGTTATAACACCAAAATTTTGACTATCTCGAGCCTCTTTATATTCAAATATCCTTTTTGCTTGCCCTGAAGCTATTCAAAATTGTTGTGTGATTTCCTTAAGGAACCTTTTCCCGCTGGCTTTGCTGTATCTTCAAATCCTCAATTTGCCTCTGCATAACTGTGATCCCAACTCTTAGCTTTATATTAACTCTTCTGATGAATTTTGCTTCTTTTATTGTAGGGACTATCCAGGTATAGTATTGGGCATTACAGTCGACCAGCTCGGGTATTTGAAATGTTTTGTCTTCTCACAGGGCCTCATTTCTGTTAAAATCATCTTCCTTGATTGCATGTTTCCTTGAGGCTTTTTTCAGTTTAGCAATTTCCAGGTTTGCTAATTTCAACTTATTTTTTAACTCTTCGACACTATATTCTTCTTGAGGGATAACTGCCTTACCTTTATCTTTTTTTATACAGCTGAGACGATATTGTTGATGAAGTTACGCGTCCTTCATGAGACTGTGCTATCTCCTCTGCTTCACTTGCTTCTAGCAGTGTCTCTTGTACCTGTCTTGAATGCCTCGTCATAGGTCTTCTTGGCTTAAAGACAAATCTAGCAACCAGATCATCAAACTTGAGCTTTTTCGAGGCTTTGATCTTTTTGGTCTTGTCCTTTCCTGATTCTATCAAATCTGCTTGAACCAAGGGAGATTCTTCAATATCAATAGCTTGCAGTAAATCATTAAGACTTCCCTTTGAAACTGGGCTTTCCTCAGTAACCACTATCTTGCCTTTTTCTTTAGCTAACTGGCTCCTTGTCATTCTTCTCTGGACTACTTCACCTTTAGATGATTCATGTACACCCTCTCTGATCTGAGTTTTCTCTTTCTGGGACTGTTGGGGTGTGTTTTGGATTATCAGTGGTTTGGTGTGTTCGTTTACCTGCTTCCTAGCCTTCAATTTTACAAACCCCCTGGATCTTGTTTCTGCATGATGGCTAGTTGCTGTTGGAGAATCTTTTGCAGCTTGAGGACTGAAACCAGTCTCATTCTTAAAACCGGATATAAACATGAACGTGGGCCAGTCCGTTCCTACTTTCTAGAGCTCATGCAAAACTATTAATTTAACTAAGACGTGATGAAACAGTGAGGTCTCATAGGCTTCCTTCTTTAGCTGAACCTTGTCACACATTTTGCCGAGGCTACGAAACAAGTAGAAAGGTAAATCAAGAGATATCTTTCCTGTGAAATGCAGCTGAAGCTTGAAGTGATATGAATGCACCTTATGGTACCTCTCCTTGCAGGTAAAGTACCTCTGTATGCAAGTAAATAAATTGGCGTATGAGTCCTTGACAAAATTCCTGGGCACAGATTTATTTAAATCTGAATTAATGAACTCCGGCTTCAGAAATTCTTTACAGGGGATCATATCAAATTTGATATTTTTAAACCATATTTCCTCTCCTCTTGGGATTTCAATAGCTACAGATATGACCTCTGGAGAGATGGGTAATTCAAGCACCCCAACTTTTGAATTCAATCCTATGAAATTCAAGGCAAATTCCTTGATGACTTGCATATGGCCTCCTTGAAGCTTTTCGTAGAAATTCCAACAGCCAACCTGCTTGAATGCATGCTCAACTTCTCTATTGTTTAAGATAATGTCTAAACCTTCAGGTTCGCTCCTCAAGCACCTACTTGAACTATGATCCTTTCTTTCTGTAGACCCCTCCATGAGACTCCAACGAAATGAAAATTTGAATGACTGGCACTGTCTTAATCTTCGATCCCTGCCTCGCTTGATAGCTACCTCACTTGATGTTCAATGAATTCAAATTGAACGCTTGCAGATTTGTTCCTCATGCAATGGACACAATCATAATTATGACTGTAATTACTTGGCTCTTCTTGAAAATTGAAATCTGAGCGTACCAAGGTACCTAACGACTCTAATGATGAAGTTAAGCTGTTGGACATGATAGGCAAAGTGTATAAGCTGAAAAATGATGATGTAAACATAACAGATTTTGGTAGATATGACAGTTGAGCAAGATTTGGTACGAATCCACATGAATCCCTGATTTCGTAGCATAGCCAATGCAAAAACTGGGTTTTGCGCTACAAAAACACCTAAACGTAGTTTATGCGCTACGATAACACCTAAACAAAGTTTATGTGCTACGAAAACACCTAAACGGTTTTGTAACACATAAGGACCTTGGAAAAAAGCTGACACATGGAAATTGTGTGAGTTATGAGACCAGTGATGAATGAGAAAGGATAGTTAACCTTTATTTAACCATACCACCAAGACTCCTAGGACTTAGACTCTAAAGCAAACAAAAAATTAAACCTAGACTAGCACCGAACCTTTACAATCAAACTGATGTAAACAATTTGGAAATTGTTTCTTAAGTGATAATATTATTGATGTGCCCAAATGGATCTGTAAAAACTACCCCCTAAAGCATGAAGTCGGAAAAATGTCAATGTCGAATGAAATGCTTTAGGATGTGATGAGGAGGTATCGAGGTGGAAGGTGACTTGCATCAACTACAATACATATATCATGATATTTGATTTTACATGAATTTTTGAGGGAAGGCATATCCATGCTCAACTTATAAACTTTCATTACATGTACATAAACAGTTGTCTACAGATATAGACCCATGATCTGAATGACTATCAACATAAAGCCATTGTACTTATGATTTAGTGCTCTTGATATCGCAACCCGGATAGATGAAACTAGATCCGAGGTCTTCAATCTCATTCAACTATTCTCTCAAGTACGAGTCTAACCATGTGAATATGTGATCTGAAGTCGAACATGGGAAGACACCATGTGATTACTAGACAATGATGTAAGTTGTTAACAGATGCAAGAGAAATCACCGATAATGATAATGATCCTCAAGGTACCGTAGTACATTCTGCATGATGTGAATGGATGATTTGATGTCAAACACCATTGAAAGTCTTTCGGTCAAAGGCCATTGATGTATGCCTATCGCTGGAAGAAAGAATCTTACCATTGATGCATGCAAGCTTCAAGGTATTGAATTCATGTTTCTAAATCAACTTCTTGGATAATGAGCTGATGTCGACAATAAGTGATTCATCATAGGAGGGCCTTGATGTATCCCACATCAACAACACGAAACGAGTGTAGTGATTTTAGAGATGGAATTTGACTGACGACACAAGGTTTAGGAATGACGATCATGAAAATGAAGGTTTATGGTATTGCAAAAGATGACTTCTCTTGAACATATCGACGACACTGAATGAATTGGCAGCATTGACCCAAAACCAAAGTAATGGATTGTGTGATAGACCATAGTGTGATAACCATCAAGCAGATAACCCAACCCAAATAATCTGAATGAATTGGCAGCATTGACCCAAAACCAAAGTGATGGATGGTATGATAGACGAACGGTGTGATGAACATCAAGCTAATAACCTAACCCAGATAGTCAGGGTGATGGAGTGAAAGTGTCATGTTCAAGAGCGACCTGCTACCCTAAAGTGGTTTTCCATTTTTCCCATTTTCCCCAATCATTGATGACCAGTACCTCTTTATTTTTATCAAGCTTGAGGAGGATAACATATGCTTGTTGTATAATTTCACCCTTTGGGTGAATCCATCACTATTTGATGTTTTAACGAGTCTAGCGAAGGTGAAACTCAATCTTGTCTAGATGGACAAGTTTGTCGCTCTTTAATTTTTTAACGAGTTTAATGACAAAGATAACTCGGTCCTTTTCATTTTTATAGAGTTTGAAAAGGGACAAAAAGAAAACTCCACAAGTTATTTTTCATAAATTAATCTCTCAAGTCCGAAAAACCGTAAAATAATACAAGGGAGATATCATTTCCAATCCATTAACGAGCTGGAAAGGACAAGCGCTCAACAATATTTTCATGTTTAGAGAGTCTAAAAAGAGCTTAAGGAGGACTCCACTTTGAGGAACGAGTGGTGTCTAGGGTAGCAACTAGTTCCTGGTGATGTTGGAACTTCTCAAAACATGTTGATTTATGTGAAGAGGCTGGCTAATAAGACCAGTCATTGCAACTGTTCCTCAAAAGGGGCAAAACAACCAAGTGAAAGTGTATGATCGGCCAAAGGGATGGTGGCGATGGGATGAAAACAGCCAAGGCTAATATGATAAAAGAGACTGATAGAATGGCAATCACGAGCGTTAAAAATGGAAATGGGTTCATTTTTACACAAGCTTGAACCATAAGGAACTATGATTGGGTTCAGTTTCCTATTTACACAAGCTTGAAATGAAAAACTATGCTTGAATTCAGAATCATTTTTACACAAGCTTGAAACAAAGAACTATGCTTGAGTTCAGTTTCATTTTTACACAAGCTTGAAATGAAGAACTATGCTTGAAATGGGTTCACATGCCCCGAGCAAGATGAAAGGGAGAGTCTCCTGTAACCAGATGGAAGTCGTTGCGGTGAAGTAGGATGGTTATCCAACACTTTTTGGGCTTCATCCAGATAGGGACAAAGGTGAATGGGGTGATTCCCTTCACATAACCTACAAGGAAACTTAAATTTACCACTAGGTGCATGCCCACTAGGCTTCATTACATTCACCTAATCAGACTACTAGTGGATATCAGGTGGATGGAATGAAGGTTCTTTTATGAGATCAAGTGAAAGAATCGACTGGGATTTTACGAGATCTAATCAAAGACTCGACTTGGAACTTTTCTCCACGAGACGTTGTTTCATTTTTTAATGAGCTTGACACAAGACAAGGAACTTTGCTCAGATTCCTTGTTTCATTTTTTAATGAGCTTGACACAAGACAAGGAACTATGCTCATATCCTTGGTTTTATTTTAACGAGGTTGAAACAAGACAAGGAGCTGTCCTCATGGACCTGTTTCATTTTTTAATGATGTTGACACAGTAAAAGAACTATCCTCATATTCCTTGTTTCATTTTTTTAACGAGGTTGACACAAGACAAAGAACTCTCCTCAGCTCCTTAGTTTCATTTTCTAACGAGTTTGACACAAGACCAGGAACTATCCTCATACTCCTTGTTTCATTTTATAACGAGGTTGAAACAAGACAAAAAACTCTCCTGAGATCCTTGGTTTCATTTTTTAATGAGGTTGACACAAGAGCAGGAACTATCCTCATACTCCTTGTTTCATTTTTTAATGAGGTTGACACAATACCAGGAACTATCCTCATATCCTTGATCACGACCCATACAAGGTCATGACTTCCAAGAGGTTCTCATCTGATGGGAGAACGATTCTCTGGAAGGGATCTGTATCAAGGAAACTGAGATCTGGTCCCAATGCCCCCAGTACATAATGTATAACATCATTGAATTGATCGTCAGTTGATGTAGGTATGGAACGGGTTGTGACATAATTAACCCGTGGCGTGGATGATACCATTGGTACAAAAGGACCATTTAGGGAAGATGGTTGACTGGGAGCCATATTTGGACTGGGAAATGAAAGCTGGTCAACGGTGACAATCCTGCCTTCATGTAGGAAACAAATCACTCGAAAGAGTGTTGAAACAATAACTCCCATGTCATAAACATAGTCGTGCCCTAGAAGTAAGTTGTAATCTAATGGGCCTTGGACTACCATCACATTCAGATAAATGAATTTTCTTCCCAAAGTAATAGGAAACTGAGGAAGGATCCCTAACAGTTGATTGGTTCCTCTATCAAAAGACAACAGATTCTGCGTAACTGGCACAAGCGTTAGAGAACCAAGCGCTTGCCAAGCAGTTGAGGAAAGGATACTCACTGATGCACCTTCATCTATAATAGTTTCCGATACAATCATATTACAAACCTGTATTATGATCTGGAAAGGCACATAAGAAGGAAGACAGAATCCTGCCAGTCAATTCCAATCAAAGGAAGTGACCAGATTACTTGGACGGGGGGAATAATTAACCCCTTGAGTTATGAGAGTGGGAGGATTTTCCTCTTGTCTTGATGGAATAGTAGTATTGCCCCCAAGCTCAGTGGAATCTGAAGAGACAAGAAGACCCTGAGTGGTATCACATTCACTCACTTCAGAAAAGGTACGATTAACTAAAGGTGAAATTGGGTCAACTATTTCCTTGACCTTTTGATTTGGGTTGGGAATAGACTCATAGGATTCACTTTCAGAGAGAGTGGGTTTGACCGATGGTTGATTTTGGTCAGTCAATTTATCAACCAATGAAGGATTTAGGGAGAGTTTCCTATAACCAGATGGTAGTTGTTGCGTTGAAGGAGGACAGTTATCCAATGCTTTTTTGGCTTCGTCCAGATAGGGACAAAGGTGAATGGGGTGATTCCCTTCATATATCCTATAGGGAAACTTAACTTTACCCTTTTTTCCATGAACTTTACTACTGCTAGTTGATGGTTTGTCACGATCATGATCTCCAAAAGTTGATGACACAGGATGCTGTGAATGGGAAGACCATTCTTCTAAGATCTGAGGAATATCACGACAATTTTGAAGAAGATCGTCTCCAGCACAATGTTTTCATGGATATCGAACTTTGTAAGGCTTGACGGATGGTTTCTCATCATATGTTGCATTCAAAGCAATGGTTGCTTGGTTTCCCCTCTGCTGAATTTTCTTCTTCTTCTTCTTAGCCACTTGGTTACTAATACCAATACTTTCACTTGGCGAAGAGGAAGAAGGGGAGGAAGAAACAACCGAGGAAGAAGGCAAAGGGTCAACTTTTGGATCAACTGGAGGTTGATTTTGTTGAGTTGGAGGAGTACTCGATTGCGAAGACATAAGGACATTTTGAACCAAGGAGGTTGAAAATAACCATACTGGCAAGCCAACGGTAAATCCCAGAATGGACAATGTATCCATATATGGAGCACCAATATTTCCAAATGGAGGAAAAGGACTAGGATTCCCATCAAAAGGAATTCCTTGATCGGTGGACTCCGGATTTGTCACCATATGTTTCAACCTAAGATAAACTAAGGAGTGAGCATTGAGGATGTTATCCACGGTGAATTAATCTTATTTTAATCAAAGTAACGTAACAAAACAAAAGATGGATAATCTAGCCTAAAGGTTTACCAAGCAACTATGAACTACAAAATACCTCTCGGAGAATTGAGAACTACAGGTAGGAAATCTCCCTTAATGTTGTGTTCGGTGTATCACAGTGTACAAGGCGGCCGACTCAGTTACCTAAGGATGGATAGAAACCTAGTGTTTTCTTCCCATATATACCCAAAAGTACGTGGAGGCCCAATCCATATAAGTGTTGTCTAATACAGAACCACATAGTGAGAGCATTCCCATATACTTTATGTATTGTAACACCGTCCTATATACCTGAAGGTACGAGGAAGAGCTATGATATACTGACGTACATGGAATGAGGTATCACACTTGGGATGTGTTAGCACCTAAATCTGCCTTAGGCTGAAGAAAGGAAAAAATTAGGGTAACCACAAACCATTTTCAGTCTGGTAGCTAGCCCTACCAGAATAGGAGAGGGCTCTCTCTGAGTCACTCTCAATGAATAAATAATTGAAAATGGTCTGAGATGACTTGAAATGAAATATTTACCTTAGGCTAGTAAGTGAGTAGGGATTCAAGAAACAAATTTTTATGAATGGCCGAGCTTTTGCGATGGTATGGGACTGGTGCTCAGCAAGGAACAGAGAATTTAATACAAAGGCACAGATTATTCCGTGAGTCAAGGTAGGCGGAAAATGTAGCAATTTAGTTTGAGGTACCGCAGCATGTAGAGATTGCTGAAGAAAGTGAAAAGGGCATAGTGTTATGAATCCTTTTCAACAGAATAAATAACACTGTACATGAAATTTTCCCACAGGCAGAGCAATAAAAATTGAATTCTACCTAATCTCACTCAGAAAATTTCACTGAAATGGAACATGAATTGAATTATGGAACATAAAAAAATACATATGGAACGTAAGAACACGTTTTCTACACTCACAACCACAAGAATCTCATGAAACAGAGCCGATGCCTTTCATTAATTCTCTGTCAAAATTACACGGTGGAGAAACAGAGTTTCTTTCCCACAGTCTCCCAAAAGTTACCAGCCAACCCTTTGCAAATAGCTTGCTTACAATATATAGAATGAGAGGGGAATAGATAGAACACCCAAGGGTTGGGGAGTTACTCGAATGATCACAAAATGGAGCTGGAGAGCCAACCATCAGCTACAGGTGCAATGCTCATGAACATGACATTTGGCATGGGATGACCCTTTGTATTCCTTTGCCACTTGGATGGATGCAAATCTGGAGAAAAAGCTATTTAAATGCCGCCTTGGGTGCCAAAAAACCGAAGCATAGAAGTCTGGGCCCACTTGGAGAAGTTGCGAACCAAAATTTCGTGAAATGGGAGCGAAATGACAATTTTTCCCCTGTGCGCCGCGCCAAATTCCCTGTGCGTCGCGCCACATTGGAGCCTGTTTTGGGGCACTTGCAGGTGTCCAAAATGTACCTAAGTGGTCTCGTTGGAAAGCCTGTCCTGTCTAATTTAAAACCAAACTAGAATTTTTGAATTTGGAGCTGATTTTCCCCTCTAAAACTTCATTCTCCTAGGACTGCTTTTTGTGTTTCAAAAAAGTGGCAGACAGGCCATTTTTGGGTGTTTTTTGACCTTTAGGAGGCCCAGATCTCCTCAAAATTTCTTGCCCAGACACCAGTAGGTGTGGTTTTTGATGCTGAATCCAAAAATGCAAACCATTTTTTGATTGGAGCCCTAGATTTTTAGCGTCGTGCACAGGGAGGAATTTCCTGTTTTTTGCCCAAAAATTCAAAATTTGCCCAAAACTTCTCCAAATTCACTGAAATTTGACCTGTAGGTCCCTTATGGGGTGACATGTTGAGCCAAGGAAGCCTCAGCCAAGATTCTAAGTCTATCTTGCTCCTTAGCCTCTTTTGCTCTCCTTGTTGCTTTCCTCAATTTTGCTTTCAAATTCCTTATTCGGGCTTGTGCACTCATGTTTCGCACCCTGTACCGGAAAGCCATATGTCTCAGTAGAGCGGGATCCTGGTTAGCTTTATCTAGCAGCCTCTCCAAGTGCATATTGGTTCTCTCAAGGTTGGCCTCCCAATCTTCATTTACCTCTTGCTCCAAGGAAGTGAGCTCAATCCTTGCCCTTTGAGCCGCTTGGCGATGCTCACGAATGTCTCGCAGCTCCATGATAGCCTGCTGGTCTTCTAGTTATTTGTTCCTCTGTTCCAGGTACTTTATGTTCCACTTGGCCCTCTCCAAGTCGAGGGACAAGGTCTCTATCTCTTCCTGCTGCTCCTGGATTACCTCTATAAGCTCCTCCTTTGTTGGCTCTTTGTCGGTGTCGTCATCGTGGAGGAGAACAAACTCAGTCGCTCTTTCGCCCATTGGCACTCCTGAAGGTCCCTCATTGTGCAATGACTCTTTGCCTCTGCTCTGTTCCTGCTGTGCTGATGTCGGAAGCGAGGCCCCTTCCACCCCGGGTGGAGATAACACTCACTTTGCTGTTGCAAACAATGGTCTACTGCCCCTCTGATATGATATGTATACTGGCATGGTGGCAGCCTCGTGGCGCTCAAACTGATGTGATGGACCCCTGCCTCATGCTCTGCCTCTGATACCACTGGTGGAGCGCTGAAGAAATCACGGGAGATGAAGTCCTCCCAAGCAATACCCTGTAACCCCAACTGATGATCTACTAAAATCCTGATGAGAGCAAAGTGATATACACTGTTCAGCTGCTGTCGCGGGGTCTTGTGCTGCATAAAGTTCTTCATCTTCTCTATGTTATTGCATATGAAAAATGGAAGATTCATCATCTGCACCCTGGTGAAGTGCATGAGTAATCGAATGTGATATGCATAGAGGCGGGAAAACCTTCCCTCGCAACTGAAATATCTTATGATCAATCTCATGAGTGGGGCATACTCATCCCTCAAAAACCTAAACGGAAAGACTCTAGTGAGTTGGCTCAAACAGCTGTCTTGATGTAAGGCTCATAGAAATGCCTCTACACCTTCTTTTTCTTATGCCACTACTCCCTGATGTTTGGTATCCCCATTGCCACGGATATGGCCTCCGGTGTCAAGGTGAAGGTGACTCCAGCCAATGTGGATTGACCTCCCTGTAGGTGTAGTGCAAAAAGGTGGTCCAACTCATGGTTTACTCTGACATTTTCCACCCTTTGGCAAAATTCATAACATGCCAAGTGTTGGAAACAAGACATAGTGAGTGGGCATGCTTGTAGCTCTGTGAGGGTGTTTGGCTTGTCTCTGAGATGTTTGCCACTTCGGTGATGTCTCCTATGAGCCCTCTCTCCTGAAGATGTGTCACTGTGTGTATCCCCCTCATAATCTGATGAGATTCCTTATGCCATTATTGCTGTATATATCCTGAGTTTTCCTGTGTTGCCCTCTGAATCTAATGAAATTGGTAGTTGCCCTAAGAATCTGTTACCAAGGGGACAATAAAACAAGGGAGTTAGGATGGGAATGATGAAAGGGGAATAGGGATTTAAGAGGAGAAAGTTATCAGGGATTTAGGAGTATTTTGGGAGTAGGTTTGATGGGATAGGTTTTGGGATTTTGTTGAGGTAGGGTTTGGGTGTTTATCCATGGGAAACAAGGGGATTAAATGGATATAATCACAGTGGAGGCAGGGAGATAATTAAAGGATAATGCTACAGAGGGATGAGTTTATCAAGAGTATGGCAAGAGCATGTTTAGCAATGATTATCACTGTAGCAAAACCCTAGCTTTTTGGCCCCTTTTTATGTCATTTTTGGGTTCACTTAAAAATTTTTGCATTTGATTTCATGGTTGCCAAGTCATGTTTTCTTTTTGAGTTAAGGATCAATGGTAAATGTATACATGGCCACCTTTACAAATTTTGGGAGCCATTCACAAAATTTGAGCGATTTCAGTGATTTTTCATGCTCACAGGCCTGTGCGCCGTGCGCTTGGCCCAGTGCGCCGCGCGCCCGGTATGCACCATGCCAGTGCATTATTAGCACTGTGGTCGGGCTCCCAGTGCGCCGCACGCCCTGAGTGCGCCACGCCACCTTGTGTGTGCGCCACGCGCTGCAAGATGACCCAAATTGGCTTGGTAAGTGTGGGGTGGGGTTTCCATGGAGATCTTTAGGGGGTTTTCCCAGGAGACAAGGGGGAATGTAGGTGAACATGGTGAGGAGTGAGGGGAGAAGGGGAGGGATGTAAAACACCTTGGTGGCATCTTCATCAATTTGCAACCCTGTTCATTAATTTTGTTTGATGGTTATTTTTCATGGATGGCGAATGTGCTATGGATACCCTTCAACACCTTAGAAACACCTAAACATTTATCAAATTGACAGGGAAGAGGTTTCATTTTGAGCCTACCTCTTGCTTGCTAGCTTTCCACCAGGATATGGAGCGATTGGCAGTGTTTTTTAGCTCCCTGGCTGTGTGCGTCATGCGCCAAGCCCAGTGCGTCGTGCCACCTGAGTGCATCGCGCCCTTGTTGTTTTCACACTGTGGACTAACTGCCAGTGCACCGCGCCCTCTGTATGCGTCGCGCGCCTTAGTGTATGCGTCACACACCTATGAATCGGTCTTCCCTCCCTCGAAACCCTCTAGCTTTGCTCTCTTTCTCTCAACAATGGCTCTCTCAGACTCACAATGGCATAATGACTTAGTTTAGGGCCTCAACAAGTATATATAGGTTTTGAGGAGAGATTAGTTTGATTTTCTTTATTTGAAAACCCTCTTTCAAATGTTTGTTTTTGCACCTTTTTATTGATTTTAAACACTCTGATTTTCACCTTGTTTCTATGAAATTTTGGCTCTTATGATGAAATTTTCGGCATTTCCTTGTGGGGACTGCGTGATTGTTCATCTGGTCATGGAAACCATGACTGCTCCTGGAAACCGAACATGTGCATTTCTCAGAACATTTTATCATGAATGACCCCTTTAACCTTTCCTTTGAAACAAAGTTCTGCAGAGGGGCTTTGAAGTCCTTTCTCTTGACGATGAAATTCTTTGAACCATGGCTGAGCAAGAACCTCAATCTGGCCTGCATGGCCTTACATAGACTTGTTTTCCAAGACCAAATCGGTGGATTCCTAGACCCAAACTAAAAAAATGACCTTGGTCTCATAAAGGACCAGACCTTGAATGTCATGGACTCCAGTTATGACCGACAAAGACTTGAGCCAGCAGGACTCAGACTTAAGGGAAAAATACTATCATGACCTCCCCCATCAGATCTATGGTATGCCACCTAGCCGAATGCATCTGAGCGGATGAAGCGGGACACCTAAAATGAAATGCATAAAGAGTTGTGATCCCTGACGAAGGACTGACCAAACCGACTCTAACATTGGCTCCAATGGGGGATGGTAGCTCCTTGGAGGTGCCAAGAACAACAGATCTCTGGAGGAGCTAGACAGTGCCTATGGTCCATTGGGCTATGGAGTCAAGATTATGAAAAACTGTACAGGACTCTGACTTAATTTAAAAAACTGAAATAACTAAGACACGAACTCAAACTCGACATTGAAATAACTCTGAAAACCAACTTTACAGGCTAAAACCAAACTGAAATAACAAATGGTATTTACAATGACAGTGGAAGCAGTGTTGATTTCTCAATAATGGTACCGTTTGAGTAGCCAACCATTGATCGGCCCTCCAAGACAATCTTCCCCATTCATTTCCTTCAGAAGAAAAGCATTCTGACCCCTGTATGCAGCAATTTTGAAAGGCCCTTTCCAAATATTCTCGAACTTTCTGTGCTTGCCTTTCTCTTCATTCCTTGCATCCCACTTTAGCACTAGATCATCCACCTGAAACTTGTCTGCTTTCACCTTTCTGTCATAAACCTTCTTTATATTTTCCTGTAGTTTGGATGTGTTCCTGAAGACTTCCTCTCTTGTTTGCTGCAAGTGGATCATTTGATTCAGCCTTCTCTGCATGGGATCTCCCTCACTGCCTGCCTCCTGAAGAAGTTTGACCACCGGGGCAGCAAGAGAAGCGGGAAATACTGTGTCTACTCCATAAACCAGCTCAAACGGTGACATACCAATAGATTTCTTTTGAGTGATCCGATCCACCCAAAGTGCATGAACCAACCTCTTGTTCCAGCTCTTTTTGTTCAATTCCAGCAGCTTCTTGATGATGTTGACCAGAGATTTATTCGAAGATTCTAACAAACTAATTCCTTGCAGATGATAGGCAGTTGAGTGACCTAAAGTGATATGATACTTATGACAAAATTCTACCATCCTTTTTGACTTAAAAGTTGTTGCATTATCAATGATCAATTTGTTTGGACAACTGAATCGAGACAATATGTTATTTTCGAGAAAGGAGATAATTACCGTGTCTGTTGCTTGTCTGGTAGGAGCTGCCTCAATCCATTTTGTGAAGTAATATGTCGCCATGAGGATCCATCTATGCTATCCAGAAGAAGCGGGGTGAATCTCTCCAATGAAGTCTAATCCCCACTGCTGGAAAGGAGTGCTCACCTCAATACGCTTAAGTGGCAAAGGCTGTAATTTCTGGTTCCCCTAAAAAATCTGACATTTATGACAACACTTGACCATCTTATGCACATTAGCAAACAAAGTAGGCCAATAGTACCCTGCTCTCAAAATTTTGTTTGCTGTTGATTTCCAAAAGAGGTGACCACCACACTCTCCTCCGTGAAAATCCTCCATGACTTTCTTCGCTTCCTCTTCCACCAAACAATTTAGCAAAATGCCACCGGGATCCTTCCAATACAATGCAGAATTTAAAATACAAAACTTGGCCGCCTTCATTTTGAGTGTTCTTGCTTTGTTTTTAGTCATGCTGGGCGGTGGTGACATATTTTCAACACATATATTATATCAGCATACCAAGGTGACAAGACAAACATTTCGGATATCTGAACTGACATTCCTTCCTCACTTTCCTCTGACATGGCAGCAATCAGATTTATGTCCAATGCGTGTAAGTTTGATTCAGCCATCAGCTTCGCCAACCCTTTTCCTTTGACCAGCTTTGTGGGCTTTATTTCTACATCATATTCCAACAATTCTACAATCCATTTGCCTCTTCTCCCTTCCGGATCAGTCTGTACCAAAACATCTTTAACAACAGTGTTAGGAACGTAGGCCAGAATGTGAGAGTGTAGGATATACGCCCAAAAATCTTTCAGTGCCTTCACTAATGCTAGGGCTTGTTTTTCAATGATGTTGTACTTCAAAGCTGCATCCCTTATAACCTTGCCGAAGAATGCAATAGGTCTTTCATGATCATCCCTCTTCTGCAATAATACTGCTGCCATAGTGTGTTTAGAAGCAAATGAGAACAATATAAAATCCCGAGTATAGTCCGGGCTCACTAGAACTGGTGCTGAAGAAAGAGCCAATTTGACCAAGTTAAAAGACTTTACAGCCTCTTCCATCCATTTCACTTGGCTGTCCTTCTTGAGCATGTTGGTCATTTCCTTTAAATGTTCTACAAGGTTAGGCACGAAACGACGCAGAAAATTCATCTTACCATTGAAAGATTGTATCTCCTTTTTTGTTTCTGGGTAGATCAATTTGCTGAATGGCTTACACACATGCTAGATCGATACGAATGCCATCTTTTGAAATAATATGCCCAAGAAATTTACCCTCCTCCATGGCGAACAAACTCTTTTTTGGATTCAGCGATAGACCATATTTTCTGCATTTTTGGAAGACAGTTTTCAGGTGGTGCATGTGCTCTTCATCAGATTTCGAAAACACCGTCAAATCATCCAAATACACTACCAAAAATACATCTTTCTCATTTGCAAAAGCTAAATCCATTGCCCGCTGAAATGTAGCACCTGCATTCTTCAAACCGAAGGGCATTTTAGCATAATGGAAGGTTCCCCATGGAGTGGTGAACACTGTCTGTCTCTATTGTCTTTATGGACAGAAATTTGGTTATATCCTGAATAACCATCAAGCAGTGACATACGAGATGCCCCCACAACTCGCTGAAGTATATGGTCCATCTTGGGTAGGGGGTAGTTGTCCTTTAATGATACTTTGTTCAAATTTCTGAAATCGATGCATAGGCAGATCTCATCGGTCTTCTTACGTACAGGCACTAAATTAGATATCCAGTCTGAAAATCTGATAGGCACAATGATACCTGATTTATACAGCCTATTTACCTCCTTTTCTATTGATGGCAGCAACATAGGATTTATCCTTCTCAGCTTCTGTCTGAATGGTTTTTGATTGGGCTTGATTGGTATTGTGTGCTGGATAATATTTGTATCATAGGTCTTCAAATCTGAATAATCCCAAGCGAACACATCTGCAAATGATGCCATCAAACTGATGTATTTATCTTTAGTCTTTGGCGGCAATGCTTTTGACAACTTTACCATCTTAGGAGTAGCAGCTGTCCCTATGTTAACCTCTTCTATGCCCTTTTCTGTAGGCTGCAATGTTAGCTTTCAGGCTACATCATCCTGATCAAATAGCTCTTCAAGAGGTATTAAGCATTTTGGAATCACATTGTTTTTCAGCTGCAATACTTCCATTTCGTTGATTTGTGCTTCCTCCAAACCATTCCCTTTGTCTTCATCGTTGTCCACATCAATTGATGTCTCTTTGAATTTTCCTTTGTTGAGCAGAAAATCCTTAATCTCCTCATCATCTTGAAACACCTGCCAGTATCGTTGATTGTTTGGAATGGTTGGACGGTGCTTGACATGGATTTCGAATTTATTGCTGGAGTTCATGGGAATTTTCAGACTGCTTGTTGCCTTGGCAAGAGCATCAGCAATACTATTTTGCATACGAGGCACACATGTCAAGGTGTACTCAGAAAATAACTTCAGAATATCCAAAACTACATTGCGATAGGCCCGCATCCTAGGATGTTTCTCTTGATATTCACCTCTGACCTGTTTTATCACTAATTTGGAGTCGCCATACACTAAAATCCTTTTTGTGTTCAGCTTTCTAGGAATTTTAAGACTAGCAATCAGAGCTTCATACTCGGCTTCATTATTGGAACATTCAAAGGCCAGCTTGTAAGAGCAAACTCTCACGCTGCTGGGCACTTTGTTTGGGACAGAGAAAGGACTGCGTACCCAAATTCCAATCCCAGCACCATCATTGCCTACAACTCCATCAAAATCCATGGTCCATAAGCCCTCTTCTTCTTCTTGCAAGTGCTGGAAATCTGTTTGTT
This sequence comes from Pinus tabuliformis, assembly GCA_031772625.1. NCBI lineage: Eukaryota > Viridiplantae > Streptophyta > Pinopsida > Pinales > Pinaceae > Pinus > Pinus tabuliformis. Next base: position 161,896,278 of record CM062805.1, on the reverse strand, counting down.
GCTCCTTGCTCGCTGGCTGTCCATCATTTTCAACTGATTGCCCAATCTTTTGCTGCTTTTCTTGTCTTTCTTTCTTCACTATTTCTCTGAAATTTTCTGTGATTTCTGGAATTTCATCTGCTTCTACTATTTGGCTATCTATGTCATTCAAACTATCTGAAAATAAAACAAAAGACTCTAAATCTGTATGTACATAATTTATAGGATGATTTACAAGTTTCTCCTTGCTTGTGATCATATATTTCATCTTTTGTTCCTTGTATAACTTTCTCATCTGTCCAAACACCGGGATTGTCGCATAGGAGAAATCAAGCTGTAGTGTCCCTTTTAGTTTTGCTACCCAAGACCTTGAAAGAAGCATGCCAAACCTTGGAGGAATGTCTGCTACCACTACATCCATTAAAACATTTTTCATAGGAAGTTGGTCCAAACTCACGACTAAGTCTTTGATGAGCCCTATACATCTTACTCTACTGGAATCAAATGAATAGAGATCATGATATTGTCGGGTGATGTCCAGACCAAGATTATCCATGATAGCCTTGGGCATGAAATTGTGAGAAGCTCCAAAATAGAACATGGCATTATGCAACACAAAATCATGCAATCTCAAACTGACATAAAATGGAGGCATGTCACTATCATGAGACTCACCATTTGTTGCCGGTCCAAAAATCATTTCAGGTTGATCGTCCTCCACATTCACCATGTCGGACATTGGGTCTAAATTCAACATTTTGGAAATCTGTCCTCTGTAGTTATTTTTCTTCATTATCTCAGTCAAGGGGATGGATACCTTTAACTTCGAAATCTCATTCTCTAGGCTAAAGGTGGGAGTCTTTTCTGCCTCTTTGACTGGGATCTCCTTCCTTTCCTTTTCTTTAGACATAGCTAGTTGTTGTGGTTGTTCTGCTGATTTGGACTTGCTGCTCTCTGGACCCATTACTTCCTTTCCCTTTTTCTGTGTGGTTGATGAGTCATTTTTCGCTGCTTCAACCTCCTTCCTTTTCTGAATCGGTTTGGCTGGAACATCTCTATTCCTAAGTGAATACCTCTGTTGTTGTGCCAACAGAGCATTCATATAACCCCTTTGGTATTCTTCTGATTCTTCTTCCAAAACTGTGTCACTAGCTAGAATAAAATCTGTGTCTCGGTGTGTAGCTGAAGTGACTGCACATTCTTCTTCTTCGGTGATGTAAGTAGGTAGCTCATCGGGAGTGAAAAGGTGGTTCTCTTCGCCTATTACATTACCATCCTCATCTGATTCAGGTCCATGTACAAAATTCTGCTGCAAAGGTGTTTGTATCGGCTGTTGTGTAGCTTGCTCTTGGTTCCTTTGATCTTTCTGTCTAATCCTATACTATGGTTGTTGCTAGCCACGGAAGTTAGGATTCCTAACTTGTGGCTCAGGCTTGTCAAGTCTTACCCTTTCAAGCATTTGTTCTACCTTTTTAAGCAGCTGGTCCATTGAAGAAGATTCTTCTTTCACCGTAGTTTTCTTCTCTGTTTTCGCTCTAGCCCTTCTTGACAGCAGATTTGCTTCAACGCTGACCGCCATTTTCTGCATATCTTCCATGGTAGTTGGTTCTCTCTCTCTTAGTTGGTATGCCATATCGGCATCGAAACCATCTGGAAACTTCATCATGGCTAGTCCTACAGGTGGTTTCAAATGATCTAGGATTTCATTATAGACTGTATTAAATCTTACACAGTAATCTTGAACCGACTCACCAGCATTTCTTTTAATTTGTTCATATTTGGCTAGAATTTGGAGGGGATTCTTCTTCACTTCCCACCGATTTAAAAATTGTCTCTGCAGTTCCACCAAGGTGTTGATACTCGCTGTTTCCAATCCTCTGAACCATTTCCTTACATCACCCGCGAAGGTCTGCACAAAGAGTCTCATTGCCACATTTTCTTCATCAATTTCGTGCAGTTCATAAAAGTCTGCCATTTTGTCTACATGTTGTTGAGCAGTGATGCCATTTGGAGTGCCATCGAAAAATGGGATTTTACTTTGATAATCTGAAGGCATATCGTCTAAAACTTGGGGAAGAACAAGGGGTGCGAATTGGGCAGCCATCGCTCTTGGTGGATTCAACCTTGGGGGTGTCGGGGGAGTATGTGCAATTTGCGAGGGAATCACGATTGGAGTTTGGGGCTGTTCCGCAATGTAATTGTCTATCAATCGATTGGCTCTTTCTATTTCTAAATCTACAAGGAATTGGGTTTAGGAACAGTATATTCGGCAGCCCTTTCGAACTTAGACTCAAACAAGGATATCTCGAACCTTTCATCAAACTCAATTTCTTCAAGATACTTAAAAATGTCGGGACAAGAATGAGATTTGAACATGGAGGTCTGGCACTTTCTTCACGAAGGAGTTTTGGAATCAAATTGGGATTTTCGTAGATTTGAGGAGGATCCAGGTCTAGATTTTCTCTGCTATATCGTCTTGAAGCCAGCGTGCTATTGAGAAAAATCACGGGACACAGCTCAATTAATCAGCTTATCCAATCCTAAGCTGATCATCCAGAAGCCTAGAATTCTGATGAAACAAGGGGATTTGATTTCAGTTTTGATAGTCCCCAGTGGAGTCACCACTATGTTAGCACCTAAATCTGCCCTAGGCTGAAGAAAGGCAAAAATAAGGGTAACCACAAACCATGCTCAGTCTGGTAGCTAGCCCTACCAGAACAGGAGAGGGCTCTCTCCGAGTCACGCTCAATGAATAAATAATTGAAAACGGTCTGAGATGACTTGAAATGAAATATTTACCTTAGGCTAGTAAGTGAGTAGGGATTCGAGAAACAAATTTTTATGAATGGCTGAGCTTCTGGGATGGTATGGGAATGGCGCTCAGCAAAGAACAGAGAATTTAATACAAAGGCACAGATTACTCCGTGAGTCAAGGTAGGCGGAAAATGCAGAAATTTAGTTTGAGGTACCGCGGCATGTAGAGATTGCTGAAGAAAGTGAAAAGGGCATAGTGCTATGAATCCTTTTCAACTGAATAAATAACACTGTACATGAAATTTTCCCACAGGCAGAGCAATAAAAATTGAATTCTACCTATTCTCACTCAGAAAATTTCACTGAAATGGAACATGAATTGAATTATGGAACATAACAAAATACATACGGAACATAAGAACACATTTGCTACACTCACAACCACAACAATCTCATGAAACAGAGCCGCTGCCTTTCATTAATTCTTTGTCAAAATTACACGGTGGCGAAACAGAGTTTCTTTCCCACAGTCTCCCAGAAGTTACCAGCCAACCCTTTGCAAATAGCTTGCTTACAATATATAGAATGAGAGGGGAATAGATAGAATGACCAAGGGTTGGGGAGTTACTCGAATGATCACAAAATGGAGCTGGAAAGCCAACCATCAGCTACAGGTGCAATGCTCATGAACATGACATTTGGAATGGGATGACCCTTTGTATTCCTTTGCCACTTGGATGGATGAAAATCTGGAGAAAAATCTATTTAAATGCCACCTTGGGTGCCAAAAAATGAAGCATAGAAGTTCGGGCCCACTTGGAGAAGTCATGAACCAAAATTTTGCGAAACGGGAGAAAAATGACAATTTTTCCCCTGTGCGCGCGCCAAATTCCCTGTGCATTGCGCCACTTTGGAGCCTATTTTGGGAAACTTTCAGGTGTTCGAAATGTGCCCAAGTGGGCTTGTTGGAAAGCCTGTCCTGTCTACTTTCCAACCCAACTAGAATTTTTGAATTTGGAGCTCTTTTTCCTCTCCAACACTTCATTCTCCCAAGACTGCTTTTTGTGTTTCAAAAAAGTGGCAGAGAGGCCATTTTTGGGTGTTTTTTGACCTTTAGGAGGCCCAGATCTCCTCAAAATTTCTTTCCTGGACACCAGTAGGCATGATTTTCGATTTTGAATCCAAAAATACAAACCATTTGTTGATTGGAGCCCTATATTTTTAGCGTCGCGGCAGTGGCGCGGCGCACAGGGAGGAATTTCCTGTTTTTTGCCCAAAAATTCAAAATTTGCCCAAAACTTCTCCAAATTCACTGAAATCTGGACTGTAGGTCCCTTATGGGGTGACATGTTGAGCCAAGGAAGCCTCAGCAAATATTCTAAGTCTATATTGCTCCTTAGCCTCTTTTTCTCTCCTTGTTGCTTTCCTCAATTTTGCTTTCAAATTCCTTATTTGGGCTTGTGCACTCATGTTTCGCACCCTGTACCAGAAAGCCATATGTCTCAGTAGAGTGAGATCCTGGTCAGCTTTGTCTAGCAAGACTCTCCAAGTGCATATTGGTTCTCTCAAGGTTGGCCTCCTGATCTTCATTTACCTCTTGCTCTAAGGAAGTGAGCTCAATCCTTGCCCTTTGAGCCGCTTGGCGTTGCTCACGAATGTCTTGCAGCTCCATGATAGCCTGCTAGTCTTCTAGCTATTTGTTCCTCTGTTCCAGCTACTTTATGTTCCACTTGGCCCTCTCCAAGTTGAGGGAAAAGGTCTCTATCTCTACTTGTTTCTCCTGGATTACCTCTCTAAGCTCCTCCTTTGTTGGCTCTCTATCGGTGTCATCATCGTGGAGGAGAACAAACTCAGTCTCTCTTTCACCCATTGGCACTCCTGAAGGTCCCTCATCATGCAATGGCTCTTTGCCTCTGCTTTGCTCCTGATGTGCTGATGTCGGAAGCGAGGCCCCTTCCACCCCGGGTGGAGATAACACTCGCTTTGCTGCTGCAAACAGTGGTCTACTGCCCCTCTGATATGATATGTATACTGGCATGGTGGCAACTTCGTGGTGCTCAAACTGATGTGATGGACCCCCGCCTCATGCTCTGCCTCTGATACCACTGGTGGAGTGTTGAAGAAATCACGGGAGATGAAGTCCTCCCAAGCAATACCCTGTAACCCCAACTGATGATCTACTAAAATTCTGATGAGAGCAAAGTGATATACATTGTTTAGCTGCTGTCGCGGGTCTTATGCTGCATAAAGTTCTTCATCTTCTCTATGTTATTGCATATGAAAAATGGAAGATTCATCATCCGCACCCTAGTGAAGTGCATGAGTAACCAAATTTGATATGCATAGAGGTGGGAAAACCTTCCCTCACAACTAAAATATTTTATGATCAATCTCATGAGTGGGGCATACTCATCCCTCAAAAACCTGAATGGAAAGACTCTAGTGAGTTGGCTCAAACAACTGTTCTTGATGTAAGGCTCATAGAAATGCCTCTCCACCTTCTTTTTCTTATGCCACTACTCTCCGATGTTTGGTATCCCTGTTGCCACTGATATGGCCTCCGGTGTCAAGGTGAAAGTGACTCCAGCCAATGTGGATTGACCTCCCTGTAGGTGTAGTGCAAAAAGACGGGCCAACTCATGGTGTACTCTGACATTTGCCACCCTTTGGCAAAATTCATAACATGCCAAGTGTTGGAAACAAGACATAGCGAGTGGGCATGCTTGTAGCTCTGTGAGGGTGTTTGGCTCATCTCTGAGATGTTTGCCACTTCGGTGATGTCTCCTATGAGCCCTCTCTCCTGAAGATGTGTCAATGTGTGTATCCCCCTCATAATCAGATGAGATTCCTCATGCCATTATTGTTGTATATATCATGAGTTTTCTTGTGCTGCCCTCTGAATCTAATGAAATTGGTAGTTGCCCTGAGAATCTGTCACCAAGGGGACAATAAAACAGGGGAGTTAGGATGGGAATGATGAAAGAGGTATAGGTATTTAAGAGGAGAAAGTTATCAGGGATTTAGGAGTATTTTGGGAGTAGGTTTGATGGGATAGGTTTTGGGATTTTGTTGAGGTAGGGTTTGGGTGTTTATCCATGGGAAACAAGGGGATTAAATGGATATAATCACAGTGGAGGCAGGGAGATAATTAAAGGATAATGCTACAGAGGGATGAGTTTATCAGGAGTATGGCAAGAGCATCTTTAGCAATGATTATCACTGTAGCAAAACCCTAGCCTTTTGGACCCTTTTTATGTAATTTTTGGGTTCACTTAAAAAAATTTGCATTTGATTTCATGGTTGCCAAGTCATGTTTTCCTTTTGAGTTAAGGATCAATGGTAAATGTATACATGGCCACCTTTACAAATTTTGGGAGCCATTCACAAAATTTGAGTTATTTCAGTGATTTTTCATGCTCACAGGCCTGTGCGCCGCGCTCTTGGCCCAGTGCACCGTGCACCCGTTATGCGTCGCGCCAGTGCATTATTAGCATTGTGGGCAGGCTCCCAGCGTGCTACACACACTGAGTGCGCCGCGCCACCTTGTGTGTGCACTGCGCGCTGCAAGATGACCCAAATTGGCTTGGTAAGTGTGGGGTGGGGTTTCAATGGAGATCTTTAGGGGGTTTTCCTAGGAGACAAGGGGGAATTTAGGTGAACATGGTGAGGAGTGAGGGGAGAAAGGGAGGGATGTAAAAAACCTTGTGGCATCTTCATCAATTTGCAACCTGTTCATTAATTTTGTTTGATGGTTATTTTTCATGGATGGCGAATGTGCTATGGATACCCTTCAACACCTTAGAAATACCTAAACATTTATCAAATTGACACGGAAGAGGTTCCATTTTGAGCCTACCTCTTGCTTGCTAGCTTTCCACTAGGATATGGAGCAATTGGCAGTGTTTTTTAGCTCCCTGGCTGTGTGCGTCATGCGCCGCGACACCTAAGTGCGTCGCGCCCTTGTTGTTTTCACACTGTGGACTAACTGCCAGTGCGTCGCGCCCTCTGTATGCGTCACGCGCCCTGGTGTATGCATGGCACACCTATGAATCGGTCTTCCCTCCCTTGAAACCCTCTAGCTTTGCTCTCTTTCTCTCAACAATGGCTCTCTCAGACTCACAATGGCATAATGACTTAGTTTAGGGCCTCAGAAAGTATATATAGGTTTTGAGGAGAGATTAGTTTGATTTTCTTTATTTGAAAACCCTCTTTCAACTGTTTGTTTTTTCACCTTTTTATTGATTTTAAACACTCTGATTTTCACCTTGTTTCTCCGAAATTTTGGCTCTTATGATGAAATTTTCGGCATTTCCTTGCGGGGACTGCATGACTGTTCATCCGGTCATGGAAACCATGACTGCTCCTGGAAATCGAACTTGTGCATTTTTCAGAACATTTTATCATAAATGACCCCTTTAACCTTTCCTTTGAAACAGAGTTCTGCAGAGGGGCTTTGAAGTCTTTTCTCTTGACAATGAAATTCTTTGAACCATGGCTGAGCAAGAACCTCAATCTGGCCTGCATGGCCTTACATAGACTTGTTTTCCAAGACCAAATCGGTGGATTCCTAGACCTAAACTAAAAAAATGACCTTCGTCCCATAAAGGACCAGACCTTGAATGTCATGGACTCCAGTTATCACCGACAAAGACTTGAGCCAGCAGGAACCAGACTTGAGGGAAAAATACTATCATGGCCTCCCCCGTCAGATCTATGGTATGCCCCCTAGCGGAATGCAGCTGAGCGGATGAAGCGGGACACCTAAAATAAATGCTTAAAGAGTTTTGATCCCTGACAGAGGACTGACCAGACCGACTCTAACAGGATGTATTGCAGACAAGTTAGTGAGAGCCGATTTGTTTTAGGATGTCGGAACATGTCTCTAGCCTAGACCTCTAAATGTTTTTCATTAGGTGAAAATGCTCCATTAGGTAAATTCAGATAAATTTTAAGTTGACCTTCTTTAGAATTTTCCTTTTGAGGTTCACTAGGTGATGTATGTTTGTAATTCCTAAAATGAAACTAATATGATAAGCATTATTTCCATTCAATTTAATAATGAAAATCCTTAGCTAGTAGGGATAGAGCAATCAAATTTTTGACAAAGAGCAAAGAGCACATCTAATGCAATTTCCCTAGCTATTCCTTTCAAGCATTCACAAACTGCAATATGAACGATGCATGCTTTTCTTTTCGAATCCCTTAATGTTATGATGAACAAAAAAGGAAATATGCACATACAATCAATCAATCTTTAATAAGAATGAAGACTTTTACGACAGTTCTATTTCGAAGGAAAAGAAGACTTTATGACACTTTCTTTCGAAGAAAGATTAATCAACTATATTCTAACTTTGACTATAGATTGATAATGAAAAAGAAAGCATTGAAGAAAAATTAATCAATCAAATCAAAGTAGGGTTGGCAAAGGAGATAAAAACTTGTTCTCTGAGACATAACATTCATTGATCAATCAACGAGCAATCAAATAGAGAAAAGTTGGCAAAATCACTTTCCAAAGGTGCGAATTTGACCTAAGGTTGATTAGCACAGGTCAAAGAGAGCCTAACTGCCCTACAGAGCACTTTCTGTCACTCAAGGGTGCTTTACAGAGCACTGTCCCATGACCAAGCCTGCGCTGATTTCTTAGAGGCCACTCAAGAGTCATCTAACCTCAATTTTTGACCAAAATTCAATGCAAAAGAGCTAGAATACAGTCAATGAACACAAGTAGGGTCTACAAGAATGTCTTAGGAGGTAAATAAGCTACTAGGAAAGGTGATAGTTTCCCCAGCGGAGTCACCGATTTGTTTTGGAGAAGTTAACATCTACGGATAAACACTAATTCACTAGACAAGTAGCTATGCCTAGAACAACAGTTTAAAGTGTTTTAGACTTTTCCTATAAGCAATGGATAAGATAAGAAGATAGAAGGCCTACCTGTAGTTCTTCTTTCCTCTCGTCTCCCTTGTATCGATTTCGTCGCTCCTTCCCATACTTAATCCGCTTGAGAAGTACCCTGTAAACACAACAGAAGACAAAAACTGATCAAAGCATACGATCCATTGAATATAAATGAAAGAAATCAAAAGCAATTCACACATATAAGAATTATGAAAGAACACAACATTTATAAAAAGGTTCAAACACTTTATTAGATAGAAGAAGTAATTACAACCATCAGTGTCTGATTCAAAGTCATTCCTCCAGCTTGGATCCCATCCACATCACATCAAAAGCATGACAAACTTGTAGCATCACAACACTTTCTTCAAAGCCAAATATCATAGCAGCATTATCTCCTTACAATTCAACATAGTCCAGCCCCTAATCACTTAGATGAGTGGTCAATTTATAGGAGGATTAAGGAGGTTTTGTCATAAATGGTGGCATTGAATGGCCTTCCATACTTAGAATTAGTTCCATGGAGGAAGTGATGAGAGGATAGGATGCACCTTAACTCATTCCTCATCCATTTTCAAGCTCATAGGAGTCAATAACCGAGGGAAGCTTCTAGATGACTCCAAGAGATAAGAATATTCCCCAAACCCCAATTGAATTTCGCTCGAATTCACCTAGCATAACCTAAAGAGGGCTTAGGTGCTCTGCAGAGCACCCTGACAATGTATCTACCTATGTTGTAGAGCACCCTGGTAGTGTATCTACCTGCGCTGGTCCCTTTAGGGACCATTTATGGATGTCTTAGGTCATGAAACTTTATGGGAAAAAGGCATTCAAAGGGGTGACTTGTTTAGGGCATGTAGCAACTAAAATTAGGGTTTGATGAGCCCTAAAACACTGATCTGGATGATGCGATTAATGTGCCCAAATGGATTTGTAACACCTTTGCTACACATCACACTTATCTTCGCCAACCGCACAACAATTCGATGCCCCATAACATCATGTGATTCCTGTTCTTCATCCTCTTCTTCCTTTCTTATCTCCTCCATCAAATATGTCAATAACCTCCGTTAGTCTCTCGGGGAATGCATCACGCACCCAACTTTGCAATGATTGCCCTTCTTTTGAGAACACTCCATCTATCGGCTTCTTTCTGGTGATCATTTCCAACATCAAGATGTTGTAGCTACACACATCCCCTTTCATGGACAGCTACCCTCCTATACCATATTCTGTAATCAATATATATATATATATATATATATATATATATATATATATATATATATATATATATATATATATATATATATATATATATATATATATATATATATAATCAGTATTTATATATATTATCTTTATAAATCAGTGACTCATGTATATCCCATATACAATATGGCTCACCCATCAAGTGTATTAGTATTTACTTGTTGCAATGTAACTAACAGATCATATCACAGGACTGGAGGTGTCCCTTGAGGCTACTGTTGTTGAATCGTCATGTGCTTGTGGTGAGATCATGAGGCATGAAATACCGAAATCTCCAACATGGGTCATCATAGTGTCATCCAACAAAACTTTTGAAGGTTTCAAATCGCAATGAACAATGGCCAGAGAGCAGTGATGGTGAAGATATGTCATTCCATGAGCCACGTCCTTGAGAATGCTGAACCGTCTTTTCAGACCCAACCTCCAATTATTTTCACTAGAATGAAAATTCTTATCTAGGCTTCCCTCCAACATGAACTCCATAATCAAATATTTGAGTTGAAAACTTGAGCATACGCCCACCATTCTCACTATATTCGGATGTCAGACTCTGCCCAACATCTTGAATTCTTTTAAGAGTCTCTTGTATGCACCTCCTAATGTGGCCAACTGTATAAATTTGACAGCAATGATTGTGGCATTGTCTAATACACCCTTATACACTGACCCATGGGTGCCATGTCCCACTAGGTTATCGAGGCTAAAACCATTAGTTTCTCTATTCACCTCTTCTTCACTTACAATCTTTCTCTCCTAGAGTTGGCTCTTGAGCATCCTCCCTAATCTTGCAGAAATAGTTTCCCACAATGAAGACTTTCTACGACAAAAATATATCAAAACCATGAAGGCTAGGCAAAATAAAAATAGCAAAGTCAAACCAAAAGAAGTGGCCAATATAACTACCCTTCTTTTGGAATCATGATGGTGCCTTGTCATCAATTTACAATGAGGTAACTCTATCCTTCTGCCACACAGTCCAGTGTTTCCTAAGAATGATGTAACATTCAGTTTTATGAAAGCTCTAGAGGATGGTACTCCTCCTGTGAAGTTATTTTATGACAAGTTTAAATGCGTAAGCTTCTATAATTTCTCTATAGAGTGAGCAAGGGACTGGAAAGCTTATTGAAAGAGGGATCCAAATCTTGAAGTTTTGCAACTTGATTGATTGATGTCAGAATTGTGCCTTCCAATGAATTGTAAGAAAGATTATGGTAATCCAGTGCAACAAAATTCACTAATTGGTTGGGTATGCTTCCTAAAAAATTATTGGCAGAGAGGTCAATTGCTTGAACCATATGCATTCCTCCCAGTTCGATAAGCAGCCTTCTTGTGAGCACATTATGTGAGACATTAATGTAGAGCTGTAGGTTATGAAGGCTAGCCACTTTGGATGACATCACACTGCTTAGCTGGTTGTAACTAAGATCCAGAAGCTCCAAATTGGAACAATTCCCTATATCACTATCTGGTATATTACTACTGAACTTGGTATAGCTGAGATCTAATATTCTAAACTGCTGTAAACTTGCAAAAAAATGATGAATTTTTCCAGAAAATGCATTTTCAGAAAGGTCCAGTACAAAAATAGCTTTCAATTGACTGAATTAATAGGGTATATTACCTTCCAAGTTATTGTCGCCGAGGTCCAATGCTTGAAGAGTAGACAACCCTCCTAGTGTAGAAGGAACTTCTCTAGAGAGCAAATTTCCAGCTAGACTCAACAAGATCAATCCAGTGAGGTTGCTCATCTCCTAGGGTATCTTACCAGTGAAACGATTCTCATACAAATAGAGATGAAGAAGATTTTGAGAAAGATGACATATGGTTCCAGGCAAGTCACCCTTAAGGTCAATGATGGAAAAATTGACTGTTTGTAGATTGGTGAAGTTTGAAAGTGCTCCAAATATGGAAATGGATTCCTCACTATACAAATGATTATCATGAAGTGTAAGTTTCTGTAGAAGATAGAGGTTTCCAAGTTCCTGAGGTATGCCTCCCATTAAGAAATTTTGACTGAGTTGGAACACTAAAATCTAAGATAAATTTCCAAAAGATTTTAGAATGGTACCATTTAATTCATTTCCCCAGAGTGGAAAATACTCTAAATTTGAGAGATTTGTACCTATCTCCCATGATATTTCTCCAGTAAGCCTATGTTGGAACAAATATAATCCACGTAACTCCGTACAATTAAGCAGTGAAGGCGAGATTCCTCCACTAAGCTGGTTTGCTCCAAGAGACAGAACTTTAATTCTAGCGAGCAAGCCAAGCTGAGAAGGGATAGTGATGCTAAGGAAGTTATTTCCTAAAACCAGAAATTATAGCACAGAACAATTTCCCAAGGATTTAGGCACTTTCCCAGTCAATCCATTTATGTACAATGAAAGATTTTTCATGTTTTGTAATTGGCCGAGACCACTTGGAATAGTCCCTCTCAAATTATTGAAGAACAGGTTAACCATCCTGAGAAATATGCAATATTTCAAAGCCTCTAGAATGGATGATACCAAGTCATTCTTATTAAGTAACAGAAATTTTAAGTGACGCAACTTGCCCAATCTTTTTGGGATTGTGCTATAGAAACTATAAAAGTGAGGTTCAACATACAAAGAAAGGAGATGTTTCCCAAATGTGGAGGTATAGTCCCTTGCAGACTTATGTTGTATAGATTTAGGAAAGGTACGCATAGTTTCTGAGGATGGTAGGTGACACCAGTCCAATTGCAGACATGATTGGCAGCAAAATCCCAGTTGGCCAAGGCGTGAGAAGGATCATATGTGAGGGACGTCTTGAATGCTTTTATGGATTCTACATCGACGTGCAGTCAATCACAACTTTTCTCATCATAGTGATAAATCATGAGATGGGTGTTTGCAGAAACAAAGATGAGCATTAGTGCGGTGATGATGAGGATGAAATCTGTGGAAGCTTCCATCAGTCCTCAAATGGGCAATCGATAATGTTGTTGGGAAAAGTATCCAATACGGAATGACCCTATCCCACTCTAAGGGTGATAGTACCTCAGCAACAACCGAATGCAAAGCTATTCGAGATTACTTCTTTATGAGATGTAAGAGAGGGGAGAAAGAGATCCACTAACCGTTGTCTTCCGCTAATGATTGATCCAATCTTCTCTCTTTGCTGCTTGCTTCCAGCTCCTTGCTCTTTCACTGGCCCAGCTACACAAAGATCCTGCAAAAGGGAAAGAGAGGGAAACTACAAGAAGCATACATTCATAATTGATTCAAGGATTAGAATAAATCAAATACACAAGTATAACAATTCACCATTGAGACACATGCATATAGAAGAACCTCAAATGCTTTATTAATGGAAGAAGTAAAGTTCTGAGAGTGTTACAACCATAAGAGGCCCAATCCAGCAACACCTCCCAGCAGAAAGAAATCTCCTCTTCACCTCCTTCAAGCAAATCACCCAATAGTTCTATACTCAAACCAACAGCACTTCCTTACATTCACAAGATTCCAGCCTCCCTAGACCTCATGAGAGAGCTCTATATATGGGAGTTTTGGAGAAAGGATGAGTCAGCTTGAGGCTGGCATGAAGCTGACTAGTGTCCTCTCCCACTTTAGTTATTCTTCTGTTCTTGAGTCCACTTGGAGGTTCTTGTTTCCACTTGGAGATCTAGATCCTCTTACTCATCACTAGGCGAATTCCCTGATCCAAGTGTCATTTTGGAAGCTTCCTGGGCATTGACACCTTGAGGAATGACTGTGCCACTTGGCCAATCTCGCCCAGCGCAGGCAGCCTTCATTACAGTTGACATTCAGCGTAGGTACAGAGTGGAGCAGTTGACATTCAACGCAGATGCTCAGTGGAGCAGTTGACATGATCCAGAATTTGCTTGTTTTTTAGTGTTTTCAGGTGGAGAACTGATATTTAGTGCTGTGGTTTGCTGACCTTGTTCCTCTAGGGGTAGGAACAACATGTTTAGGGACTTTGGATCCCTTAGATTATTGACATTTCATGCTTCATGATGTAAGGCACAAAAATGTCTATAACAGTTGCCCCCTAAAGTATGAGGTCGTTTATCGGGTGAAATGCTTTATCAGGAGGATCCGAAGTTCATTCAATCGATGAGAGGTGACCTGTAATAAAATACAATACAATACATTATTTTTCATTCTGCTTTCATGATCTAGCTGAGGCGGGCATTCCCATGCTCAGCTTTATAAATTCATTTTGGTACATAGAACAGACGATCGTCTGATAGTAGACTGATAATTCTCTGCTGAAATTATCATCCTTTGAGTAGGATGATCATCTGCTATAATGATGTACATGTCAAATGTCTTTATGTTTCCTGAATATATATCGCAGCCCGGATGGATGAAACTAGATCCGGGGTCTTCAAACTCGTTCGATCTTCACTCTAAGTACAAGTCGATCCATGTGAGAATTACGCTGAAGTCGAACATGGAAAGACATCGCTTGATTACCGGTCAATAATGTAAACCGTTAACAAGCGCGAGAGGAATCACCGATAATGATAATGACCCTCAAGGTACTGCAGTACAATTCACGTGGTGTGAATAAAGGACTTGGCGTCGAACACCACGCAAAATCTTCTGGTCGAAGGTCATTGATGTATACCTGTCGCCGGAAGTGAGAAACTTGCCATTGAGGCATGCAAGCTTCAAAGTACTGAGGGGGTTGTTCCTAGATCAACTTCTTGGATAATGAGCTGAAGTCGACAAGAAGTGATCCGTCAAAGGAGGGCCTTAATAAATCCCACATCAGTGACATGGAACCGAGCTAATGATTTTAGTGGAGGTGAAAACAATCTGTGAAATATGATTCAGGGTGGCGATCATGGGTGGATGAAGGATAATGTATGGCAGTGGATGGGACACGGTTGACTCTTTCTGAACAACATCTCTTGAACATATAATGACATTGATGCGATGGATCGGTAGCATTACCCCAAATGTGGATGGTTTGGCGAGGACCATGGTGATGAGACCGGTGAATGAAACAACCCAACCCGATGTGATACGGAGGAAAAGTGTCATGTTCAAGAGTGACTTGCTACCATTAAAGCTTTGAGGTTCTCCCAATTTTTCCCCAGTCATTTCTGACCAGTACCTCTTTATTTTTGTCAAGCTTGAGGAGGATAACATATGCTTATTCTATAACCTGCCCTTCGGGCAAGCCCATCGCTATGTTTTAACGAGCCTAGCGATAGGGAAACTCGTTCTCGTCTAAAGACAAGTTTGTCGCTATTTAATCATTTTAACGAGTCTAATGACAAGGAAAACTCGGTCCTTTTCATTTTTAGAGAGTCTGAAAAGGTACAGAAAGTTAACTCCAAAATTCCTTTTTCGTCATCTAATCCCTTAAGTCCGGAAAAGTATAAAACAATACAGAAGGGATGAGTTTTCGATAACTTTAACGAGCCGAATAAAACAAGCGCTCGACCTTTTTGTGTAATAATCCCTCAGGTCCAAAAAGATTAAAATCTAGAGGAGGGATAGTTCTTCCGGTCACTTTAACAAGCTGGAAGGCCAAAACTCGGCAAACTTTTCATATTTTACGAGTCAGGAGAAAAGAGCTCAAAGAAGACTCGTCTTTTGAGGAACGAGTGATAAACAGGGATAGCAGCAGATTCCAGGTACAGGTTGGAATTTTCCAATCACAGAAGTGTCACAAGGATGGCTAAGTGAAATCACTCTTCGCAGCTGTTCCTCAAAATGGGTAAACAATCATATGGAGGTGGCGGGTGAAAACACGACCAAGGCTTTTTATGGCTAATAAATTTACAATCACAATGGTTATTTACCGGAATAGGTTCATTTTTTAATGAGCTTAAACTCTGGAGGAAACTCTTGCTAAATCTTATGTTTATTTTTTAATGAGCATGAACTATGTGCTAAAACTGCTCGGATCTCGCTTTTCTATTTTTTAACGAGCATAAATTCCGCGGTAAAACTGCTCGATTTTATGATCAAATTTTGATTTTTTACTATTACTAGCTTTTCTCTTTTCAAGTATAGTACTGCATTTTCAATTGTTGCAACAAACTTTGTTAGAAATGAATAATCTTTGCATGTGAATGAGATTATAACCCTAATATTTCACTTTAAACTGCGTAAAAAGCCATTAAAAGGTGTTTTTACCTCTCATTTACCATTTCATTTGCATTTGGTTTGTTGGAGCTCTGGAGGTGCCTCTTCCCCTTTGATTTTCACCAGTTGATTCCGGGAGATTCTGCAGACGATTTTCGGCACCGTCTGGACCAGGTAGGAGCTAAACCCTAGCTCTTTCTTTTCATGGTTTCATTTTCCAGTTTTAGGCCTGTTTTTCAGTGTTTCTGAGCCCTAGGGGTTTTGCAAAATTGCCCTAACTTCAGCGCAGGTTCCCCTTTCGAAACCTGCGCTGAATGTCAAGCTGCCTTAGGGTAGCCTGACCTTCAGCGCAGGAGGGACACTCTCTGCCTGCGCTGGGCTCAAAAAACTGAGTTTTCAGGTCATTTTTTGATGATTTTTCGCCAGTTTTTCATCAAAATCAGGAACTTACTCTTTCTCTTGATTGCTTTGCAGGGAACTTTCAACAAAATGTCCCTTACGTGGTGAGAACGAGAACATGAAGAGGAGGACATGATTTCCCTCCATGACCCGGTCACGGTGAACGCGCTGCGGAACTGTGGCCTGCTGAAGTTCTTCCGTATCTCTAGCATGAGAGCACAGATTTCTTTGCTGCAGTATATGCTTGATGCTTGGGATCCTGTTAACCAAGTATTCCAGATTAGGGGAAAGTCCATCCCCTTGACCATAGAGGACATGTACTTCTTGACTCGATTGTCAAGACGAGGTGCCCCCATTTCCTTGTCAGGTACGGCCCGGGGAACTGATTCCACCAGAGATTATGTCCGCCAGTATTGCAGGGAAGGTTCTCAGCCGAGCAGAGACGGCAAGATTGTTATCCGTGAGATTACTGACAGGTCTCTCAGATCCATTCTGTATACCATTGGTAGGATGGCCGGTAGCGCAGCCCTGCATGTTGCCAACAGATCTTATATGCAGCACGCCTTGGAGTGTCTCCAACCGAAAGTATTCAACTGGTGTGATGCAGTACTTGTTCAGATGAAAAGTCAATTGACCAAGGTAAAGGATGGGAAGCTGAAGAACTTTGGATTTGGTTCTATTCTGACTGCCTTTGCCTTGGAGAAAATCCCACTGATGCAGCCTCAGTACATCATACTCGACTTGCCTTCTCCGACCGAGCCACGCATGCAGAGGTGGGTTGATCACATGTCTAGGCATGTTGGTCAACCTCAGATTACTTTTACTGAGGCCTTCTTCAGGTGGTTCGAGCGCCAGGAGATGGCGTTTTCCGAGTATCCATATGTGGGTATGGATTTCCGAGGTGATCCGGATTTGGTGCTACCGGATGGCGAACAGTGGGGCGCCATTGGTAAACTCCTTGACCATATTACTGTTTACTGTTCTTATTTATAATGTTGTTGTGCTTTATTCTATCAAGACTTTTAATTGTACTCTTGGGTGCATGCAGATATTGGTCCTGTTCGTCCAGCAGTTCGTCCGAGACCGCCAGTTGTTGCCCCGGCAGTGGAGCCTGCTAGGAGAGCTGTTATTCGCGACCTTGACGATACTGAGACCCTTACAGCTGTGCAGGAGCAGGTTGAGAGCCTTACTCTTGGCATTCCCGATGTGAGGATTGATGAGTTACCTTTACAGCTGCAGCGACACACTACCGGTGTACCTAGACGATGGACTCGTCTCTTGCGCATGATTGCACAGGCCGTGACGTGCTATCATGAGCACCACTAGGCTAGGGTGCCCCCTAGCATCTTTTTGAGTTTTAGGTCATATGACCAATTTTGTCTTGGTTACAGAACATTATGTATGAACTATATAAACAGCTTATATATTTTGATTTTCGAGTTTTATTCTGTTTGAGTTATATGATCCATATGTACAATCTTTGATGATGTGTCCCTTTTATAAATGTTGCAAATGTCTATCTAACACATAGTTTGCTAATGAGTCAGTTAATGTGTTTAAGTTTCTTGAAATATGTTGATATTGAATTGAATCAAATCGTCTTTCCAAGATTTTAACCCTTAGGAACATGCGATAAATAGCTGGATTGCGGACAGAATATATACCATTGAGTTGTAGTATTACGAGCTATGAGTCTAGCCTGACAATTAGTCGGTTTATGCCACGTGTGATGGCATCAGAGACTAGTTCTATCAACGCGCTATACTCAGCGATGTTATTCGTTGATTGCCCAATACACACACCTCTGAAACTTACTAACTCGCCGCTTGGATAAAAAATGGCCCAGGCTGCGGAGGATAGGCTCTGCGAACTACGACTCGCTCTGTCGGCATATCCAACACATGTATCCAGAAGGTTCGACATCTGAAACAAATGAAAAAAGGGGGATCACTCGACCAGAACAAATACTTTAGCGAAAACAAAATACAACAAAAGCATGTAGGTTACTATTTTAAGCATAGTAATGCTTGAGGTACAATCCGTTGCGGGGTTGCGCCAGTGGAATTCCATCATAATCCATTAACTCGTAGGCTCCTTTTGCTAACACCCTTTTAATAATGTAGGGGCCCATCCATAAGGACTTGAATTTACCTGCTCCCAATTTATCGGATTCTTGGTCATAAAGTAAGACCAAGTCACCTTCTGAGAAGACACGGGGTTTGACATTTTTGTCGAACTGAGCCTTGACTTGTTTCTTATGGGCCTCGTTAGCCAAAGCGGCATCACGACGGGTTTCATCCAACTGGATTAATTCCAAGAAACGAGCCTCTTCTTCTGAAGTTCCGGGGAGAAGATCGATTGCGAGTTTAAGCGACGAAATTTCGCACTGGATTGGCAAGACTGCTTCCAGGCCATACACCAGTTGAAAAGGTGTGAACCCGGTTGCGTTCTTTACCGAGGTTCGGTAAGCCCACAAGGCTGAGTACAGGATTAGGTGCCATCTTCTTTTATGAACCCTAATCATCCTTTGCAACATACGCTTCAGGACCTTGTTGATTGCCTCAACTTGTCTGTTGGCTTGCGGATAATATGGGGTAGAGCTGTCGTGAGATAGCCCTAGCTTGGCAGCTAATTCGACCATCATGTGATTGCGAAAATGGACCCATGATCTGTAACTATAGCCTGTGGTATGCCGAACCTGGCGACTACATGATTGAAAAAGAAAAGGGCAATTGTTTCACCAGTGTTATCCAATGTAGGCATCGCCTCGGCCCATTTGGTAAAATAGTCAACAACGACTATAATATACCCATGCCCCCTGGTCGAGGTGGGGTTACATTGCATGAAATCGATGCCCCACTTGGCGAAGGGCCCAACAGCAACTATCGGCTGTAAAGGTGCGGGTGGTCGTCTGGTTTTGCTATCAAAAATTTGACAAGCATGGCAACTTCTGACTGCGGTTATGCAATCTTTGAACATGGTTGGCCAGAAGTATCCTGCTCGTAAGATTTTTTGTGCTGTTGCATATCCAGACTGATGCCCCCCACACGCGCCTGAATGACACTCATTCAGGGCTTTTTCGGCCTCCTCATGGGTAAGGCACCTCCTCAGAACTGTATCGACACCACGACGGTAAAGTGTATCACCGACGATCATGTAGTCTTTTGCTTGGTATCGTATACGTTTTTGTTCGGAGCGAGAGGTGTTATGCCTGAATTTTTGGGTTTGGAGATAAACTATGATATCTCCATACCACTCATCGCTTACAGATATCAGAAACAAACTTTCGTCCACGATTGACTCTTCCGATGTTTCATCGTTGGACGATGATGGGAGATCACACAATAATTCTGCGAAAACTAGAGCTTTCTTTGATTTGGATTTCACAAATTCCAGATCAAACTCTTGAAGGATTGCTATCCATTTTGAATATTTGCCCCCCAGCAACTGTCGCGACAGTATATAAGTCATGGGGTTGCAATCTGACAAGATGGTAGTTTTCCGAAAGAGGACATAATGTCGAAACCTTTGAATCGCTTGAACAGCTGCAAGCGCTAGTTTTTCAACATAAGAATATTTACTTTCTGTATCGTTTAAGTTTTTACTTAAATAATAGATAGGATGTTCAATTCCATCGACTTCTTGAACTAAAACCATTGCAATGGTCGTATCCGCTGCAGCCAGATACAGGTTAAAATCTCTTTGATAGTCTGGGGCGTACATTAATGATGCTTTTACTAGACAATCTTTCAGAGCATCAAAGGAAGCTTGCGCCACCTGGTCCCAGACAAAAGGTACATCCTTCTTCAAAAGACGAGTATAACCCTTAGCAAGTTCTGCGTAATTTGGAATGAACCTCCTCAGAAAGTTTGCTTTCCCTTGGAGTTTCTGAATCTGAAGCAAATTTGAAGGTGGAGGCAAATTAATGATTGCCTGAACCTTACAGGGGTCGAGACGAATCCCATCCTTAGAGACTAAAAAGCCAAGTAAACGACCAGAACCGACGCAAAACACACATTTGTGTGGATTGAGTCTTATCTTGTAGTGTCGGCAACGTAGAAATATCGCTCTTAAATGCTGCGGATGATCAGTCCGCTTTCGCGAATGAGCCGGAAGATCGTCGAGATAAGGTTGAACAATGTTCTTGATGTCATGGAAGGCATAATTCATCGCCCTCTGAAACGTCGCCCCTGCGTTCCTTAAACCAAAGGGTAATTTTCGATAAGCGAATGTGCCCCACGGACAAATAAATGCAGTCTTTGACTGGTCCTGTGGGCGGATATTTATTTGATTATACCTGGAAAATCCATCCATAAATGAAAAGATTTCACATCCGGCGCATTCATCAATTATCTGGTCGATGAAGGGTGTAGGGTAGTTGTCCTTTGGACAAGCTTGGTTTACATCCCTATAATCGACACACACTCTAATTGTCCTTTGTTTCTTCATAACAGGGACAATATTCGATACCCAATCGGTTAGAGGAACCGGGTAGATGAATCCAGCATGGAGGAGTTTTTCAACTTCCGCCTTAATGGCAGCGGCTTTCTTGGGGTGTACCTGTCGAAGCCGTTGTCTTACTGGTTTGACATCAGGATACATTTTAATTTCATGTTCAACGATACTCGAGTCAATGCCTGGCATTTCATCATATGACCAAGCAAAGACATCTCTAAATTCGCGAAAAAGAGCGTTATATATTTCCAGTTCTGAAGGGGAACAACCTTTGCCGACATAAATATTCTCTACAACATCTGTTTTAGTCGAGATATTTATGGCTATAGTCTCTTCAATATTGGATAGGTTTTGCTCGGAATCCACCGTGTTTACAGTATTTGTTAGGAATTCAAAAACTGAAGGGTGATAAAGGTCACTTTGAGTATCTTCTTCGTATTCCGGAAGAAGGGAACGATGGTGGTGATCATTCCATGGTGCCCCCTCAATCATCATTGATTGTAAGATTCCTTCGTCAGTCCCATGTACTTTCGACCAAGGATCTAATGGGGTTCCATATTCTCTAGACCTATCTACCCAAACGCTTGACGAGCGTTGATTTGGGTTTGCCTCCCATGCTTGAAACATTGATTGCTACAATATTTCTAAAGGGCTTGGGGGCAAAACCATTGAATGATCCATGTTGACCTTCGTGGAAGATATCATGTTGCAGGTTGCTACAAACGGTACATTTCCTATATAAATAGGAGGTGGTAGCGCGAATGTTCCCATCAATGTGGGGTCTTTCAATAATCCTACTCCGATATCTTGAATTGAATGGTTGCTCTCATGGATCATGGGAATGCTTCCTGTAACTTGTGAACCATTAGGGAGGAAATTATGTTGGTCGACGATCATAATCCCTCCTTCAAACGGGAATGCGATCTTCCTAAAATAAGTCGACACAACAGCTGCCATGGCATAAATCCATGGTCTACCCAGTAGGATGTTATAGTCAAGATTTCCATCAATGACCTCAACATCAATTTCTACTGTTTTTCCTCCTAGTTCAACTTTCAAGTTATTAAGGATACCGTATGGGGTATAAGTCCTTCCGTCGAAAGCTTTTAATGTTGTCGATGATCGCGACAAGGTTGGAGATCCTAAATTTTTCCAGCAGCTCATCGACATAATACATGTTGATGCTCCCTCATCAATAATTGTTCTGTGAACAGTTTTGTTGAGGGCTTTCACTTGAATAAGGAAAGCTAGCTGAGCTGGTAACTAAGGATCATATCCCTTGTGATCAAAGGATACAAGATTGGAATCCTTAGGATCAACTCCACCAATTGCTGATAACAAGGCCTGCCTTTGGGTTGGACAATTTTGTAATACCTCAAGAGTCGACATAGCGGATGGCGATTGGGCCAAATCTTCCACTATATTATAATGCTCCACCGCTCTGGCGCGAGGATTAAATGTCGACTTGTGTACTACACCCTTTGGCGGTTTTATTGTTAATTCAGGGATGATGGGTGGTACAACTTCTGTCGAAGTTGTTGTCGAACTACTTGGTTGATCTTTACCTTTTTCGTTCGACAGCTGAGGATTCCCATAATCTTTGTTCCTTGTCGAAATCAAAGCATCATTCTGCTGTTTCGAAACCGACAACATAAGGACTTGCGACGGGGAAGCATTTCCACTATCAACCAGATTTTGACCTGGGTTGGGAAATGGATCAGTTAACACAGCTGAGGTTTGTGAACTTTTAAAGAACCTCTTTAACTCAGCTTTGAATGGGCAATTCTTTGTGCTATGATCCTTATCATCACATATTAGACATGGATAATTTTGTTTCCCCTTCCCAGGAGGGTTTGAAGAATTTTTCCCAGGGGATGACTCACCCTGTTTCTCCTTCTTCCCTTTGTTTTGCTTTTTCTTGCTTCCTGGTTGATTGGTTTCTTTGCCCTTATCTTCTGATACGACATTTACTTCCGAAGCAAGAATTTCTTCTTTTGCATTTTGATCCAAATTCTTACGGGCTTTCTTTGACGAAGCCTTTATCGATTTCGTGTTTGCCATGCCAATCACGCCGTCACTGGCATGAGAGTCACTATTTGATTTAGGAGGAGGAGGAATTGAAAACTCTGGTCTAGGGGCGTCAGGTATCTTGTCGTAGAGTGTGCCGGACTGAGTATAAACTAAGTCAAAATACTGTGCACGAGCAATTACTTGCTCCTCTGTTACGACTCCCCCCTTGGCCACATCTTCCGTAATAGCCGGAAGTAACGACTTTATAAACCATTCAGCTAATAGCTGATCAGGAACGTATGTTTTCACCATCCTACGACGATGATGCCACTCATGTATATGATCAGATATATGGGTGGCAGTTGTCTGCTTGAAGTTGGTTAATATTTATGTTCCCGTTTCATACCTTATCAGTAATTGAAAATGGGTTAAGAAAGTCGTGGCTAGGGAACTAAAATTGTCGAAAGAGGCTCTTGGCAATTCAATATACCATTTAGCCGCTGGACCTGTCAATGTCCTCTAAAAAAGGCGAAGCCTTATCGAATCGTCGTTTAGGGTGTTCGATGAACACCACAGATGAAAAGTCATCACATGATTCGATGGGTCTTCACCTGGATTTCCATTGAATTTAGGACTGTCAGATGGAAGTTTATGAGGAATCGCTGGCCACCAAGGGGCATAAGCAATCGGATCGTTGGTTAACCGGTGTAGATCAGGTAACTCTAAAGTTGCCACGAATGGTAACTGTTGATTCAGGTTAGGCGAAGCGTAACCAGGGTACGATGGAATCGCTTGAGCAGTGGGCCTTTGCATACCAGCATAATGTAATTGATGTTGGTATGACTGATACGGTTGGTGGACTTGACCACTGTAAAGTGGTTGATTTTGACCATTTTGGATATACGGTTGTCCACTATTCGCAAAGATCTGCTGCTCAGAACCTTGTTACACCTACTGGAATTGCGGTTGTTGGTATTGCACAAGCCATGGTTGTGACGCCATGTTTTGTTGTGTTATGCTAACCGTTGGACCAAGGTGTGGGGTAATTGTACCCGTTTGGACCTGTGTCGCCCCACTAGTTGGCGATTGTGGTTGTGACCCATGATCAAGTGGCTGTTGCATTACAACCTGAGAAATCTGAGGTTGGCATGCAACAGGTATCGCTTGAACTTGTGACACTGTTACAATAGCCGGTGTGGTTGGGATGTTCGTCATAGGTACACACTGTTGCATAGAATATACAACCCTTGGTTGTTGAGGTAGCATAGGTACCCAACTACTTGATGCAATTCCAGTATAACCTGAATACTGTTGCGAACTCACGTATGGGTACCCTCCCGGAGGGGGTAATGAAAGGGCATATTGCCTGCCATACGGTATCAATCCCGAACTCAAGGGGATTGATTACCCAGATTGACCTCCAAATGGATCAATTTGGTGAGTTTCAACATAAGAGTTGCCGGGTATTACTCCGGATGAACAAACTGGAACAGACCATACTGTCGAAATAGTCCCTTGGTGGACTCCTTCTAGCAGTTGAGAGCTAGTCGGGACAGCTGGTATGCCGGCAAACATCGTCGGAGTGACGGCAGGGGCTTCTGCTGTCGTTGTGTCATTTGACACAGTCCTAGATGATGACGGTTGTTCAGACATCTTAAGTCTATCCAATAGATTGCCTAGCGATTCTACAGGAACTTCCACTTGTGGTGGATTAACTTCTGATGAAGGAAATAAAGTGACCCCGACTCCAAAATGAGTTGGAGTACTTGCTTGCGGATCCTCTGCAATTTCCTCTATCGCAATCAAACCCGGTGGAAGAGGAAGACTGTCAGGTCCGTAAAATATTTCTGGTGCCGAAGAAGGGGTTGCTTCGACAGTGACAGTTGTTTGAGGAACAAAACTCTCTGGACCGGTTACAGATGGAACTGGTTCAGTTATACAAGTATTTGCCCCCAGACTAGGATCAGTATTACTGTCCTTTTGTGGCTGTTGAACTTCTTCTATAGAGGCAGGGTTTCGAGAAATGTTAGGAGTAACCGGAACCTCAGATGCAGTTGGAACACTTGTTCTAACTTTTATAGGAGATTTTGAACCGGTTAAATGAGTTCGCTTTGTCCGTACTGTTTTCGATTCTGGAGACAAAGACGGTTGACTCGTAAGCCTCTGCGAACGACGGGGTTTCAATTGACTTTCTTCCATGATTGCGGATTACTCGATCAACCAAAATATTAAAAGGGGAAATTTGTGTTTCCGAATTGAATGAATTTTATTAGACGCTTTTAGACACAACTTGCTTTTTCACTTTTTAAGAGTCGAGAAAAAGCTAAAGATGACTCTAGTCTCCTTCGATGTTTTAACGAGCCCGAAGTGACAAATGCTCGGATGGACTTTTTCAGTTATAGAGTTTGAAAAAGGCCAAAAGAAACTGCTCTGGAGTTCTAGGCAGAGGGTGTGCCAAACTTTTCGCAAAACCACAGAATACGTTTTACGGTACGAGTGGTCGATCTTCGTGAATGCTGTGTTCACTGCATTGCGATCAGTAGGGCGGCCGACACGGATTCCTATGGATAAAGGCTTTGTTCCTATAGGGGTCTCCCAATATATACGCGACGGTACGTGGGAGCACAAGTCCGTATTGATACTTATCGCTTCACCGTGGAGGAATCACCCAACCACTCAACGCTAAGATATCACGTTTAACGACGCCGGAACACGTCTCTAGCTTAGACCTCTATGTGTTTGCGTTATGTTTCAATGCGTTGTTATGTAAATTCAATTTATTTTAAGGTTGATCTTGTTTAGCAGTTTGCCTTTATGGATCACCACGAGATGTATAGTAATGCTCCTAAATGCTGTCTAAGATGATAAGCAAGCTTTTCAATCTTTCAACTTATGAAAATCTTAACTACTGAGGGAAAAGAAATACAACATCTTTTCGCACAGATCAAAGAGCACACACTAATGCACTTTTTCCTAAATCAACATGCAAGCTTATCAAATGCAAAATGCAAAATGCAGGTATTTCTTTTCTCTTTCTTAATGTTTGTGCGATACAAAAAGAAAGCTGTTGTATAACTTTGAATTCAATTTCAAGTGAAAGCAAACAAGCTTGTCCAAAATCAAAAGACACCTTAAGATTTACTTGTTTCGACACTAGAAATATATAAATTCAAACCATATGACGAAAGAAAAAGCTTAATCAGCTATGAACAACAAATAAACTAACTCTTAAGATCAAAACGACACTTATCACAGGTCTAGATCTAAGAGGCCACAGCAAGACTAGTTCACTTTTCGTTATGGGAAACTGAAAATGATATAATAAATACACAAAGAACAAACACAGTTTCTTTATACAACCGAGGCGGAATAGTGGCAAGGAAAGTTGGTTTCAGATAGGTACATTGACTGGTAACAGGCTGCAAAAACAAGGGTGAAAACAGGGCAAGAAACAGTAGGGAACCCCAGTAGCACAAGGCAAGACTGGTTCAGCGCAGGTAGTACACTGGCAGTTTGACCTTCAGCGTAGGTAGCCCCTTCGGGAACTGCGCTGAAATGCAGACTGCCTTCACAATGCCTGCACTGAAGATTCAAACTTTCGTTTTTCTCAGTTTCCGGGTCACAGCTTGCTCAAAAATTCACAGTTTTTGGCCAAATCAGAAGCTATCAGTCAAGTACACACTAAGGGATGAAAAGGAGGATGAAAAGCTATCACTAAGAGCTATTTAGAGTCCTTGTGGATCAGCTCTTCAAATCATAAACTTGCCCAGCAACTGAGCTAGAGTAGCTGCCTTCTACTTTTCATTTGAAAGATCCAAATGCAGTTCGATTCGGTACTCCCTGTGTTTATGAAATGAATAGCAAAAAACACAAACAACCAACAAGATACGATCCCCAGTGGAGTCGCCAATTTGTTGTTGGGAAAAGTATCCAATACGGAATGACCCTATCCCACTCTAAGGGTGATAGTACCTCAGCAACAACCGAATGCAAAGCTATTCGAGATTACTTCTTTATGAGATGTAAGAGAGGGGAGAAAGAGATCCACTAACCCTTGTCTTCCGCTAATGATTGATCCAATCTTCTCTCTTTGCTGCTTGCTCCCAGCTCCTTGCTCTTTCACTGGCCCAGCTACACAAAGATCCTGCAAAAGGGCAAGAGAGGGATACTACAAGAAGCATACATTCATAATTGATTCAAGGATTAGAATAAATCAAATACACAAGTATAACAATTCACCATTGAGACACATGCATATAGAAGAACCTCAAATGCTTTATTAATGGAAGAAGTAAAGTTCTGAGAGTGTTACAACCATAAGAGGCCCAATCCAGCAACACCTCCCAGCAGAAAGAAATCTCCTCTTCACCTCCTTCAAGCAAATCACCCAATAGTTCTATACTCAAACCAACAACACTTCCTTACATTCACAAGATTCTAGCCTCCCTAGACCTCATGAGAGAGCTCTATATATAGGAGTTTTGGAGAAAAGATGAGTCAGCTTGAGGCTGGCATGAAGCTGACTGGTGTCCTCTCCCACTTCAGTTATTCTTCAGTTCTTGAGTCCACTTGGAGGTTCTTGCTTCCACTTGGAGATCTAGATCCTCTTACTCATCACTAGGCGAATTCCCTGATCCAAGTGTCATTTTGGAAGCTTCCTGGGCATTGACACCTTGAGGAATGACTGTGCCACTTGGCCAATCTCGCCCAACGCAGGTAGCCTTCATTACAGTTGACATTCAGCGTAGGTACATAGTGGAGCAGTTGACATTCAGCGCAGATGCTCAGTGGAGCAGTTGACATGATCCAGAATTTGCTTGTTTTTGAGTGTTTTCAGGTGGAGAACTGATATTTAGTGTTGTGGTTTGTTGACCTTGTTCCTCTAGGGGTAGGAACAACATGTTTAGGGACTTTGGATCCCTTAGATTATTGACATTTCATGCTTCATGCTGTAAGGCACAAAAATGTCTATAACAGATAAAATTAAGGAAGTTTCTATTGCAGGGAGAAATAAAAGGAAGTGTCTGCTATAATCAGTTGGACTCAATAAAGGAGCAGAGGTTAATTATTTTTTCAAAGCATCAAATGAGCGTTGTGCGAAATCATCCCATAGAAATGGGACCCCTTTCTTGAGCAGTCTCATAAATCCTTTAGTAATCTCGGCATAATTAGTGATAAATCTCCTTAAGAAATTGTCTTTTCCTTAAAGACTCTGAAGTTGACGAATAGTGGCTGGGGGAGGCAACTGAAGTATTTCCTCAACCTTGAAGGGATCTACATGAATCCCTTCAGTAAAAATGATGAATCCCAACAACTGACCAGACGTGACGGTGAAAACAAACTTATTTGGATTCAAACGGATTTTGTAGAAACGACATCGTTTGAAAATTAATCAAAGAATCTTGGGATGATCAATCCCCTTTCGAGAATGAGTAGCTAAATCATTCAAGTAGGCTTCGATAATATGTTCGATATCGTGGAAAGATATGACGCGGCCTGCTGAAAGGTAGCTCTAACATTGTTAAGTCCAAAAGGAATCTTCTTATATGCAAATGTACCCGAGGGGCAAATAAAATCTGTCTTATTATGATCTTCGGGAGGAATAGTGATTTGATTATAACTGGAAAATCAATCCATAAAAGAGAAATTTTCATTACCTGCACACTCATCAATAATCTGATCAATAAATGGTGTGGGGTAATTATCTTTAGGACAAGCCTTATTCAAGTCCCTAAAGTCAATGCACACATGGATCGTTCCTTGCTTCTTGTCAACTGGGATTGGATTCGAGACCCACTCAATTAAAGGAATGGGGTATATGAAACCCGCCTTAAACAACTTTTCAACCTCAGCTTTGATAGCTGCTGCTTTCCTAGGTTTTACTGGTCAAAGCTTCTGGTGAATAGGTTTTGCATTTTCATATGTCTTGATCTCATAGATGGATATATCCCAGGAATTTCCTCATAAGGCCAAGCAAATACCTCTCAAAAATCTTTTAGGATATCGGTATAAATTCAAATTTCTTCAGGGAATCAATCAACTCCAATGAAGACATTCTCGATAACATTGGGATTCCTAGAGATGTTCACTGGAATAGTTTTTGAAATGACATACATGTTACCTTCGCCTGAAACTTGTGTTGGAGCCAAAGGATTTAAAACTGCGTAAACATCACCAGTAGATGAAGGACTGGGAAAGCTTGATTCTACTTCTCGCAAATCAGGGATGAAACATGACTGATGATTCAAATCATCCCACGACCTCTCAATACGCATCATTTCTTCTAGAATTTCTTATTTGGATGGCAAAACAGTATCTAGGAAATCCATAGTAGAAGTTGAATTTAGAGTTCAGGAAAAAGCCACATCCCCATCCAGATCCTCCATTGAAAGAGGAGTAGGATCAGAGTTTGCAGTGTTAACTATAGATTCATAATGAATTTAAGCCATAGACATAGGAAATGCCATTCCATCCACTTGCCCCTCATCTAAGGTGGTGGTAGAAGAGGGTAAGGGCCAAGGATTCGAAAAATAATGAGTTCCAAAGAACTATCTACGAGAAGGTGCCTTGGAAGATGAAATAGCACTAATACGAGCAATAGGAACAGGAAAATCAAAGGTAAACTTTAAGGAAGAATACATCCCAACTCCTAGATTCACAATAGGCTGCTTTGGATTGTTCACTAAGGGAACCGTAGATTCAAAAGATGCATTGAATTCACCCGAAGAATAATCCACATGATTAACTGTTACATTTCTCCCTTCATGAGGAAAATAGAGGATGTGGAATAACGATGATACAATAACATCCATCTCATCAACCTAATTTCTTCTCAAAAGGATATTATAATCCAAATTTGCACCAACTATTTCTACTTTGATATTTACAACATTTCCCCCAACACAGACGAGAAGGGATGCAATAATCCCATGTGGCCTATGAGAATGACCATCAAATGTTGTTAAGAGAGTAGATGATGGAATAGCCTGGTGTGATCCAATAGCCTTATAACATGATATAGAAATTACGCATGTGGAAGCTCCCTCATCAACTACGATTTGAAAGATATTGGTCTTTCGGTATGTAGACTTGATTTGAAAAGCCATTTGATGTGGGAATATCTTCTTGATATTCAACATGTCGAATGTAAGGACAAGTGAGTTCTTTGGATCTACCACTCCGATCGCAGTGAGCAATGCACTCCTTTGTGTTGGGCATGACTGGAGTACGTCTAACACTGACATGGCATAAGGACTCTGAGCTAGATCTTCTACAATGGAGTAGTTTTGAGTTGCTTTGGCATTGGGGTTGATTTTCGAACACTTTGCAGAGCCTTTCAGCATCTGAGGTATAGGCTCAACTACGGGCCTCTCGATATGGAGTGGCTCTGAAACATCAAGAGTACTCTTGGCCTTAGATGATTCTAGTTCACCATAATCATGTGACTGTGTAGAAATGTCAACATGTGAACTCATCATATAAACATTTGATGGATTTTCCCCTTCCTCGTTTCCCCCAGCTGGGGTACAAGTACTAAAATTCACGCCAACTAACAACTGTTGCCCTTAGGGAAAAGGGTTAGTTAGCACAACCTGGGAGCTAGAAGACCCTTTCTGAACCAACAAGTGTTGAGCGTCCTAAATCTTTGGGAAAAGATGAGTCAAATGGTCACCATTGCATCATAAAACAATTTAGGGGTGAATGTTCGCCCTTTGGCGAAATTAAGGGGTTTTAAATTTTTAGTGGGCGAATATTTTGTATCCTAGTACATTTTTACAAATCACCTCAAATAGCCCACCTTATTTTAAGGGAGAGGATAAAAAAGGTAAATTTAGCCCTCGAAACTAGGAGTTACAACCTTCCATTCGCCCATTTTCAAGAATAGGTTTTATTTAAGTGAATCCATTCACCCATTTTCAAGAATAGGTTTTATTTAAGTGAATCCTATGGGCCAAAGGCCCAAATACCATATTTATAAAAGAGGTATGGTAAATTAATAAAAATATAAATAAATGAGAGGTATGGTAAATAAATAAAACATTTTTTTATATTTACTCCATAAGTCACCTTATATACATGAACGGGTGTAAACAAATAAAAATATAAGTGGAGGTAGGGTAAATAAATAAAACATCTTTTTATACTTACTCAAAAGGTATGGTAAATAAATAAAAATATAAATAAACTAGACGCATGGTAAATAAATAAAACCTCATTTTATATTTAGTCCATAACCCTCATTCTATTTATGAAGGCTCAAGAAAGAGGTTTTATTTAAGTGAATCCTATGGGCCAAATACCATATTTGTAAAAGAGGTATGGTAAATTAATAAAAATATAAATAAACGAGAGGTATGGTAAACAAATAAAACATTTTTTTATATTTACTCGATAAGTCACCTTATATTTACGAACACTCAAAAAATGCGTTATATTTAGGTGAAACCTATGGGCAAAATACTATGGGACAAATACCATGGACTAGATTGTTATTAATACCATGCAGAAAAACATTATTAACCCTAATATTAGTATTAATAAAAATAAAAATGGCACATGGTATTGACCCATGGTATTCACCAAAATGGCACATGGTATTGACCCATGGTATTCACCTAGAATGTAGCCTATTTAAATGGGGGAATTAAACCAGCATAGATCCATCTTTACTCTGGATCTACTAACCCCCGAGAGGTATCAAATATCGTGATATGCAAACTAGCATAGAGTGAAAAAATATTTGATCCGATCAAGAGTAAAAATGCATGTTGTAATTTAATCTATGTTAAACATTTTAGCTTGGTTAAAATAAAAAATAAAATAAAAATCAACTATTAATTTTATTAATTTTTATAAATTACTAATAGTAATTTTTAAGCTCCAGGTTTATGATAACCCATGGTATTGACCCATGGTAATACCATGGTATTCATGTGAGCATAGACTATTTAAAGGGGAAATTCTATCATCTTAGATCCATCTTAATTCTGGGTCTACCAAGTGCTCAGAGGGATAAATAGATTTCATCCCCCTAAG
Source organism: Pinus tabuliformis (assembly GCA_031772625.1). Taxonomy (NCBI): domain Eukaryota; kingdom Viridiplantae; phylum Streptophyta; class Pinopsida; order Pinales; family Pinaceae; genus Pinus; species Pinus tabuliformis. Next base: position 161,864,383 of record CM062805.1, on the reverse strand, counting down.
AGTGGTAGATGTGGAGTTAAGATGGATATAGGTTGGTTTTTATGATAATGAAGATATTAAATAGACTTAGGAAATTATATTGTAAAAACATCTTAAGGTGAATGGTTAAAGCATAGACATTGGACAAGTATATTTGTATACTTCTGTTTTAAACTGAAACAAATCCAGGGCTAAAAGGAATGGATTGATTGCACTAGTCATCCTTTTATAACTTTCCAACATATGTTGGAGTAAACAGATTGTAATTTGGGTAATTTTTCTAATTGCAAACAGGAACATACTTGTGTATTGGCAAGGTGGTTACGAGGTCCCTAAAAGTGATGAATTTGAATTTTTCTTGGTTTTATATATAGTATTATGTTTTTTCTCATGCTTTCTGTGAATGGCACGGGTGAATTTTATCCTACGCCCACTAGGTTATCAATATGTAATTTCGGTAATTTTGATTTCAAAAGATATTTTAAAGAAATGCAATGATTTCATTTGTGTATTCAATAAACACAAGATTTTATAATTGAGTAAAATATTCGCCATGCCTAGTGAGAGATTCACCAAAAAATTATATATACATATCATATTATTGATAAAATCGCCTTCCATTTTTCCTATATACCATGGAGATTCGCCCATTTATTATACATGTAAATTTAGGGGGGGTTCTTAAAATTTTCCCTGCATTGCATAACCTGAATGGAAACTTAACTCTCTTCTTGGACTCCTTTTTACCTTCCCCAACATCACTGCCAGGCTTATTTGCATTTCCCTTCCCATCCTGATTCTTTTTCTTACCACGTCCATTCTTCTTCCCATCAGATCGTTGATTTCCTTTGGGGTTAGAAGTTTGAACGATGTTGATAGACGAAGGTTGATAAGTAATGGGCACTGATGGTGATGCCTGAATAGAAGAAGCAGTTTGCAAAGACAACTGTTGCAATTGGTTTAGCAGGTTCACGGGGGCTTCACTCATTGAACCTCTAACATAGCACGTGCATTCATGGCATACTAAACAATACCCTCAATTTGACTACATATTGGAAAATACCTCTTAGAATCACTTTATCTAACCCCCTACCAATACTAACCCAATACACCTTCCGAATTTGAAAAGCCCCTAATTTCACTAGATATTGTAGGTATTAATTTTTTCTTACACATTTTTTATTACCCTTTATATTTATATCCCTTTATTTTTGTGAACAATGGTAAGTAGATTATGCACCTAGAAAGAATAACCTAAATACTAGGTAGCTAAAAACTTGAACATTTTAATAAGAAGAGGCAGATATAAGTTGGTTGATTTACAAATAGATATTGTGAAATTTTTAATGGAAAATACATAGATTTGAAATCTCAATTTCATCTATCTTCTATTGAATACTGAAAAATATGCACTACAATAGTTGACAATAAAACCTCCATAACCAAAACAATGATGTGCCTTTTATCTTTCTTATAGAATAAGAAGAGGAGAGAAAGTACAATGAATATCGACATACACAAAATACTATTTGGTTAGACTTTATCAAATCATAGCCCTAACCTGATCACCTAGTGCACCATATTTGCATGCTAAGAGTGCCAAGTAAGTTTGTCTCCATCAAAAAATGAACTGGAGCATGCAATCATGTATCCCTTCCTTGAGATCTGTGTCCTCTACCTAATATGATAATTTCTCATGCATACGCATTCTAATTGACTAAGGATCTGCAACCTGTTAGTAAGAATATAGCATGCATGCTAAAAATAGCATAAGGAAATCTCTAATAATAGAAAAAATCTATCCAAAATTGAAATTTCTAAATTTAGAACAACATCTAAACTAGAATTAATTGAAGATGTGACATGCGTGCCCTTAGCATGCATGCACTCTCTTCAAAACAATATTCTATTTCACTATATCCTATGGCATGCATGTGCCGTCTACCAATCAATAGTCTGTATCATTGTCTCCTTCAATTTCATTCAACCTATTCATCACTAGTGTAAGGAAAGGGTGAAGGTGTCGTATCTTTTCTCTTCTCTACTGCCCCATCATTGGGAGGATTGCTAGCGTAGCAATAGGAAACAAATATTAACACACAAATTAGAAATAGATTATATAGGTATTAGTAATGTGATACATGTCTGTTCTAGAGAAATACTTCTTGGGACTGGAGGTAGAAGCATGCAGAGAGAGTAGAAGCGGGAAGTGGGAGTGGAAGTAGGAGTGAGGAGTGACATTTTCAAAATCTCCCAAGTTGGGAGTGATTTTGGGAGTGAATTTTATACAATATATAGTTTTATATATTTTGATGCATATATGTCAACAAAAGCTTGTAGAATGATGAATTTGTGATAAAAGCATAAAACCATATATATAACATTATTCATCTAGTAGTTATAACCTTCATCAACCATAGGTCCACAAATTACAAGTTCTCAATTATATAGCATGTAAGGGTGCAGATAAACAAAATAACATCAAGTGAAATCCATCTATTAACCAAAAATACATCAACAAATAGGCTTTGGATGACCTCTAGCATCCAAAAAAATCATGCCATATTAAATACCTACATATCATAAAAATCATTTCCTATCTTGGGATCCTTGCCATTAATATCAACCTCTAAGCATTAACATAAGATAGAAAAAACATAGCATGTTAAGTCAATATTTCGTTTGAGTGACAGGTACATTTTTTGTAGGGTCATGATAGATGAGTTTGACAACCAATATCACTATCTACAAGGCACATAGAGGGCTTGGTTATCTTGATTAAATATGAGTTCCATACCCTAATACATGAAAAAATCCAATGGAAATGTTGTGGTCACCCCAATCCTGAAATCCTGAAAAGCTAATAAGTCTGTTGAATTTTAAGTGAGATCTAAAATTCTACTTTCTCCATATGAAATCTAGTGAGGTCAGAACCACTCTCAAACATCCATAGGGTTGAATATTAGGCTAATGTGGACCAAATATTACCATAGATTTTTCATTCTCCCTCCCACAATACTCTTGAACCTCTATTTCTCCATCTCACTTGTTTTTTGCCTCCACGTGGCGAATGTCTTGTATAAAAAATACCTTATAATACACATATTGCTATACAACATATAGAATCCCTTTACCCCCCTATTATATGCTCAATATATTATTTATTTATTTCCTCATTTTTTATCCCCCAATATGAACGCACGTGATATGGTATTGCCTTTTCAGCGAAGCCCCGTTGAGCAAGTTAGCCGTGCTATTATCAATTGATCCGACTAGCCTGTCAGCATGGGGACCCAACTTCAGCTTGGAAAGATCAACCTTAGATCTAGGAGCATCAGGTAAATTTTTCTCAAGAATCCCAAATTGAGAATATATGAGTTCTAGCTGCTGGGCTCTAAAAATACCCTGTTCTTCGGTGAATACACCAGAGAGCGATATATCCTTAGAAATTTCAGGCTACAAAGATTTGAGAAACCATTCAAGAAGGAATTCTTGGGGAATATTAGCTTTAATGAGCCTCTTCCTTCTCCTCCATTGTTGGATGTGATCAGAAATGTGGGTTGCCTCGTCTTGGTGGAAATTAGCTAAGAGCTTATTTCCAGCATCATAACGAATGAGCAACTGAAAATGGTTTAAAAATATGGTGGCCAAGTCACCAAATGAAGCGAAGGTTCCATGTGGATGCTCAATATACCATTTAGCCGCATTCCCAGTAAGGGTGTGTTGAAATAGTCTCAACTATATTGAATCATCAATTAGGAAGTTCGACGAACACCATAAATGGAAAGTGGTTATATGGTCAGTTGGATCTTCACCAGTCTTCCCTTCGAATTTGGGTATGTCCGATGGAAGTTTGGATGGAATTGGAGGCCAAACTGAGTTGTATTAGATAGGATCATTAGTCAACTTTGATAGATCTGGCAAGTTTAAAGTTGCCAGGAAAGGTAAGTGCAGAGGACCTTGAGGATTCCACCCACTCTGGGCAAAATTCCCAATGTTCTGAAAAGAATATCCTGGATATGTGAAGGCACCAGGTTCCCTGAGGTGATTTGTAGAAGTGCTTGAACCATAAGGAAAACCTCGTGGCCCAGATAAATTCAAAGTTTGTCCAACTCCTGCCGAAAAGTTTCCATATCCAGTGAAATTTCCCCCTAGTGAGGTATTAAATGGAGCACAGAGCCCTTGGTAAAGCTTCCATGCATTAGCAAAGGGAGAGAAACTCTGAAATGAACTCATGGAGGAGTACGACATGTTCCCCCATTGGCTGAAAGAGAATTGATTCCCGACTCCCAAGTTGCTAACATCTGTATTAGTCCATCCTTGGAAAGGATTATAACCTTGATCTTTGTAGGGAAACGTATTGATCCTAGAGACAGGTTAGAATGTGGTATATGACCACTCCCAAAAGGGAAACCTTGAAAAGAAGATGACCCACTCGCCATGGAAGTCACAGACGTGGAAATAGCGGATGGAAAAGTTATGGGAACATAAGGAATTGCATTGGAAGGAATTCCAAAGGGGAAAGAACCAGTGTTGGAGGAAAAAATCTTAGGTTCCCCACTCGAAGATGGAATGGAGGCAGAGCCAAAGATTGTAGTGCTAGGAGTGATGGAAGGTACGAAAATTGTACGTCCTCCTTGTACTGAGAAAGGAGTATGTACACTAGTAGCACTCATAGTTGAAACCATGCTCTCAATAGTGGCCATTGAAGGAAAAGACTGATATAGATCAGGGCTCGAAGGCCTGTGGGTCAGGGTCCCGACGTATAATAGAACATCTGGATAATTGGGAGGGAGAGGAGAAGAAGGAGTCATAAGAGACTGAGGGAGTTCTTCAACCTCTATAACGTCTTCCGATTGGAAGAGGACTCTAGAAAGGATTGGAGTTTTCCTCTCCAAATCAAGCAACTTCCAAGTATTTTCGTTTCGGGTGATGAGGACTGAACACAAAAATACAAGAAAGTGAAATCAAGGACATTTTGAAGATAGTTTGGGATAATGACGACCCAAACCTACCAGTGAAGGTGATAGAAATAGTTACGCTGACCCCTAGACAAAATCCTTTGCCAGTGAAAGTACCCAAGCTTTGCAAGGGTACCCTCCAGAAGTACTAATAAATGTGATGCAACATCTACCTCAGGTGCTGTGGTATTCCCCTTCGTAGCGACCTATGTGGTCCCTAGGAATAAAAACTATGGACACCAGTTCGTATCAAAAGTTGGGTGGAATAGTCTCAAGGTAGGATCCAACAAGTAGGAGAGGGGGTATCTCTCTTTCCTTGTCTTCACTCTCCCTCGTGCTCGACTCCCAGTAGAAAGGAGCTTTCCTGGTCTTTCTAACGACACTGGATTTCACTCATTATTCAACATCTATGTTTAACAATTTGAGTGGCCTTGGAGAGTTAAATCTCCACTCACCTATTCCAAGGCCCTAAAGAGCTAGAATTGTTGATGTAAATAATGACAAATAAAAATTTTTCTAGTTCTTTTTAATTAAGTGCTTGATTTTAAAAGGTTGTTCTTTAGGTTACGCATAAAATGAGAGTGAAACTTGTGGTGTTTTGACGCAAAATAAATCAATAGAAACTTAGTTATATGAAAATGCAGCTATTTTTCTTCAATGAAAAGAGATTTCTATAAGGTTCTACAAATAAACTTGTAAAAACAATTTTTTTTTCTATTTTAGAAAAAATGCTCCACACTCAAAATCTAACAAAAAGACTAAAATTCTTGTAGTGCAAATTAACTTAATGAAAACTATAACGATGGTGCAAGATTCTGTGGATGCTCATACAATAATAAAATGTGTCCCTTCACAAGATAAATAGGCCAACTTGACTACAAGGAGGGCACAAATTCAATGACAAAATTCCCTCGAAACAAAGAAAAACCAATTGAAAAAGGTTCATAATTGCTAAAAAATAATGAAGAAACCAAAAATAAAAAACTAAAAAGAAAAAGAAATGCAAGAACAATGTTTTCGTCTTTTTATTTTTTAAAGAACCCAAAGAATTTTTTGAGAACACAAAGACTACTAAAATTCCAAGACCAAAAACAAGAATTAAGAGCCCCCAAAATTCACAAGTTTTGCACATCATTAATATAGTAAAACTTGAAACAACAAAGGACTACATAATTGCATAGATTGATCTAAAAAGCAGTATAAGGGACTTCAGAAAACCAAAAGAACATCAAGAAATACTTTTAAGATTGCCAAAGAGGCACTCAAAAACCATGAAAAACAAAATAGGTCAACCAAAAAAGGAAAGAAAAGAAAAGCAATCCGAAAGTTGGGTTATAGAAAAAACCGGAACAAATTTCTTATTCCGCAAAGTCAAAACAACCAAGAAATTCTACAAGAAGCCTTGAACCCAAAGCCCACACCGAAACTTTAATCAAAAAGCAAACCCTAGGTTGACTAGGTTTTTCAACAAGAAGAAGATTAGAAACTGAAAACTTGCATGAAAGCAAAGTTTTACTCACAGTGAATGACTATAAAAACAAAAAAAACCACCAAGCAAAAATCTTAACTGGGTCTAAGATTTTGAAAAATTTATCCAAAATAAGGTATATGTGACTGTGAAAAGACAAAGAAGTGTGTATATGTGACTCAAACAATTGAAACCCGCGTATATGCGAGTTTCTTTGAAGAGACTACTGTGTATACACTACTGTATCCTTTGAAAAGCATGTATATAAAGCTCAATAAATAAAAACAAAAAATCCATTTCTGATCCAAAAGATCAGACTTGATGCCCAGGAAGAAAACAAGTCATAGGCACTATAAAAGAAAGAGATCAATCAAGCAGGCCCTGATCAAGAAGAAACAACCCAATCTAGGAAAAACAAGAATGGTTTCCCTAGTGGAGTCGCAAATTCTATTTCGAGTAGAATCACCCTAGGGTCTTGGGTTGGGAAGCCCAATAGAGTGGAGGGCATACAACATAAAGATACACACAAAAAATTAGTCCTAACGCTTAAACAGTTAAACTTGGTACATAAGGTCTTACCCGTAGATCCTACGTTTGAGGTCGTTCCCGTAGGGTTCAAACCCTCTTCTTCTTTCTTACACTTTAATACCTACAATTCATTCAAGGCAAAGCATATACACCAAAAATAACAGAAAGCATGTTCATGATATAAAGGTTAGATCATATAATCATGTAAGAAAATAATCATTAACATGATATTTTATAAGCAAACCATGACATAAATTAATGCATAAAGACCATAATCATCAGGAAAACGACAATGCCTCTTTATTAATGTAAGCTAAAGAAAATACGAAAGAAATACAACCTTTGTCATCTATCGGCTCCAAGCGAAACCATCCTCCGGATCCGTCCTACCCAGGCCTTAGCAATCCTCCTCCATAAGTATACACAAGGATGTCATGAAGGGATGATGAACATCTCAAGAAGGAAACAGGGGTTTCCTATGACTAGGAGTGCAGAAGGCATAGGGATATCTTCAGACTTGATCATGGATGTAATCAACTATAATATCAATATCTAATCCTTCCCATTCCTTTAGGCCTTCCCATGGAGATGTATTTATACTTCTCCAAATTAGTTTTTTCAGTTGGGAAACAATTGGGCCACGAGCTATAGTAGGTGGGTATCGGGTCAAACTCGTAAACCCCGCTCGAATTAAGGGAGATTATATAGTTTTTAATGTTTTAACGCATATATGTGGGTTGGATATAGGCTGATCCATGTGTACACATGATTTAGATAGGGTATAATCACGTATGGGATTTAAAACATTGCTTTTTAGAAAATGGACCAAGTTTGGTAGGGAAGGGTTGCCTAGGCCATATCATAAAGCATCAAATCTACCAAGGGTGGTAAATGTTGCTATAACATCTAGTGAGCTTATTTATGTACATTCTCGCTTATGCATAGGGCTCAATTCACCTAAGTGAGTTCAACCCTCCAATGGAGCAAAGCCAACATTTGGGTGCTCGACCTAGTGTCCTCATGCTCGTGAAAAATAAAATTTAAAACAAGCACGCACCATGAAAAGTCTTCAAACAAAGAACCCGATATATTCTCTTGAAACATCCTCTATTTTTGGCTTAAGAATGTCATTATGTAGTCACCCATAGGGTCATAGAACTGACCAGTGAAATTTTTAGTTGCCTTATTTTCATGAGATATCTACTGACAATATCCTTTTGATGAGGGTAGCCACAAACACTACTTAGCTCCTTTCCTTCTTCACATATGGGCCAGGAAAGGGAGGGTGATTTCTTTTCTTTGAGGACTTCAGGCTTAAAGCAATGTGGATCTAAAAGTCCCTTCCCCTTCTCAGCTAGCCTGGGAGGCTCTTCGGAGGGAGTGCCTTCATTTTGGTCATGTCCCATTGATGTCTTTCTAGATCACCGAAGAGCATTTCCATTGTGCAACTAATCCATTATGAAATCGAAGAATTGCTTGCAGCAATCATCCATCTCAGCATCATTTAGCGTTACATCAAGATCATCCTCCTCTTCTTCATGTGTCCTAACTTCTTGTTCTTCGTCAGAGAAAGAGGAATATTGTCATTGAAGGTTTATATTTTCTAGCTCCAATTTTATCAGTCTATATAAGGAGTTCTTTATTAAGCTTTCCATCTCTTCCATTGTCTCTTCCATTTCTTGACAAATGTATCCGCCAGAGTGTTTACAATTAATATTTAGACAGTGGAGTCACCAGGGTGATGAATGATAATGGGTGTTTGTGGAGTCACCAAGGTGATTGTGAATGCAATAAGAACCTCTTTATTCACCTACAGAAAGTGTGCTCAACTTGTCATATCCCAGGGGGGAAATCCTTCAATACGTTATGCGGCAATGGCACCAAAAGATGTTGTAGCTCCCAGAGACAACCTTGGATTGCTTACAAGTCTAGTGCTTGGGCACATCTAGATTTGTGTGTCTAAAATGATTTGCAGGAAACTGGAGACATCACTTATGTTCTCTCTCTCTCTCTCTCTCTCTCTCTCTCTCTCTCTCTCTCTCTCTCGATATATATATATATATATATATATATATATATATATATATATATATATATATATATATATATATATATAGGAATTGGGCTGGTTCATTCATACAAAGATATGAGTTATGTATTTCGGGTATTTGTTCTCATACACAGCTCACAGAAATATAACATAAAGGAGTGGAGGCCGATTAGTTTGAGGACTTATAGCTCAATAAGATTTATAGAGAAAATGAAAGAGGATAAGGAGAAGGATAACTCATCATATAGAGCTCACGGCATCGAGAATTCTATATTTGACACATAGAGCTTGAAGCAATAAATATTATACTTATTTTAGTTACAAGAAGATATAATGGACTGAAGGGAAAATGGGTGCTATGATTCATGTAGTGTAGTTTAAAGAGGTGGCTTTAGCAATACTCACAGGCACATGCATCAAACAATCAATACTCGTGAATCTATAAGGAGGTAAGAAACATTTCTAGCATCTATAATTGGATGAATTCAGAAGAAACATGAACATAATGGGTTTTAAAAGAGAGAAAAACGTATTGTAATACTCAAAGGTGGAATCACCACCATTTATTCATATTCTTAAAGATCTATATCTTAAAATTATAAAATCTGAAACAACATGTCTTTTTCTTGTAGATTTTTGAACCTAAATGAAGTCTTGCTTCCTCCTATTTATTCTGGAGAGGGGCACATGGACATTCATTACAAAAAAATATCTTTGGCCGAGTCTCAACTATTAGGTTGACTAGCTATCTCGGCCGTGATGGCTCTGTGGCCCAAAAATATTACGGAATTAATGACCACATTGAAAGAAGGCATGTTACAGGACAAAAATAAGTTAACAACTAGACATAAAAGTAAATGAAAAGTCTTTTTTCCCATCCTATGATCTCCTCTGCCTCAGGCTTTAATTTGCTCCCGGTATGGCCTCTTGTGCTACTCGACTGACCTCGTAACTTCTGCCCTTACTGCTTGAATGCCTTGTTATGTGGAGTATGGAGTGGGTTGATTGTAAGTGCCTGTTTTGGTGGTCCTTCGCTGTGTATAGGAGTGAGGCTCCATGACGAGCCATTTAATATTACCGAGCCCCCCATACTATCTTCAACACTCTTCTTCATACTTACTTTAATGCCACAACTGCCGATCCATCCACCTTAAGAGCCATGTACCATGTTGTTGGGGTTGCAAGGCAATAAGACTTTTACTCTTGAAAGCGTTGCAGAGCGGCGGGCTGTGATGCTCCTTGTCCCCTTTTGGTTTAACACCTTTCTTATTTTCTTATCATATGACTGGGGGCTGTGACCAAGTGTTGAGTCCTCAGGCACAAAGGCCTTTAGGCTCCTGTCTGAGGTATTTTTCCTTTTTTTTTATGAAATCCTGCACTTCGGCACTTTCCAAGTGTTGCCACTGTTATTTTCCCATGAACCCTGTGATCGCTGATCTGCAGGGTCGGTTCCACCGGAAGTATCGCAATCGTAGCACTGGAGAGGGGGGACTTCTACCTTCTTTCACAAGACTGGTTGCATGTCTCGACACAAGAGCTTTAGAAGCCAGATCACATAATATATCGCGTCTGGGAGGATCCCCGCTTATCGCAATCGCAAGCCTGTAAGGAACTCTGGTGTAGGATCACTTTAACCTGTGCGACCATCGATCGTCGATATACAGGGGGTGATGTCATCACTACCACGTGTCACCTTGTGATTGGTGACACATGTCACCCAGAAATGCCCACATAGGACCCTGAAAATGCCGAATCTGTGTGCCACATTTCACCCATACTGCCACATCAATAATGACATTAGTTTTCATGTCAGTTATAAGGGTCAATCATATCCGCCACGTGGCCCTCTAGAGGAGAGAGAAAATGTTCTGCCTAGCCTTGGTCTATTCGTGAATTCCTTTGTTAAATAGAATCAACCCCTTCCCGACGATCTAAAACTATATCAAAAATCGGCGACATCGCAAGATTTTTAAGTTAAAACCTCTCTGCCACGCCGATCGTCGATTTTCCAGTCTTGCAGGACTATGATATTGCAGGATGCATGACTTTGACATGGTTGATATGCGCATTTCGTTGTGCCCAAGGCCCCCGACCTGCAATAAACCCTACCGCCATGTGGAGGATAGAGAAAGGGCTCGCCTGTCCCTATCTTTGCATGCATTTCCTTTGTTAAACTATTTCGGCCCTCCTTGGCAATTTCACATTATATCGGTGGTTCCCCCCCACAATTCCTTAAGGATGGCCCATCAAGTATTGCGGGGGCCATGCAGGATTGCGTGATGCAGGATTTTCCCACCATTGATTGCCGATAAGCCTATGAACTCCTAGGGCCCACCGATATGCCCAATAAGCCAATGTGCAGGATTGAAATGATGCGAGATGCGAGATTATGGGACTATGGGGTGCCCAATATGCTTGAATTACTATGCCCGGGGTCCTCTAATAAGCTCTTTTCCTTCATTTCAGGGCAATAAAACTCTTGATCTTCAACAGGTCATATCTTCTAATCCAGAAGTCCATTTTGGGACTTCTATATATTGTTGGAAAGCTCATTCTGGGCACTATGCAATGGATTGGGACTGAGTTGGTGTTGAGAGATTCTATGGCCGGGGAATGTGGCTTCAAACTTCACTTCTCTTCGGCAACCTTGACCTACTGAAACCCACAATGCAGTGAGTGACAACACATGGGATACTTGCCTAAATATCCTTTCGTATTTTATTTCTGGCAAATATGTTGCTATTAAATGTAATAACAACATAGAGAAAGCAAGAAAGTTCACTGAACAAATAAAATTAGTACACCAAAAGGTTCAAGAATAGCTTGAGAAAAGTCAAGGCAAGTACAAAGCAAGGCACGAAAAGCATTGTCAAGATCACAAGTTCCAAGTTGGAGATGAAGTTTGGATTCACATTAACAAAGAGAGGCTCCAAGGAGAAGGTAAACATCTCAAACCAATTAGATATGGTCCATTTAGATTTTTGGAAAAGATTGTTAACAATGCCTTCAGGTTGGATTTGCCTTCATATATCAAATTTATGTGGTTGTTAATGTTGAGAATTTAAGGTTGTATGAGCCTCCTTTGATTGAAGATAAAGGAGAGAATATTCAAATCCCATCTATTGAAGAATTTTCTCGAGAATTCCATGATGTGCTTCAGCAAGACACTATACTTGACAAAAGAACAAGGACAACAAAAAGGGGAAGTATCGATTATCTTCGAGTGGGGCTCAAGGGTACAATACCTTCAAAAGCCAAATGGACAGAGGTTGGAAATGTGAGGGAACTATATCCTCACCTGTTGAACAATTGAAACTGATCCTTTTTGGGTCCAAAAGGCTTCTAGTGCTGAGGAATGATTAGGTGCTCAAAATTAGGCTCAAAAATCAAAGTGTCATAATATTGTTAAACTTTGCTTCAGATCGAAGAGCTCATCATTTTGATTCCAATGGTGTGAGTGACACTCAAATTTGAGCTCATATGCAGAAGTTAGAGCAAGTAAAAGTTCAGGTTTGATTTGGACACATGGTAGGATTGGATGATGTGGTAAGGTCCTTCAGTGAATGAGGAGGTGCCAAGTGGCAAGCCACCAATGGCTCCTGCATGTCACAAATTGCAATTGTAGGCAGGTCAGCATTAAAACTTGGCCCCTAGGCAGGGAAGGGTTGCGATGCGATAAGGCAGGCAGGAAGGCATTGAAGAATCAGCTGGAGGCATGATGCGATGGATCGCAATCACACATCGACAAAGGGAGGTCTTATAAAATCCCCACCCCTCCACTGCCTGGTAATATCAGGGTTGCGATGTGATATCGCAATCACATATCATAACAAGACAAGTGCTGCATTTATATAGGAGCATTGGTTTTCTACCTATTGTGATATCCCAGATGTGATAAGGTTGGGCTACAGTTTAATGTCCCGTCGGGTCTGCCGTATCACAATTGCACATTGCTCGCCACGTTCATAAATCATAAGACTTGATAGACTTAATTGATTGTGATTTGAGATGGACAATCAGTGCTGATAGATTATGGCCCATTGCGTGGAAAAATTCTCACTCGGTTAGCAGATTTTTGGAGTGAAAATGTGGGTTCCTATCAGATGTGGAGAAATTTGTGAGGCAAATAATGGGAAAACAAGTGCAAGTCATAACTTCATCATTTTTCCACCAAATTGGATGCAAGAAGAGGCTAGATAGCCCTTTTTTTAGTATTTTGGACTAATTGGAGCAGGTTTCAAAAGCAGTTGAGCATTGTAAACAAATATTTTTACATTTTTAAGCATAATAGAGAGGCCCAAGCCATTGGAAGCTAGACCAAGGAGATGTAGCCCAGGAGGGGTGAACTCCTTTATCATGTGATTTTCATAATGTGTTTTTGATGATTTTTTTACATGTTTATGATGTTGTTCAGTTTCTAGTTTATGTTAAATTAATTATAAAATTAACATAAAAACTCTTCATTTCACTTGCAAAAAATTCATGAATCCTTAAGCATAATGAAAGAATTTTGTTAATAATCTGAGGAAGATATTAGCACTACAAACTAATGTTCTAAATCAGATCAGAGGGACAAGATGAGGTAGAAGGAAGTTAGTAGAGAATAAACAATGGAAGCACTAACTTTGATAGGTGGAAGATACATATTTAATGGTTGTGGCTTGCCACTTCATAACATTTCAAAACCCTTTGCCACCGCTAACTACATAAGCTTCCCTTGTATGTGATTTTTCTTGCGCAACATCAAGATTAAATAAATAAACTTCCATGAGGGAAAAATTATGCAAATTGTAAACACATAATTTAATATGAAAAATATGAATCCCACCTATATATATATCCCCTTTGCAATGCCCAATTTTCAATTATTCACAAATAGTAGGTGCAAATCCTATATGTTTGAATAAAGAAACCATGAAACATATTTCACTAAGTAGAAGGAAAGTTTAGTAGGTCAAACATGGGAAACAATGATGCAATAATTCATCAAACATCCACCAATCAAATCCTTGTGGGTGCTTCATATCGGTGATGTGTGGTGGTTTGTAATAGGTTATAAAACAAGGATACATGGAAATGTTCCATAGGGAATTAGAAAATGATGAAATATTGGAGAAGAATAGGCCCTTTTGGAATGAACAATTCTAATCATTCTACTTTTAAACCTTTTCTAGTAATCATCATTGAAATATGACTAAGTAGTGGTTGGTTAGATTGGAATTTCCATTTCTTAAATTGTATTTTTGAATGCATTAAGGAACAATGCCTTGAAAAACCCTTATCACACCTAACTTATGTAATTGTAACAACTCATATTTGTGAAACCTGTTGTAGCCAAATCCTACCAGGCAAAAATGCTAAATATTTTTCAAGATAAACTCATCGGATGTTTTCTATCTCACAGGGAGGACAACATTTTCATTGGGGGCTTGATATCACGTGACAAATTCCTTTTTAATTTTTTTCTGAGATTTTAATTTTATTAATTTTATTGGGTTTTATCCCAATCTCCAACCAAAGTCCACCAATCTACAACCATAACCCATATAAGACACCAAGGCAAGATCCCAAGGCCAAGTGGAAGTAACATTATATATGCACAACACATTGGAAGGCATTGTGTATGATGGTAAATGTAAAGGGTATATTGTTGCCTCATAGATGTGGGATATTTGTTTTCAAAACAAATATGCATGTAACTAGTGCAATTTTGCAGTCAAGGAAGGTCAAGGTATTAACTGTTCTACAAAAGTTGCTCTATACAACAAGATGAAAGGCAAGATATTTAATACATGTAATTATTTGATAGAGTGAATTACGGTAGGTCTGGGAGAATATAAAGGATACCAAAATTGGAAATGGTGTTTACCTAATTTGGAGGAGCAAGTTGGAAAATGTATGCTTATTTTAGGAATTGTGAATTAAGTTCAGCGAATGAGTAGAAAAAATTCAATCTGACATGGATTAGGATGGTGGGATATAATGGCTTATGTAGATGAAGATAGGAATTTGAGCTTTCAAGGTTACTTAACTAAAATTCGTAGACTATTGGGTCACCTAATTGGATGTCCAATTATAGAATAATTAAGATCAATTATTTCCCACAACCCTGCAATTATGGAGGCATTTGGTTCACTTTCACAAAAAAGAGGAGTTGTTGATGTGGCACCTGAACAATTGGCTAACATTGAAATGCAAAGGGCTTGTTTATTAGAACTTGAGATATCCTACTATGCAAATGTTGAAGAAATCACTAAATGGAAAGTGTCACCTAAAATGGCTATCAAAAAGTGTAGGGAAACCTTTCTTGGAGAGAAGGAGAGAGCTTGCAAGTCAAGCCTAGCTGGATAAACAGAAGGACACATGGGACTAGTGAGATTCTCAAGCTTCGACACTTATGAAGAAAAAGACAAGTGCACGTGGTACATTTCTCGCAGCTGAACAACGATTTGAGTCTCTTATAACTATTGAATGAGATGGAGACATGCATCCTATAAGGGGTAAAATTTTTACTTGCAAAATTTTCTAGGCCATTCTCTAAACTGGAACCCTACGATTGAAAGTTTCCTTTTTTTGGGCATGAATCCTCTTTGAGAAAGAGCTCAGTGGGTCAGATAGAGATTGTCACTTCTACTTTTTCTGGATTTGAGTCAATCTTGAAGGTTACTAATATTTTAAAGGACCATACATTCTTTGTGTGGAAGATTGGTACTATCAATGCTTATCTTGATTCATGTATCTGTATTGTTTCACCAACTATAGATCATACCTTAGGTTTTAACCAAACAGTTAGTAGTCAAAAGAGAAGCTCTATGCACAACTAATGAATTTGTTGCAGTTTATGAGGAGTTTGAGATAGGTGACCATGTTGGCACTCAACTTAGTGATGATAATGCTTTTCGAGTGAATTTATCTCAACTTCAACATGTTCATGTTTTGGTTTAAACGAAATTCCAAAACTCTGAAATCTAGTATTGACCAACATGGGCTCAGTTGAAAAATCATAATGATTTGGTGGATGTTACCTAGATGAAGATTTTGAAGCATCATGAGTTGACAAAAATTAGTTAACTTTTGTGTGAGTACCAAAAGAAATCAATGTTTATTATATTCCTTTTCTAGATGACCAAATTTTGATGGGTCTACATATCCAAAGTTTAACAAGACTCAAGGTTTCACAAAATGGTAATGCAAAACCAACAATACGATTAATGGACGGTCCAGATTTATTGCACCACCCCTACCTCATTTTTCCAAAACCACGAAGAAGGGTGGTGCAAAATAGTTTTTGGTTTTAAAAAACCATTAAGAGTTTTGATGATATACGCACAATGAATCTGGGACTTCCACATAGTTTTCCACTGCCACCAAGGTCTCCATACATCTATGTCATCTCCACATGGCATGTGACAAAGATCAGACATGCACAGATTTAATATTTTTGTTTTAGTTAGAATGCCTATATATGTTTGTATTGTGATTTTCTTTTAAAAGGGCCAAAGTTTTATTTTTAACAAGGGGTCATATTTAATATATATGATATTAAATTAATATTTCTTGTAATTTTATTATTTCCAAACGCTTCAAAAAACTCATTTTTATAATTGTTTCAAGAATCCATTTTTGAAACTGATTGAGACAATCAATCGCAGGGGGAGAAGAAAAAGATCAGAAATGAATAAAAAGTAGGGGTTTGGAGTGTGAAGCTGATGATGATATGTAATGAAGGCATCTCTTAGAAACATAAAAGTAAATACCAGTTTTGTTTCAAATTCTTGGGGTAATTGCAGAAATATTTTCTTCTTATGTTTTCATCATTCATTAATGTTTTTGTTCCACTAATATGAGTGTAACGAAGCAGCAAGTTGATTCAAATCAATTTTATGAATTTTCCTGAAATTAATGGCACTCATATTTTTGGTTTGAATCCCTTAATGGGAACTCCACCATACCAAGCATTCACCCATATTTCTTGTTCTTTGCATCATTTACTATAAAAGGACGAAGGTTGAGATTCTTAAGTGCCTTAATGATTAAGCCTTGTTTTCTCCATCTGCTTCTAATAATATATTGACACCCTAAGCTCTGAAACCCTCACTTATCTTGGCCAATCCGGTTGTAAAGATAGGTTTCAGAATTAGATCACTCATTGTTATCCTCATGGTATATTTCTTTGACCCTATATTTTATTTTATTTTATAAATCTTGTAGATGTCCTGGGCACTAGTCCCTTTGTAGCTAGGAACTGTCTCCATCGTTACAAAAAAACCACCAATTCGATTAAATTTCTAGTCGGGTTTTGGGTAAAAGCGATTAGAAAAAAGTACAGAGGAAAAATTCAATAAATATAATTTTTAGACCATTTCTTTACAAATTCCATTGGTATAAGTAGGATACCCTCAACATGGGAAAGGAATTTCCTACGTGAATCAAAATGGTTACAATTATCAAAGGTAAGAGGTAATGTTTTTGGATGGTCCACGAATAATCAATAGAGGCTTCATTGAATGTCACAATTAAGAAGGAATTGAGGGTCATCAATATATTTTAAGGTCATTTTTTTTGTGTCAGCAATACAACTCAATGAGAATTGAAAATCACTGGATTAGATGAGATCAATAGGCCATAGTTAATGAAATTACATAAAACAGTATCCTCAGGCATATGCATGGTTCTTGATTCTCATGTTGCTATAAACCCCTACCCTTGGGCCTCCTTTCCTCTTCCCCACTAGTTCTCCCCATAACCCTTTTCATGTCCTCTTCATAGTCACATTGGACCATGTTATATTACATTTTGAAATAATATTTACATATATTGAGTAAATATTGGAAGGTACAACCACATGGTACATAGAAAACGTGTTTAGCACAATTAGATTCCTAACCACTCACGAGTTGGGACTTGGCCTTGTGCTATACACTAGGAATTGACATGAAATATTTACATGACTTTCACATATTTAAGATCATATGCTTTGACCCTCATCATAATGACTTATTTATAATTTATACATAATTTAATTAAATAGATCCAAGGGGCCAAAGCTAGAGTATAAGCATTGAGATACTCCTATAATATGATAAACAAGGAGAAAAGAACAACACCTAGAGATGATCATCCAAGAATAATAGACATTAGAAAATCCTTACGTATGAGCTACATTACTTGCTCAAGTACCCAATGGGACACATACCAATACTACTCCTTGCCTTGATAGGTGTTGTAGCTTTCAACATAGAAGAAACTACTATATATGCATTGTTAGGTCCCTGTACTACTAGTGTAGCCCCTTATTGTGATTAGTGCAACCCCCTTATGGTATTGTTGTGCCCATGTAGTCCCCATGTTGTTATTATTGTGCCCCATAGAAGCCCACTATTATTATTGTTGTGCCCCTACAATATTATTGTTATGTAGGCTCTGATTATATTGGGACCAATTAGACTCCTCTATATAGAAAGGAGGTATTGTCATTTGTATCATCCAAGAATTTCTCATTTGTGTAATGTAAAGGGGGTTTCACCCTTAAAGAGGTTGAGTTTGAAGTCGTTGATCTATCTTTTCTATATTTTTGTGAGCTGAATTCATAACATTTGGTATCAGAGCTTTGGATTCTAGGGTTTCGCTACTCCAAACAAGTCATCGTGGCATTTTCGCTATAAATTTTTCTCTACGAAGTTTGAGAAGCTAAAAAAAGCCCATTTGATCCAAAATCGTTACAAACGTTGGGTCCAAATTTCATATATTGTCTCGCTATATTTTCGGAGGTATGATCTGAGGAAGTTAGGGTTTTTGCAGGCTCCAGAATTCCATCTCAAACAAGTTATCGTGGAATTTTCACTATAATATTTTTTCTGCGAAGGTTCAGAATTTGAAATTATAACCCATTTGAGATGAAATATTGGTGAAGCTCGGGTCCAAATTTCAGATCTTGTTTCGCTATATTTTCGGAGATACGGTCCAAGACATTTAGGGTTTTTTCAAACTCCCGAATTACATTCCAAACAGGTGACCATGGGAAACTCGTCATAACTTTCTCTCTAAGCATAAGATTGAAATTTAGTAAGAAGTTACCGAAAGAGGATGGATTTTAATTTTCGGTTTATGTTGTTATGGTCCGAAGGCCGAAACAGTGACACGTGGCAAGTCGTCCAAGTTCGCTCTACTGAACGAGTCTATAATTGGGTCATCGTAGGAGATTTAGCATAACTCTTTATTGAAGAATCCAATATCGATTAGAAAGGTGGGATTAGAAAGAGGACTTAGAGAGCTACCATAGGACACAATTTCAAAACTTTAATATATGAAATTACAGAGTTATAATCGTTTAAATATCAAGTTCCTAAAAGCAAGAAAAATAATGACTCGAATCAAGAAAATAGAAACACCTAGTAAGAAAAATTGGATGGATGATTTGAAGAATGTGATTGAAGCTAAGATAAATAGTTTTATATGTGTCATGGAAGCTAATATCGATGGTATGGAAACATATTTGAAGAAAGACATGGAAGATTTTAAGAAAGATATGGAAGGTTTGAAGGAAGGTGGGACAAAGCTGCTACAAGAAAGGCCTCCTAATGACGAAAAGGTAGTAGAAGAAACTCATGATGAGAAAAAAAAATGTTACTCATGATTTCATAGAATCTAAAAATGGATTGAAAACCCACCACATTCCAAAGATCGATATGAGGAAGTTTGATGGCAAGGATCCCATAACATGGATACTACAGATGAAGAAATATTTTGATCTACATGATGTGCAACTATTACAAAGGTATGTATTGCATCCTTATATTTAGAACCAAATTAATTTTTATGATATAAAGGGCTTTGTTCTCGTAAACCACTTGTCACTTGGTCAATTTTCACAGAGGAAATGATAGCACATTATGAGGATACAAAGAGCAACACCTTTTTTATCCAATTGATAAATCTCAAACAAAAGGGTTCAATGGAAGAGCACATTGAGGACTTCCAAAAATTGAATATAAAGGTAAATGATATTCCATATAAGGAGAAGATTGATGTCTTCATAGGGATTTTAAAGGATAACATTCAACATGAGATTCATCTTTGGGAACCTGATTCATTGGAGCAGGCATTCAAGTTAGCAAGAAAAATTGAAAGCAAAATTATGGCAAGAAGAAATCCTACCACTCACAATTATAAAGATGGAAGTGTTGTTGCTCTAAGCCTTCCACAACCTACAAGGTTGACACCACAGAAATTGGAAGAAAAATGAGAAAATGACCTTTGTTACAGTTGTGATAGAAAACACACTAAAGGTCACAAGTGTGCTGAGAAGAAATTATTTTACATTGATTGTGAAGAGGAGGAAGAAAAGGATCAAGAAACGTCAAAGAAGAGGATATACACCAGGAACCAACCCCAGAGAAAGAAGAAATTAATCTGACCATATCTTGTAATTCATTGGCAGGAATTACCACTCCTCAAACTCTCAAGATAGAAGGACATATCAAGAAGAAAAATGATAACCTCACTTTCACGCAAAATTGAATGAAACAATAGGGAGATCAACATCGCAGTGAAAGAAGTTTTGACATAGATGACTGGGTATTTTTACGACTACAACCATACAAAAAAATGTCCCTGAAGAAAGCTAAGAAGGATAATAAATTATCACCAAAGTACTATGGTCCTTGTAAAGTGATGCAAAAGATTGGTACGATGGCATACAAATTGGAGCTTCTTGTATCTTCCCGAGTGCCCCCAATTTTCCATGTTTCATGCTTAAAGAAGGCTATAGGTGACAAGGTCCCAGTTCAAACAATATTGTTGGAACTTGACGAGGAAGGAAAAATCATATTTGAACCTGAAGAAGTCATGGAAGCAAGAACTCGACAACTACGAAATCGATCAATTTCAGAGTATCTCATCAAGTGGAAGAACTTACCCACTGAAGATTCCACATGAGAGGATGAGAATTTTATATAGAAGCATCCAGAACTACTCAAGTTTTGAGGACAACACTTTTTGAAGGATAGGGGCATGTTAGGTCCCTATACTACTAGTGTAGCCCCTTATTGTTATTAGTGCAACCCCATTATGGTATTGTTGTGCCCATGTAGTCCCCATGTTGTTATTATTGTGCCCCATAAAAGCCCACTATTGTTATTTTTGTGTCCCTACAATATTATTGTTATCTAGGCTCTGATTGTATTGGGACCACTTAGAATCATATATATAGAAAGGAGGTATTGTCAATTGTATCATCCAAGAATTGTTCATTTGTGTAATGTAAAGGAGGCTGCCCCCTCAAAGAGGCTGATTTTGAAGTCGTTGATTTGTCTTTTCTATCTTTTTGTGAGATGGTTTCATAACATGCATTCCTTAAGATTCCTACAAAGGAAACATTGTACATCCTTTACAAGGAGAATCATTACTCCAAGAAGAAACCAAACATATTCATTACCTTTTCATTAATGGGATTAGTAATATAAGGATTGGAATTTTTGTGTAAGTTGAGAGTCGTCTGTGTGAGCCTTTTTCATAAAATATCAATTTCATATTTAGTTTTCACTCTATATTTTTTTCAAATAAATAGGTGAACTACCACCAATCATAGAAAAAACCATCATAGTTAGATCAATAAAAGTGATAATTTGTAGACAACATTCATCAATGTTGTAAACTCGCAAACAATCTACTAACAATAAGGTAAATTGAGCGTACTATCTTTGCTTCCACCAAGTATTGACAAACATAGATGGAAATGTTCCATAAGGCATTAGAAAATGATGAAAACTTGGAGAAGAATATGCCCTTTAGAAATGAACAATTCTAAACATTCTACTTTTTAAACCTTTTATAGTACATCATCGAAATTTGACTAAGTAGTGGTTGGTTAGGTTTTAATTTCCATTGCTTAAATTGCATTTTTGAATTCATTAACACATTCAATACCTTGAAAAAACCTATCACACCTGACTTGTCAATCTCAACAACTCATATTTGAGAAACCACCAATTCGTTTTAATTTCTAGCTAGGTTTTGGGTAAAAGTTATGAGAAAAAAGGTAGTTAGGAAAAATTCAAAAAGTATAATGTTTAGAATATTGTTTTACCAATGCCTTTGGCATAAGTAGGATACCCTCAACATGGGAAAATGAGTGTTGACGTGAATCTAAATGGTTACATTTATCAAAGATAGTAGGTTATGTTTTTGTATGGTCCATGAATAATCAATAGAGTCAACACTCAATGTCACGATTAAGAAGGAATTGAGGGTCATTGATACATTTTAAGTTTATTTTTTGTAGGTTAGCAATGCAACTCAATGACAATCGAAAATGATTGGATTGGATGAGATCAATAGGCCACAATGCAATGAAATCAAAGAAAACACTATCCTCGGGCGTGTGCATGGTGATTGATGCTCATTGTTGTATACCCCTGCCCTTGGGCCTCCTTTCCTCTTCCCCGCTAGTGAAACAATAACCATTTTCATGTTGTCTCCATAGCAATGTTGGACCAAGTTATATTACTTTTTGAAATAATATTTACATAGGTTGAGTACATCATGGTATGCTCTACCACATGGTACATAAAAAACATGTTTAGCCGAATTAGATTCTAGCCACTCATGGATTGGGCCTTGGGCTTGAGCTATACACTAGGAATTGACATGAAATATTTATATGACTTACACAAGGGTTCATTTATTTAAGCTCATACGGTTTGACTCCCATCATCATAATAACTTAGTTACAGCTTATAAATATTTGAATTGAATAGATCCAAGGGTTCAAAGGTAGAGTAATTACATTGACATACTTCTACAATATTATGAACAAGGAAAAAAGAACAACTCCTAAATATGATCATCCAAAGAATAATAGACACTGGAAAACCGTAACTTATGAGCTACATTACTTACTCAAGAACTGAATGGATGCAAACCAATACGACTCCTTTCCTTGATAGGAGTTGTAGCTTTCAACATAGAAGCAACTACTATATATGGATCCTTTAAGGTTCCTATAAATGAAACATCACATCCTTTACAAGGAGAATCACTCGAGGTATTCCAAGAAGAAAGCAAGCATATTCATTACACTTTCATTAATGGGATTAGGAGTATAGGGATTGAAATTTTTGTGTAAATTGAGAGCCATTTGTGTGAGCATTTCTCATAAAATATCAATTTCATATTTAGTTGCAACTATATAATTTTTTTCAAAGACATGGGAAAACTACCACAAATCATAGACAAACCATCATAATTAGATCAATAAACGTCACAGGAATTTGTAGACAACATTCATCAATGTTGTAAACCTTACAAACAATCTATCAAAAATAAAGGTAAATTGAGCACGCTATCTTTGGTTTCACCAAGTATTGACGAACATTATGAA
Source organism: Pinus tabuliformis (assembly GCA_031772625.1). Classification (NCBI taxonomy): domain Eukaryota; kingdom Viridiplantae; phylum Streptophyta; class Pinopsida; order Pinales; family Pinaceae; genus Pinus; species Pinus tabuliformis. The sequence goes on along the minus strand of CM062805.1, from coordinate 161,841,017 downwards.
TAAATCCAAATAGACAGGATTGAGGGTTCCTTAAGTCTAGAATAAATGCATTATTGCCAAGAATAAAACAAAAAATATTTAACGAATCAATATACATATTTAGAATGCATAAATAATATTCCAGTGTTTAATAAATCAAATGTCAATCCATGAATGCACTATTGAGTATCCCACTTATGGTGGTCCAAAGTATGATGATAGCCACCAATTGTAATACTAATGTGTAAAATAACTAGTAATATTGAAATACAATTTATAGGCCTCTATTAAATTGTCAATAAAACTTTGGAAATGATGGTCTAAGCTATCATCATACATGAATTAGCCCTTGGCAACTTGTCAAAATTACATCATTATAGAATTTTATAATTATATTAAATCTTTATATAACAAAAAAGGAAAAAATAGCATATCAATTTTATTTATAAAATAAGCTAATAAAAAGCAAATCCTAAACCGTTAACTATACATAAATCCCAAAATAAATACATAATTTTAGTTTACTATAAATTCTAATTAATAACAATTATTCTTAAAAACTTAAAAATAAAAATAAAAAAATATGATAAAAATATAAATATAAATATAAATAAAAATATAAATATAAATATATGATAATAATAAGAAAATAGACTAGTTTAAACTATTTATAAAATTGTTTTCAATATAATCTCTTTTCACTTAATATTATAAATTGTATTCTATGATTATCACTGTGAACCACTAAAAAAAATATCTTAAACAATAATCATTATTTTTAAAGATTAAAAAAACATTTTAATTTATAAAAAGATCTTCGAAAACATGTATATTGTTTTTTTCCTATATTAAAAAAAATTTCATATAGAAAAAAATCGATTAAAAAAATAATCATATTGAATTAAAAAACACATTTATATTAATTAAATAATAATATAACAAATCTCTTCCCCACATAAGAATATAAGAAATTAATTAACTAGAAAATATGTCTGGATTTAACTATATCCAATCTAACTGGATATAATTAACTACTTCTAAAAACCTATAATCACACTTACAACCAATGAAAATGCAAAACTAATTATCTAATCTAAACTAATCATTTTCCTCCGAATATATGTGCTGACCACTAATCATTTTCCTCCACATATATGTACTAACCATTAAATGGAGCAGCGGAATCTAATCATTTTCTTCCCCAACATGCTCTAATCAGATTCAGAAATGGCTTCAGTCACCTGTCCAAGGTGGTTCAACTCATTTTCTGAATTCTTTTGGATTTTGTCGACTAGCTGCTCTAGCGATGCCTCAACCTCTCGAAGAGTCGGTCGTTCATGAGGATCCCTTTTACTGCACATCAGACCTATTTTGGCCAACAGGTCAACAATTCCGTACCCCATAAATTCACTTACATCATGTGATGCATCTTCCATTCTAATCTCCTCCGCCAAAGTCCTGTCAATCACCTCCAACAATCTGTCGGGGAATGCATCGCCCACCCAACTCTGCAATGATTGCTCTTCTGATAGCACTGCCTCTGTGGGCTTCTTTCCCGTTATCATTTCCAGTACCAAGATGCCGTAGCTGTATACGTCCCCTTTCATGGACGGGCGTCCTCCTGTACCATATTCTGTAATCAATTTTATACATGTAAAACATTTATTAGTGACTCACATATAATCCCATATCAGCATTTATATATAAAACCTTTATCACTGACTCAAATATTTCCCATATACAACATTGCTCAACCAATCTAGTGTATCAGTAGTATTTACCTGGTGCAATGTAACCAACAGACCCGATCACATGACTGGAGGTGTCCCCTGAGGCTGCTACTGTTGAATCGTTCATGAGGCGTGAAATACCGAAATCTCCAACATGAGCCGTCATCGTGTCATCCAGTAAAACGTTGGAAGGTTTCAGATCACAATGAACAATGGCCGGAGAACAGTGATGGTGAAGGTATGCCATTCCATGGGCCACGTCCTTGAGAATGCTAAGCCGTCTTTTCAGATCCAACCTGCAATTATTTTCCCTACAATGCAAATGCTTATCCAGGTTTCCCTGCGACATGAACTCCATAATCAAAGATTTGACCTGCAAACTTGAGCATACGCCCACCATTCTCACCAGATTCCGATGTCGGATTCTGCCCAACGTCTTGCATTCTTTTATGAGTCTCTTGTATGCACCTCCTGATGTGGCAGACTGTATAACTTTGACAGCAACGATTGTGGCGTTGTCTAATACGCCCTTATACACTGACCCATGGCCGCCACGCCCCACTAGGTTATCCGGGCTGAAACCATTAGTTGCTCTGTTCACCTCTACCTCACTTACAATCTTCGTCTCCCGGAGTTGGCTCCTCAGCGTCCTCCCTAATCTTGCTGAAATAGTTTCCAACAATGCAGGCTTTCTGCTACAAAAATATATCAAAGCCATGAAGGCTAGGCAAAATACCAATAGCAAAGTTAAACCAACCGAAGTGGCCAAGATAACTACCCTTCTTTTGGACTCATGATGGTGCCTTGTCGTCAATTTACAATGAGGTAACTCTATCCATCTGCCACAGAGTCCACTGTTTCCTAAGAATGATGTCAAATTCAGTTTTCTGAAAGCTCCAGAGGATGGTACTTCTCCTGTGAAGTTATTGTATGACAAGTTTAAATGTGTAAGCTTCTGTAATTTCTCTATAGAGCTAGGCAGGGGACCGGAAAGCTTGTTGAAAGAGAGATCCAAATCTTGAAGTCCTGCAACTTGATCGATTGATGTCGGAATGGCGCCTTCCAATGAATTGTGAGAAAGATTAAGGTAGTCAAGTCCAGCGCAATTCACTAATTGGCTGGGTATGCTCCCTGAAAAATTATTGTCAGATAGATCAATTGCTTGAACCATGTGCATTCCTCCCAGTTCGGCAGGCAGCCTTCCTGTGAGTGCATTATGTGAGACATTAATGTAGAACTGTAGGTTATGAAGGCTAGCCACTTTGGATGGCATCACGCCGCTTAGCTGGTTGTAACTGAGGTCCAGAAGCTCGAGATTGGAACAATTCCCTATATCACTGTCCGCTATATTACCACTGAATTTGTTACAGCTGAGATTTAGTCTTCTTAGCCGCTGTAAACTTGCAAAAACATGATGAATTTCTCCAGAAAACGCGTTTTGAGAAAGGTCCAGTTCAAACAGAGCTTTCAATTGACTGAATTGATAGGGTATATTACCTTCCAAGTTATTCCGGTGGAGGTCCAGCAGCTGAAGAGTAGACAGCCCTCCTAGTGCAGAAGGAACGCTTCCAGAGAGAAAATTGTTCTCTAAACGCAACAGAATCAATCCGGTGAGGTTGCTCATCTCCTGGGGTATCTTACCAGTGAAACGATTCCCACTCAAATAGAGATAAAGCAGATTTTCAGAAAGACGGCCTATGCTTCCAGGCAAGTCTCCCTTAAGATCATTGTTCGAAAGATTGAGTATTTGCAGATTGGTGCAGTTTGAAAGTGCTCCAAAGATGGAAATGGATTCCTCACTATACAAATAATTATCAGAAACACCCAGATCCTGTAGAAGACGGAGCTTTCCAAATTCCAGAGGTATGCCTCCCATTAAGAAATTTTGAGAGAGTTCGAGCCAAAAAAGCTGAGAGCAATTTCCTAAAGATTTCGGAATGGTACCTCTAAATTCGTTTCCCCAGAGCAGCAGAACCTCTAAATTTGAGAGCTTTGTACCTATCTCCCATGGGATTTCTCCAGTAAGCCTGTTGTCATCCAAAAATAAGATGCGTAACTCCGTGCAATTAAGCAGTGAAGGCGGGATTCCTCCACTGAGCTGGTTTTCATGAAGAGACAGTTCTTCAATTTTAGAGAGCCTGGTCCCTATCTCCCACGGGATTTCTCCAGTAAGCCTGTTGTCATCCACATATAAGTAGCTTAACTCCGTGCAATTAAGCAGTGAAGGCGGGATTCCTCCACTGAGCTGGTTTTCTGCAAGAGACAGAATTTTAATTTTAGCAAGCATGCCAAGCTGAGAAGGCATAGTCCCGCTAAGGAAGTTATTTGCTAAACTCAGATATTCCAGCGCAGAACAATTTCCCAAGGATTCGGGAACTTTCCCAGTCAATCCGTTTGTGCGCAGTGAAAGATATCGCAGGTTTTGCAATTGGCCGAGACCACTCGGAATAGTCCCTGTCAAAATATTGAAGGACAAGTTAAGCAGCCTGAGAGATGTGCAATCTTTCAAAGCCTCTGGAATGGACGAAATCAAGTGATTCTCACTGAGGAACAAACGTTTTAAGCGACGGAGCTTGCCCAATTCGTTTGGGATTATGCCAGAGAAACTGTTCAAAGTGAGGTTCAACACGCCAAGAAAGGAGATATTGCCCAAATGTGGAGGTATAGTCCCTTGCAGGATCATGTTGTAGAGATTTAGGCCAGATACGCGCAGTTTGTGAGGGTTGCAGGTGACACCAGTCCAATTGCAGACATGATTGGCAGAAAAATCCCAGTTGACCAAGGCGTGAGAAGGATCATATGTGACAGAGGCTTTGAATGCTTGCAGGGCTTCTATATCGACCTGCAGTCCTTCACGACTTTTCTCATGATAATGATGAAGAAGATAGGCGTTTGCAGAAACAAAGATAAGCATGAGTGTGGAGGTGATGAGGATGAAATCCGTGGAAAGTGCCATCGGCTCCTCAGATGGGCGATCGATAAAATGAAGGAATTACAAAAATATTTCAGAGGGTTTGGGCAATTGTGGATATCAACTAGATTTGAGAAATTCCTGCCTGGCATAAGGAGTCATAAGGATTTTGGTGGATATAAGGATTTTGATGGATTTTCGTTTTCTTGTTGACTCAAGTGGTGTTAACTTAACCCAGATCGTCCATTTGAAGTAAGACGTGGTGTGTTTAATTTAATTTTTTTTAGCGGATTTTTCTTTATTGACTGCAAGTCGTCCATCTTGTGTACCCAGACGGTGTTATTTTTGGTTTTCGTCAAATCACGAACTGCTGGTCGTTTGCTTTAAAATATAAAATTCATTTATTCAAAAAAACTAATATATGTGTTTACTGTGTGTGTTGAAGGCACATTAATATTCAATGGACAACTTGACGTTATGCCCGACAAAGAGACATATAAAACATATATTTCCAAAATATACGGCCATGACTGTGCTATGCTTTCGGAGTTCCTTAGTCAAGTTTGTTTTGAATTGCTGCAAGTTTGATTTATGAATTCTAGACCAATTGAGTGTTTTATTGGATCTATTTAAAAATAAATTTTAAATAATAAAATTTTTTTATCATACTAAAAATATGTTTTTAAATTCTAATTAAATACTTCAAAACATAATTCCAACCAAATATTTTAAAACATAAAAGATTTAGACAATATACATTAAAAATTTGATAAATGTAATTAGTCCAGTGACACCAATAGAAATTGTAAAATATGAACAAAGAAAACCTATCTACTAATATTAAAAGTCCTTTGGCCAAAAATTTCTAGGATGTTATAATGAAGGTGTGCTAATTTTATTGTAGAGCTATGATTAAAATAAAAGCTCATTAAATAGTTAATAAAAAAGTTGTAAATATAGATTTTGTATTAAAAATATAACACAATGATCATGTTGTTACCCATAATTCTAATGTAATAAAAAACCAGAAATTCAATATTAAATTAATTTAGAATTGTCTGCTATTTCCATTAATAAAAAAACAGAATATAATATTAATAAAAAAAATTTATAATTAATAAAATATAAAATATAAAATATAAAATTAAAATATAATATAATTAATTAAAAGAAACTCTTAACTATGTAAAATATACTTAATATTTAGATACTTATTTGAGTCGATGCTTATTAATATTCAGAAATCATTTCATTTATACAATTACACTTGTTTAAAAAATAAATTAACTTATACATTTGTCCTATAAATAATGGATTTGTGAATGTATAACAACCTAGCTATCTTTATCTACCTTAGACTTCATTCCATTAAGTAATGGTATCAATTCAATTTTATTTTTAGCAAATTGCACAAAGAAATAACAATAAGAACCACTCATGTTATGTAATTGGTTTCAAATGTGTAGCAACCTAGCTATCTTCATCTACTTTAGACTTTTCATTCCATTAAGTAATGGTATCAATTCAATTTTATTTTTAACAAATTGCACAAATAAATGACAATAGGAACAATTCCTTTAAGTTGTTGAATAGAATAAGCTATATTCTTTGTAATAACTTATGAGTTAGGATATTTAGGATTTTAGAACATCATGTATAAGTGGATTAAATCTTTCAACTTGTGTATACAAAATATATAACACTTCTAAAATTTACGCAACATTATGGTTGAAATTAAATTTAGTTGTGAAGTTTAAAAGTTTATTTATGTAATTGTGTAATAACTTTTTGGTATCATGGTAAAATATGTGATATTTTTTCCATATATTTTTTGAAATTTGAAAAAATAAAATTAAAAGATCAATATTGTAGAACGATTATGAAGATTAAAATTGACTTTTTTCTGGATTACTTTTCCATATAATATTTTAAATTCAATTTTATTTTGTATTTTTGACATGGGCCAAGTAGAGACTAGCGGTTGTTGGGGATGATCATTTTTAGAAATTCCTGAAGTAGAACAAGAAGAATTTGAAGTGTAATGACATAATGGAGTGAAAATTGACCAGGGCATGAAGGGGTTACAAGATTTATCATATTTTTGGCTATCCATTAATGAACATGAAAAGAATACAATGATGAGAGTAAGAAAATTATGGGAAAACTATGCTTTTAGGTGGTATATTGAGATCTCTACCCCAAGGTTGTGAAGTCAATACCTAGTTAGCTAGTGTTATCCTAGTTTATTTCATGGCTGGAAATGATCCAATCATGGTTACTAAGGCTCCATTCTTCTAGGATGGGATATGTTTTCACTGAGTTATCTGTCTAGACAAACTAGTTGATGAAGATGTGAAAGCCAAATTGTTCTTTTATGCTTTAAGATTTAATAATGTAATGCTTCCATAAAGTATCCCCTGTATATGGAGTTATTTCATAAATGTAGCATGGTATTATACATTGATTGCAATGATTTTATCATTTCTTTCCCTTGTATCATAGTTGTATTGCTATCATTTTTCCCACTAAAGATAGAAATCACATTTTGTGTAATGTAGAATCTTAATTGATACTACACTATCCAAATGTTATCTCTAAAATGTTTTCATTTTAAATTTAATATAATAATTGTAGAACTGACATTTAATTCTCATCATATTTGCATCAAATAATTCTACAAATCTTTAATAAATCATCCAAGTAGATGTGGAGATCTGCAAATCTTTCATATATATATATATATATATATATATATATATATATATATATATATATATATATATATATATAAAACATTTCAATAAAAATCACATTGATTTGTAGTTTTACATACTTTATTAAGTTGCTACCCACAACACACCACCTCCTAAACTAACTGGAAACAAAGGATGATAATGGGCTGAACTAGGATAGTGGAGAAAAAAAAAAGGGGAGGGGGGTACAGTGATAAGAAGGGTGACAATAAATTTAAAGGTGATGGTAAAGATAAGAAGGGAAACTTGATCTCTAGATAAACTTAAGGTGCTTAATCTATATAATAGAGATGGATTTCTTCTTAAGTATCTATTGATATTGTTGTTTTTTCACATTTTAGAATTAGAAACAATGGTTCAAATCACCATTTTCAATAGCAAGAACAAAAAACTAAAACTATTTTTCATTATTTTATGAGAGTGAAAAGAGTAGGAAATAATGAAATAATTATTATTAAGTATTTCTCATTGTTTTGTGTTAATGGGGATGGGGGATCATGGGAAACACTTATTATTAAGTGTTTCCATCCACCCCAATCTTCATGGTGGTGGGTCGAAATATTGGTAAATACTTGTTATCTTTGGTCTTAATCTCCCCACCTTCATGAGGGTGGGGATAGGAATGGAGGGAATAACATGAAATACTTGTTAAGTATTTCTTATTGTTTCCCACTCTCATTGAAAAATAATAGGAAAAATATTATTTTATAAGAATTATCAATAAATTTGTCCATGGGGTCTTGGATAGACGATGATGAGGTGCAATGTTAAGGCACTCCTACATATTAAGTCACTGGTTCAATTCCCCGCCCTATTCATGTGTTATTCTTGGACACGACCATGGTGTAGGCTCATTGTTATCAAACTTACACCAAAAAAAAATTATCAATAAATTTAAACACCTAAAAATATATATATCACACAAATGAGTACTTGTATATTAAATCCATACCCAGTCATGGAAACTATTTGGGAGAGTTACAATGTTGTTCTTCTCATGGGCTTCTGGATTGTCAAATTGCAGCAATCTACCCTCACCCAGAATACATCAAAATTCCCCAACCTTGATAGTACTTTATTATCCTAAAAGTGTATATTCGACAAAAATGAAACATAAGCAATACACATTTAACACCATTCATTACATAGATTCTTAATTGGTACTATCTGTAGGGAAATTGAGGCTTATGACTCGAGGAGGTTCCCCTATTGGGCTCATTGATCGATTATTCTTGTGTTGCAGATCCATAATTATTCTACGCAAAGCTTTAACCTCATCCTCCAAGCGTGTAATTCGTTGTTGTTGAACTTCAACTAATTCCAATGTGGTGCAATCAGAGGCTTGTTGTTGATACAATATGACTTGTAAATCATAAATTTCGGTGTTCATTGCTTCATGCACCTTCATGTAATGTTTGCATACGATTGAGGTAGTGGAGTCTGATTATGAACTTGTATCCATGAGTGGGGCTTGCTGAGATCAAATCCAAAAGAAAGAATAAGTACCTATTGAAAATGAAGCAACAATGAAGCCTCCAGTTTCCTTTCCTACACTCAGATATGTTCGTCCATATAGTCTAATTGCCAATTTATGGACTAGAAACCTGAAAGGAAAGGGACAACAAAAGAGGAAAATACAGTTCGTTCTAAGATGTAAGGTTCTGAACTCTAATCAGAAGAAATTCTCCCTAGTGCATGTTGGTCGCTCTAATTGTTTTCACAATTCGAGCTCCACATAAATTGTCAACCCGAGAAGGTCTTTTTATTTCAAAGGTAATGGCGCACTGGATGTGCTCAATTTCAAAAGCAGGATCAATGTTGTAGTGAAAGAAAGACACACATCTGTTAAATTCATCAATCTTATCAATTCTCACTCTACTTAATTAAAGCTGAAGTCAATTAAATTATAGCAGAAACGAATTCTCTGTTACAGCAAAGGAAAATCAATCTACAAGAAAAGAAATCATTCAACCATAGCAGGAACAGGACCCTATTCCTTGGTGAGGAACTTCAGCACCTGCTGCCTGGCACTAATCACACTGTAAGAAAAGTAATTCAAGAGATCAAGACCCTATTCCCAGGAATAGGAACCTTCAGCACTTGTACTCTTGTTTCTAATCACACTGCAGGCAAAGGAAAGCAATCAATGGGAGCAAGACCCTATCCCTTTATGCAGGGATCTTCAGCACATGCTCTCAACATCATTCACTCGTGCATTCAATACGTGTAGCGCTAAGAAACAGAGTATTGCAAACCATGTAACTAGTGTTTCAACAACAGAATTAAGAGAAGTGCAAACACATAAATAAATAAACAAACTACAGGAACCAAAGGGGTGAATCTTGTGAGGAAGGCGGGCCCTTTCCTTCTCACAAGATTCCCCAAGAGAAAGAATTAAATTGAAACGCTCAAAAGAAGTTTTTATTCATCTGTCAAGAAACTGATACATTACAGAAGGAGACTAGCTCCTGTTCTCACACAATACTGTTCTGTGACTTACAATTCAATCCCCCTCTAATGATGATGTCTCCTCTTTTTAAAGAGGAGACATCATTTACAATTTACATGAGAGCGAATATCTCGATTCTGTTCAAAACAGGACTATTTTGTTCTTTAAAAAGAGATACTGTTACAACCGAGACAATCCAGGTAATCCAAGTAACCGTATCTTCGGGCTGCTGCTATTATCCACAAAAAGTTCTTCCAGAATCGCAAATTACGCATAACGGGATTTGCGTGCTTGACGGCTGTCTCAGCAACTGAGTTAGCTGTTTCAGCAACGGGGCCAGCTGTTTCAGCAACGGAGTCAGTTGTTTCAGAAACGGAGTCAGCTGTTTCAGCAACGGAGTCAGCTGTTTCAGCAACGGCCGCTTGTTCCCAACAAGGCATATAACTTATCTGCGATCTTTGACTTGTGTTAGCAACAATGCACTTCAATAAATGATAAAATATAAGAGTATTGTGGAATTAAATGTAAGACAGATTAACCATATAATAAAGAAGAGGTTTCTATATACCTTGGGATAAAGTGAATGAAAAAGACATTGAGGTTCATGGTTTTAAGAGTAAAGTGATGTCAAAATATATAGCAAAAATGGTACATAGTGGAGTCCTAACATCCCCCCCAGCTAAAAATGTTGCATGTCCTCAGGCAACCCCTCGTCTGAATCAGAGTCTGAGTACTGGGACTGACAATGCAAATTACTCAAGCAGTAGCTGGAGAAGGTGGCATCTGTAGGAGCTCGGAATCCGCTGTTGGTCTGCAACTGTTGCCATGCCGAGGCTTCCTCTCTGTCAGTCAACTGATAATGACATTGATATTTGTCTGAAGGCAGCCATAAGATTGGAAAACGGAAATGATACCCAATCCAGTTTACTCCACAATGTTGAATGCAATCAATATACTTAGGGACCCTGGATAATGCAGCTTGAAGATTGAGAGGGTTAAAAGGATGATAATCCTGTCTTTCCTTACATGACTGCTGCCAAAAGATATCATTGGCCTTCAATGCAGCAGGACCCTTCATTCTAATGTGCTCTTGACACTTAAAAAGGATTGAAGCCTGTAATTGCTGTATGTGCTCGTTCATTCCTGGCTTCTGCAAGAATTCATAATACTGCGCTATAAACATGGCTGGGCCTACAGGCTCTGGTCTAATCCACAGGAGTTTATTCTCCTCATTATGACTGCTTGCAGTGAACGCAGTCTGCCAAGTGAGCTGATTACACAAAAATGAAGCAAATGCCCTAATTTGTATATCGCCTGCAATTGGAATAAGATTAACTCTCCTATCTTCAGGAATGGCCTCATTATGAAGGTAGAGTTCGCACAGCAGATGCTGGTCACTTTCAGGGGCCTCCTTAAAGGTCTCAACAAATTTCTCTGAAGTCATTAATTCATGTGGTCTGCCATTTGCTATTGATTTCAATTGAAAATAAACTAGTCGTTCAGTAAGAAAGAGAGAGTAATTTACAGAGGGTTTACGTGTAACCATCAATTTCCGCACCAATGAAAACATCAAGGCTATCCGTTCCTTAGACTGTCTGGCTTCCTTCTTATATTCCCTGTGCTCTTGCAGTATTTGTTCCCAGCTATCCCAGTTAGTATATACATAGCTCTGCCATTGCAACTTATGCTGTCGTAATATTATTTCTTGTTCTTCATCATATTGCTTCTTCCATCTGTTCAGTTGTTCCAATGGGTCCCATGGCAGAGTCTGTGTCTTTTTGACAGAAGTAGTGGGTTGGGACACTATTTCCTCTGTCTGTATGGCTACATCAGAAGTAGTGTGTTGGGGCAGTGTTTCTTCTGTCGGAATAGCTACATCAGAAGTAGTGTGCTGGAGCAGTGTTTCTTCTGTCGGGATGGCTTCATCAGTCCACAAAGGATGACATATCTCTGGTTTGATTTCTTCTTCTTCTTGCATCATAGGGGGTCCTACTGGTTCTTGTGGAGCAGTAGGGCATTCCTCTTTTATTCCACCTGTCATAAATGTTTCAGGGAGTGGAATTTCAACTACTTCATAGCCTGCATTCTGATAAATGGTGCCACACTCCTTGCACATATATTCCATGCATGGCTCCCTGTTTTGCATTGAGGCTACGTGTGCTAATGTATGGAGATTGAGTTCTTTTTCAAAAGCCTCTCGAGCCATGGCTAATTCAGCTTTGTAAGCTTCCAATTCAGACTTCAGGAACTCATTTTCCTCCAGTAGAGATGTCATAGTATGTGGACCTTGCATGCTGATTGTTTCTGTTGGAATATTTTGTTGATGCACAATGGTAGCTGGTTGTTGCACCACAGTGGGTGGTCCTTGTGTTTCATCCACCGGGCCAGGAATGGATTCTTGTTCCTCAGTGACTAGTTCTGATACCACAGTGGGTGGTTCTTGTGTTTCATCCACCGGGCTAGACATGGATTCTTGTTCCTCAGTGACTAGTTCTGATACCACAGTGGGTGGTCCTTGTGTTTCATCCACCGGGCCAGGAATGGATTCTTGTTCTTCAGTGACTAGTTCTGATACCACAGTGGGTGGTTCTTGTGTTTCAGTCGCTGGGCATTTCCCACTATCATCCTGCTTGGTAAATTCCTGTGTTTCAGTGACTGGTTCTTGTGGAGCAGTCACTGGGCATTTCTCACTATCGTCCTGCTTGGTAAATTCCTGTGCCTCAGTGACTGGTTCTTGTGGAGCAGTCACTGGGCATTTCCCACTATTGTCCTGCTTGGTGTATTCTTGTGCTTCAGTGACTGGTTCTTGTGTTTCAGTCACTGGGCAAGTGACTGGTTCTTGTGGAGCAGTCACTTCTTGACCCATAAACAATGTCATATTATCCCGAGGCACTGGTTCTTGTGTGACAGTGCCTTCGGACGAGACAGGTTGGGAAGTTTGGGATGGGGATAAAGGTTTTAGTAGAATAGTGGCAGGGTTAGGGAAAATGGAAGTGGATTTTGTCTCAACAGTCTTTGTCCTCTTTCTTTTTGATAGGAAGGCAGCAAAATCGCTGCCCTTCCTTTCTTTTGAAAGGGAGGGCTTTTTCCTGGGGACAGGGTTTTCCAGAGGGGTAAGAATTTGGGATGTGGACCTTGTCCGTGGTCTGGAGCCTGTGACTGCTAAGGTTTTCCTCTTTTTCTTAACGGGTGAAGAAGGGGGTGTTAGAGAATCGTCACTAGGGACAGGAATAGTAGAGGCCATTGGCTCTGCTAACCGAGGCGAGCTCGGGGTTGGGTTGACTGGGGAATGCGGGGTTTCCTCCTATTGTTCTTCATGAGGAATCTCTAGAATGTCATGAGGACTTTCAGATGGTTGGGGTGTTTGGTCCTCCTGAGGAATTTCCGGAATATCCTGGGGATTTTCGGGTGGTTGCAGAGGAATTTCGGCCGGCTGGGGAATTTCCAGTGTTTGCAGAAGGATTTTGGGTGATTGGGGAATTTCTGGTGGGGCTTGTAGAGGGACTTCGGGTAGTTGGGGAATTTCTGGTGGGGCTTGCAGAGGGACTTCGGGTAGTTGGGGAATTTCTGGTGGGGCTTGCAGAGGGGGATTTTGCTGCGCAAAACCCCTCTGTATCAGCAACTGGCATAAACGGTGATGGGTAAGGGATGACATTGGAGATTTGGCTCGTTTACAATAATAAGACATGTTTTTAATACAACCAAGCAGAAAATAAGGGATATTAATCAGTCGTCCATTCCTCAAGTGATTCAGCAAAACAAAATCATGATTGTACACTACTTGATAACGCCCCTCACAGGTTAAGTAGTGTTTGATGAACTCTGCCACTAATGGCCATGGTTGAGGAAGTGAGTGCAGACTAACCCCGCGGCCTCTGGGTTCCACTTGCTCGTCTGGGCGCAGAAATTCTTGCTGTGCGTTAAGAACGACCTGCTTCCTGCTAAACCAGCGAATGCCCTCAGCTGGCAACCCTGATACCTGAACTATGTCATCCTCTGTCACTGAAATGCGAACCCGTTGGACCACTGAGAAATTGTCTCCAAGGTTTTGTGAAAACTCTAATACTTGTTCCGGGTTAAATTCCCCCAACCTTTCAAAATATACTGTCCATCCTTCTTGTTGGAAGATCTGATAAACTTCAGGAAACAACTAAAGAAGACTTATGGAGCCAGGCTCATTTCTAATGGCCGACCCTCCCATGGCTATAGCTTTGAGTTCTCCGCAGAGGCACCAATACAGTAAACTCAGACCCTGATCGCACTAGTTGTTGCAACAGAGGCTGCATAGTCTAAATGATGGCAGAAATGGATATGACAACGGGCGGCTGCTTGGTTCATGCGAAATAATTACTCAATTTTCGGAATTCCCCCCCTACGTATGGTGTAATAATGATTGGACGTGTAAAGATATGCAATCATTATGAAATGAAATCCTCTCTTTAATATGATTTAACCGAATTACATTAAAACCTTATACCTTACATTTTACCTTTGATTTAATAATTCGAAGTGTCGGTTGCTTCAAAATAGCTCTAATATACATGGAAGAATTTGTTGATTTTTAGAACAGAGTGTAATTGAATCTGGTACATGCTGAATAGTTTTCACCAAAAGGATCTGAAGTATAATCGTGAAGAACCAGAAAGCTTATATGAGAGCAAAGAGGGATACTGTTTTGATGATAACCAGTTGCTGAGACTGGTGTTTAAGCAACTGAAAAATGAACGATACGTTGCTAAAATAGGTGTTTCAGCAACGGGAGAAATCAATGATGCGTTGCTGAAACAGGTGTTTCAGCAACGGGAAAAGTCAATGATACGTTGCTGAAACAGGTGTTTCAGCAACGGGAAAAATCAGAGAAATGGGATAAGTGAGTTAGGTCCGTGAATGATAAGGGATTATTTCAGCAGTAAGGGGTGGGAAATACTGACTGAAGGAGGATATTTCAAGAGTGGTGGAAATGATAGAAGTAATGTGGGTATGGAGGGATATTGCTTTAGGAAAGAGGGTAAAATAATGGGAAGAAGCTTATTGATTTAAAGCTTCAGATCTTCTCATGATGAATCTGTCCTCCTTATTGCTTTTCCAGAATCTGCAAAATTCAATTGTAATATGCCAACCCTTGACAGGGATTATTAGTGCTAAATCTAATCTAGTATTAAAAATATAGTGCAGAAAATTAAGTGCTGTGAGGAGCAGAAGACTCCCCTAGAAAAAGATAATGAATATCAGTCATGCAAGCAGTCTTGAAATCCTCTTTAGAAACAGGGCGCTTATATAAACGGAGCCTATGGCCATTGACTAGTAGAGGTGTTTTAGCATCATCAATTGTTACAAGCCTTACCGTTTCGTTTGGAAAGACATCATCTACTTCATATGGTCCAAGCCAACGTGTACGTAGCTTTCCCTGAAAATTTTCAAACCGAGAGTCATACAACAAGGCCCAATTACCTTTTTGGAACTGCTTGTGTTTGATAATTTTGTCATGCCACTTCATCCTTTGTTGCTGAATCATGTTTGTTTGGTGAATGGCATCTAATCTCTTTTCATCCAACTCCAAAAGCTGCTGCAATCTAGCTGTCTGCACATCATTCAAATCAAGGTTAACAGCTAAAGCAGTCCTTAATGTTTTAATTTCAAATTCCACAGGAAAAACAACATTTTTACCATAAACCAATTCATAGGGAGAAAAACCTGTAGTGTTTCTCCAAGTAGTCCTGTAAGCCCATAATGCCTCAGGGAGCCTTTGGGACCAATCCTTTCGGTTGTCCTTCACTGTTTTAGTTAGAATAGCCTCTAAAACTTTGTTTGTGCTTTCCACCTGCCCATTGGCCTGGGGGTGGTATGGTGTAGTCATTCTATGTTGAATATGATATTTGTGAAGGGTAGATTTAAAACCATGAGAATTGAATGGAGGTCCTCCATCAGTAACTAGCTCTCTGGGAATTCCAAATCTAGTGAAGATGTCTTCAAACAAGAAGGCCAGAACAGCCTCTTCATTGGCTCTAATAAGTGCTTTGGCCTCCACCCACTTAGTCATATAGTCTGTGCAGACTAATATATAGGTTCTTTGATTGGATGAAGGGTTAATGGGTCCTATGAAGTCCAAGGCCCATCTTTCAAATGGTTCAGAAACTACCTGGGGATTTAATGGCATTTGGTCTCTATGATTGGGTTGACCCATTCTCTGGCAGCTGTCACAAGCCCTTACATACTTCTTTGCATCCTTAAATAATGAGGGCCAATAGTAACCCATCCTCAGAATTTTATGTGCTGTTCTTTTATCAGCAAAATGGCCTCCACAAGGGCCATCATGACAAGCTTTCAATATGTCAGACACTTCATCTTCTCTAATGCATCTTCGGATCTCTTGATCAAGCCCAGTATAGAAGAGACACCCGCTTATCCAGCTGTACCTGGCACTTTGTTGAACAATTCTTCTCTTTTCTCGATATGACAGGTGTGCTGGTAGTTTTCCTGCAACCAAGTAATTAGCAATATCTGCATACCATGGAGAATGAGCAGAAACTGCAAACAAATATTCGTCAGGAAAACTATCATCTACTGGAATATCATTGTCAGTTTTTAAACGTGAAAGAAAATCAGCCACCACATTTTCTTTACCAGGCCAATCTACAATTGTAATATCAAATTCCTGCAATAGTAATAGCCATCTGGTAACTCTAGCATTTGTGACAGATTTGTTCATTAAGTATTTAATAGCTGAATGGTCAGTGTGCACAAAAGTAGGATAACCAGTAATATAGTGTCGGAATTTATTAATGGCATAGATTACTGCAAGGAACTCTTTCTCGGTAACTGTATAGTTAAGCTCAGCAGAGGTCATATTCTTACTGATAAAGTATATAGCATAAGGAAGATGATTTTCCTCTTGTCCCAAAACTGCTCCAATAGCAATGTCTGAAGCATCAGAAGATATGTGAAACGGAAGATTCCAGTCGGGCCCCCTCAAAATAGGAGCAGTAGACAGCTGATGCTTCATCTCTTCAAAAGCTTTCTGACAAGAATTAGTCCACTTGAATTCAGCATTTTTCATAAGCAATACAAATAATGGAGAAGCTATTTTAGAGAAATCTTTAATAAATCTCCTATAATAACCAGCATGTCCTAGAAAACTTCTCACATCAGTTTGAGTTTTAGGAACAGTAAGATTCTGAATGACTAATATTTCAGATGGATCTACCTGAATACCTTGAGATGAAATGAAATGTCCAAGCACTATTCCCTCACTCATCATCATATGGCATTTTTCGGTACTTAAGGAGAGGTGAGCTTGAATACATCTTTTAAGTACTTTCTCAAGGTTTTGTAATGCCTCTTCAAAAGACACACCATAGGGGGTAAAATCATCCATAAATATTTCCATACAATCATTCAGCATATCGGAAAATATTCCTATAACAGCTCTTTGAAAAGTTGCTGGTGCATTGCACAATCCAAATGGAAGAACTCTATAGGTGAAAGTTCCCCAGGGGCTAGTGAAAGTGGTCTTGTCTTGATCCTGGGGTGCAATTTTTATCTGATTATACCCACTGAATCCATCTAGAAAAGAAAAGAATTTCTTCCCTGCAAGACTGTCCAACACCTGATCAATGAAAGGTAAGGGAAAGTGATCCTTTTGAGTAGCTTTGTTTAAAGCTCTATAGTCGACACATACCCTCCATTTCCCGTTTTTCTTAGGAACAATTACTAACGGGGAAACCCATTCACTGTCAGATATGGGGTATATAAATCCTGCGTTAAGCAGTTTTTGAAGTTCTTCTTTAACAATTTCTCGTAAATTAGGATTCATTCGTCTTTGGGGTTGACAAACAGGTCGGCATCCCTCTTTAATGTAAATTCTGTGAGTACATAATTCATAAGAAATACCTTTCATGTCCGTGTAATCCCAAGCAAATGCCTCCTTATATTCGTGTAATAACTTCATTAGCTGCTGTGTTTCAGCATCTGTTAGATCAGGATTTATGTTTAATGTCTTACCGGGTTCAATTTCAACTGTTATGCTTTTAGATGAGATCGTGGTTAAAGTTTGAGATGAATCTTCAGGTTCAATCTTTTCTTGTGCATCAGTTTCAAAAATTGCAGTTAATTGATTGTGTGTTTCAGCAATGACAGAAGAAGGTTCACAAATAAAATTATTGATTATCTCATCCTCTGTATTGTATTTAAGCGTTAAAGCTTGTCCTATAGTTAAAATCGGCTGAACAGCATTATCATCATAATCCATCCATATAGAATCTTCATTATTAACTACTGGCGTAGCGTGAGGATAAAGAGTTAATTGTTTTGTTTCATAACCATTAGAAATTGTCATTGAACCAGATCTGCAACTAATAAATGCATCAGCTGTGGCCAACCATGGCCTTCCTAGAATTAAGGGATGTCCCCCCAGCTTTGTTTTAGTTTGCAATACAACAAAATCAGCTGGATATTTCCAGGATTCAACTGAAATAAGTAGGTCTTCAACAATCCCTTCTGGCTTAATTGTGGAACGGTCAGCTAACTCTAAAATGGTGGGTGTATCTCTGATTGTGTTATTCAGCTGTAACAATTGTGAAGTTTCCAAAGTCATTATATTAATTGCTGCACCTAAGTCTACCAGAACTCGGGGAATCATTGCTTTACCAATCTGAACTGTGACAGTAGGATGGCCAGGATCACCATATTTTACAGGGGGGGCTTTTCCAGACATTAATGCAGACAAGTCTCCCATCACATGTACTGTAAGGGGATCCTTGGTTTTCCTACCAGGTTTCTTAACACAAATATCCCTTAATGTTTTGGCATAAATTGGTACATCTCTTAATGCTTGTAAAAGTGGAATTTTAATATACAAATTTTGCAATTCCCCCATAAAATTGAAAGCAGGTATTTCAGCTGTTTTGGTTAGACCCAAACGCTCGGGGAATGGTGGTTCTGTTAATTCAACATTTTTGTTAGGAGGTGGTTGAGCTTCTTTTTGTTTCTCGGTTTCATTTTTATCTGAATCAGTTATGTCATCTATAATAGGCTCTACTACTCTTCCAGATCTCAGATGAATATCATTACATTGCATAGTAGGAAATATAGACTGATTCTGAATATCAATGACTTGCACAACTTTATTATTGGGGTTAGGATTTGGCTGCGCAGGTAGTTGGGGTCTCATTTGGTTGTTTGGTGGAGCATTTGATGGCAGAGAGAGTGATTGTTGGAATTGAGGCATTTGATTTGGGTACGGGAGTGATTGACTATTCCAACTTGGGTTCCAAGGATTGAAAGGAGGTGGTTGCTGTGGAGGCCAAGGAGTCCACATTGAAGGGTCAACAAAGGGAGGGTTTTGCATTTGCATGGGTGGGAAATTCATTTGATTGAAAAGTGGATATTGCATTTGGTTGAAGGGGGGGTAACTTGTTTGGCCAAAAGCAGAATAATTGTTCCAACGATTAAATGGCATACCAGAGTTCGTACCTTGCCCTTTAGGTTGCCATTGTCTTCTTTGAGTTAGCAGGTAGACTGCTTCAGCTTCTTCCTCCATTGGCTGCAATGCTGCTTTTATTCCTGGTAGAGATGGACACTGTTCTGTCTCATGATCTTTCTCACAAAGGGTGCAAACTGGTACTTTATCTCTTGGACATTCCCTTAGTGGATGTTTGTCTCTACATTTCGGGCAATAAACAGCCAGAGTTGCTTCTGCTTCAGCCTGCTTCTTCTTAACCTTCAAAGTGTCAATCTGCGAAGCAAAAGAACTTAGCATTTCGGTTTTAAATTCTTCAAGTAAATTACCTATTTCTGCTCTTGTTGCTCCTCCATTGGCTGATTTCTGCACCCTTGAATAGGTGGAATCTCTTATTCTGTTTCTTGCAGCTCCCCTAGAGCACCTTTTAGCAAGTTCACAAATCTCATCATATGATTCTTTAGATATATCTCCCTTAGCAAGCATATTTAACATATTTAAACAATCATCCCTTAAACCTCTAAGTAATATTGTTTTACGAATTTCCTTACTTATATCTGGGTGATCGGATCTCTGTATGTTGTATTGCAGCCTTTCTATGTAATCCTCCAGACTTTCATCCGATTTTTGTGCCATATTGAATAGTTCATCTTTCTTCTCTCTCGTCCGGCAGTAGTCTTGATATTTAAGCAGAAATTTTTATTTCATTTGCTCCCATGTTGTGATTACCTGACTTCCAAGGCTCATGAACCACCTTAAAGCATTCCCTTTTAAGGTAGCTGGAAACAGTTTCAACTTTTGAGCATTAGTAACATAATCATAACTTCTGCATAAAATATCAAATTCAAAAAGAAATTCGTCAAGATCCTCAGTGGATAAACCATGAAAGTTAGGTAGGGCAGACAATGGGATATTTTTCATTGTTCCTGCAGGAAGATCACTGATGGGAAATCCCAAGGTAGAAAGGGAATTTTCATCCCTTCTTTCTTCTTCAGGACCTGCACGTCCTCCTCCAAAGAGGAATGCATCATTATTATCTTCCATTGTTGGCCCTCCTACTGCGCTTTCTCGATCGTCAGAATCCTCTATTGGTTCTTCAATGTTTTCTACCGGTCGTCCAGCACTTTCTACTATTTCATCAATGTGTTCTACTGATCTGCTAATACTTCCCTCTGACTCTTCAGCGCTGGCTGCTGGTTCTTCTGTATTTTCAGGACCCACAACTTCCTCTGTTCTGTAATCTGACTGAGGAGAACGCTGAAATTTTGATTTCCGAGAACTTAATCTTTGTGATGATTCAGCCTTCGATACAATCTCCTCAATAAACGTTTTTCGTCCTCCCCAGCCCTTGCCACCTGTGCGGTTATTTTTCTTCTGGTTTCCTCGTCCTCTCATACAATCTACACATTAAAAGTAAGAAAAAGGAATGCTTTTGAAATCTATAATTACCTTCCCCGGCAACGGCACCAAAATGTTGGTCGCTCTAATTGTTTTCACAATTCGAGCTCCACATAAATTGTCAACCCGAGAAGGTCTTTTTATTTCAAAGGTAATGGCACACTGGATGTGCTCAATTTCAAAAGCAAGATCAATGTTGTAGTGAAAGAAAGACACACATCTGCTAAATTCATCAGTCTTATCAATTCTCACTCTACTTAATTAAAGCTGAAGTCAATTAAATTATAGCAGAAACAAATTCTCTGTTACAGCAAAGGAAAATCAATCTACAAGAAAAGAAATCATTCAACCATAGCAGGAACAGGACCCTATTCCTTGGTGAGGAACTTCAGCACCTGCTGCCTGGCACTAATCACACTGTAAGAAAAGTACTTCAAGAGATCAAGACCCTATTCCTAGGAATAGGAACCTTCAGCACTTGTCCTCTTGTTTCTAATCACACTGCAGGCAAAGGAAAGCAATCAATGGGAGCAAGACCCTATCCCTTTATGCAGGGATCTTCAGCACATGCTCTCAACATCATTCACTCGTGCATTCAATACGTGTAGCGCTAAGAAACAGAGTATTGCAAACCATGTAACTAGTGTTTCAACAACAGAATTAAGAGAAGTGCAAACACATAAATAAATAAACAAACTACAGGAACCAAAGGGGTGAATCTTGTGAGGAAGGCGGGCCCTTTCCTTCTCACAAGATTCCCCAAGAGAAAGAATTAAATTGAAACGCTCAAACGAAGTTTTTATTCATCTGTCAAGAAACTGATACATTACAGAAGGAGACTAGCTCCTGTTCTCACACAATACTGTTCTGTGACTTATAATTCAATCCCCCTCTAATGATGATGTCTCCTCTTTTTAAAGAGGAGACATCATTTACAATTTACATGAGAGCGAATATCTCGATTCTGTTCAAAACAAGACTATTCTTTTCTTTAAAAAGAGATACTGTTACAACCAAGACAACAGAAGTGCTATCTTCAAGATAATCCAGGTAACCGTATCTTCGGGCTGCTGCTATTATCCACAAAAAGTTCTTCCAGAATCGCAAATTACGCATAACGGGATTTGCGTGCTTGACGGCTATTTCAGCAACTGAGTTAGCTGTTTCAGCAACGGGGCCAGCTGTTTCAGCAACGGAGTCAGCTGTTTCAGCAACGGAGTCAGCTGTTTCAGCAACGGCCGCTTGTTCCCAACAAGGCATATAACTTATCTGCGATCTTTGACTTGTGTTAGCAACAATGCACTTCAATAAATGATAAAATATAAGAGTATTGTGGAATTAAATGTAAGACAGATTAACCATATAATAACGAAGAGGTTTCTATATACCTTGGGATAAAGTGAATGAAAAAGACATTGAGGTTCATGGTTTTAAGAGTAAAGTGATGTCAAAATATATAGCAAAAATGGTACATAGTGGAGTCCTAACAGTGCACACTATACTAATTAACCAGAGAATGGACACAGTTACCTCTAGGCCCAAGAGAGTGAGATGCCAAACTTCCAAACTACAATGATGCTTGACTCCTTAACAAAATTCCTAGTGACAGAGGACCTAATTAGCAACCCAAAGCTCACCAAAGAGCTTTTATTTTCCCCAACTATGCAACAACCTTGCTAACAAAACTTCCATTTGATTAAAATTTGAGGGTGGTCGTACCATAACCATCCCCTCTCACACAGAATTGAGAGTGTTAGCACTCCAGGAAACTCTCCTAGGTTGTAGCTCAGAGATGCCTGGTAACATATAATCTTCAATATTGTTCTCAGAACTATTGGAATGGATGAAGGTTTGGATCAAGTTAGATGACCATTTTAGCTCTATTACCACTCAAGGCATACATGAACACTCTCAACAACACAAAGCTTTAAACCAATAATGCTAAATAGTTTATAGATTTAATGGATAGATGGAGAATACTAACTGTATCGGCAGATTGCATATATAAACATAAATGAATGACTAGCTACAGGTAGCAAAAGAGAATACCGACTGTATTGGCAGATGCATATATGACCACATAGGAATGGTTAGCTACAAGGAGTAAAGAAGCTTGCAAATCTAAGTTATCAAAGTAGAGATAAGATGACAGTTATCTCGCCTTAGCCACAAAGGAAACATGAACAAACTGTTCAAGTGCAAGCATATAACAATGAAGAGAATGGATGTTGAACATATTATGGCAAAAGAAGATTGTATTTCTAGAATGAAGATGAGAAGCTTGAAGGAACAGTGGAGGAATAATCTCCAAAATTTGAACCTGTATTACATCTCACTAAAAGCTATTTATAACTTGTTTACAATGATCCTGAGCTCTCTAGAAGGCTCAGAGTCTTAATCTATCCTTTTGTCTCTTCAACTGATTGATTCCCTCAATAGGGAGCATGGTTCGAAGGTTTCTTCTTCTGACAGAAGGCTAACCATATTCAGATATTTTGGGCAGCTTATTGTGATGCCCGGGAGCTCTCCTAAGCCAAATATGCTCTATGATATTGTTTGATGAGCTACGTTGTCTGCTCCATGACACTTTCTGTTTTTATTTGGCTATGTTGTGCTATCTATGCCACTTGATCAATTCTGTTTAGGGCTAGTTGCACGTGCTCCATGACTATTTCTGTTAGGGCGAGCTATGCTGCGACGGAAGAGCTATCGGGCCTCTGTTTTCCCTTTAGATATTTAGAAAGACTGTTCTTTCTATTAAACATAGAAAAACATAGTAGCCTTGTGAAAATTCCACTCATTCCTGTCCTTTTCAAACTTAAAAAATCATTAGATGTGGCTTATCAGTCTCTTGGGTCTGCCATTGTTGCTGTCACAAGTCGCAAAGAAGCTTGCCCTGTGTATTTTCCTCGTATTGTGAAATATGCATAGAACACTAAAAAATATGTGAAATTGGCCTTAGGCAGACTTGAATATATGTATATGTATATGTATATCTATATATATATATATATATATATATATATATATATATATATATATATATATATATATATATATATATATATATATATATATATATATATATATATATATATATATTTATTTATTTATTTTATTTCTGAAACCCATCGGGTCCGCCCTTGTCACTGTCGCAAGTCGCATTCGGCTCTGTCCACAGTCTTCCTTTTATATTTTGAAATGTGTTAAAAACACAAAAATATATGTGAAATAGCTTTGGCATGGCTCATCGCATATCACAAACCCAACTTCCTTTTCTATTTCGTTTATACAACGAAAATACACCAAAAACCATTGAAAATGGCCGTCAGCGGATCTAAAAATATATACATTCCCAGCTATAATGCCATCGGGTCTGGCTCTTTGGGTCACCCGTATGTATGTGCGGAGGTCCCACCCCATGGTAGTACACTGATGCGATACAGTGGTGTGATCAGATCGCAATTGCTGATCGCTCATTCCCCGAGCCTTCTATATATATCTAGTTATATATATATATATATATATATATATATATATATATGTATATATATATATATATATGTATATATATATATATATATATATATATATATATATATATATGTATATATATATATATATGTATGTATATATATATATATATGTATGTATATATATATATATGTATATATATATATATATATATATATATATATATATATATATAATATATATATATATATATATATATATATATATATATATATATATATATATATATATATATATATATATATATATAACACAACTCCCTGTTGATGTGACCCGCCGATCTGATCATCTGCGATCGCTGATCGGCGGTGTCATGTGCCCGCTTTAAGCTTGTCACCTCTGCCCGGCCGATATGCAATTTGCTGCTTAGATCTTGGCCATTGATTAGCCAGATCTAACAGTGGCTGTGTAATGCCCACTTTAAGCCTACGATAATGAATTTTCATGGTTTTGGAGTGTTTTGAGCCTCCCAATAGTGTATTTTTGCCCTTGCAAGGGCTTTCCTCCTTCGACCATTTCGATTTTGAAAGATCCTTAAGAGGATTTTGAGCAAATTTAGAGACTCTAAAGGGCATACTTGGATCCATTTTGGACTGTTTTCCCACAAGGCTAACAGAGAGAACAAAGCTACCTCTCCTTAATTTAATCTCTCTACCAACAAATAATCCCATGTGATTCTGCAAGTTCGCACCACTTAAGCTAGTGTCCCAAGGTGAAGTAATCATCGCCCAACTAATTGAGAAGATATCTTCCTCGTATGCCATGAACTATGCGTTACATTCCCATCCAATATTCCTCAGTCCACATGAATGAGGCACACTAATAAAGATGATGGAGAGAGATACCAAATGATTTAGTTGAAAGATATAAAGGGGTGGCGTTGGTGCTAATAAATGCAACATTTTGTCATGCAATTGATCCTCATGAGGTGCCACATTGGACTAGTATGAGACTAGCCAAATTATCGTTGCAAGTGGGATCATATCATCAATATGCCTAATGATCATACATGGAGATATAAATTAGGGGAAAGGAGATAATTTAGGGTTGTTCAAACGAGAAAAGGATTTTGACAGTGGATCTATAAATGGTTAAAGGCACATGTTGAGATTGGGGTTACAAAGATTGATCATGAGCTTCATTTAGGTGATGACAACTTGACCAACAATACCATTAATTTTTTATCACCCCTTTTATTAGAGGCAAGCCTTATTGGTGAGAATATCAGGTTCACTATTGAGAATTTGAAGAATATGGAAAGAGGGGGCACTAGAAAAGGAGCAAAGGATATCTCTAATACGATCGAACAACAAGCTTAGCATATTATCTTTTGGAGGTGTATTGGCTCTTAGACGTCGAATGATAATTAGGAAGGAGTCTCCCAAATAGTTATGTACTTGATACCACTCTTTTGGGTTATTGATAGCCTCAAGTAAAGTCCATACATCTCTATTTGATTATTTGTTTTCCTACCAAGTCCCCATAAAAAAATTCCACAATTATTCCTTCAGGATTTAGAAGAATCCCTCCCCCTCCCGCCACACCCTAAAAATTCAAAACATTATAAAAAAAAGTAGGCAATTAATTAATAAATACATAATAGATTTTATTATAAATTTGTAGTATTGATTTTATAATATTTTAACCTAAAATACTTAATAAGTAAACATGCTTTAACTTCGAAGAATTTTTTTTAATATTTTAACTTAGAAAATTGAGTTAAAAAATATTTTTTTAATTGAAGTAATTAATAAAAATATAAATATATGAAAGTATAAACAAATTAGAATAACAATTTGGAAATAAAGTTAGTAGATTTTAGAATACTCATTTTGTGTAGTCTAACTATTCTATGTTTTTGCATGTTTCTAGGCATATTTTCTGGTCTATTTTGCCCAAAATCTAATCGGGATTTATTGGAATTATAGGATTGTTTTGTATTCTACAAAATCCAAGTGCCCCAAGATTTTTAAGGTATTGAATCCATTTATGTGTTCAAACACGAGTTAAACCATGAAAATTTACAATCTCACCAAGAATTGTACTATCAAATTTTCGGTCGAAAAAAGACAAAACACAGGACAATTAGACAACATCAATAAAATTTTATTACGTAACATGTTGTTTGTTTTTTTTATGATGAAACTATTTGTAATATTTTCATTCTTATAGAAATTTTGAAAAAGCCCAAACAAAACTAGTCATGTCATCAAATTTGAAAACATAAACATTTTGTTGAGAATTTTTTGGAGTAAATTGTGTGTATTAATTTGAAATAGTTTTGAGTGGAAAATCCACCCATCATCAAGGACGTTAAAACTTTATTTGTGCCTATCAATGGGTGGAGTTCCACTTGAAACGTTGGATGCCTCAATTTAGTGCACACAATTTACTCCAGAAGACTTTCAACAACATGACTAATTGTCAAAGTCTTCACTCTAGAAACATAAACATGTTTTTTTTTTTTTTTCTAGTTAAGACTAACCTAAGTACCCACGAGGGATTTGAACCAGTGACCTATCGCAAGGAGTGCCTTAACAGTGCACCCATTCACCGTCAATCCAAAACCCCGTGGGCAGAAACATAAACATGTTAATGAATTAGAAAAGTTATATTTCCTTTTGAATCTTGGGGATATTTGAGAGATAAAACTACAATAAAATTGCATTATATATATATATATATATATACATATATACATATATATATATACATATATATATATATATATATATATATATATATATATATATATATATATATATATATATATATATATATATATATATATATATATATATATATATATATATATATATATATATATATAAAGAGAGAGAGAGAGAGAGAGAGAGAGAGAGAGAGAGAGAGAGATGTTGTCATCTAGGTTAATCAAACCAATTCTATATCAATTGATATTCTATATTATTCCATTAACATAGCTCCATGTATCACTCAATATTATCTAAGCTTCATAACATTGATGGATATCAAAAATCATTTCATATGACATATTTTAGATCTTTGATTGTCATCGTTATTGAAAATATTGATCAATATTAGACTAGCATGGCCACATTATTAAAATTAGTTGATATATGCCAATAAACACAATTTTTCACCCTTCAAAAACTAATGGCATCAATTGGCATATATCAACCACCTTTAATAATGTGGTTGAGCTAGTTGATGACTAACATGTGTGAGGGGGATTAGTAAACCATAATTAACTATTGTTGATCTTGGTTGACTATGGTTAAGCATGGTCAACCAAGGCTAACCATGCTAACTATGAATGACAATGATTAACAATGGATAATAATGGTAGATTATGGTCGGCCATGTTTGATCTTATTGGCTATGTTTAACCATTTCTGACCATGTTTAACCATGTAGATTATGTATGCCATGTTTAACCGTATTGGACCATGGTTGGCCATGGCTAACTATGGTTGCCTCTGGTTGCATGTGAAAGCCTATAGTTCACTATGGTTAACAATGCTTCCCATGTTAACCATGGTTAACTAAGGTAGAGTTAGTTTCACTACAAATGACCATGGTTGACTATGGTTAAGTATGGATGACTAGGGTAGACCATGGACAATTGTGGAAGACCACGTTGACCATAGGTGAATATGATTGACCATGGTGGACTATCTATGATTGTGGTTGACTACGGTTGACCATGGGTGTCCATGTTTGAATATGGCTAACTATGGATGACCAAGATTAACTATGTTTAAACATGGTTGACTATAGTTTATTATGGTTGTCCATTTTTTACTATTTTTAACCATGGATGACCAACATTGACAATGTTTGAAGATGGTTAACCATGATTGGCCATGTTGAATATGATTTGACCATGATGGACCATGGTTGATCATGTTAAATATGGTTGACCGTGGTTGTTTATAATTGACTACGTTTAACCATGTTGGTTGTGCTTAGTCACATATAATCATGTTTGACCATGTTGATAATGTAAGACCATGTTTCACGTTATTTAACCATAGTTAAATATAGTTCCCTTTAGTTTCTCATGAAAGGCTATAGTTGACTTTGGTTACTGATTTTTAATAATCTTTAACGATGGTTGATAATGTATCCCATGTTGGGCATGGTAAACTAAGGTAGACCAAGGTTGACCACAATTTCCCATGGATGATTGTGTTTATTTATGGTTAACCATAACTGGCCATGTTTGACTATGGTAAACCATGGATGACCAAGATTGGCTATGTTTGAATAGAGTTTCCCA
Organism: Pinus tabuliformis; assembly: GCA_031772625.1. Lineage (NCBI taxonomy): Eukaryota > Viridiplantae > Streptophyta > Pinopsida > Pinales > Pinaceae > Pinus > Pinus tabuliformis. The sequence goes on along the minus strand of CM062805.1, from coordinate 161,812,545 downwards.
TTGTTGACTATAGTTTAATATGGTTAGATTGGTTCACAATGTGACCTTGGTGAAGGGTTAAGTTCGATTATGATGTTAGGATATGTTTTCCGCATTGGATTGTGTTTAACACATTACGATGTCTAATTATGTTCATCATATTATGGCATTAGATATTGTTCATCACATCACAACATCAAGTTATGGTTTTGTTAATGCTACAATCAACACCCTCCAAATTTTTTCTTACACTTGAATTTTGGAGCCTACTGAGGATCTTACGATCTGTTGTCTCATGGTCACTTCATTGTCAATTGATGTGGTGCTAAGTATTTAATGCTTATTACCATTTTCTAACTATCAATCACTTGCTCACACATGCTCAGTCCTTGATGAATTCATAAGTGCACTGCCTTTATGCAAGTTTGAATAGGGATAGAACATTCCATCAATAAAATGCCTTCATGATGTTCAAAGTATGTTCATAGTTAGTGGGAACTTTCGATTGATAGTCTCCATCACTTTGGTTTAAATTATACTTCTCTTTTGATGAGTTTTCCCAACTATTGTTTTTACGCACATTTTCTGTCATGAGTGTCTCTTTCACATTCGCCACTGTCATTTTTGCTTGCTTTCACTTTAACAAGTGACATTTTCATGTTATATTCACTCTGACATGTGTTGCTTTCAATTTCATTAGCTTTTTCAAGTGTCGTTTTTACGTTTTCTTACTGTCACAAGTGTTGCTTCTAACCATTTTCACTCTTATATGTCTCACACCTATGCACATCACTAGAGTCAAATAGAGTGCACTCTTCTATATTATATTATACTATATATCATTAAAATATCCGCTAGACACATTCATACAACTTAGAGAAATTTTTGTTCATATTTGACCCTTCTGTCACAACTTGTATTATGAGTGTCACATTGTGGAAAGAAATCAATCTTGCTTGACTATTGTTTCAAGGTGTGATTATTGTTCATGAGTCATGTTTATTCTGTTGGCTTGTATTTATGGCATTCATGTGTGTGATTCATGTTTTAGTCTTGTTCGGATTCTTTTTCATCTCTTCTTCTACTGGTCCCACACTTAGCCATTTTGGATCCCTTCTTCATTCTCCTATCTAGTGCAACATATGAAAGCATCAATCCTTCACTAGGTGATGAACATTGCATATTCATGAGCCCAATTGATGATATATGTTCCTCCCATATTTGTGCACTAAGCCTCTCTTAAGGTCAACTCCTTTAATTGCAAGTTGAGATCCTTCCAAGCATGGTCACCTAACCCTTGTTGCATGCACTAACTCATTGTACTATGTTTTGATGATCTTTGCCATGAATAACACATAGAGCACCCCTAGATGAAAACATGGAAATTTTCCAAACCCTTGCAAAATAAAACTATGTGATGCAAAGACCCTACTCCCTTCATAATGCAATGAGTACTTCCTAGGATAAGTGGCCTAACCTTCTTCTCCCTACTTCAGTGAACTGTGCAATCTCCTCCTACAGAAAACCCCCGTGGAAGCAAATTGTGCTAGAATACAGTGCATAATGAATTTCTAGTAAATAATGTTCCACTTTTGAGGAAAATTATGCTAGCCTAAAGCCTCCCATTCCTTCTCAGCACATAACACAGTTCTAATAAACAATGAGTCATCCCCTAGCCACTAAACTTTCCCAGTGCACATAGGACTAGGTCAGACCCCTCCCACCATGTGCATGGTGTATTTTTAGTAGACACTAAGCCTATTTCAAGTTAAAATACACTATTACTTAATCCTCCCATTCCCTCCCAGTGCATAGTGCAGTTCTAGTAAATAAGCCTTCAACTCTTATCCAATAAAATCCCCATTTGCACTGAGGCTTGTATTATATTTTCTCTTCTACACATACCACAGTACTAGAGCACAATGAAGCCTCCTCTTAGTCATTCTCAAGTAAACTTTTTCTCTCACTATCCCCTCCCCCCTTCATCCTAGCTCATGGCTTAGTACCAGTCAACAAGGATCATCACATTGTTCGTTGCACTTTCCCACTACACTAGACCTTGGAGGGACCCTCCTCATAGTGCATGGTGCAATTCCAGTGGGAAGTTTTACTCTCCTCAACAACTTTTGAGCCCAACTATGCCATCCTCATTAATCCTTTCCTTCTCAACCCTTCCACGGGCCTATCACAAGTTTCTTTTTCCATGAGTAAGGTAGGATAGAATAAATGATTTCAAGACTGATTTTTCCTTTTCATGAGCGATCTTCATTGGCATATGTACCTCCTCAACATGGAAAATGGGTGCTCAAGAAATACACCAAGGATAAGGAGCAAATAAGCACTTGCAAGGAAGAAGCACAAATAAGAACCCTCATGAAGATATGAATCAGATCCTAAACGATGACAGATTGATGACATTTCATGATGAATAAGAAGGTACTAATGATGATCCAAGACTCTTTGGAGACCAAAGTTGAAGAGAAAGCAGTAAGAGAGTAGCTTGGAATTTTCACATCATCATGAAGTCCCATGTCATCAATACCAACTCATTCCCTATGCAAGTGTCATCACAATGTCATATGTGTCAATGTGTCTTGCCACATCATTTATGGATGTAATGATGTATTATCCAAGGAAAATGACAAAATATAATGTGTAGAATTCATAGAGTCACTTGTGGAATATGAAAAGTCACATGTGTAAAAAAGAGTAGAAGTTGAAAATTCATTTAGGAGTCCAAGAGTCATGAGGGCAACACAAGAGTCATAAGGGGAGATGAAAGCCAATTCCTCTCACTATAAAATAAACTCATAACTCAAGAAAAGGGATGTTGGAGGCTTAGGATTTGGAGAGCTACCTTTGGCTTCTTTAGCTTAACATAGGAGAGAAGATCATTCCTTGGAGAAGCAAGAAGTGACTTAATGTTCCACTACTGGAGCTAGTGGCTCACCATTGTAACTGTGTAATTGGATCTTTCACCTAATTATCAGAAGCTCATTGTGACAACACATTTTCATGCATGTATTGTGAATGTTGTAAGAGTATTATTTAGATGTTTACAGTATGTGTTATGTTCATATGTACTAAATAAATAACTACTTCATTGGCTTTGGTACTTATCTTGTTGAATGTGTCTTGTGGTTGCTTTAATGATTGTTGTGTCTATGTGAACTATTTTGCAAGATAACTAACAAGTATTTCCTTTCTCTCATGTGCATTTCTTAGGTTAGTGTGATTACTTCCCTTCCATAGACTCACTCTTTACTCTCCCCTCATGAAAGTATGCTTTTACATGTTGCAATTTGTGTTTCATAGTGTCAACTTACAGCTGATTTCAAAGGAAATGTGTGTAATATCTTATGTTACCTTGCATCCAAGGAAAACCTTAGAGCTATGTTGCTTGGGTTTATGCTCTTGATGGGGCTCCTACTCCAAATAGTGTGAGGTCTAATTGGGACTTCACATCGGGAATACCTCCTAGATGTTGACGGTATCCAACACGTCAACATTATAGCTCTAGAAGGAGGGTCAAATGACATGTTATGCCCATTGAGTCTATTTTGAATCTCTTATCTTAAATGGCTCTTTCTCAATCATAATCCTGGGATTTTTATCTTATATATAAAATTTCAAAGTTCCCTTCGAATTAATTGATGACTTGTCTCAATTGAAGTTTGATGGTGAGGGTGAAACATTCATAGCTGAGCACATATATGTGTTTCTCAATTTTTTTGAATATTATGAAATTAATTTGACCATGTTGCTAGTAAATTATTCATCCTCACTCTTGAAGGTTGGGTTAAGAAATAGTGTCATACTTTATTAGCTACTTCCATTCATTCACTTGAACAAATATTTCTGGAGCTTCATCAAGCCTTTGACATGTATGACTATCAAGATGTATGTAAAAGGATTGATCTACTTAGAATGAAACCTGGTGAATTTCCAAAGTATTTTCTTAATAATTTTCTTCACATTTTCTATGAATTTCCCGAGGGAGTGATTGATTCGGATTTCATTAAGAAAAAATTTCAAAATTTGATTCTACTCACCTTGAAATATTTTGAATCTGAACCCCAATATGATTTTTCTTGCCTGACTTTTAAAAACCATGAGATACCTTTAATTTTAGAGGAGGAACCTATTCCTTTTGTTCCTTTTCCTCCTCCTTTTCTAGTACCAATTTGGGTGCAACCTAGTGATGATGTTGAAGTTGGGAAATCTAAAAATCAAATTGTTGATCCATCCATTCAACCTCCATCCACTTCCCATGATCTAGGTCTTATTGAGGAGAAACTGGAATGGTTCAATAATTGCATGGATCCTAGATCGAAAGTTGATCCCTTGGTTTTTTAAGATCATATAAATGAACATAATCCTAATGTTGAATTTGATCTAATTGAAAACATGGTTTCCTCCAGGGATACCTTAAAACCTCTACCATCTATGTCTCATGATTCACTTGATCGAACTACTTCAAACTCTTTGGATTCTAACCTATTATTTCAAATCGTAATCAAGAACAAGGTAGTTGTAGTCACATGTAGAGAAGAAAAGTGTTGGAGATAGGTTTTATCTTTCTTCCCTCTTTCAAGATGATAATATTTCCTTTCTGGTTGATGACCAATGTTCTAACCTTGATAACTTGCCAAATGGTTCTAAGCCCTCCATTGAAGTTATGACTTTGGAAAACCATCACATTGACATGCATGTTTCCACTAATATATGTGGTGATGAGTTCCCAATCAAATTAGGTGATATATTTCCTTTTTTTGGGGACTTGGACTTGCAAGGTATCGATTCAAAACCTGCTTCCCATAGTGTATAATATCCATTTATGGGTTGGGATACTCTTTCAATTTAGAATGATCCCGGAATTCCTCTAATACATACATCTTCATATATCAAGTATGAAGAGGTAAGTTGTCAATATTTTGAACCTTTGGTATATCATGTTGGAGAAAAGCAAGTTCAATATGAATATCACATTGGTATGCATGTCTTTGACCATTATACTGATGATAAAAATATTGATCCATTGTTCATACAACTTCAATCTAATTTAGTTACAAATGGTGTTCCTCCTCCCGAGTCTTTTCATCCTTCCTCACCTCTAGCACACTATTCATTATACCCATATATGTTTGATATATTTTTCATACTAGTAGTTCCTCTAAATCCTTTAGATATTTATTCGGTTGACCGTGGTTTCAATTAGGTACAGGATGGTGTGATCCTAGAATAAGAGGATGAAAAGTTTGAATCCATTATTCATGGTTTGTTCGACTATAAATATTTCATAGGTCAGGAGCAAGATGTTCCAACTCTATCTAATCAAGGGAGTTTTCAAATCAATGCATCTAAATTTTCTATCCATAAAGAATTTGATATCTTTAATCTTAAATCTGACCAAACCAATGGCATTATTAATTTTTTTATTGACACATATAATGATAGTGGTGCATATATACCTGTTGATTTTTCTAAGCCACCCAAATTCGATGATCCATTGTTAGAAAATTCAGGGACCTGTCAAGAAGTCAAGGAACTTCAACTCCTAATGATGGTTATGTCAGGTTCTCACAATCTTGTTGAGATCTTCAAACTAAGTTGGATCCATATTTTCACGCATAATTATTTCCTTAACATTAACCCATTGGTTGTGATATCATTCTTAAGGGATTTTTAGTGTTTCCAAGTTGATCTTCCTCATCATCAAGAAAAAATTTCTAATCAGAATATGGAGTCTTGTTTTGCTAGCCCCTTTCATGTGAGTCCCTTACATTAGACCAAGGGTTGGAGAGCACATTTTTAGCAGATCCGTACAACGTTAAATCCTACCATTTTAATTATCAACATAAAGGTCATTTTGGGTTGGAGGATTTATCTCTGCCAATTTTTTTTAGATTGATTATATCCTTATCCCTTTTGTGTATATCATGAAGTTAATAATCTTCCTAGAACTATTTTTCTCCTTAAGTGATAGTAAATGCTTGAATCATTTAGCTAAGTGAAACCCTCATGTTGATACAAATACTGGGTTTGATTTGACAGATGTTTCCAATATTTTGTCAGATCAGTATCCTGATTGGTTTCTTGGATTTACAATGTCAAAAATTGTTTTTAATGCCCCAGGTTTTCACATTGTTTATTTTGCATGTAATTGGATACAAAGGGAACCAATAGACACTTCAGAACCTTATATGTTAATCGATTAATCTGATCATCATACCAAAGAGTCTCTCATGGTTCGAATGTGGTAATTGTAACTTTATCTTGTCATGAGACTTACATTTTTAAAATTAGTTGTTGTGAATATCAATATCCAATCGTTGACTGGTTAGAGAAATTCTACTTGGAAAGCTCCTATGACACTAATAAGTTTTGATCTTTCTTAATGCTTGCAAAAACTGAATACACAGTTGAATGTACATTCTCAAGAAGACTTCAAGGTTTGTGTTATTGACATTTCAATCAATAAGGTAAATATATAGACTAGCTCAAACTAGTTGCTATGGAACATATTTTTGTTAACAAGAAAGGCCTTCAGTTCATTATGCAAGTGTTTCATGTTTTTATCTTTTTTGTTGCATAATGTTCTTAATTTCTTTTAATTGTTCACATATTTTTTTTTTACAGATTAGGAGTAGTTAAAGTGGTTACATTGGAAATTTCATTACACTTAGCCCTCACATTCTAGACAATTAGGTTAGGAGTAGGTCTAGTTGAATTTTAGCTTCCCTTTCCACTCATAGTACACTTGCTCTCCATCCAATCTCTGCAAGTGTTTTGTTTTCTTATTTTATGTTATGCATTTTTAGTTTAGTTTAGTTCTCCATTTTCTTTGCCTTTTGGCCTTGTTTACTTGTTTTGTTATGTATTTTATTTCATGTTTTATTTAATAAGACTTTGCATGAAAACTGCTCTCTTTTGGCTCAAAAGGAAATGAGGCGAAACCTGAAAAGGGCGATTGTGACGAAAAACAATGCTTGGCTTATCTATTATCCTCTTCTCTATTTTGGGTTTACATATATTTAAAATCAATGATGTATGAATGGAAAAGATGATCCATTCGAATGGAAAGCCTTTAGAAGAACCATGACACCTACATCTATTTTAGCATCCTCATTACTTGACTCAGTATGGTAATTGAATAGTGTTTTCTCAATGATCCAATCAAGTAGAGAATGGAAAGGGGAAAATCAATAGCAATAAGACCAATATCAGAGGTATATATACCTGTTTATGAAGGGGAAACATATTCTTCTCTCAATAAATCGTTGTCCCTATTCTTCCTTGATCAGTAAATAAATGCCTAAGCACACTAAAATAAATAAAAATCAAAGGTGAAAGAAGAGAAAGGATTCCTACGTAGAGAGGTGAAGCAAGTAACTTTGTCAAGGTACTATCTAGGCTCACTAGCAGTGAAGTAATGCTTATGTTCCTGACATGATTCTGTTTTGCTTCTATCCAGGCCCATTGGTAGCTAAGAAACACCAAATATGAAAAATCATACTCTCATCATCTTAAAATCGTAATTATATTACCCTTCTCCCAAATCGAAACAATTGTGATATGGAAAGCTTTGTGAATGTGTTCAATCGACGAAAGGAATAAAGGAGACTACATCCATAACCAGGTCAGATGGGGAAGCCTAGGTAATCAACATGATGAATCAATACTTTCCAAAATATTGAGACCTTGCACTTAAAGGTGAAACCTAAGTGTAGAAGTTGGAGTTCTACCATTGTGTCACCAAGTGCTGACACTACAATCAACACCATCCAAAATTTTTCTTACACTTGAATTTTGGAGCCTACTAAGGATCTTATGATCTGTCGTCTCATGGTAACTTCATCATCGATTGATGTTGTTCTAAGCATTTAATTCTTCTTCCTAGTTTTTAACTATCAAAGTCACTTGCTCACACATGCTTAGTCCTTCATGAATTCATAAGCACACTCCCTTAATGGAAACTTGAATAGGAATAGCACAGTACATCAAGACAATGGCATTGCAATCCTTAAGCTATTTTGATAGTGAGCGCACACGTTTTATTGACAATCTCCGTCACGTTTTTTGCAATTGTACTTCTATTTCGGTGAGTTTTCCCAACTGTCGCTTTTTCACACCTTTGCCTTCACAAGTTTAGATTTCACATTCTCGAATGTCATTTTTTCTTTATTTCACTTTAAAAAGTGGTGTTTTCATGTTATACTCACTCTCGCATCTGTCAATTCAATTTATTTAGGTTTTAAAAGTGTCATTTTTAATTTTTCTTACTACCACAAGTAGTGCTTATAGCCATTTTCCCTCATGTATGTGTCGCACCTATTTAAAACACTAAATTCATATCTAGTGCACACTTTTGTAGTAGATGATACTATATATCATTAGAATATGTGCTAGAAACATTACTACAACTTAGAGAACTTTATGGTCACACATGACCCTTTTATCGCAACTTGTATTTTAAGTGTCACATTTTGGCGTTTCAACTGTCGCACTTGGAAATAAGTGTTGCTTCCTTGTACTTTCAAGGTGTGATTGTTTTTCATGAGTCCTATGAATTTTCCTAACTTGTATTGATGGAATTCATGTGTGTGATACATGTTTGAGTCTTGTTTGGATGTGCTTTCTTCTCTTAGTCTACTGATCTCACACTTCGCCATTTTGGGTCCCTTCTTGGTCCTCCTACCCAATGAAAGTTATGAAAGCATAAATCCTTCACCAGGTGATGATCATTTCCTATTCATAAGCCCCATGGATGATATATCTTCTTCCTATATTTGTGCACCGAGCCTCTCCCAAGGTCAACTCCCTTGATCTCAATTTGAGAATCTTCCAAGCATTGTCACCTAACCCTTGTTGCACACACTGACTCACTGCACTAATTTTTTATCACTTCTACCATGCAAAGTGCATAGAGAACTCCTAGAGGTTAGAAAGGAATTTTTTCATCCCCTTGCAAAAGAAAAATATCCAATTCAAATACCCTCCTCCCTTCACAATGCAGTGAGTACTTCCTACGCTAAGTGACCTAACCTTCTACTCCCTACCTCAATGAACAACGTATCTCCTCTTATAGATATCCCTTGTTAAAGAAAATTGTGCTAGAATAAGGTGCAAATTTTATTTCTAGTAGAAAATGGGCCAATATTGAGGAAAAGTATGCTAGCCTAAAGGCTCCCCTTCCTTCTTCGTGCATAGCGCAGTTCTAATCAACAGTGACTCATCCTTAGCCACTAGACTTGCCTAATGCATAGAAGACTAGCTCAAGCTGCTCCCTCCCAATGCATGGTGAATTTTTAGTAGACAAGGAGTCTCTATCAAGTCAAACCACACCATCCTTTAATCCTTCCCTTCCTTCCTTGTGCATAGCGTAGTTCTAATAAAAAAGACTTCAACTCCTGTCCACTAGACGTCCCCTCTACATTGAGCCTTCTCTTATATTTAATATTTTATTCATAGCATATTCCTAGAGCATAATGAGGCCTCCTCTCATTCAGTTTCAAGTCAAAATGAATTATCATTATCTCCTCCTTCCTTGAGCCTAGCGCATGGAACAGTTCCAGTCAACAGGGGCCATCACATAGTTCCTTGGACTTTCCCACTACACTGGACCTTGAAGAGCCCCTTTTCATAGTGCATGACGCAGTTCTAGTGATAAGTGGTTCTCTCCTTAGACATTTTTGAGATCAGCAGTGCCATCCTCATCAAGACCTTTCTTCTCAAACCTTACACAGGCTTATCACAAACTACTTCTTCCATGAGCAAGGTAGGATAGAATAGATGATTTCAAGTCTGATTTTTCCTTGTTATGAGTGATCTTCATTGGAAGATGTACCTCCTCAACATGGCAATGAGATTCTTGATCCAAGTGTATGTTGGTGGCCACTGGCCTATTCCACTTGGACCCCCACCACTGTCTCTTTTAGTGTTTCATTTTCCTTAATTGTAGCACATTTTACTATTTTTGGTAGTTTTCGAGTCTTGAACTTCTGGAGCTGTTTTGAGGCCATAAACGATGTATTTTTGGGAAAATGGGTATTTAGTTGATGTTTTCCATGCAAAATTTGTAGTCCTCGAATAGATGTTTCTAACGAGGTATTGTGTGTGTCAAACAAAGATCATATTCCAAGGTTACGACCTTAGGAAGTTGATGTACCAATTTACCCAAATGAGGCCCATAGTTTTGGCACATCATCTCCTAGGGTTAGGCTTTTGGATGTTTAGGGCTTTCCATTGTTTCTCAACAATAAATAGGCCTCCAAGCCTCACTGTAAACACAGCTCAGAGGAACGTATCTGCCACATGTCTTCTCAAAGATAAGCTACCATCGCCTGAGCTAGTTTATTTCCATTCCATTTGTAAGCTTATTTCACTGTTTTATATTAATGAAATGAAGTGTTATTTCTATTTCATCTCTGTATTTATGGTTATATCTATAATTTGTTGCATTCCTATTTAACTTTGGATCACTGGTTGTTATCACCCAGGTTGTTCCCTATGACTCCCAAGGGAATACGGCCGGGGTAACCACTAACCAATCTTTGGATCACTGTTTCTAGCCAAACTGTGATCAGAGAGGGCTCTCTCTTTATGATTTGTATCTGTTATGATAGTGTTTTAGGCTAGGTATTATGCACAGGTTTTGTTTATGTTTTTGGTTGAAGAGTTTCTTTCAGGTCTTGTGATATAATGTTCAAAGAGTCAAATATCATTGGGCAATGGAGTCTATAGCTGCAGGTATCTAGGAACCTTGAGGTGAATTGGTGAAACTTATAGGGCCATTTGGATACTTCATACAACAAAATTTTTGATTTATAACATGAACAGGTGAAACAAACAGTGAAAGCATTTAAGAATTTTCACTAAAGTATTTAAGTATTTCCACCAAACTAGGTATGAGAAACGGATAGATATCTCAGGAGCAAACTTGAATTCCTGGGAATGTCTGTCACTGTAAAAGATATAGTTTTAAAGTGTAGCAATTAAGAATTACACTTCTTTCACTGTATCTGAAGAAAACATGGATAATAGCTTAGATTGAGTTCAGGGTAATCAGTGATTAAATCCTGGAACTATTCTTTTACTTTGCCATTAAGTGTAAAACATTTAAACAATAAAAGAGAACAAAAGACTCGAAAAACATGTAATACAGAGATTTAAGAAAGACTTATTGTTTTATGAAACACTCTGGAATCCTGCAACATTCACCATTCATCACAATGCATCAAGGTACGCCAAGCTTCAGAAATTCCTTTCACCCTTTGTATTATTTCTCTGAGAATTTTTACAGCAAACGAGATGCCCAAAATGAAGATAACAACAACCCCTTCAGCTTATGTGCGGGGTGAATATATACTTACGATTTTTACAAAAATATCTGAGTTCTAAGTTATCTCAGACTTAATATTCTCACCAACTTTTGAGATATTATTATCAGAAATTTATTACAGCATTGAATACAAAATAAAGGCGTCTTGATGTTCTGTCAGAAGATACTTTGGCCTTTGGGAGCTGCTGAGTCGGTTGGGGACGTGCTGTTCAAAATGTGGCTAGCTGTCATCGTTAGTGATGAATCACTTTTTGGATGCTTTTCAAACATTAATCCTTTTACACTTGTCTTCTGGTGACCTGAGCTGGCAGTGGCCGAATGTCTTGAAACTACCGTGGCAAAATTTGGAGCATGGCCTGCCACCAGTCCTCCTTAGGCATTTGGTGCCTCCGAATTTTAATTAGAGTCTCATCAAGCTCTGTATATCTGAAAAAACTAGGAGGAGTTTCAAATAAATGATTTACCTCATTTTCAATAAAAAATGAGCCTTCGAGCTTAGTGTACAAGCTCTGTCCTGTTGGAGGAAATGTTTCCTCAGAAGTACTGCTGGATGCAGTGATTTGATTTTCAATGTAAGCGGCTGTCCTATTTGCAAATTGATCTCTGCTGATCAATTTTCCTGTGCTGCTCAACAGGCTAGGCAGTCCTCTTGCTTGTAGCATTCCCATTCTGAGTTTATAATCTTCAACTTCAGTCTGTATCTCATAACTTCTTCTTTCTACCGTCTGTACATAACCTCTGAGAGTTAGCACCTTTTTAGCCATGAGGATGGCCTCTGTTCTATTGGTGATTCCAACGGCTGCCAGCTCCTCTTTCTCTTGCCTGTTCAAAAATTCTATTAATTGGCTGGCTTGCTCAGGTCTGTTTCCTAACACTGTCTTGGCCCTCTGGACATCTGTCTGGGCTTGTACAATTAAATCCATATGCTCATGCATTGTTTTAATGGATTTCCACTGTTTGATAACGGCTTGGGTAATTTTATTCCACAAGATTCTTTTGATTTCTGCCATAGTATTTTCCAGATTGAGCTCCTTCTCTAGGGCCTTTATTTTATCTTTTTGAGCCTTAATCTGTCTGCCCTGTTCTGCTACCGTTATCTTTGATTGATCATATTTGGCATCTATCTCTGCCAGTTTTTCTTTTGCTTTCCTTATTTCATCCGCCTGTAGCTCCATTGCCTTGACAGCTTTGGTTAATTCTTCTACACTGGGGTGGGCATCTGTAGCTGCTGTTGTACCTGCTGCTTCTGTTGTGGGGGCCACTGCTGCCCCAGAAGTTGTTGCTGTTGTGGAATCTGTTGGAGGAGCTTGGAGTGTAGATCCTCCCTGTTTGTCTTGCAATGCTCCTTCCAGCTCTTTCTCTAGTTCTTGGATCCTTTGATCTTGCTGTAATAAGAGGTCAAGTTGTTCATTAACTTGCTTTTCCTTTTGCAATTCAGCTGTCTGAGGGTGTTCTGTAGGTAACAGCTTCAACCTCTTCTTCATGGCATTTAGATCATCATCCTTTTTCTTCATGAGGGCTTTTACCCTGGTTGGATCACTAGGGTCATGCCCTAGATCAACAATAATCTCCTCAAGAGATTTTATCCTATTGTCCTTGGCCTTAGAGGACAACCTCTCAAAATCTAGTTGAGTGTTTGTGTTCTTCAAAGATTCTTTCAGCTCATGAGCTAATGTGGCCTTTTCTACCAAGGTGGCATAGACCATCTCCCCAGTCTGCTTGTGGAGCTCAATTTGGTCCATAGGATGTATGTCTTTGGCTAGGACCTCCACCCTTGTTTTGATGAAATCTGCAGTTGTCATTGGGTGCGGCCCCTTGGGCTTGAAATGGCTGAATATCATTTTTTCCTCTTTGAAGTCGTAGACCGACATCAACCTTTCCTGCTGGGCTGGAGTGGCATCTATAAACTGTTTGTAAACCTCAGCCCTCAATAACTCATTTGCTGCCTTGATTTGTTTGAAGGTAGCCTTAGCACCTTTAAGCTTTTGGCTTTGCTGAGAAGAGGATGACACCTCCAAACCAAGCTGTAAATTCTGATCCTGCTGAAAGGAGCTTGTCCCTGTATGTTGGCTGCCTTCCCTGTCCTTTGCTGTATCGTTCAAGACATCTTCAGTGATGTCTTCCACCTCTGGGGAATCTGCCCTTTGCCTTTTGGCTTCTGGCTGGTGGGAGGATCCACTGAGGGGAGTGGACTCTTCTCTTTGCCTTTTAGTACCCCTCTCTTCATGTGCTGGGGTCTGCAAAACTGAGGTAGTTAATGGCTCGATCTGAGGTGGCGGTGTTTGCATTAGGGGGGTTTCTGGTAGCCCAGTTTGTGGCAGAACAGTTTGTCCTTGTTGCTGCTCTGTTTGTTGTTCTGTTTGCTGATCCTTTTGCTGTGACTGTTCCTTTTTTGCTTCATCCTCTGCATCCATTTTTCCTTTTCCTTTATCTAAGCCTGGTGCTGCTGTAGAGAGTGTCTGCGGCGCTGTCCTGGTAACTGAGGTCCCTTCTCCCACTGATTGAGGCAGTCTGAAAGGTACCTAGAGCACATAGTCCAGGTCAATAGTCTTCTCAAGTTCTTTCATATTTTTAAGCATTCTTTCTTCTTCAGTTAAGCTCTCAACTAGAGTGTCCAGCTGCCATTCTTGTAAGTTGGCATACTTTTCTATGTGTGGGTAGTGGCAGTGTTTAATCCCTAGGAGTCTGTACTTAGTTCTCCTAGCAGTGATGAAACCTTGAGGGTCATAAGGGACCCATTGAAAACTGTATGACAATTTATATTTGTCCTTGAGGATCAGGTATGCAGATTCCCATCCTTCCTTCTTGTTCATGATGAAAGGGCCCAACTCATTTTTGAAGTTAAGGTGTGCCTTTTTCTTGGAGCTGTGGAAATGGGTAAGGTCTGACTGAATCAATTGCCTGTAATACGCCAAGGCCAATAATCTCATAGGAACATACTTGGGTAGCCTGTATGGACAGAGCTCACAGCCATATACTCTGAACAGAGTATGGTGTTCATATAGGTACCAATCACCTATTTTGTACTTCTTAGACAGCTGCAAAGCTTTCTTGATCTCATTAGATATTCTAGGTGGAAGAGACTTCATAAGCATGCAGGAGACTGGGTACACAAACTGGTCAACAAATTCACAGTAGGTATAGGGTGAATTTGTGATTTCATGATAGACTGAGGTCCAGAAAATGACAGATCTCCTCTCTCCTTTGTTATCCAGCCTTCTGATGTAGCATGGGAAAGCTTCAGAATGATAAAACATGAACATGTGGTAGATGTAAGCTGAGTATCTGAAGACCCCCTGTCTGTCCATTTTGCTCAATTGATCATGAATCCTATTGGCTATGAACTTAGCAAAGTTATACTTTCGGGCAGGGGGTTGACGTGGGCTGTAAGCAGACAGCAATACGAGCATGGCTTGATCCACATGCTTACTGTTTTGGTAACCTAACACATAGGCTATCATGTCTAGTAGCAGCCTGCCTGAGTCATTGAAATGTTCATGCAGATAAGGGGATGGCCCTGTAGGCTGGCACTCAGCTCTCATGTAGTTCCAGGTGACCTTTTGCAGCTCCTCACTGGTCATCTTGTCACCAGCTTCCAGCAAATACCTCATGGAGAATGGGACTAGCAACTCCGTTTGATCAAACTGTAACATCTTGTTGATGGACTCAGCATTTATATAAAAAAGGATCCTCCCTGATGGAGTATTGACAGCTCTGTGCTCCAGATCATAGTTTTGAGCACATAAGTGAATGATTTTAGGGAAAACATTCACAGCTGGGAGACAGTAATAGGGCAGGTTTGACTCCCACATTCCATCTGTACCAAGTCCCTCCTTATGGTCTTCCCTCAGTGTAGTGAAGGTCTTCAAAAAGTCCCTGTCTCCCTCAAAGTCATTGATGAGACAATCCTTGTCAATAAATGGCAAGGCCTCCAGTTCCTTATTGGTTTGATTCAGTGGAGTAACACTGAGGGAAGAGGATGCAGAGGCTGCCATGATATAATCTGTATGTGTGCAGGGAGAGGTAATAGTTTGATAAGTCTTTGAAGACTTAAGCAGCAGGCAAACTGTACACAGTGTGATGTCCTCTTCTAGTGTAAAATTGTAAGCAAGTTGGTAAAATGCTATAATTTCTCAGGGATGTGGATTGCATAAGGGAACCTTGCAGAGACAGTGATAATTCATTAGGAAGAGTGCAGGTGGCCTGTACTTGGCAAAAGGGAACAATGCCGAGTACCTCGGGGGCAAATTTTGCAGTTTTAACCCGCGAACTGATTTCTCCAATGTCAAATTGTGGCTTAGGGATGGGGCAAGTTGCTTGGGTTTGGTTTAGGTGCTCAGGTGGAGCTGAATTAAGTGAATTTACCAGTCTTTAATGGTGAATTCTACAGAGAATTGGAATTCATGGGCAAAGTGGAAGGAAATGGCAAAATACCTGGAAAATCGACTTGGAAGCTCGCGGGCCGGGTTGTGGCGACTTGGTGCCGTCGAATTCTGAACTTTGAATGGTCGGATTGTCGAATTTGATGGCTGAGTGAGAGGTTTCGCAGCAGCTGTTGGCAATGGCTAGTTTCTCTTTCGTATGAAAATGAGCGAAAACGACTCATTTAGTCGTTTAAATCGTTAAATTTGGCAAAAGTGTGCATTTGGCGCTTTTCCGCCGATGACGTCATGGCGGGGCCCAGATACGGAGGTGACGTGGCGGCCGAGGTGTTCGCCAGGGTGGCAGGACACGGTGGCGGGCGGGTACAGTGGCGGGTCCGCGTGGAGGGCCACGGGACGCTGGGGCGGGTACCGGCGAGGTGACGTCAGGGTGACGTGCAACTGACGTGGGAGGAAAGTGGTATTAGGGGTGGCGGTAAGCGGGTTCCCCGCACCACCTTTGGGCAAAGGCGGTAACGGGGAGGGGGGCTCCGAACAACCCCGCCGCCTGCCACGCGTCCCCTGTACGGGATGGCCAAAACCACTTTCCCCGGACGCTAAAGGTCGGCAGGTCGGGGAGTGAAAATGACCGCCCACCTTTAGATCCGGGCGACGAAGATCTGACGGCTGGCGGGCCTTCCGACTGATCGAGCATGTTTGGGGGGGGGGTCCCGCCAGCGCAATAAAATATTCAATTTAATGATTGGGCGGAGGACTATAGAAAAGTGGGTTTTTTCGCAATTTTTGGTTTTTTTGGGTTTTTTCGGCAGAGAGACGGTGAGGGTTGAGGGACAGGATTTCTGCTCATAACCAGGGGTCAGAGCACATCCAAGACAGGTTGACCACAGTCCCAGGTGGACTGAAGTCCCCTTAGACTATTTACTTGGCTATAATGCCAAAAGGAGAATATGTAGATAATGCTGGGATTTATACACCTTGGTGTTAGTAATAGTAGGGAAAAAGGTGATATAAGGGATTTATATAGTAGGGTTAGTGTTAGTTATGGAGGAGGGGGTAAGTGGATGTGGAAACCATTGAGTTTATATAAAACAAGCTTGGTTTCAAGAGTAGATCAAAATGAAAAGATCTTTAGACAAGAAATGTGGCTTCTTAAAGATTAAGAAACAGCATGAAACCTTAGTCTTTTCCATGAATCTCAGGCTAGTTTGGAATGTTAGAAATGAAATTGGAGGGGAGTGAGGGAAATTAGTCATGCTTTCTGCTGTAATCTTTTGCCTTGCTGCCCACCATCACCATTCTTGCAATGATAGGGATATCCTTTCTGCAACCCCAACTACCTACCCAGCTACTTACCTAGCATTTTTATTCCTTCTTGGAGGGTGCATTTGGACTTGCAAACCCTTACTTGCCTTTTCTTTTCTTTGGCTTTTTCTTTTGCTTTTTCTATCTACTTCTACCCTTATCTCTTCCAAGGTCCCAGATTAGGCTGTTGGGATCCTTTTCTTCTCTACCTAAACTAGTTGTCTGCCAAGATTAAGCAGTTTGGACAGACTTCTTTCTCTAGTCTATAGCACAAAATTGAACACATGGCATGATCCAGATTAAACTGTTGGTTCATCCATCAAAATTTGAAATAAGGTCATCAACATTGAGACACTTTACACACCTTCTTGCTCTTTAGGAAATATGGGATCTTTGTGAACTCAAAGCAGAGCATATTTGGACTTTCTCTTGCCAATCATGAAATATGAAACCTATTGGTATAGGTATCCAACAGTGGCTCCACATGGGGATGGTTTTTCTTTTGAAAGACCAAGAACAGCAGGTCAGATTGCCTTGCTCTTTGGCTGCCCATACCAATCTTTGAACTTTACTGCATTAATGTGTCAAAATTGTGTGCTTCTTTCTTGGAAGACCTCTGATTCTATTTGCCTCTTTCTGTTTGGTGAATCACTTAGGAAACTGCATTTTTACAATCTAAAATAGAAATAATATGTACATCTGCATATATACAAGGGAACCTGATGTTGCAATCATGGGAAATAGTCAAAATAATGCTTCAGCATCCTGCCATTGACAGGACCTTCATCCAAGTCAGTTTCAGTCAGACTCTTGAGGAAGTAAGTGTTGTTACCTTGCACTGCTTGGACAGCAAATGGTCCTCTCCATAAAGAATCAAATTTTCCATGTTTTCCTTTCTCTTCTCTTCTTGCATCCCACTTTAAGACTTTGTCACCCACATTGAAATCTTCAGCTTTGGCTCTTCTATCAAAGGCCTTTTTCAGTTTCTCTTGTAATGTCTGCACTCTGCTGAAAACTTGTTCTCTGGTCTGCTGTAAACAAATTATCTGGTTAATCCTCCTTTGCATATCATTTGGCTCTGCTTGACTTTCTTGCAGAAGCTTCATAACCGGTACTCCTAGTGATGAAGGAAATCTGGCTTCTAATCCATAGACTAACTCATATGGGCTGGTCCCAATTGATCTTTTTGTTGTTAGTCTATCTGCCCATAAAGCATTTACTAGTTTCTTATGCCAGTTCTTTTTGTTCTCTTCCAGCACTTTCTTTATGATATTTATTAAACTTTTGTTTGATGATTCAGCAAGGCCATTTCCTTGAGGATAGTAAGCAGTAGAATGGCCCAAAGTAATGTGAAATTTATGGCAGAAGTTCACCATTTTCTTGGATCTGAAGGCAGCAGCATTGTCTGTTATTATCTTGTCCGGACAGCCAAATCTAGCCAGTATATTGTTTTCCAAAAACTGAATAATTACTGAATCATTTGCTTGTCTGCATGGGGCAGCTTCAATCCACTTGGTGAAGTAGTCTGTTGCTGTTAAAATCCATCTGTGTTGCCCTGAAGATGAGGGATGAATTTCCCCAATGAAATCCAAGCCCCATTGTTGAAAAGGTCTCTCTGTTGCAATGGGTCTTAAGGGAAGTGGCAGCAACTGTCTTTTGCCCTCAAAGAGTTGGCATTTGTGGCATGAGGCTGTGAATTTCTTAACATCAGAGAACATAGTGGGCCAGTAATAACCAGCCCTCAGTATCTTGTCCACAGTGGACTTCCAGTACAAATGTCCACCACAGTCTCCAGCATGGAAATCTTGCATGATATTGTTAGTTTCATTCTCCATTAGACAGTGCAGCAATACCCCTTCATGGTTTTTCCAAAGTAAATTTCCGTCCATCACACAAAATCTAGATGTTTTCATTTTTAGGAACCTACACTTAGTTCTGGACAGTCCTGGGGGAGCACACAGGTTTTGTAACACATAGCAGATATCGGAGTACCAAGGAGATTGTTCAAAGGCTACATTGATCTTTGGAGTCGCCAGCTCTGTTTCACTGTCCAGTTGATTGATATCTAAGGCTTGGAAATTTGCTTCTGTCATTAATTTGGCCAAACCTTGCCCTTTTATCAGCTTTGTAGGTTTTATTTCGATGTCAAATTCTAGTATATTGGCAATCCATTTTCCTCTCCTGCCCTCTAAGTTTTCTTGGGTGAGAATGTCTTTGACAATAGGACTTGGTACATAAGCTACGACATGGGAGTAAAGGATGTAAATCCTGAAGTCTTTAATAGCTTTGATCAAAGCATAAGCTTGTTTCTCCATAATTTGGTACTTTAGAGGGGCATCTCTAAGAGCTCTGCTGAAGAAGGAAATAGGCTTCTCATTTCCTTGGTCATCTTTCTGTAATAAAACAACAGCAATAGTATGTTGGGAGGCAAAGGAGAAAATGATAAAGTCTCTGTCAAACTGAGGATTGGTTAACACTGGGGTTTGAGTTAATGCCAATTTTATACTTTCAAAGGCTTGTTTTGCTTCAACAGTCCATTTGACCTTTGAATCTTTCTTTAGCATATTGTTCAATAATCTGATTAGCTCTGCTAAGTTCGGGATAAACCTTCTTAAAAAGTTAATCTTCCCTAAGAATCCCTGCAGCTCCTTGACATTCCTTGGGTGAGGCATTTGTAGGATAGCTTGTATCCTGTCTGGATCAATTCTTATGCCATCTTTTGAAATAATGTGTCCTAAGAGTTTCCCTTCTTCCAAGCCAAATAATGACTTCTTGGGGTTTAAGGAAATACCATATTTCCTGCATGTTAGGAAAATCTGTCTCAAATGTTTCAAGTGTTCTTGGTCAGATTTTGAAAAGGGTGTAAGATCATCTAAGTAAATGACCAAGAAGTCATGAATCTCTTTTGCAAAAGCAATATCCATTGCTCTTTGAAACGTTGCCCCTGCGTTTTTCAATCCGAAGGGCATTTTTACATACTTGAAAGTTCCCCATGGGGTTGTAAATGCAGTTTTGTCTTGGTCATCAGGGTGTACTAGGATTTGATTGAAGCCTGAGAATCCATCAAGCAATGATATCCTTGAAGCCCCTACTACTTTTTGAAGAATGTGATCCATTTTGGGTAAAGGGTAGTTATCTTTGAGTGATACTTGATTCAAATTCCTTAAGTCTACACAAAGTCTAATCTCACCAGTTTTCTTTCTTGTAGGGACCAAATTTGAAATCCACTCAGAGAACCTGATTGGTGCTATGATACCAGCTTTGAACATTTTATGTAATTCTTTTTCAATGGAAGGAAGGAGCACAGGATTGATCCTTCTCAATTTCTGTTTGAATGGTTTTTGATTAGGCTTGAGGGGAATGGTGTGCTGGATGACAGAAGTATCATAGGACTTTAGATCCTCATAACCCCAAGCAAAAAAATCTTGAAACTCTTTAAAGAGGTCAATATATTTGGGTTTTTAATCAGGGGGCAAAGAAGCAGATAGCTTTATTATTTTAGGCTTGTCAATAGTACCAATGTTGCATTCTTCAATTGCTGCATCTAATGGCTGCATTTTTGGTTTCCTGGGGACATCATTTGAGTCAAAAATGTCCTCTAGTGGGGTAAGGCCTACTGGAAGAAAATTGTCTTTGAGTTGTATGATTTCAGCTTCAGCGCTGCTCATCTCTTCACAGTCAATTTGGTGAATTTGCTGAATGTTTTCATTGTTGAAAATGGTTGGACTCAGTAATTGTTTTGCTGTTCTAGGTGACATTGGGTGAGCAGACTGTTGAAACTGTATTTGTGATGGACTTGCTCCACCAAGTATTTGTGATTGACTTGTTCCATCAATGTCAATATTTAATCCTGTGAACTCTTGTTGCAAGGTTAAAAAATTGTTTATTTGCATGTCATCCTCAAATACTTGCCATTCTTTGACATTGTTTGGAATAGAGGGTCTGTATTTGACCTCGGCTGTGAAACAGTTATTGGGTTCTAATGGGAATTTAAAGGTGCTGGCAAATGTTGCCAAGCTGTGTGCATGGAGATTGTGGCCCCTTGAAATTTTTGTGATAACAAACTCAGAAAAGGTCTCCAATATTTCAATTACAGCCGACCTGTAGGACCTCAATCTTTTGTCATTGGTGACAAAATTTCCTTTCACTTGTTGAATTACTAGATCAGAGTCTCCCATGATGGAGAGGCTAGGAGCTTGTAATGACCTTGCTAGTTTGAGACCTAGTAACAGAGCTTCGTATTCTGCCATGTTGTTAGTGCATCTAAAATTTAATCTATAAGCCCTGCCTTCTGCATAGCCTTTCTCTTTGTTGTGTATCCAAATTCCAGCTCCTGCCCCCAACTTGTTAACTGAGCCATCAAATTCTAGGACCCACAGGATATCTTGCTGGACAGGAGATTTAAAATTCTGTTCATAGGATGGCAATGTGAGCATGAGTTGGGGTTTCTTTTCCCATTTGTTTTCTAGGACAATTTCATCACTTGTTTGACAATCTTTGATAACTAGAGGAGGGATAATGTGTATTGTTGGGCTGATTGATGTTTGGCAGGTGCTACTTGTTTGATCAATGTTTTGTTCTTGTATGAGTGTTTCGGTCCTAATGTCATTGTTTGAGAGGCTTGTGCTGTCATTGAAGAGGATGAAGGAGTCTATGTCCGAATGGACAGCATATATTGGAAAATTTTGAGGCTTTTCTTCACTGCTGACCATATACTTCATGAGTGTTTCCCTGTACAGTCTTTTTGGTTGCCCAAAGACAGAGATAGTGGCATATGACATATCTAATTGCAGGGAGCCTTGGAGCTTGGCTCCCCATGATCTTGATAACAGCATCCCATATTTAGGTGGGATATCAGCGACTACAACATCCATTAGAATGGTTTTGTTGGGATATTGAACCAGAGACACACATAAATCTTTTATTAGGCCTAAACATTTGACTTGGCTAGAATCAAAAGAAAACAGGTCTTTGTATGGTCTTGTTATATCCAAGTTCAATTTTTCCATGACTGCTTTTGGCATAAGGTTGTGAGAGGCGCCTGAGTCGAACATTGCATTATGCAGTATTTTATCATGAACATGCAGGCTGACATAAAAAGGTAAAACCCCTGTGACTATTGTTTTTCCATCTACCTCTGGGCCAAACAGTAATTCTGGAGTGTCATCTAGCACATTTACATCATCTTTGCTAGTAGTGAGTTGAAGGGATTTCTTGATCTGTTGCTTATAGATGTCATGCTTGGCTAGCTCTGAGAGAGGAATTGCTATTTTTAGCTTGCCAATCTCTGTGCCTAGGTCAAAAGGTTTGTCAACTTGGGTTTTAGAGTCACGGATAACAGTCTTTTCTTTGTTCATTAAATCTTCTTGTTGGATTTCATCTTGACTTTGAGACCTGCCTCTTTTACTCATGTCTTGAGGGGTAAAATTTGAATCAGGGTGAGAGGACGAAGTTGCCATGGGCTGTTGTAGTGGGGACAGTAGTTCAGTAACCTCCTCAACTACAATTTCTTCTGCAGGCAAGTTTATTTTGTCATTGGGTTCTGTGATCATGGTTTCTTTAGACCTCTGTTTATCCTTTATCTTTTCAGGCTGATTTACATTCACAGTCCTACTCCTTAGCTTGTACTGTTTATGGACTTCATAGACAGCAGTATCATATCCTTGTTTGAAGTCAAAAGATTCTCCTGACTTGGTTTGGAATGTTTTGATTTCATCCTCCTCATGGTCCTCTTGTGTTAAGAAAACATGGCTTTTACCATCCAGACCCATTAAGTTAATCTCAGGATCTTCATTAAGTTCATTAGATGTGGAAGTTTCTGCATAGTTTTCTTGAAAAGGGGGTCTAATGTCTTGGTCAGCACTTGTCTTTCCTATGTTTGGGTTCTGAGTTCTCCTAAAATTCGGATTTCTAGGAGGGTTGCTTTGTGATGCTTCCCATGATGATTTTCTTTCAACTGATTCCACTCTTTCACCCAATCTCTTCATGCTATTTAGGATTGCATCTAGCTTCTGATCAAAACCCGAGGGCTCTTCTTTGAAGGTAGTCCTTTTCTCCAACTTTGCCCTATTTCTTTTGGCAATTAGGTTAGCCTCTACTGTGACAGCAACCCTTTGAGCATCTGCAAGGGTTGGAGGATCTCTTTCTTTCAACTGATAAGCCATATCAGGATCAAAACCGTCAGGGAATTTATATAGGGCCAAATCAGGAGGGGGCCTTAAGTTCTGTGGGATAGCATTATATACATTGTTAAACCTAGCACAATATTCCAAAACTGTTTCTTGGGGACCTCTCTTAATAGTATCATATTCACCAAGTATGTGGAGTGGGTCTTTCTTTTTCTCCCATCTATTGGTAAACTCTTGGTACAGGTCCTCAGGGGTTGCAATGGAGTTTGCATTTAGGGATCTAAACCAAGTTCTAACATCCCCAGTTAAGCTTTGAACAAAAATTCTCATCCTGACACTGTTATCATCTATTTCATAGGTCTCAAAGTGGTCTTGCATCTTCTTAGCATGCTGGACAGCTGTCAAAGGGCCATGGGAGTCAAAAAATGAGATTTTGGTTTGGTAGTCTTGGGGTAGAGCTGGAGCATTAGCTGGTATCTGCAGAGGTGCATACCTGTTAGCCATGTTTATGAAGTTTAGAGGGTTAATAGGAAGAAATGGAACAACAGGGATTACTGGTGTAACGGGGTTGGTTGGGTGGGTAACAAACGGGGAACTGGTTGAAAGAGTATGTGCAGTTGGTGAAGATGTGAGAGGAGGGCTTTGAGGTGTTGATGATGAACTAGGGGAACCGGGGGTGGACCGGAAAAGAACTTTGCAAGGAGTGGGAATGAGGATAGGTTGATCTGAACTTATATCTGAATCAGCAGGCTTCTCCTGCTTTTGCTGTCTCCTTATGTTCTTTGGAATGATATTTGGATTATCAACAATGATGGGTTGATTAGGGTCAGGGTTTGCCCTAGTGTGCCTTGGGTTTCTTTTGGGAGCCAGCTTCTAAATATTCTTTTGAATTTGTACAAGAAGTTTATATATGCAAGGACTGGATGAAAATTTTGGAATGGCTATATATGTTTCAAAGCTAGGATGAAGATTCCCTAACTAGCTCTTCCCTAAAGCTGTCCCTGTATTACAGAAACAGTTCTAAGGCCTCTTGGCTAGTTTCAGGCTTGATGGTAGCTTTGGAAGATAGATAGTAATTGAAAAATCTTAAGAAGTTCCCCAGTGGAGTCGCCAATTATGTTAACACCCAGGTTGTTCCCTATGACTCCCAAGGGAATACGGCCGGGGTAACCACTAACCAATCTTTGGATCACTGTTTCTAGCCAAACTGTGATCAGAGAGGGCTCTCTCTTTATGATTTGTATCTGTTATGATAGTGTTTTAGGCTAGGTATTATGCACAGGTTTTGTTTATGTTTTGGTTGAAGAGTTTCTTTCAGGTCTTGTGATATAATGTTCAAAGAGTCAAATATCATTGGGCAATGGAGTCTATGGCTGTAGGTGTCTAGGAACCTTGAGGTGAATTGGTGAAACTTACAGGGCCATTTGGATACTTCATACAACAAAATTTTTGATTTATAACATGAACAGGTGAAACAAACAGTGAAAGCATTTAAGAATTTTCACTAAAGTATTTAAGTATTTCCACCAAACTAGGTATGAGAAACGGATAGATGTCTCAGGAGCAAACTTGAATCCCTGGGAATGTCTATCACTGTAAAAGATATAGTTTTAAAGTGCAGCAATTAAGAATTACACTTCTTTCACTGTATCTGAAGAAAACATGGATAATAGCTTAGATTGAGTTCAGGGTAATCAGTGATTAAATCCTGGAACTATTCTTCTACTTTGCTATTAAGTGTAAAACATTTAAACAATAAAAGAGAACAAAAGACTCGAAAAACATGTAATACAGAGATTTAAGAAAGACTTATTGTTTTATGAAACACTCTGGAATCCTGCAACATTCACCATTCATCACAATGCATCAAGGTACGCCAAGCTTCAGAAATTCCATTCACCCTTTGTATTATTTCTCTGAGAATTTTACAGCAAGTGAGATGCCCAAAATGAAAATAACAACAACCCCTTCAGCTTATGTGCGGGGTGAATATATACTTACGATTTTTACAAAAATATCTGAGTTCTAAGTTATCTCAGACTTAATATTCTCACCAACTTTTGAGATATTATTATCAGAAATTTATTACAGCATTGAATACAAAATAAAGGCGTCTTGATGTTCTGTCAGAAGATACTTTGGCCTTTGGGAGCTGCTGAGTCGGTTGGGGACGTGCTGTTCAAAATGTGGCTAGCTGTCATCGTTAGTGATGAATCACTTTTTGGATGCTTTTCAAACATTAATCCTTTTACACTTGTCTTCTGGTGACCTGAGCTGGCAGTGGCCGAATGTCTTGAAACTACCGTGGCAAAATTTGGAGCATGGCCTGCCACCAGTCCTCCTTAGGCATTTGGTGCCTCCGAATTTTAATTAGAGTCTCATCAAGCTCTGTATATCTGAAAAAACTAGGAGGAGTTTCAAATAAATGATTTACCTCATTTTCAATAAAAAATGAGCCTTCGAGCTTAGTGTACAAGCTCTGTCCTGTTGGAGGAACTGTTTCCTCAGAAGTACTGCTGGATGCAGTGATTTGATTTTCAATGTAAGCGGCCGTCCTGTTTGTAAATTGATCTCTGCTGATCAATTTTCCTGTGCTGCTCAACAGGCTAGGCAGTCCTCTTGCTTGTAGCATTCCCATTCTGAGTTTATAATCTTCAACTTCAGTCTGTATCTCATAACTTCTTCTTTCTGCCGTCTGTACATAACCTCTGAGAGTTAGCACCTTTTTAGCCATGAGGATGGCCTCTGTTCTGTTGGTGATTCCAACGGCTGCCAGCTCCTCTTTGTCTTGCCTGTTCAAAAATTCTATCAATTGGCTAGCTTGCTCAGGTCTGTTTCCTAACACTGTCTTGGCCCTCTGGACATCTGTCTGGGCTTGTACAATTAAATCCATATGCTCATGCATTGTTTTAATGGATTTCCACTGTTTGATAACGGCTTGGGTAATTTTATTCCACAAGATTCTTTTGATTTCTGCCATAGTATTTTCCAGATTGAGCTCCTTCTCCAGGGCCTTTATTTTATCTTTTTGAGCCTTAATCTGTCTGCCCTGTTCTGCTACCGTTATCTTTGATTGATCATATTTGGCATCTATCTCTGCCAGTTTTTCTTTTGCTTTCCTTATTTCATCCGCCTGTAGCTCCATTGCCTTGACAGCTTTGGTTAATTCTTCTACACTGGGGTGGGCATCTGTAGCTGCTGTTGTACCTGCTGCTTCTGTTGTGGGGGCCACTGCTGCCCCAGAAGTTGTTGCTGTTGTGGAATCTGTTGGAGGAGCTTGGAGTGTAGATCCTCCCTGTTTGTCTTGCAATGCTCCTTCCAGCTCTTTCTCTAGTTCTTGGATCCTTTGATCTTGCTGTAATAAGAGGTCAAGTTGTTCATTAACTTGCTTTTCCTTTTGCAATTCAGCTGTCTGAGGGTGTTCTGTAGGTAACAGCTTCAACCTCTTCTTCATGGCATTTAGATCATCATCCTTTTTCTTCATGAGGGCTTTTACCCCGGTTGGATCACTAGGGTCATGCCCTAGATCAACAATAATCTCCTCAAGAGATTTTATCCTATTGTCCTTGGCCTTAGAGGACAACCTCTCAAAATCTAGTTGAGTGTTTGTGTTCTTCAAAGATTCTTTCAGCTCATGAGCTAATGTGGCCTTCTCTACCAAGGTGGCATAGACCATCTCCCCAGTCTGCTTGTGGAGCTCAATTTGGTCCATAGGATGTATGTCTTTGGCCAGGACCTCCACCCTTGTTTTGATGAAATCTGCAGTTGTCATTGGGTGCGGCCCCTTGGGTTTGAAATGGCTGAATATCATTTTTTCCTCTTTGAAGTCGTAGACCGACATCAACCTTTCCTGCTGGGCTGGAGTGGCATCTATAAACTGTTTGTAAACCTCAGCCCTCAATAACTCATTTGCTGCCTTGATTTGTTTGAAGGTAGCCTTAGCACCTTTAAGCTTCTGGCTTTGCTGAGAAGAGGATGACACCTCCAAACCAAGCTGTAAATTCTGCTCCTGCTGAAAGGAGCTTGTCCCTGTATGTTGGCTGCCTTCCCTGTCCTTTGCTGTATCGTTCAAGACATCTTCAGTGATGTCTTCCACCTCTGGGGAATCTGCCCTTTGCCTTTTGGCTTCTGGCTGGTGGGAGGATCCACTGAGGGGAGTGGACTCTTCTCTTTGCCTTTTAGTACCCCTCTCTTCATGTGCTGGGGTCTGCAAAACTGAGGTAGTTAATGGCTCAATTTGAGGTGGCGGTGTTTGCATTAGGGGGGTTTCTGGCAGCCCAGTTTGTGGCAGAACAGTTTGTCCTTGTTGCTGCTCTGTTTGTTGTTCTGTTTGCTGATCCTTTTGCTGTGACTGTTCCTTTTTTGCTTCATCCTCTGCATCCATTTTTCCTTTTCCTTTATCTAAGCCTGGTGCTGCTGTAGAGAGTGTCTGCGGCGCTGTCCTGGTAACTGAGGTCCCTTCTCCCACTGATTGAGGCAGTCTGAAAGGTACCTGGAGCACATAGTCCAGGTCAATAGTCTTCTCAAGTTCTTTCATATTTTTAAGCATTCTTTCTTCTTCAGTTAAGCTCTCAACTAGAGTGTCCAGCTGCCATTCTTGTAAGTTGGCATACTTTTCTATGTGTGGGTAGTGGCAGTGTTTAATCCCTAGGAGTCTGTACTTAGTTCTCCTAGCAGTGATGAAACCTTGAGGGTCATAAGGGACCCATCGAAAACTGTATGACAATTTATATTTGTCCTTGAGGATCAGGTCTGCAGATTCCCATCCTTCCTTCTTGTTCATGATGAAAGGGCCCAACTCATTTTTGAAGTTAAGGTGTGCCTTTTTCTTGGAGCTGTGGAAATGGGTAAGGTCTGACTGAATCAATTGCCTGTAATACTCCAAGGCAAATAATCTCATAGGAACATACTTGGGTAGCCTGTATGGACAGAGCTCACAGCCATATACTCTGAACACAGTATGGTGTTCATATAGGTACCAATCACCTATTTTGTACTTCTTAGATAGCTGCAAAGCTTTCTTGATCTCATTAGATATTCTAGGTGGAGGGGACTTCATAAGCATGCAGGAGACTGGGTACACAAACTGGTCAACAAATTCACAGTAGGTATAGGGTGAATTTGTGATTTCATGATAGACTGAGGTCCAGAAAATGACAGATCTCCTCTCTCCTTTGTTATCCAGCCTTCTGATGTAGCATGGGAAAGCTTCAGAATGATAAAACATGAACAGGTGGTAGATGTAAGCTGAGTATCTGAAGACCCCCTGTCTGTCCATTTTGCTCAATTGATCATGAATCCTATTGGCTATGAACTTAGCAAAGTTATACTTTCGGGCAGGGGGTTGACGTGGGCTGTAAGCAGACAGCAATACGAGCATGGCTTGATCCACATGCTTACTGTTTTGGTAACCTAACACATAGGCTATCATGTCTAGTAGCAGCCTGCCTGAGTCATTGAAATGTTCATGCAGATAAGGGGGTGGCCCTGTAGGCTGGCACTCAGCTCTCATGTAGTTCCTGGTGACCTTTTGCAGCTCCTCACTGGTCATCTTGTCACCAGCTTCCAGCAAATACCTCATGGAGAATGGGACTAGCAACTCCGTTTGATCAAACTGTAACATCTTGTTGATGGACTCAGCATTTATATAAAAAAGGATCCTCCCTGATGGAGTATTGACAGCTCTGTGCTCCAGATCATAGTTTTGAGCACATAAGTGAATGATTTCAGGGAAAACATTCACAGCTGGGAGACAGTAATAGGGCAGGTTTGACTCCCACATTCCATCTGTACCAAGTCCCTCCTTATGGTCTTCCCTCAGTGTAGTGAAGGTCTTCAAAAAGTCCCTGTCTCCCTCAAAGTCATTGATGAGACAATCCTTGTCAATAAATGGCAAGGCCTCCAGTTCCTTATTGGTTTGATTCAGTGGAGTAACACTGAGGGAAGAGGATGCAGAGGCTGCCATGATATAATCTGTATGTGTGCAGGGAGAGGTAATAGTTTGATAAGTCTTTAAAGACTTAAGCAGCAGGTAAACTGTACACAGTGTGATGTCCTCTTCTAGTGTAAAATTGTAAGCAAGTTGGTAAAATGCTGTAAGTTCTCAGGGATGTGGATTGCCTAAGGGGACGTTGCAGAGACAGTGATAATTCATTAGGAAGAGTGCAGGTGGCCTGTACTTGGCAAAAGGGAACAATGCCGAGTACCTCGGGGGCAAATTTTGCAGTTTTAACCCGCGAACTGATTTCTCCAATGTCAAATTGTGGCTTAGGGATGGGGCAAGTTGCTTGGGTTTGGTTTAGGTGCTCAGGTGGAGCTGAATTAAGTGAATTTACCAGTCTTTAATGGTGAATTCTACAGAGAATTGGAATTCATGGGCAAAGTGGAAGGAAATGGCAAAATACCTGGAAAATCGACTTGGAAGCTCGCGGGCCGGGTTGTGGCGACTTGGTGCCGTCGAATTCTGAACTTTGAATGGTCGGATTGTCGAATTTGATGGCTGAGTGAGAGGTTTCGCAGCAGCTGTTGGCAACGGCTAGTTTCTCTTTCGCATGAAAATGAGCGAAAACGACTCATTTAGTCGTTTAAATCGTTAAATTTGGCAAAAGTGTGCATTTGGCGCTTTTCCGCCGATGACGTCATGGCGGGGCCCAGATACGGAGGTGACGTGGCGGCCGAGGTGTTCGCCAGGGTGGCAGGACACGGTGGCGGGCGGGTACAGTGGCGGGTCCGCGTGGAGGGCCACGGGACGCTGGGGCGGGTACCGGCGAGGTGACGTCAGGGTGACGTGCAACTGACGTGGGAGGAAAGTGGTATTAGGGGTGGCGGTAAGCGGGTTCCCCGCACCACCTTTGGGCAAAGGCGGTAACGGGGAGGGGGGCTCCGAACAACCCCGCCGCCTGCCACGCGTCCCCTGTACGGGATGGCCAAAACCACTTTCCCCGGACGCTAAAGGTCGGCAGGTCGGGGAGTGAAAATGACCGCCCACCTTTAGATCCGGGCGACGGAGATCTGACGGCTGGCGGGCCTTCCGACTGGTCGAGCATGTTTGGGGGGGGGTCCCGCCAGCGCAATAAAATATTCAATTTAATGATTGGGCGGAGGACTATAGAAAAGTGGGTTTTTTCGCAATTTTTGGGTTTTTTGGGTTTTTTCGGCAGAGAGACGGTGAGGGTTGAGGGACAGGATTTCTGCTCATAACCAGAGGTCAGAGCACATCCAAGACAAGGTTGACCACAGTCCCAGGTGGACTGAAGTCCCCTTAGACCATTTACTTGGCTATAATGCCAAAAGGAGAATATGTAGATAATGCTGGGATTTATACACCTTGGTGTTAGTAATATTAGGGAAAAAGGTGATATAAGGGATTTATATAGTAGGGTTAGTGTTAGTTATGGAGGAGGGGGTAAGTGGATGTGGAAACCATTGAGTTTATATGAAACAAGCTTGGTTTCAAGAGTAGATCAAAATGAAAAGATCTTTAGACAAGAAATGTGGCTTCTTAAAGATTAAGAAACAGCATGAAACCTTAGTCTTTTCCATGAATCTCAGGCTAGTGGGGAATGTTAGAAATGAAATTGGAGGGGAGTGAGGGAAATTAGTCATGCTTTCTGCTGTAATCTTTTGCCTTGCTGCCCACCATCACCATTCTTGCAATGATAGGGATATCCTTTCTGCAACCCCAACTACCTACCCAGCTACTTGCCTAGCATTTTTATTTCTTCTTGGAGGGTGCATTTGGACTTGCAAACCCTTACTTGCCTTTTCTTTTCTTTGGCTTTTTCTTTTGCTTTTTCTATCTACTTCTACCCTTATCTCTTCCAAGGTCCCAGATTAAGCTGTTGGGATCCTTTTCTTCTCTACCTAAACTAGTTGTCTGCCAAGATTAAGCAGTTTGGACAGACTTCTTTCTCTAGTCTATAACACAAAATTGAACACATGGCATGATCCAGATTAAACTGTTGGATCATCCATCAAAATTTGAAATAAGGTCATCAACATTTGAAACACTTTACACACCTTCTTGCTCTTTAGGAAATATGGGATCTTTGTGAACTCAAAGCAGAGCATATTTGGACTTTCTCTTGCCAATCATGAAATATGAAACCTATTGGTATAGGTATCCAACAGTGGCTCCACATGGGGATGGTTTTTCTTTTGAAAGACCAAGAACAGCAGGTCAGATTGCCTTGCTCTTTAGCTGCCCATACCAATCTTTGAACTTTACTGCATTAATGTGTCAAAATTGTGTGCTTCTTTCTTGGAAGACCTCTGATTCTATTTGCCTCTTGCTGTTTGGTGAATCACTTAGGAAACTGCATTTTTACAATCTAAAATAGAAATAATATGTACATCTGCATATATACAAGGGAACCTGATGTTGCAATCATGGGAAATAATCAAAATAATGCTTCAGCATCCTGCCATTGACAGGACCTTCATCCAAGTCAGTTTCAGTCAGACTCTTGAGGAAGTAAGTGTTGTTACCTTGCACTGCTTGGACAGCAAATGGTCCTCTCCATAAAGAATCAAATTTTCCATGTTTTCCTTTCTCTTCTCTTCTTGCATCCCACTTTAAGACTTTGTCCCCCACATTGAAATCTTCTGCTTTGGTTCTTCTATCAAAGGCCTTTTTCAGTTTCTCTTGTAATGTCTGCACTCTGCTGAAAACTTGTTCTCTGGTCTGCTGTAAACAAATTATCTGATTGATCCTCCTTTGCATATCATTTGGCTCTGCTTGACTTTCTTGCAGAAGCTTCATAACCGGTACTCCTAGTGATGAAGGAAATCTGGCTTCTAATCCATAGACTAACTCATATGGGCTGGTCCCAATTGATCTTTTTGTTGTTAGTCTATCTGCCCATAAAGCATTTACTAGTTTCTTATGCCAGTTCTTTTTGTTCTCTTCCAGCACTTTCTTTATGATATTTATTAAACTTTTGTTTGATGATTCAGCAAGGCCATTTCCTTGAGGATAGTAAGCAGTAGAATGGCCCAAAGTAATGTGAAATTTATGGCAGAAGTTCACCATTTTCTTGGATCTGAAGGCAGCAGCATTGTCTGTTATTATCTTGTCCGGACAGCCAAATCTAGCCAGTATATTGTTTTCCAAAAACTGAATAATTACTGAATCATTTGCTTGTCTGCATGGGGCAGCTTCAATCCACTTGGTGAAGTAGTCTGTTGCTGTTAAAATCCATCTGTGTTGCCCTGAAGATGAGGGATGAATTTCCCCAATGAAATCCAAGCCCCATTGTTGAAAAGGTCTCTCTGTTGCAATGGGTCTTAAGGGAAGTGGCAGCAACTGTCTTTTGCCCTCAAACAGTTGGCATTTGTGGCATGAGGCTGTGAATTTCTTAACATCAGAGAACATAGTGGGCCAGTAATAACCAGCCCTCAGTATCTTGTCCACAGTGGACTTCCAGTACAAATGTCCACCACAGTCTCCAGCATGGAAATCTTGCATGATATTGTTAGTTTCATTCTCCATTAGACAGTGCAGCAATATCCCTTCATGGTTTTTCCAAAGTAAATTTCCATCCATCACACAAAATCTAGATGTTTTCATTTTTAGGAACCTACACTTAGTTCTGGACAGTCCTGGGGGAGCACACAGGTTTTGTAACACATAGCAGATATCAGAGTACCAAGGAGATTGTTCAAAGGCTACATTGATCTTTGGAGTCGCCAGCTCTGTTTCACTGTCCAGTTGATTGATATCTAAGGCTTGGAAATTTGCTTCTGTCATTAATTTGGCCAAACCTTGCCCTTTTATCAGCTTTGTAGGTTTTATTTCAATGTCAAATTCTAGTATATTGGCAATCCATTTTCCTCTCCTGCCCTCTAAGTTTTCTTGGGTGAGAATGTCTTTGACAATAGGACTTGGTACATAAGCCACAACATGGGAGTAAAGGATGTAAATCCTAAAGTCTTTAATAGCTTTGATCAAAGCATAAGCTTGTTTCTCCATAATTTGGTACTTTAGAGGGGCATCTCTAAGAGCTCTGCTGAAGAAGGCAATAGGCTTCTCATTTCCTTGGTCATCTTTCTGTAATAAAACAACAGCAATAGTATGTTGGGAGGCAAAGGAGAAAATGATAAAGTCTCTGTCAAACTGAGGATTGGTTAACACTGGGGTTTGAGTTAATGCCAATTTTATACTTTCAAAGGCTTGTTTTGCTTCAACAGTCCATTTGACCTTTGAATCTTTCTTTAGCATATTGTTCAATAATCTGATTAGCTCTGCTAAGTTCGGGATAAACCTTCTTAAAAAGTTAATCTTCCCTAAGAATCCCTGCAGCTCCTTGACATTCCTTGGGTGAGGCATTTGTAGGATAGCTTGTATCCTGTCTGGATCAATTCTTATGCCATCTTTTGAAATAATGTGTCCTAAGAGTTTCCCTTCTTCCAAGCCAAATAATGACTTCTTGGGGTTTAAGGAAATACCATATTTCCTGCATGTTAGGAAAATCTGTCTCAAATGTTTCAAGTGTTCTTGGTCAGATTTTGAAAAGGGTGTAAGATCATCTAAGTAAATGACCAAGAAGTCATGAATCTCTTTTGCAAAAGCAATATCCATTGCTCTTTGAAACGTTGCCCCTGCGTTTTTCAATCCGAAGGGCATTTTTACATACTTGAAAGTTCCCCATGGGGTTGTAAATGCAGTTTTGTCTTGGTCATCAGGGTGTACTAGGATTTGATTGAAGCCTGAGAATCCATCAAGCAATGATATCCTTGAAGCCCCTACTACTTTTTGAAGAATGTGATCCATTTTGGGTAAAGGGTAGTTATCTTTGAGTGATACTTGATTCAAATTCCTTAAGTCTACACAAAGTCTAATCTCACCAGTTTTCTTTCTTGTAGGGACCAAATTTGAAATCCACTCAGAGAACCTGATTGGTGCTATGATACCAGCTTTGAACATTTTATGTAATTCTTTTTCAATGGAAGGAAGGAGCACAGGATTGATCCTTCTCAATTTCTGTTTGAATGGTTTTTGATTAGGCTTGAGGGGAATGGTGTGCTGGATGACAGAAGTATCATAGGACTTTAGATCCTCATAACCCCAAGCAAAAACATCTTGAAACTCTTTAAAGAGGTCAATATATTTGGGTTTTTGATCAGGGGGCAAAGAAGCAGATAGCTTTATTATTTTAGGCTTGTCAATAGTACCAATGTTGCATTCTTCAATTGCTGCATCTAATGGCTGCATTTTTGGTTTCCTGGGGACATCATTTGAGTCAAAAATGTCCTCTAGTGGGGTAAGGCCTACTGGAAGAAAATTGTCTTTGAGTTGTATGATTTCAGCTTCAGCGCTGCTCATCTCTTCACAGTCAATTAGGTGAATTTGCTGAATGTTTTCATTGTTGAAAATGGTTGGACTCAGTAATTGTTTTGCTGTTCTAGGTGACATTGGGTGAGTAGACTGTTGAAACTGTATTTGTGATGGACTTGCTCCACCAAGTATTTGTGATTGACTTGTTCCATCAATGTCAATATTTAATCCTGTGAACTCTTGTTGCAAGGTTAAAAAATTGTTTATTTGCATGTCATCCTCAAATACTTGCCATTCTTTGACATTGTTTGGAATAGAGGGTCTGTATTTGACCTCGGCTGTGAAACAGTTATTGGGTTATAATGGGAATTTAAAGGTGCTGGCAAATGTTGCCAAGCTGTGTGCATGGAGATTGTGGCCCCTTGAAATTTTTGTGATAACAAACTCAGAAAGGTCTCCAATATTTCAATTACAGCAGACCTGTAGGACCTCAATCTTTTGTCATTGGTGACAAAATTTCCTTTCACTTGTTGAATTACTAGATCAGAGTCTCCCATGATGGAGAGGCTAGGAGCTTGTAATGACCTTGCTAGTTTGAGACCTAGTAACAGAGCTTCGTATTCTGCCATGTTGTTAGTGCATCTAAAATTTAATCTATAAGCCCTGCCTTCTGCATAGCCTTTCTCTTTGTTGTGTATCCAAATTCCAGCTCCTGCCCCCAACTTGTTAACTGAGCCATCAAATTCTAGGACCCACAGGATATCTTGCTGGACAGGAGATTTAAAATTCTGTTCATAGGATGGCAATGTGAGCATGAGTTGGGGTTTCTTTTCCCATTTGTTTTCTAGGACAATTTCATCACTTGTTTGACAATCTTTGATAACTAGAGGAGGGATAATGTGTATTGTTGGGCTGATTGATGTTTGGCAGGTGCTACTTGTTTGATCAATGTTTTGTTCTTGTATGAGTGTTTCGGTCCTAATGTCATTGTTTGAGAGGCTTGTGCTGTCATTGAAGAGGATGAAGGAGTCTATGTCCGAAAGGACAACATATATTGGAAAATTTTGAGGATTTTCTTCACTGCTGACCATATACTTCATGAGTGTTTCCCTGTACAGTCTTTTTGGTTGCCCAAAGACAGAGATAGTGGCATATGACATATCTAATTGCAGGGAGCCTTGGAGCTTGGCTCCCCATGATCTTGATAACAGCATCCCATATTTAGGTGGGATATCAGCGACTACAACATCCATTAGATTGGTTTTGTTGGGATATTGAACCAGAGACACACATAAATCTTTTATTAGGCCTAAACATTTGACTTGGCTAGAATCAAAAGAAAACAGGTCTTTGTATGGTCTTGTTATATCCAAGTTCAATCTTTCCATGACTGCTTTTGGCATAAGGTTGTGAGAGGCGCCTGAGTCGAACATTGCATTATGCAGTATTTTATCATGAACATGCAGGCTGACATAAAAAGGTAAAACCCCTGTGACTATTGTTTTTCCATCTACCTCTGGGCCAAACAGTAATTCTGGAGTGTCATCTAGCACATTTACATCATCTTTGCTAGTAGTGAGTTGAAGGGATTTCTTGATCTGTTGCTTATAGATGTCATGCTTGGCTAGCTCTGAGAGAGGAATTGCTATTTTTATCTTGCCAATCTCTGTGCCTAGGTCAAAAGGTTTGTCAACTTGGGTTTTAGAGTCACGGATAATAGTCTTCTCTTTGTTCATTAAATCTTCTTGTTGGATTTCATCTTGACTTTGAGACCTGCCTCTTTTACTCATGTCTTGAGGGGTAAAATTTGAATCAGGGTGAGAGGACGAAGTTGCCATGGGCTGTTGTAGTGGGGACAGTAGTTCAGTAGCCTCCTCAACTGCAATTTCTTCTGCAGGAAAGTTTATTTTGTCATTGGGTTCTGTGATCATAGTTTCTTTAGACCTCTGTTTATCCTTTATCTTTTCAGGCTGATTTACATTCACATTTACAGTCCTACTCCTTAGCTTGTACTGTTTATGGACTTCATAGACAGCAGTATCATATCCTTGTTTGAAGTCAAAAGATTCTCCTGACTTGGTTTGGAATGTTTTGATTTCATCCTCCTCATGGTCCTCTTGTGTTAAGAAAACATGGCTTTTACCATCCAGACCCATTAAGTTAATCTCCGGATCTTCGTTAAGTTCATTAGATGTGGAAGTCTCTGCGTAATTTTCTTGAAAAGGGGGTCTAATGTCTTGGTCAGCACTTGTCTTTCCTATGTTTGGGTTCTGAGTTCTCCTAAAATTCTGATTTCTAGGAGGGTTTCTTTGTGATGCTTCCCATGATGATTTTCTTTCAACTGATTCCACTCTTTCACCCAATCTCTTCATGCTATTTAGGATTGCATCTAGCTTCTGATCAAAACCCGAGGGCTCTTCTTTGAAGGTAGTCCTTTTCTCCAACTTTGCCCTATTTCTTTTGGCAATTAGGTTAGCCTCTACTGTGACAGCAACCCTTTGAGCATCTGCAAGGGTTGGAGGATCTCTTTCTTTCAACTGATAAGCCATATCAGGATCAAAACCGTCAGGGAATTTATATAGGGCCAAATCAGGAGGGGGCCTTAAGTTCTGTGGGATAGCATTATATACATTGTTAAACCTAGCACAATATTCCAAAACTGTTTCTTGGGGACCTCTCTTAATAGTATCATATTCACCAAGTATGTGGAGTGGGTCTTTCTTTTTCTCCCATCTATTGGTAAACTCTTGGTACAGGTCCTCAGGGGTTGCAATGGAGTTTGCATTTAGGGATCTAAACCAAGTTCTAACATCCCCAGTTAGGCTTTGAACAAAAATTCTCATCCTGACACTGTTATCATCTATTTCATAGGTCTCAAAGTGGTCTTGCATCTTCTTAGCATGCTGGACAGCTGTCAAAGGGCCATGGGAGTCAAAAAATGAGATTTTGGTTTGGTAGTCTTGGGGTAGAGCTGGAGCATTAGCTGGTATCTGCAGAGGTGCATACCTGTTAGCCATGTTTATGAAGTTTAGAGGGTTAATAGGAAGAAATGGAACAACAGGGATTACTGGTGTAACGGGGTTGGTTGGGTGGGTAACAAACGGGGAACTGGTTGAAAGAGTATGTGCAGTTGGTGAAGATGTGAGAGGAGGGCTTTGAGGTGTTGATGTTGAACTAGGGGAACCGGGGGTGGACCGGAAAAGAACTTTGCAAGGAGTGGGAATGAGAATAGGTTGATCTGAACTTATATCTCAATCAGCAGGCTTCTCCTGCTTTCGCTGTCTCCTTATGTTCTTTGGAATGATATTCGGATTATCAACAATGATGGGTTGATTGGGGTCAGGGTTTGCCCTAGTGTGCCTTGGGTTTCTTTTGGGAGCCAGCTTCTAAATATTCTTTTGAATTTGTACAAGAAGTTTATATATGCGAGGACTGGATGAAAATTTTGGAATGGCTATATATGTTTCAAAGCTAGGATGAAGATTCCCTAACTAGCTCTTCCCTAAAGCCGTCCCTGTATTACAGAAACAGTTCTAAGGCCTCTTGGCTAGCTTCAGGCTTGATGGTAGCTTTGGAAGATAGATAGTAATTGAAAAATCTCAAGAAGTTCCCCAGTGGAGTCGCCAATTATGTTATCACCCAGGTTGTTCCCTATGACTCCCAAGGGAATACGGCCGGGGTAACCACTAACCAATCTTTGGATCACTGTTTCTAGCCAAACTATGATCAGAGAGGGCTCTCTCTTTATGATTTGTATCTGTTATGATAGTGTTTTAGGCTAGGTATTATGCACAGGTTTTGTTTATGTTTTTGGTTGAAGAGTTTCTTTCAGGTCTTGTGATATAATGTTCAAAGAGTCAAATATCATTGGGCAATGGAGTCTATAGCTGCAGGTATCTAGGAACCTTGAGGTGAATTGGTGAAACTTACAGGGCCATTTGGATACTTCATACAACAAAATTTTTGATTTATAACATGAACAGGTGAAACAAACAGTGAAAGCATTTAAGAATTTTCACTAAAGTATTTAAGTATTTCCACCAAACTAGGTATGAGAAACGGATAGATATCTCAGGAGCAAACTTGAATTCCTGGGAATGTCTGTCACTGTAAAAGATATAGTTTTAAAGTGTAGCAATTAAGAATTACACTTCTTTCACTGTATCTGAAGAAAACATGGATAATAGCTTAGATTGAGTTCAGGGTAATCAGTGATTAAATCCTGGAACTATTCTTTTACTTTGCCATTAAGTGTAAAACATTTAAACAATAAAAGAGAACAAAAGACTCGAAAAACATGTAATACAGAGATTTAAGAAAGACTTATTGTTTTATGAAACACTCTGGAATCCTGCAACATTCACCATTCATCACAATGCATCAAGGTACGCCAAGCTTCAGAAATTCCTTTCACCCTTTGTATTATTTCTCTGAGAATTTTTACAGCAAACGAGATGCCCAAAATGAAGATAACAACAACCCCTTCAGCTTATGTGCGGGGTGAATATATACTTACGATTTTTACAAAAATATCTGAGTTCTAAGTTATCTCAGACTTAATATTCTCACCAACTTTTGAGATATTATTATCAGAAATTTATTACAGCATTGAATACAAAATAAAGGCGTCTTGATGTTCTGTCAGAAGATACTTTGGCCTTTGGGAGCTGCTGAGTCGGTTGGGGACGTGCTGTTCAAAATGTGGCTAGCTATCATCGTTAGTGATGAATCACTTTTTGGATGCTTTTCAAACATTAATCCTTTTACACTTGTCTTCTGGTGACCTGAGCTGGCAGTGGCCGAATGTCTTGAAACTACCGTGGCAAAATTTGGAGCATGGCCTACCACCAGTCCTCCTTAGGCATTTGGTGCCTCCAAATTTTAATTAGAGTCTCATCAAGCTCTGTATATCTGAAAAAACTAGGAGGAGTTTCAAATAAATGATTTACCTCATTTTCAATAAAAAATGAGCCTTCGAGCTTAGTGTACAAGCTCTGTCCTGTTGGAGGAAATGTTTCCTCAGAAGTACTGCTGGATGCAGTGATTTGATTTTCAATGTAAGCGGCTGTCCTGTTTGCAAATTGATCTCTGCTGATCAATTTTCCTGTGCTGCTCAACAGGCTAGGCAGTCCTCTTGCTTGTAGCATTCCCATTCTGAGTTTATAATCTTCAACTTCAGTCTGTATCTCATAACTTCTTCTTTCTGCCGTCTGTACATAACCTCTGAGAGTTAGCACCTTTTTAGCCATGAGGATGGCCTCTGTTCTGTTGGTGATTCCAACGGCTGCCAACTCCTCTTTGTCTTGCCTGTTCAAAAATTCTATTAATTGGCTGGCTTGCTCAGGTCTGTTTCCTAACACTGTCTTGGCCCTCTGGACATCTGTCTGGGCTTGTACAATTAAATCCATATGCTCATGCATTGTTTTAATGGATTTCCACTGTTTGATAACGGCTTGGGTAATTTTATTCCACAAGATTCTTTTGATTTCTGCCATAGTATTTTCCAGATTGAGCTCCTTCTCCAGGGCCTTTATTTTATCTTTTTGAGCCTTAATCTGTCTGCCCTGTTCTGCTACCGTTATCTTTGATTGATCATATTTGGCATCTATCTCTGCCAGTTTTTCTTTTGCTTTCCTTATTTCATCCGCCTGTAGCTCCATTGCCTTGACAGCTTTGGTTAATTCTTCTACACTGGGGTGGGCATCTGTAGCTGCTGTTGTACCTGCTGCTTCTATTGTGGGGGCCACTGCTGCCCCAGAAGTTGTTGCTGTTGTGGAATCTGTTGGAGGAACTTGGAGTGTAGATCCTCCCTGTTTGTCTTGCAATGCTCCTTCCAGCTCTTTCTCTAGTTCTTGAATCCTTTGATCTTGCTGTAATAAGAGGTCAAGTTGTTCATTAACTTGCTTTTCCTTTTGCAATTCAGCTGTCTGAGGGTGTTCTGTAGGTAACAGCCTCAACCTCTTCTTCATGGCATTTAGATCATCATCCTTTTTCTTTATGAGGGCTTTTACCCCGGTTGGATCACTAGGGTCATGCCCTAGATCAACAATAATCTCCTCAAGAGATTTTATCCTATTGTCCTTGGCCTTAGAGGACAATCTCTCAAAATCTAGTTGAGTGTTTGTATTCTTCAAAGATTCTTTCAGCTCATGAGCTAATGTGGCCTTTTCTACCAGGGTGGCATAGACCATCTCCCCAGTCTGCTTGTGGAGCTCAATTTGGTCCATAGGATGTATGTCTTTGGCCAGGACCTCCACCCTTGTTTTGATGAAATCTGCAGTTGTCATTGGGTGTGGCCCCTTGGGTTTGAAATGGCTGAATATCATTTTTTCCTCTTTGAAGTCGTAGACCGACATCAACGTTTCCTGCTGGGCTGGAGTGGCATCTATAAACTGTTTGTAAACCTCAGCCCTCAATAACTCATTTTCTGCCTTGATTTGTTTGAAGGTAGCCTTAGCACCTTTAAGCTTCTGGCTTTGCTGAGAAGAGGATGACACCTCCAAACCAAGCTGTAAATTTTGATCCTGCTGAAAGGAGCTTGTCCCTGTATGTTGGCTGCCTTCCCTGTCCTTTGCTGTATCGTTCAAGACATCTTCAGTGATGTCTTCCACCTCTGGGGAATCTGCCCTTTGCCTTTTGGCTTCTGGCTGGTGGGAGGATCCACTGAGGGGAGTGGACTCTTCTCTTTGCCTTTTAGTACCCCTCTCTTCATGTGCCGGGGTCTGCAAAACTGAGGTAGTTAATGGCTCGATCTGAGGTGGCGGTGTTTGCATTAGGGGGGTTTCTGGTAGCCCAGTTTGTGGTAGAACAGTTTGTCCTTGTTGCTGCTCTGTTTGTTGTTCTGTTTGCTGATCTTTTTGCTGTGACTGTTCCTTTTTTCTTCATCCTCTGCATCCATTTTTCCTTTTCCTTTATCTAAGCCTGGTGCTGCTGTAGAGAGTGTCTGCGGCGCTGTCCTGGTAACTGAGGTCCCTTCTCCCACTGATTGAGGCAGTCTGAAAGGTACCTAGAGCACATAGTCCAGGTCAATAGTCTTCTCAAGTTCTTTCATATTTTTAAGCATTCTTTCTTCTTTAGTTAAGCTCTCAACTAGAGTGTCCAGCTGCCATTCTTGTAAGTTGGCATACTTTTCTATGTGTGGGTAGTGGCAGTGTTTAATCCCTAGGAGTCTGTACTTAGTTCTCCTAGCAGTGATGAAACCTTGAGGGTCATAAGGGACCCATCGAAAACTGTATGACAATTTATATTTGTCCTTGAGGATCAGGTCTGCAGATTCCCATCCTTCCTTCTTGTTCATGATGAAAGGGCCCAACTCATTTTTGAAGTTAAGGTGTGCCTTTTTCTTGGAGCTGTGGAAATGGGTAAGGTCTGAATGAATCAATTGCCTGTAATACTCCAAGGCCAATAATCTCATAGGAACATACTTGGGTAGCCTGTATGGACAGAGCTCACAGCCATATACTCTGAACACAGTATGGTGTTCATATAGGTACCAATCACCTATTTTGTACTTCTTAGACAGCTGCAAAGCTTTCTTGATCTCATTAGATATTCTAGGTGGAGGAGACTTCATAAGCATGCAGGAGACTGGGTACACAAACTGGTCAACAAATTCACAGTAGGTATAGGGTGAATTTGTGATTTCATGATAGACTGAGGTCCAGAAAATGACAGATCTCCTCTCTCCTTTGTTATCCAGCCTTCTGATGTAGCATGGGAAAGCTTCAGAATGATAAAACATGAACAGGTGGTAGATGTAAGCTGAGTATCTGAAGACCCCCTGTCTGTCCATTTTGCTCAATTGATCATGAATCCTATTGGCTATGAACTTAGCAAAGTTATACTTTCGGGCAGGGGGTTGACGTGGGCTGTAAGCAGACAGCAATACGAGCAT
Source organism: Pinus tabuliformis (assembly GCA_031772625.1). Taxonomy (NCBI): domain Eukaryota; kingdom Viridiplantae; phylum Streptophyta; class Pinopsida; order Pinales; family Pinaceae; genus Pinus; species Pinus tabuliformis. The sequence continues at coordinate 161,770,244 of CM062805.1, read as the reverse complement.
GGCTTGATCCACATGCTTACTGTTTTGGTAACCTAACACATAGGCTATCATGTCTAGTAGCAGCCTGCCTGAGTCATTGAAATGTTCATGCAGATAAGGGGATGGCCCTGTAGGCTGGCACTCAGCTCTCATGTAGTTCCAGGTGACCTTTTGCAGCTCCTCACTGGTCATCTTGTCACCAGCTTCCAGCAAATACCTCATGGAGAATGGGACTAGCAACTCCGTTTGATCAAACTGTAACATCTTGTTGATGGACTCAGCATTTATATAAAAAAGGATCCTCCCTGATGGAGTATTGACAGCTCTGTGCTCCAGATCATAGTTTTGAGCACATAAGTGAATGATTTCAGGGAAAACATTCACAGCTGGGAGACAGTAATAGGGCAGGTTTGACTCCCACATTCCATCTGTACCAAGTCCCTCCTTATGGTCTTCCCTCAGTGTAGTGAAGGTCTTCAAAAAGTCCCTGTCTCCCTCAAAGTCATTGATGAGACAATCCTTGTCAATAAATGGCAAGGCCTCCAGTTCCTTATTGGTTTGATTCAGTGGAGTAACACTGAGGGAAGAGGATGCAGAGGCTGCCATGATATAATCTGTATGTGTGCAGGGAGAGGTAATAGTTTGATAAGTCTTTGAAGACTTAAGCAGCAGGCAAACTGTACACAGTGTGATGTCCTCTTCTAGTGTAAAATTGTAAGCAAGTTGGTAAAATGCTATAATTTCTCAGGGATGTGGATTGCATAAGGGAACCTTGCAGAGACAGTGATAATTCATTAGGAAGAGTGCAGGTGGCCTGTACTTGGCAAAAGGGAACAATGCCGAGTACCTCGGGGGCAAATTTTGCAGTTTTAACCCGCGAACTGATTTCTCCAATGTCAAATTGTGGCTTAGGGATGGGGCAAGTTGCTTGGGTTTGGTTTAGGTGCTCAGGTGGAGCTGAATTAAGTGAATTTACCAGTCTTTAATGGTGAATTCTATAGAGAATTGGAATTCATGGGCAAAGTGGAAGGAAATGGCAAAATACCTGGAAAATCGACTTGGAAGCTCGCGGGCCGGGTTGTGGCGACTTGGTGCCGTCGAATTCTGAACTTTGAATGGTTGGATTGTCGAATTTGATGGCTGAGTGAGAGGTTTCGCAACAGCTGTTGGCAACGGCTAGTTTCTCTTTCGTATGAAAATGAGCGAAAACGACTCATTTAGTCGTTTAAATCGTTAAATTTGGCAAAAGTGTGCATTTGGCGCTTTTCCGCCGATGACGTCAGCATGACGTCATGGCGGGGCCCAGATACGGAGGTGACGTGGCGGCCGAGGTGTTCACCAGGGTGGCAGGACACGGTGGCAGGCGGGTACAGTGGCGAGTCCGCGTGGAGGGCCACGGGACGCTGGGGCGGGTACCGGCGAGGTGACGTCAGGGTGACGTGCAACTGACGTGGGAGGAAAGTGGTATTAGGGGTGGCGGTAAGCGGGTTCCTCACACCACCTTTGGGCAAAGGCGGTAACGGGGAGGGGGGCTCCGAACAACCCCGCCGCCTGCCACGCGTCCCCTGTACGGGATGGCCAAAACCACTTTCCCCGGACGCTAAAGGTCGGCAGGTCGGGGAGTGAAAATGACCGCCCACCTTTAGATCCGGGCGACGAAGATCTGACGGCTGGCGGGCCTTCCGACTGATCGAGCATGTTTGGGGGGGGGTTCCCGCCAGCACAATAAAATATTCAATTTAATGATTGGGCGGAGGACTATAGAAAAGTGGGTTTTTTCGCAATTTTTGGGTTTTTTGGGTTTTTTCGGTAGAGAGACGGTGAGGGTTGAGGGACAGGATTTCTGCTCATAACCAGGGGTCAGAGCACATCCAAGACAGGTTGACCACAGTCCCAGGTGGACTGAAGTCCCCTTAGACTATTTACTTGGCTATAATGCCAAAAGGAGAATATGTAGATAATGCTGGGATTTATACACCTTGGTGTTAGTAATAGTAGGGAAAAAGGTGATATAAGGGATTTATATAGTAGGGTTAGTGTTAGTTATGGAGGAGGGGGTAAGTGGATGTGGAAACCATTGAGTTTATATAAAACAAGCTTGGTTTCAAGAGTAGATCAAAATGAAAATATCTTTAGACAAGAAATGTGGCTTCTTAAAGATTAAGAAACAGCATGAAACCTTAGTCTTTTCCATGAATCTCAGGCTAGTGGGGAATGTTAGAAATGAAATTGGAGGGGAGTGAGGGAAATTAGTCATGCTTTCTGCTGTAATCTTTTGCCTTGCTGCCCACCATCACCATTCTTGCAATGATAGGGATATCCTTTCTGCAACCCCAACTACCTACCCAGCTACTTACCTAGCATTTTTATTCCTTCTTGGAGGGTGCATTTGGACTTGCAAACCCTTACTTGCCTTTTCTTTTCTTTGGCTTTTTCTTTTGCTTTTTCTATCTACTTCTACCCTTATCTCTTCCAAGGTCCTAGATTAGGCTGTTGGGATCCTTTTCTTCTCTACCTAAACTAGTTGTCTGCCAAGATTAAGCAGTTTGGACAGACTTCTTTCTCTAGTCTATAGCACAAAATTGAACACATGGCATGATCCAGATTAAACTGTTGGGTCATCCATCAAAATTTGAAATAAGGTCATCAACATTGAGACACTTTACACACCTTCTTGCTCTTTAGGAAATATGGGATCTTTGTGAACTCAAAGCAGAGCATATTTGGACTTTCTCTTGCCAATCATGAAATATGAAACCTATTGGTATAGGTATCCAACACTGGTATCAGAGCGGTCTGCTCCTTCTCAGTTTTTCTTTACATGTCCCCAACGAGGTCGGGGTATAAGGAGTTAGGGCTCAAATTGGTCAAAATTTTGCAAGACCAACCTCATTAACCCCAACAACATCCCATGGAAGAAGAGAATAAAGATGAGCGAGCAGGGGATGATTTCAAAATATTTCTCTGAGAATACCTTGAGTGATCGAGGAATGCGATGATGGACAACTTTTCCCATATCCTTTAGCATTTACCGAAAAGGGATTCATTTGCTTCCAACAACCACTCTGGAAGTGCCACACCCTTCAAGGTACAAGTTACCTTTGAAATTTCCATATTTGAAGGTAATATAGATGTAGACATCGTAGATAAATGGTTAAACCTATTGGAAGAATATTTTTTTGTTCATGATTTTTCCAGCTGGGAAAAGATTATTTTTGCACTTCTCAAAGCCATCCCCCATGTCAAGGACTAGTGGGAAACCTACTGTGAGAAGAAGGATGAAAGTACACCATCACTATTTTCAGTTACACCCATGCAGAATTTTTTCCGAGATTCCATCAAGGAGCAGTACTACCCCATTGGGAGCTATGAGGATAAATACATAAAGTGGACCACGTCGCGGAAGGAGAGGGACCAAGACGTGTCAGAGTTCACCAATGTTTTTCATACCCTTTGCACAAAGCTGGGTATCAAGCATTCTAAGTGACATTTAATACTCAAATATTGTAGCTGCTTACATAGGTACATCCAGGTCGAGACGGAGATCCTAGACATCTCCTCGCTCGACATGACGTACTAATACACTGTCAAGATTAAGCAAAAGTTTAAATAGAAAAAGTGAGACATTGGATTTGCGAATCTGAAGGAAGGGAAATGTGCCCCCAAATCGTAGAGAAAAGGACAAAGCTAAGGCAAGGTGACCCAAGATAACCTGTCAAAGCTGCAAGCAAAGAACAACACCATGAAGACAAATAAGGACATAGGAAAGTGGTGTGAGTTCCATAAGAGCTCCATGTACAACAAAAGTGAGTGTTGGGCCAAGCAAGCACTGGTGGTCGAGATGAAGGCTTTCGAATCAGATGCATATTCTCACTCTGAGTCAGAACGCGACAAGGGGAATGCCAATGGGAGGTAGATTATTGACACGTAGCCCAGTGACACTGGGGCCACCACCAAGATACAGAAGATTGAACCTGAAGATCTTGAGGAGGGGGAATGCCTCTTCCACTCACATATGTGGGTGAAGGGTTCTCTGTTGTAGTTCATTGTCAATAGCAAGAGACAAAAGAACCTCATTTCAGCAAAGGTCATGAAGTGACTGGGCCTACTAGCTACATCACATCCATAGTTGTACACCATTGGTGGATTCACTAAGGACGAAATCTTTGCATCGACTAGCAGTGTTGCCTTCCCTACAACATCAAGTCATTGACATATAAGGTATTGTGTGATGTGGATCATCTTGAAGTTTGTGATTGATTATTAGGAAAGCCATAGTTGTGGAAGTGGTATGTTGTATATGAGTCTAGACCTCTCTCTGTTATTATTTCTTTGGGTGATAAGTTATATAGGATACCGAAGGTATCCATGTCTACCACCATCTCTTTCATCTATGATAAGTAATGCAGTAAGATAATCTCCCAAACTACGAAATTTATTTTCTTTTTTATTCACTCTCAAAGTAAGGGGAAGATTGTAGCCACATCCATGGTTCCCAGGAAGGGTTACTCCACGGAACAGAAGCAGGTGGATACAGTCATGGAAGAATACATTGACATCTTCTCCTCACCCATGGGGGTACCCTTGCACTGTCACATCAAGCGTCGATTGATATGACTCCCAAAGTACCTCTACCTAAAGGGACTATATATCACTGCTCCATTCTCGAAAATGAAGAGATCAAGTGAAAAATCCAGGAGTTTGGGAATAAAGGGAACATCTGACCAAGTTCCTCACCTTGTGGGAGCTCGATTGTACTTCTACAAAGAACGATGGGACATGGAAGCTCTGAATTGATTATCGAGGACTAAGCAAAATCATTGTTAGGAACAGGTAACCAATCCCATGGATTGATGACCTTCTGTACCAACTCAAGGGGGCCAAGTATTTAAGCAAAATCAATCTAAAGTCTAGCTATCACTAGGATCAAATAGAGCCCACAGATGTATGGAAGATCTCCTTCAAATCCAAGGAACGCCTTCTTGAATGGTTGGTTATTCGCTTCAGGTTGAAAAATGCCCCTACTACTTTTATGAGGCTAATGGATGACATATTGCAGCCCTTCACCAACTCATGTGTGGTTGTTTATCTGGAAGACATCCTCATCTTTAGCATGTGTTGGGAAGAACAGTTGCAACACATTCAGTGGGTCCTTTAAACCCTTTAACAACATAAATTGTGTGCCAACTTGGTGAAACGCACCTTTGGCATGAATGAAGTCCAATATCTGGGTTACATCATAGATGTTTGTGGCGTGCATGCGGATCTAACTAAGATAAAAGTCATTTGGGATTGGCTAGCCCTGGCCACACTAACAGATCTTCACAACTTTTTGGGCATTGCAAATTTTTATCGGAGGTTCATGTTGGGATTCTCCAATATCACTTGGACTTTGAGTTAGATTACTAAGGGCAGGGTGAAAGAAATTTTTTCTTGGTCTAAGTCCCAACAGAAGGCATTCATTGAGTTGAAGCACTGCCTCTGCTCTACATCGGTACTCACACTTCTAAACCTGTAGTATCCATTTTAAATTTAGATAGAAGCCTCCGACTATGTTATTGGTGTAGCCCTCACCCAACAAGAGAATCAAGTGGCCTATCATAGTGAGACATTTTTAGATACAATTTGGAAGTACCCCACCTATAATAAAGAGATGTATTCCATCATGAAGGCTTCTCGACAATGGAATCATTACATTCTCGGGTAGGAGATGGTCATCCACATCAATCACCAACCACTTCAGTTTATACAAACACAAGGGAAGTTGCAGAATGATTGCTATCGTAAGTGGTCTACATATTTGTAACAATTCCACTTGAACATTAAATACAAAAAGGGAAGCACCAATCATGTTGCCTACTACCTCAGTTGGCCCCCATTTTCAACATTGACTACTGTTCTCAACTCTTGTGGCCATGGGACGTCTGAGTGGCTGCAACTATACAAAAATGATCCAAAATTCGCCTCCACATACCAGATGCTAGTAGATGGAAAACAAGTTCCTAATTTCCACCTCCACGATGCATTATTATGCTACTTAGGACACCTTTGTGTTCCTTCAAGTGAGTGTGCCAAGTTGATTTTGGAGGCACACTACAGTTGGGTCGCAAGACACGTTGATGTGGAGAAAATTGTGGTTGTACTACAAATGTACTTTTATTGGCAAAAACTTCAACTAGATATTGGAAAATATATTAGATACCATACTTCTTGTACCATCGCCAAGCCAACCATCAAGAAGCAAGGCCTGTACACTCCTATACCTACTCCCATCTAGCCGTGGGAATACATTTTCATGGACTATATGCCTAGCCTCCTAATCCAAAATGGATCCTAAAGCCTCTAACTCTAAGTCTTTAATAATATCAAAAACAGAGTATTGTAGAGAAACATTGAAGGAATGGTGGAAAATAGAGTTAAACAAAGAATGAAGTTTCATTGTACCGGAGCCCTCAGATCGACCAGATCAATGGCTTGGATTAAATCGGGATATCGCATCAGGAGAGGCCAGCAGAGTATATTGGAGGTAGCCTTATGGGAAGTGTGATCAACAACCCAACGACATAATGTGAGTCGTCGGATTGATCAGACAGATCCAACGATGGAGATCACATTATCGCATCAACATATACATGCTCAGTTACAAGCCTCTCTTGCAGAGATACATAAGATTGTTTAGGCTTACCTGATCCTGATGCTCCTTTCTATGATGTTTTTCTTTGTTTGACAATTTTCTCAGGGTTAGGCACTGGGTCAGTTGGTGATTTTTGAGGATTTCTCCGAGTATGTCTCACAAACTGAGCCAGAACTGTGATGTGGAGTCGCCAAAGGTTGGTCCTCCAATAGAGTCTCCAGATAGATGATTACAACCAGAAATTTGTCCAGACTTTGTCTATCATCAAAGCTAGATCTGTGTCATTCTCCCAGGGAAGCTAAGCTTCAATCTCCCCTCCCCGACAGCAGCGCCAATTATGTTAGAGCTCCAAGAAACTCTCCTAGGTTGTAGCTCAGAGATGCCTGGTAACATATAAATTCAACTTATTGTTGCAATGGATGAATGGAAGAATGATGCTTGTTCAAGCCAGATAACGACTTCTACTTTGTTTCACTCTAGACATGCATGAACACCCCCAGAGTACAAGGCTTTAGAACACCAACTACTCACAGTTTAGAGATAAGGTGAATATGGAGAATATTGACCACACCAGCAGATGCACAAGACCTTGTGATGGCCGGCTACAACCAGTAAGAATCTTGTAAATCTATTCTACTAATGCATAGACAAGATGACAGCTCTCTATCGCTAGATAGAAAGAAACCTGGATAATTTATTCAATGATACATTCAACAATCTAACACATAGATAAGATGAGAGCTTTCTAGTGCTAAACCTTAAAGATCAAGAACACAACATATCAGGCATAGCTTAGAACAGGGAGAAAGTGGAAAGTGAGCAATTAACAGCAAAAGAAGCTTGTATTAGCTAAAACTGAAGATGAAACGCTGTAAGTGGCAAAATATCCACAGTCTCCAGAAGTTGAACCTTACATCAAAACATCAACCATCAACCCTGATTACATCTTGTTTCTGGGTATTTATAGATTTTACATTACAAAGGCACTTGGGCCGATTAGGTATGGAGGGGTCATAATTGACCACCAAATGCATTTAACTACCTGATGGAGTCTCTGACTGTGTTTGCTTTCTATAGTGGGCAAATCATATCTTCTTAGGTGTTTTGCTGTCCTCTTAGGCAGTTGTAGTGTTTGTATCAGTGTAGCTCCATAACTGGTAAATGAAGTTACAAGATCGTGCATGTCCTTTCTTTCCCTGAGCCATGCTGCCTTTTAAACATGGCTGTTGAGGTCTATGAGTGAATGGTAATGGCAAGCTGGCCACCTTCTTCCTTCAGATGAACAGAGCGGTCAAAAGACGTGGGGTGCATGAGTGAATTGACCAGTTAGATGAGCAGAGATAATGACCGTCGGATCGAAGAAAAGGATGGCAGAAAATGGTTCTGCGGGGTTATCGGACAAGGTGGGAGTGGATTGATCTTGGGCCGTTAGATCTTGGGCACCAAATCTAATGGTGATTGGGCAGTGAAGCTGCACAGTTGTTAAACGGGTGGGAAGATAGGTTAGGTGGTAAACGGTATTGCTCACACCGCCTTTGAGCATAAAGCGGTAAAAGGACAGGGGCATGCGATCCCACTCAGAGGCCAACACATAGTGGCGGATGAGAGAGAAAAACCACTCTCATCACGCGCTAACGTTCGGGTGAGTTGTGGGCATGGGGAGAGTGAATGCCATCGGATCTCAGCGGGGATGATCAGACGGTCAAGAAATGGTCGTGCAGGTCGCTTTACCGGGCGCGACGAGAGCCATTAGATTGATGGGGAAAATCAATGGCTGGGATGAGGCAATAGGTTAAAAAGGTGTGAAGGCATATGGGAGGGTTTAGGTTTTGCACTTGGGGCTTAAAGTAAAAGGGGTTTATGTCAGGTTTAGAGGGAAAACAAAAGCAACAGAGGTGAAAGAGAGGAAGCAAAGCAAAGGAAAGAAAGGAATGACTGCTGTGGGATTTCTTTTGAGCATAGCCAACCAACCAAGCTTATCCCTGACCTTCAAAAACCATAGTTATATAGCAGAGCTAACAAGGCACACAATTTCATTTTTATATAGTGTAGAAATTGATTTGTGTATATCTTTAAAACTATGAACTCAATTCTTGTGATTTCTGGAAAACATGGACGTATTATTAAAATACACAAACCTAGATAATTACAAGTTAAATTAGTTCATAAAATTTTGGAAATCATGCACTATCACATACAACCATTTTGTTTATATCTCATGATCCGTGCATCAAAACAATCTGATTTTTGGATCATAGAAGCATTAATATATTGTAAATCTAATTGTAAAATTTCAGCAAAATCTTGTTTGTAGTTTCTGAGAAAATGGTTAATGAATTTTGTTGTTACTTATATCATATTTTGTTGCAAATTCATATATACATAAGTTGAAATTCAATGAAAAAATTGTTATGCCTTCATCAAGATTGCTAAAATTGAATATTCATTAATTGAGGAAGAATTCATTTGTTCTATCTATTTCATGAGCTGGGATGAACAATTTTTTATTGCTTGGTTAACACAGAGTCTTTGGGTTGCATGAGGACATGCAATATATTCAGTTTGGGGGTATGTTGGACAGTTAATATGTCATCATTATTATCACTTTTGAATGCCTATTCCACCCATTTCTACTCTTCTTTATCATGTCATTTATCATGGTTTATCATATAATTCCATCTTATAATTATTTATGCTCTTATGGATAAATATTATTTATTCTCCTTTATTTTTTAATAAATTGATTATTTTGCATGTTTTTAACAATGATGGTTTATTAATAATTTTGTTCACCATTTTAGCCTCCAAAGATATTTTCCAGATTGAAGATTTTATCATTAAATGTACCAACTCAAAAATTCATTGGAATAAGAAGTGACAATTTTGTATTGAACAGTTCGGGCAAATGGAGAAGAATCTGGAAAGTCTGAAACATGGCTTTTGTTCAGAACAGACCAAATTAGTTTTGTAATGAGTCATTTTCCCAAATTCAGTCCGTACTAAGAGAAACAGAAGGTTCTCTGAAGACATTTTTCTTAGATTCACTGTTGTGGCCATTTTCCAAAATATCTCAACTACAATGCCAAATTCGACTTGTTCCTGTTGAATGATTGATGAAGAGATATTCCAGATAGGATCTTGTTTATCAATTTGTTGTGAGAAATCCATTTTTGTAATGAGAATCATATTGTAATCATCTCTATTATAACTGCTCTCTGCTCTCTCTGTATTTAAATGAAAATAGAGATCAGAGAAAAAAAGAGAGGATTCATGATTCATGATTCATGATTCATGATGGGATAGATTATGAGAAATTAAGTTAGGGATTATTAGAGATAGGATAGGATAGGATAGGAAGAAAGGGGGACTGTTGCATTACCATTTTAATTCTTGAGGCTTTTGTTGTTGTAATGATTTCACAGTTTGATGAGCCTATAGCCACCATTGCCAGCACCAAGATCCAAAAGGATGAACTTGAATATCTAGAGGAGGGGGAGCGAATCTTCCACACATAGATGTGGGTAAAGGGTTCTCAATGGCAGTTCATTGTTCACAGCGAGAGCCAAAATAACCTCATTTCAGTAGAGGTCATGAAGCCTTTGGGCCTACTGACAAAATCACACTAATACTCGTACACCATCGGGTGGCTTCACCAAGGGCGAGATATCCACGTTTTCCAACAATGTCGCCTTCCCTACAACATCAAGCCCTTCTTAGATAAGGTATTGTTTGATGTTGCTCCTCTTGAAGTTTGTGATGTATTATTAGGAAAACCATACTTTTGGAAGCGACATGTTTTGTATGAGTCTAGGCATCACACTCTTATTATTACTTTGGGCAATAATTTGTAGAGGATACTAGAGGTAGCACTACCTACTGGAATTTCTTTGATCAGTATGAGGCAATGCACTAAGATCATTTCCCACACCAAGAAATTTGTTTTCCTTATGATTCTCCCTCAAGGAAAGAATAATATTATGGCCACATCCTCCAAAACAGGGTTCCTTCGTACGACATCAAAAAATGGAAAAGGTTGTGGAGGAGTACAAGGACATCTTCACCTCACCCACAAGGGCACCTATACACTGTCAGGTGAAGCACCCCATCAATCTAACCCCGAGTGTGCCACTACCCAATGGACCAATCTATCGACAATTTGTTCTAGAGAATGATGAAATCAAGAGGCACATTAAGGAGTTGTTGCAGAAAGGGCACATCAGCCAAGTTCATCACCCTATGGGAGCCTGATCATGTTGGTACAGAAGAAGGACAGGACCTAGAGACTCTGTACTGACTATTAGGTGCTGAAAAATATCATTTTCTAGAATAGGTATCCAATCCCATGGATTGGTGACCTTCTGGAATATCTCAAGTGGGCCAAATATTTTAGCAAGATTAACTTGATGTTCAGTTATCACCAGGTATCAATCAAACCCTCTGATGTGTGGAAGACTACCTTCAAATCCAAGGAGGGCCATTTTGAATGGTTGGTCATTCCTTTTAGGTTGAAGAACGCCCCTGTAACCTTCATGTGGTTGATGGATGACATCTTGTGACCCTTCACTAACTCATTTGTGGTGGAGTATCTAAATGACATTCTAATCTTTAGCCATAATTGGGAAGAGCACCTCCATCAAATTCGATAAGTCCTCCAAACCCTGCGGCAACACAAGTTGTGTGTCAATTTTGAGAAATGCACTTTTGGTATGACGCACATTCAATATCTAGGGTACATTTGGACCCATCCAAGATACAATTCATTTAGGATTTACTAGGCCCAACCACTCTCACAGAGCTTTGCAACTTTCTGGGTCTTGCCAACTTCTACCGTAGGTTCGTGTTGGGGATCTCTCATATCACTTGGCCTTTGACTCAAGTCACCTAGGTACAAGTGAAAGAAAAATTATTTTGGTCTGAATCCCAACAAAAGGAATTTTTAAGGTTGAAGCATCACCTCTGCTATGCACTAGTACTCACATTACTAGACCTACAACAACCATTTCAAATTGTGACAGATGCATCTGACTATGCTATTAGTGCGGTCTTACTGAGCAGGGGTATCTTGTTGCATATCACAGTGAGACACTTTCAAACACAGTCCAAAAGTATCCCACCTATGACAAAGAGATGTATTCCATTATGTAGGTCTACCAACAATGGAAGCATTACATTCTGGAAAAGGTAACGATCATCCACATAGACCACTGACCCCTGTGGTTCATACAAACACAAGGGAAGTTGCAGAATGATCACCATCATAAATGGTCTACATACCAACAACAGTTCCATTTGAAAATTAAGTACAAGAAGGGTAGCATCAACAGTGTTGCAGACTACCTCACCCAAATGTTGGTCATGGCGTTGACCACTATGCTCGACTCTTGTGGGAAGGAAACTGCAGTGTGGCTGAATCTTTACAAGAGTGATCAAGAATTTGGCAACACATACCAGATGCTCCTGGAAGGCAAGAAAGTACCAATTTTTCACCTCCAGGGTGCACTATTATGCCACCTGGGACACCTCTATGTTCCTTCAAGCAAGCATTCCAAGATGATTTCGGAGGTGAACTAAAGTCGGGTCGTTGGACATTTCGAGGTAGATAAAATTGTGGCAAAGTTGTAGAACTATTTGTATTGTTTGAAACTTCAACATGATGTTGGGAAGTACATTAGATCATGCAATGCATGTGCCATTTCCATACCAACGTTCAAGAAGCGAGGCCTATACACTCCTTTTCCTACTCCTAGTCGACCTTGGGAATCCATCTCCATGGATTACATGTCGGACCTACCTTCTACTAAGCATGGAAACTACTACATTTTCATGGTCGTCGACAGGATCTGTAAGATGGCCATTCTGGTGGCCTGTAGGAAGAGTATCATAGCAGAACCCTCTACTAAGCTCTTCATTGAATGAGTGTGGGTACACTTTTGGATCCCACAATCCATTATCTCAAATCGAGACAACATGTTCCTAAGTACATTTTGGTTAACTCTCTGGTCAATATTGGATACCAAGATCACTCAGTCCACAACTTTCCACCCCAAAACTGATGGCCAAACATAGGTCATCAATAAGATAATCGTACACATTCTACATGTGCACAACTCGAAGCATCCATACATATGGGATGATAGCCTCCCCTATGTCCAACATAACTACAACAAATATCTCCATAGCTCAATTTGTAGCAACCCCTTTCAGGTGGGGTTGGGATTCCAACCATTATGTACCATTGATGTGGCCATACCATTTGCACTACGCAAGTATATTCGGCTAGTGTCCAGTCCAAAGTTGACGAGAATAACAACTTCATTGAGTGTATTTAGCACATCCACTAGTAGGTTCATGATCTATTGGATAGAGCTAATGCTAAGTACAAGCAGCATCATGATCAACATCGGCTTCCACACACGTTTGAGGTGGGAGACAATGTTCAGTTACATTTACAGAAGGAGTGCCTCGCTTGACACCACTGCAAGGTTTGCCCACTCTGATATGGGCCTTATACCATCACTAAAGTTGTAGGGGATAATGCTTTCAAGCTTAACATTCCACCATTCATTGGCCTACACCCAGTGTTCAATGTGGACCACCTTTGACCATACTTTCCACCATTACTGAACACATCATACATTACAGAGAAACTCATGCCAATAGAGTTAAACCCAAACTGTGTGGAACAAGCCGCAACTAATCAGATCATGGACATGAAAATCAAGAACACTCACTAGTAAAAGATCCAACTATATCAGGTTGTCAAAGTTGGCCAACTCTTACACCAAGGAAAGTGTCTCACCAGGGACCAAGTTTAGAAGAAGATTCCCCATCTCATGGAGGCACTCAACGCAATGGGGACCACTTCTTCCTAAGGGGTACTGACTATGAAATCCTCTCTGCGGACAGAGACGATCCCTATAGCCCAACGAGTGGGACTAGAAACCTAAATGACAAGCTACTAAACACCTTCCTAAGTTACAATTGAAAGAGAGATGAAGAATATGGCCTACCTCTCTCTTATGCTAAAGATCTCCTTTGTTGAATACCTTGAATCACTTATGTCACGGGCTTAGTCTTGTTGCTCACAGTGGTTAATCACCTGCACCATTAAGTACGAGAAGGGAAGCACCAATAATGTTTCATACTACCTCAGTTGACCACTAGTCATGGCGCCGATCACTGTGCTCGGCTCCTATGGGCACGAGACTTCGAGGTGGCCGCATCTTTACAAGAGAGATCTAGAATTTGACAACACATACTAAACACTCTTGGAAGGTAAGAAATTTCCAAATTTTCACCTATAGGATGCACTGTTATTCCACCTAGGACACATTTGTGTTCCTTGAAGTGAACATGCCAAGATGATTTGGGAGGCGCACTACGGTCGGGTTGCTAGACATTCCGGAGTAGAGAAAATAGTGGTAGTACTGTAGAAGTATTTTTATTGTCTTAACTTTCGTTGAGAAGTTGGGAGGTACATTAAATCCTGCACTTCTTGTACCATTTCCAAACCAACCATCAAGAAACAAGGCCTACATACTCTTGCTACTCCTAGTCGACCTTGGGAATCCATCTCCATGGATTATATGTCAGGCCTTCCTTCTTTTAAGCACAACAATGACTATGTTTTCATGGTCATCGACATATTCTTTAAGATTTCCATTATTGCAACCTGCAAGAAAAGTACCACAAAAGAGGCCACTACTAAGCTCTTCTTTCAGCAAGTCTGGGTACACTTTGGGATCCCACAATCCATTATATCATATCAGGACAACAGATTCCTATGTGCATTTTGGTTAAGTATTTGGTTGATGTTGGATACCAAACTTATTGAGTCCATGACTTTTGATCCCAAAACTGATGGCCAAATAGAGGTCATCAACAACATGATCATACATATTCTGCGTATGTACAACTCGAAGCATCCATGCACATGGGATGAAGCCTCCCTTATGTCCAACACAGCTACAACATATCTCTCCATAACTCAACAGGCCACAACCCCTTTCAGGTAGGGCTATGATTTCAACCGTTATGTCACATGGATGTCACCATACCATTTTTAGCTACTTAGGAAGATTCAGCTCATGTCTAGTCTGAAGCCGATAGGGCTAACAACTTCATTGAGCACATTCAACACATCCACCAATAGGTCCATGATATATTGGAAATAGCCAATGCTAAGTACAAGCAGCACCATGATTAGCATTGGGTTCCACACAAGTTCTTGGTGGGCGAAAAAGTATGGCTACATTTGTAGAAGGAGTGCCTCACTTGACCCCACTACAAGCTTCAGCCACTCCGATATGGGTCATACACCATCACCAATATTGTAGGTGACAATTCCTTTGAGCTCATCATTCCATCTTCCCTTGGTCTACACTAGTGTTCAATGTAGACCATCTTCGACCATACTTTCCACCATTGCTAGACACATCCGACATTGTAGAACAACTCACACCAACAGAGCTAAACCCATACTGCATGGAACATGACACAACTGATTATATCATGGATACATATATTAAGAAAACTCACCAATAGAGGATCTAGCTATATCGAGTTTTCAAAGCAGGCCAACTCTTTCACTAAGAACCAGGTTCAATGGAAATTTCCTCACCTCATGGAGGCTCTACATGCAATGGTTACCATTGCTTCTTAAGGAGGGAGGACTAATCCAGGTGGATATTGGTGTCCACCCACCTATTCTACCTATACCTACAGTTGGCTTTCATCAGTTTCCTTTTTTATTTCAGGATTTACTATTTTTAGTAGTTTTTTGGGTCTTAAACTTATAGAGTAGTTTTGACCCCCTAAATGACGTTTTTTTGAGGTTCGTAGCAGGCCTATATTTGTAGGTAGTGGAATGCTACAAATCCTGTAGTACTCAGAGAGATATTTCCAACAAGGTATTGTATACACCAAATGGATATAATATGACCATGTTAGGGCCCTGGGAATTTGGTTGCTCAACTAACCCCAACATGGCCCACAAACTCTTGGTGTTCCATCTCCTAGGGCTAGGGTTTTGGTTTTTTAGGGTTTTTCCTTTTTGTTCAATAATAAATAGGCCCTTGAGCCTCATTGTAGCATAGTTCATAGGCATGTTTCCACCACATCTCTTCTCAGAGATAAGCTACCATCACCTAAGCTAGTTTATTTCCATTTCTATTTGTAAGCTTATTTCTGTATTTGATATTAATTAAATGAAGTGTTATTTCTGCCGCATCTCTGTATTTATGGTTATATATGTGATTTATTGTGTTCTTGTTTAAGTTTAGATCAGGATCCCACCTACACCAACAATGATGCTATGCATGCCCCATTATGCACAAGAGGTCCCTCCTTTCCTACATCTAAGGAACCAGAGACTGTGTAAACGCTACCTAAAATCTGCATATGAAAAAGTCCACTAACATTTTATATTACATATCATTTCCTCAATGTGCTAAGAATGCAGAAAAATAGGGAAAACTCGAGTGATACATGTTAAATGAGGCATGGTAAACTCTCTATTGACATAAGTGTTAGTGTTCAAAATTAGAGAAGAAGGTTTCAAACTCATATAATCCAACCATGATTGTAGATAGATTATCCCTAATGTTTAAACCAACACAAACTACAATTTAAATTACCCACGACATTCAATTATAAACCCTTGCAATAGAAAGATTTGATAGGCTCATATATAAGTATCATAAGAGGAAACAACAATAAAATGTTGGCCCCATAGTATTTAAGATGAGATAATAACAAGGAAGAAGCAATCTCTCACTAGTTTCTTCTATCTCACATCACCCTTTGCCATCTAGAATGAATTTTTGCATAATTTACTTGATTTAGGATAATGAGGAGCTTAGATTTTTATAGTGAGGATTATGATATATGAATAATGATGATGTGTCAGTACATCACTTAGGTCCCCCAATGTCGGGTACAAATATACATGCATATTAGAGCACACTTTGTGCCTAGACATTAAATGATATTAATCTATCTTTTAGAAAAAAACTCATATTCCTTTACTTATTTTTGTAACATTTTCAATAAATTCCTTGAAACATGGTGGTTATCTAGAATTGGGGAGGAAGAAATAGCTAGTGCAATATGACTAGGACGAGATTTCAGGAGTGATTCTAAATCAAGCTGGAACATGAGACTATTTTAATATGATAACATACAAGAGTTCATCTTCTCTTGTGGACTTCTTTACCTGAAACAAATTACATAAATAAATGGTATTTTAGGTGTGCATGTCATCAATGAAGCATAATGATTTTTTTCATTTCCTTGGGATACTGTGATTTTCTTCCCTCAAAAGTTTTATGTTATTAGTTAATGATGGAAATCATCAAGGTGGATAGTGTTGTCTAAATGGCTTGTAGGATTCCATGGGCACTCATATTACTGTGAAAACTATGTCATCACTAACTTTTGTGCCAAATGATGCACACACTTGTTTTTAGCCAATCTAAGCTTCAACGCTCATCTTTATGAATTTATCATGTTATCACTTACAAATGGAAATAATCAAAGTGGATAAAGTTCTCTAAACATCTTACTGGGGATTCCATAAGCATTGATATCACAATGAATACTATGTTAACTCTTGCTTGTTTGCCAAATAATGTACACGCTTGTTTTCAGCTGATATGAGCTTCAACCTTCATCTTTATGCTCTGCTATTTTTGAAATTTCAAGAACATTTAATTTAATTCATAGTAAGAACCGTGCCCAAAAATGGTTTTCGTTTGGTACTATTTGTGGCACAAGGCAGAGTTTCAAGAATGTAGACTCCTCCTTGGGGGCTACTATTTGAGTATTAGTGTGCCATATTATATTTATTGCTGCATATCGACTTATCATGTCATATCCATAAATCGATAGCTTCACTATCAGTGTGCTTGGAGACAAAATTCCTGGAGCATCAATACCATTCAAATAAGCTTTGACTTCTGGTATACTGGATCTGACAACTGTTGGAATAATATAAGCACAAAGTATTACTGTAAATATAACTAGAATAAAATTAGATCCTGCATATACTCCAAATGCTAATGCATACCTGCATTAAAACATTACAACTTTGTAAATTCATCGTGAGCCACTGTTAAGCTTAGTTATATTTTAATTAGGTTTAATTCATCTTACTAGAAACAAGTGCGTTTAACTAAAATATAGTATGGAAAATATAGAAACATTGAAAGAAGACTATGGCATAACGTAATAAAAGATTCAAGGCACATAATGCAATAGGAATGCATGTTATGCATGTAGAGATGCACCTTTTATGTAGCATGAAATTATTGGTAATTGCTAGCTTGGTCCCAAGAATGTTTTCAATTGCTAGATTGATGGTGAAGACAAAAGTCCAATTAGAAGGCTAATTAAAAATGCCAAAGTCCATTTCAGAATGATGTATTGAAATATTTTAATCCATGTGTGGCTATGTCAATGATGTTTGAAAATATCATGTTCAATAATCTTGGATGATAAAAATAGGAAACCACCATCATCTTCAAGAATAATGGAATAATGTATATACTTGAGAAATTAAACATTGAGTTTAGGCCTTGGGTACATCCACCACTAATATTGATTGTACATTATCAAGTAGGATGAATATCAAGCATTCTATGGTGTTCATAACCCTTAGATTGAAGTAACCAATAGAATGTTCTTCAATTAGATAACATCAGATAGCTCATATGACACGGTCTCCACCATATTTGGCCACAACCCTAAGCTAATTGGTGTGCATCTAAAGTTGGGTAAATCAACATTCGCATTAGGGTATGTCCATAAATCTAGGGGAAGAGGGCAGAGGGACTAAATATGCAGTTCAAGATGGATAATGAATCTGAAACAATTAAAGAGAGATCATAAATGTTAGCATATCATGGGAGATACGAGCAATTGAGGTTGGCTTCAAACCCCTCAAAAGTTTGTAGGGTGTTTTCCAATTTTTTTTTTGGCTAACTCTCAACTAACAATGCATTCACTATGAGTTTGTGTGTAATTCCCAAATAGGAATGGGTATTTAAGGTGTACACTATAGCCTAAGATGATTGCAAGATCTAAACCACACCACTGAACTAATGGAGAAAAATGGTATGATCTGTCAATTTCCGGAAAGAAAGTTTGGTATAATTTTCTATTTTACTCTATGAGAAAAAGTAAGAGAGCTGAATATATGAATGCATGCTAGAATCTTCAAGTTTTATCCCTAAAGCTTTTGAATTTTTAAGTCATGACCATTATTTTACACTTGTGGCCTTTATCTACTTCCATGTGGAACAAGTGTGTTGGGGGATAGGGGGTGTTGGGGAATTCAAGTCAAGACCTGGAAACCAAAATGTAAACCATGAAAAGGTTTGAATTCTGTAGGTTCTGGCATTGGAATAGAATGTGCTGGAACATAATATAGAATCAGTGCATGTGATTACTTGATGACAAAACTCATGAACTAAATGAAAATTACAGGAACAAAGGATTTTGGTTGGCTATTCTCTTGCCATATGGCCATGGGGGAACAACCTTTATGCAAAATACCATCAAATAAATATCCAAATGAAACATATTTCAAAACCTAAGTCATGTGATTATGCACTCAAGATCTATGAGGCCATGGTCACACAATCAACATAGAAATGAAAATCCATAAACAAAAACCACATGTTCGAACTTATAAGTTAGAGGGAGACATACTCATAGTCCAAGCTCTCGATAGGACAAATGTTTGAACCCACAATGGCTAGTTGTGAGGTCACATTTGAAATGGATCAACTCAACCTTTGCTCCTACTACTTTGACTTCACTAATAATGGTTCACATATTCCAAATTCTGAAAGGGGATGTTCATCAGACTCAGGCTCACAACCCAAATATTTTACTTCTCCTTCCATTTTGACTTCTCTATTCATTTAACACCAGCATTAATGGGTGAGGAGAAAAATAGACGTGTTCATTTGGGGCGGGAGACTAAGAATCACATCAAATAATGAATGAGTGATAGAGTGACGAGAAGGAGAATCAATTAGCATTTTACAGTTCCCTATATGCATTGATTCAATAACTGCCTTGTTGGATGTTGGTGTTGGAATGAGTGTTTTTGACAACTGATTGATTGGTTACTATAGGTTGTGGTATTTCTCACCATTAATAGAGGAATAAGAGTATTATCAAGTGAAGGAAAGTATAATTAAGTTTGATAGGATTCATAATTAATCATCATATTATGCATTTAGATTCTAAGTGTGCATTTAGAATTGGCATTTAGAGCTCCCACCAAATTTTCAGTGTCTCCTAAGCCCTCCTATTATTGTTTTTGGCTTATAATTCATTCTGGTTGGAAGCCGCATTGTAGTACTTGCAATTTTTCATTCATAGCATTTAGAGAACATGGCCCAGAAAACCTTATCTAGTCAGACTTGGAAGTTTTTAAGATACATGTTTACCCTTTCCTTGCAATGCCTTATGGTTGGGACTCACTATTGAATGAATTGCAAATTTTAATCTATATAATTTAGAGAACACGACCAAAAAAACCTAATTCAACCCTTCAAATTCTTGGAATTTTTCAAGATACACATTTACCCCTTGTTTCTGCAACTCGATTGATAACATTGCGCCTATCGTTGATTTAACGGCGAGGTTGTTCCTGCACTCAAAATAATCCAACACAAAATCAGAAACATAATAATGTCGTTTTGTGACATTTCCCTAGATTTAACTAAAAGTTGAAGGAAAATTATCCTTACCTCAGAAAACATGATCGTTTTAGGGTTGTTGCAATTTGGTAGTCCAGTTTGCTTCAACAGTTCTTCAATGCAGTGAAAGCAGGGTTACCCTTGTCTCACTGATGCCAGAAATGTTTCCAAAACACATCTCACCATGTGAGAATGCTTACAAAATGAAAATCACCAAGTTATTTAATGAGCCCATATTCAAAATAATCACACATATAATGTAAAATAGAATACATCTAGATCTTTAACAACCAGAAAAGTTGATCTTCTAACAATAATATCTCCAACTCATTTCCATTTTACAGAAATCCAACTAAATATCATTAGACAGAGAAATCTACCATATCCATGGTAGGGATGAGGACAAACCTAATAAGTCCAATATCCATGGCAAGGCAGAGGAAAAATATAATAACCATAAGAGGGTAGAGGAAAAACATAATAACCATGGCACGATAGATGGAAAACTTGCGCTGTCTTCCATTATGATGAGTCAGATTTGAATCATAAATACCAAATTTCGTTATGTAAAAAAGTTTGAAAATTTGACAGTTTGATTTGATTCAACCACTAATACTTCAAATTTGTATCAGTTGAGTAAACTAGTTTATCAAGTATTCCTCCATTTCATGGAACAAATACTACTTAAATCTTACCTCCTCCATGGCTACTAGATAAAGAATCTTTGTCTTATCTCCCAACATAAAATGCATGTTGCTAAAACTGACCTTTTCTCCATTTTGCGTAATTTCCAGCACTGTTGTCGAGCTTAGGTACATTTGTTGGCCCATTTTTGGTGGAAAAGGAAAAGTGCAATAGCCACATGAATTTCGAGAGGCCCTAGTTAAAGGTAGGAAAAATTTCAGTGAAAACGTCATCACATTGACACCAAGCCTTTGATACCTCATGGATCTCTCTATTACCCTGAGTAAATCGAGCAGAGCATTGCTGATTTCCCATAGCAAATATCCTGTTGAATTATCCCCCAACCTATTGTCTACAAGTTTTTCAACTGTCTTTGGCTCAAATCTTTTGAATGAAGAAAAAATCATGCATATTGTTCTTGCTCTTAAACATTTTGGGAAGGGAAACAAGCTTCTTAAATCCAAATAAATGTTCAAATGCACATTTAATTCAAACTTTTAAACCATATAAATGCATGCGATATTTGAAATATTATGGGGACAACAATGGATAAGAAAGATGGAGCTCACAGATGATTGATTGACTTGCATCATTTTCTAGCGAACCTGATGGATTAGTCGCATTCAAAATATCTCTCATACAAATATTTTGTACACATATTCCTTAAGCACTGATCACATCCCTTGAAACATGTATTGGGCATGCCTCAATGCAATGACATTGGAAATTTTTTTATACCGAAAGCAAAGGTTAACATTATCAAAATCCAAAAGAAATTGTGTACAGAAAAAAATAATAGCTCTCCATTGACACTAAATGTCACATAATGACATAACAAGCTAAACAATTAAAAATTTAAGTAAAGTTAAAATTTTATTTCCTTTTTCTTTGATATGTAGTACTTTTATTTGGGAAAGTAAAGACAAATCGAGTAAACTTCAATTTTCTTATCATCAAATTTTAAGATTGGACTTCCAATGTCGCTTCTTTTCATGTCTTATGGATTCCCTTCGCCACATGGCCTCTTTTAAAGAGGGTATTGTGTTTTAATGACCCTCATTTTTGATATGTTCTCCATTGGGCATATAGTTATAGCATACGATTAGATTGTCATACATCCAATTCCTTGAGTTTTGTTCTATGTTTTAGGGGCGAGCTTGGTTGATAATGAGCTTAATAAACTTCATAGAATATGTTTAAAAATTTCAAAACTATTTTAAAATCAAAGTTTTTTTTTTTACCAAAATAGAGAGCAATTTAACAACTCTTCTTTGGCAAGTATAAAAATGTTATAAAATAAAATTAAAAGACATGTATAAAAATGTCACAACATAAAATTAGAATATAATATTTTGATTTTGGCATGAGTTATGGTTTTTGGGAAAGTGGTATTGATAAGCCATTGTGCTCACTCATGGTATTGTAACAAAACCTATTTACAAGTTATAAAATTATATTATATTAAAATATTTATAAAATATTTTGATTTTGAAATGAGTTATGGTTTTTGGGCATGTGGTATTGATAATTCATGGTATTGTAACAAAGCCTAAATTATTATGACACTTGGCGAATATATTTTTCTTTTAGATTTTTAATTTTGTAATATAATTTTTATATTTGACAATTCAATTTAAAACCACATAAAAATAGTCATCAACCAATTAGAAAAACACAATTTACTTTTTTAAAAATAAAAAAAATTATTTTTTGATTTTCAAAATATTCAGTTTAATATTTAGTTTTTCAAAACTTTAAGAAAACTAATAGAATTTATTTAAAAATTTCAAAACTAATTGGAAGTAAAAGGTTTTAGACCAAAAAAAAAAAAAAACAAAATAACGATGCTAGTTTGTCAAAAGGAAAAAAAGATGGTAAATTTGAAAGTTTTCCATTGCGTAAATGTCACTAACCAGAGGTCATATATGTATTTACAGACAATATTCATGGTAAGTTTGAATGTTTTCCATCATGTGGCATGTCGCGATAATAGACGTCACCTAACAATATGTCATATGCTTTTAAGGAAAATTTGGTCATGGTAAGTTTGAAAGTTGTCCGCTACGCGACATGCCACAACAATAGATGTCATCCAATGAGACATCATATATGCCTCTTAGGAAAACATGCTCATTATCACTTTTAAAAATATATTTTCATTTTTAATTAATTAAAAAAAAAAATAACATTCACATTTATTATTTTCTAAATATTTTTTAATTAAATGGTAAAATGAATATAAATAATGGAGAAGGGAAATCTTTTAATTCAGTAAGACGTGGTATAGGGCTTATATATTGACCTGTATTCACTCAATTTTTTTTTATAATTATCAATCATATAGTTGTCTATAGAAATAAAGATGAGAATTATTATGGTGTTGATGATGATGAAATCCCTAGAAGTCACCATCTCCTCCTCTGATTGATTGTAACCTCCACAGTTGATTGATCAATACCTAAGAAATTAGGTAAATTTCTCAATGTTTGGATTTTTGTGGAATTGTGCATATCAAATAGATTTGAGATTTTTTCTAATTAGAAATTGTACATGTGGGGTGGAAAATTTACAAAATTTCTAGATTGTAGACATGGGGCACAAAATTTTCATTTTCCAAGTTGTCTATCTTGACTATGGACTACTCACATGGTGGTTCATGGTTCTCATTAGCCTCAAGAATAAAATAGTGGATGATAATTAATTTTTACTAATATTTTTTATATGGTTTATTCGACTTAATAAGGTAAGAGATTAATCAAAATTATTTGACATTATATTTGTATATTGAAAATAAGTGAAAAAAGGGAAGGTGAGTAGTGTGACAAATATTTTGAAAATTAAAATTGAATGTGAGAATAAGATGGACAATCAAAGAGAAATTTATTTTCATCTTCTTAATATCATACGAGTGACATATATTTCATTCCATGGTGTATTGGGAATTGACAAATGCCCAATTTCACTATGATGCTCAAGAGAATTAATTATTAACTTATCAATGTTCATTTTATTCTTAACATTAGTTGAGACAAATAGATATTTTTGGTTTTCGAGATTGGGGTTGATCACCTCATAATATTTTAGTTTCTTTTTCCCCTAACTCTTTATCCCCCCACAATTTATGCTTAAATTTGGAAGTAATAATGTTTTTAATATGATTTATTTTTTTGCAATATGGTATTGTTTCTTATCCCCTAATGGTCTAGCTAAGGCTAGGAATCCTTATGCCATCCTCGCTTGAGCCAAAAGTGGGGGTTTTGGCTAGAGTTAGAAGTAATTTTAGGAAACCACTTGGAATAGATTTTGTATAGCTTCTTATACGCATGATACCTAGTAATATCCATGCTTTCAATGGGGGAAAGACTTGCTTCAATTAGGGGGATAGGGTAGGTAGTATTTTCTTTAATCTTGAGGTTTTAAGTTATAAACTGCTTGACATGTATCTACTCAATTTTACTCCATGACTCTCTATAGATACTACAACTCCAAACCTCACATCCATATAGAATAACAAGAGTAATGAGAGTATCAAACATGAGTTTTTTCTTTTTAATCCAATATCTAAAGATCTTCCGACTTACTATTTTTTAGGAAAAATACTAGGGGGAAGGGGGGGGGGGGTTGAATCAGTATTTTTAATTTCACTTTAACCTTTATTTTCAAATTTGGAATTCTATAATTTAATGTTATTCAGAAAAGTCGTGTGTGTACACAACTTCAATGAATGCAACCAGCGTATATCCACATTACTATTTTTTCATAATATCCATCAATGATTTAACTTAACCATTACATCATTATTTCATTTTCCATTAATTAAACAACAACCATGAGAAATAAGAGAAAAAAACCATCACACATTATGAACACACAAGGACATGGGGATTTTAGGTGGAAACCCAATGTGGGAGAAAGCCACCGATGTTGTCATTTTTGTCCTCTTTCTTTTATTATAAAGAAAATCTTCTTACAATTTTGTATTGTTGCGGAATCTTACTAGCACGCAGGAACCCACTTGCAAGAGGCTATCCCCACTCATTATACAACACCCATTGGAAGGGAGATACAACCCCACTAATATCATTTACTAACTGCTACCTGAAGCAAGCACCTAACCCCTCAACAAGTCTACCAGCTACTACTAGAAGGAAGCTCCAACTCCCTCACTAAAGGCTCCAACCCTAAGCACCCTTGGTGGACCATGTTTCATAATTTTCATACTAGATCCACCTGTTTCAAATACACATCAAAACTTGTATGCCACCTTTCATCAAATTTTCACATTGGACCACCACCAGTAATAAGCTCAAACTGAATACAATCACTGAATCACAATTGAATACTAATCACTAATAAAATGAATCACTAAATACTGAACCAATCCCAAGTTACCAATCAACCAATAACTGATTAATACCAATCAACCATTCAATTTAATACTGAACCATTTACTGATTGATTATGGTGTTAGATATTATATGGTCATCACAAAAGCAATGTGCAGTCACTACAAAACCTGATAAAATTGACTTCAGTATATATATATATATATATATATATATATATATATATATATATATATATATATATATATATAGATATATGACTTATTTGAAGCAAACACACATATATAAACACTTCCTCTATATGAAACTTGTATACAAATATGAAGTTATTGAATACATGTTAGGTCCCTATAATACTAGTGATGCCCCCATTAATATTGTTGTGCCCCTATTGTCACCATATTGTTATTACTGTGCCCCATAGAATCTCTTTATTGTTATTTTTGTGCCTTTATATTATTATTGTTAGGTCAGCTTGGTTATATTGTGACCCCTTAGACTCCTATATATAGAAAGTAGGTTTTGTCATTTGAATCATCGAAGAATTATTCATTTGTATAATGTAAAGGAGGTTTCCCCCTCAAAGAGGCTGAATTCTAAGGCGTTCAACTATCTTTTCTATCTTTTTGTGAGCTGGTTTCATAACATTTGGTATCAGAGCTTTGGATTCTAGGGTTTCGCTGCTCCAAATAGGTCATCGTGGCATTTTCGCTATAACTTTTTTCTATGACATTTCAGAAGCGAAAAAAACCCATTTGAGAAGAAATTACTCTGAACCTTGGGTTTGAATTTCAGAGCTTTTTGCGCTATATTTGTGGAGATATGATCTGAGGAAGTTGGTCTTTTTGCAGACTCCTGAATTACATTCCAAACAGGTGACTTGAGGAAAATCGTCATAACTTTCTCTCTAAGCATCGGATTGAAATTTTGTAACAAGGTACAGAAAGAGGATAGGCTGTAGTTTCTTGTATATATTTTCAGAGCCAAAGGTCGAAATAGTGACACGTCGCACTTCATACAAGTTCGCTCTTCTGGAAAGGTCTATAATCAGGTCGTCTTGGGAGATTGTGCATAACTCTTCCTTGGAGAATCGAATTTGGATTAGACTGGTGGCATTGGAAAGAGGACGTAAAGGGCTACTACAGGTTGCAATTTCAGAACTGGATGATCTGAAATTACAGAGATACATCAGATTCAATATCACACTCCTACAAAGTGAAAAATGGTGTGTAGTTTTTTTTTAAATTTTTGCATAAGCTTGGTTTGAAAAATTAGTTTGAACGAATTCAAAGGGCATAGTAAAGCATTATTATCGGTAATCGATGCCCCGAGGAAAGAAAATGCAAACACCTAGTAAGAAACCTGAAAGCTCTAGCATGACTCATGAAGAAGAGGAAGAAATGCAACATGATATATCAAAATTATGAGACCAAGTGTAACAAGTGTCACTTGCACAAGAAGGTGTAGAAGCTAATATGGATGGTTTAAAGAAAGGAATGGAAGCTAAGATGAATGGCATGGACGCTAAAATGGATGGCATGGATGATAAGATGGAAGAATTGAAGATAAAATTGAATAAGTTGCTACAAGAAATGGTCACTAATGGTGAAAGGGTAGTAAAGGAAACTCATGATAAGAACAAAAGAAATCTTAATCATGATTCCATAGACTCTAATGTTGGATCGAAGACCCACCATATTCCAAAAATCGATATGAGGAAGTTCAATGGCAAGGATCCCGCAACATGGATATTACAGATGGAGCAATTTTTCGATCTCAATAATGTGAAAAACAAACAAAAGGTACGTATTGCAACTTTATATTTGGAACCAAATCAGTTTGTATGGTATCAATGGCTTTGCTCTCGTAAACAAATTTTGGGCAATTTTTACAGAAGAATTGACAACACATTATGAGGATACAAAAGGCAACACTTTTTTTAGCCAATTGATAAGTCTCAAACAAAAGGGTTCAATAATGGAGCACATTGAGGAGTTCCAAAAATTGAACGTAAGGGTAAAACATATTCCAGAGAAGCATAGGATTGATGTGTTCATAGGGACTTTAAAGGATAATATCCAACATGATGTTCGCCTTTGGGAACTTGATTCATTAGAGAAGGCATGCAGATTAGCAAGGAAAATGGAAAGCAAAATGATGGCAACCAGGAAGCATACCGCTCTGTTGAAGGCCCCGAAAATCAGGTCGACAACAAGGGGGATACCCACCGGTCCGGATCTTGGTTGGCAGCTCCTTATCCGTTTGGTATAGCGGGTCCGACTGGGGATAATGGGACCAGTTTCCCAATCTAAGGGTGTGTGTGTGTGCAAAGTTGGATGATGCTGATCTAAGAGTTCTAATCTAAGCTACTTTAATCTAATTCTATGCTATTGTAATCTAATGAAAACAACACATCTAATCTATGCTAACCCGGGGTGTATTTCTTCTATTATGCGATCTAAAGAGATTTCAAACAATAACTGGTAATAAAGATCATTCAGCTATCATAAGAATGGAGATCAATTAAGATGAACCACTTTGCATAAAAAGTTAGGCAAAACAGTTGTGAACAACATATCGGATAATAAGTTATTCATATATCAAACATAAATAAATGACTCCACCATACAAAAGTGCTAAATCGTAACTCACACATTCATGCAATAACATATAAACAACTAAAAAATGTATATCACTTTAAGAATATAAGCAGAAATGGCCAAGAGATAAAAGTACCATTTATGACTGGTCCTACTCATAAGCTTCAAGTAACAATGATTCATCTCTCCTTGTTCTGATATCTACCAAGAGTACAGAAGTGCAACATCAGTAGCAGATATCAAATGCAAAAATTAATAAACCTTGATCCATTCATTCATCAAAACCTCCTCTGAGGGTGCAGAAGTGCATGTTCTAAGGACAAGTTTTTTGACAAATTTCCGGACCCTTCTCTAAATGCATGAGAAGGTTTTAAATACTGCTAACTAAATAACTTAATTACATAAATTTCAGATACGGTTTAAATGACCGCCCTTTATCTAAGCAAACTTATTTCTAAAAATTGAATCTAATTTCTAACTATTTCTGCACTTGCTCCTTAGTGCTGTGAGCATGCAACATTTGCCTGGGAAGAGTCGGTTAGTCGTCTTTTGCTTTTGTTTGAGCTACGAAAATAGAAATGGCAAGCGCTGGCACCTCTTTTTAGTAAACTAGAAGATATTTTTGAGAATCATCTTCTGGTTGGGCGAATTTACTGCATGTATGCTTGGTAACAACCCAGATTCTTCTTAAATTGCCTCTGCTTTTGCTATCTCGGTTTCCGGACTCGTGGATGACTAAGCAAGTTAGGGACTTTGCTTTCTGAACAATTTTCTTAGCGATGCGCGATTAGCGTTAGACGCTAATTGCACATCAAAAACTGCCTCCATTCTTTGATTCGGGCCTTTTTGGTGCGTTTTCTGCCTTTAGTGCTTTTTCCTTTACCTGGCATGAGCTTCAGAATTTTGCAAACATGCTGCTTTTGTGAGTTTTTGACCTTGAGTGTCGAATCGCCTATTGATATCAGCATCTGTTCAGTAGCACTTTGAAATCTGCGTTTCTGTTGCATGCGGCATCCTTGTATGAGGGCATCTCTCCTCTGTTCTTCGAGCATTGACGCTTTCCCTCTTTCCTTAGAAGTTTCCTGCACATTGCTTCATGTTGTTTCCTGTTTTTTATTTCTGCAGTTCACACAAAGGAAAAGAGTAATGATAATAAATTTTGACATGAAAGCTTTAAGCTCTACGAATGTATAAAATCATGACACCCACAGTGAACTGACTCTTCGAAAAACACAAAACTGTCCTTCATGAATACCTTGGCGTACATTCATTAATTTTCTTTAAGGCGTGCGCCCAATTTTTGGTTTTAGGGACAGCTTTTCTTGAATGCTGAGCCGAGGAAAATTTGCGATGGGTAATTTCTGCGACTCGCAGATCGCAGCATCGCAAGATCGCAGATCGCATTTATCGCAGATCGCAAGATCGCAGATTGTTGTTATCGCAGATCGCTTTTTATCGCAGATCGCTTTTATCGCAGCATCGTGGCATCGCAGATCGCAGATTGCTGCAATTTGTCAAGTTATTCGTGTGCCGATATGCGACGTTGCGATATGCGATGTCGCATATCGGCCATCGGAGATTTCTTAAGATTCTCATTTATGGGCGCTTCTTAATGTATGCGATGTGATGAATTTAGCGCCGCTTCTTCGCAGTTGTTTTAATGTGCTCATAAAGAAATGCTTCACTCTTCTCCGTGTGATGTATTTTTTAGGAGTATAATACAATTTTTTTTTTATAAAATCTTTTTGGATTTTTTTTTTTTTTACTAAGGGTCCCCACTTCTTTAGCGTTATTGCTAATACTAAAGAAGTAGGGGGGTTGTTGGTGGTCACAACAATGGCGATTCACTTGGAAGAACCAGTTATCTCTGCTTTTCTATTGAATTCTTTAAACTTCCAAAACAGAAAAATTTTCATAAATCTAAACATTGTTATGGACAGATAGAGTACATCATGCCTCATTCTATCAATGATATTTTGTTTCAACTTCTTTCTTTTCTAATTGTTCGCTTCCTCAGGCTTGTCTTTGTATCTACATCAGCCATTACTTGGTCATATAAAGATAAAATAAAGTCTTCTCTGTGTGCTAGCCTTAAAATATGCTCGTTTGCCGTAGGTAGAGCCTCTGCTGCCAGCAGGCGTCCATAGCCTCGACAGGGTTACCTGTTACCCAGCAATGATCCTTTATCCTGTTTTAAGGCTATCTACAACCCCCAAAGAAAAAATCCATTTTGACACCTTTTCCTTTTTTATTCTTAAAGAACAATGTCTTGGTTTGGTAGCCAAATTATGACACAGTCATTCACTTGATTTACACTTTTGCTGAACAAGCTGGCTCGTGATGAGACCCCTTGTTTTTTGATTTCAATAATCTTGAGTCATTGCCCTGTTTTGATGGACACTGTTTGGCAAAGTCAGCAAAGTTATAATATCTGTGATCATGATAAGCCGGCTCGTGATGAGACCTCTTATTCTTTGAGATATAGTGTTTCTTGGATTGTCCCTCTGAATGCTGCGATTTTCTTTAACGGGGAGCATATCATTGTTTTCCTTAAGAAAGCTCTGGAAGACAATAATAGAGTTTGAAAACAGCAGTTTTACAGAGAATCTTTATTTTGTTATTGATACCTTTCATTGTGCTGAGATAAAACAATTCCTTCGCTAAAGGTTGCTTTCATCAAATTCTTTTTTTGAAGTTGAAACTAATATCATATCTAGGCTAAAGTTTTTAACTGTATCTGTCAATAATAAAGATCAGATTTTCAAAAAATTTCTATTTATACAAGCTAAAAGCTCAAGATCTGAAAGAGAATTGGTGTCTTTTCGCGAATACCGATAGTAACCATTAACAACCGGTTTTATTATGAAAAAGGGAAAAAAGAAAAGACAAAACTATTCTACAAAATAGAATAATAATCTTCTATTGAAAATATATTTTAAGAATTTGACCATTAACAGGCAAAGAATCCCTTCTACCTACTAGATCCTGTAAGACAAACGTTGATGGACCTATGACTTCAACAATCTGAAAAGGACCAAGCTACATCTTTTGAAATTTTGTATGTTTGCCCTTTTCTTCATGAGCCTTATCCCATTTTAAAACTAAATATCCCATCTGAAAATTTTTTCTGGTCATTTTGTTTGAATCGAAAGAGGATTTTATTAGCGCCTGATGATGAGCATGGGTTCTCTTAGATTGTTCTCGTTGCTCTTCTAATTTGATTATTTCCATTTGTCTTAGTTGTATGGAGGAAGTAGGTATTTCATCAATGTATTGTATTAAAGACAAAGAGGGAATGACTAAGTGAGTTGGAAGAACCGCTTCTTTCCCATAAACTAAATTAAAGGGGGAAGTGCCGATCGAAGCTTTTTTTGTTATTCTATCTGCCCATAAAGCATTTACCAAAGCTTTATGCCAATTCTTTTGGTTCTGGTCAACTGTTCTTTTAATAATCCTGATTAGGTTTCTATTTGTTGACTCAGCTAACCCATTACCTTGCGGATAGTAATTGGCCGAATATTTTAGTTTGAATCCTCTTTTAAGTGCAAACTCAGTCATTGCATTTCCAGAAAAGTATGATGCATTATCAAACATTAAAGCCGTTGGCAATCCAAATCTAGTGATTATAAATTGATCTATGAATTCGATAATATTTTCAGAATTAGTTGTCTTGAGAGGAACTGCCTCTACCCATTTAGTAAAATAATCTGTTGCCGTGAGGATGTATCTATGCTTCTTAGAAGAGTGAGGAATGATCTCACCTATTATGTCCAAGCCCCACTGGCTGAATGGTTGCTCGATGTTCACTGGTTGTAGTGGCAGGGACGGCTTCTTTTGTCTTCCAACAGTTGTTTGGCAGACTTGACATTTCCTCACGTAACTGTGTGAATCTTTGAATAGCGTAGGCCAGTAATATCCTGCACGTAAAATTTTATGTGCAGTAGCATCTCTAGCATAGTGTCCGCCTGCTGGTCCATCGTGGAGTTCCTGCAAAACTTTTTCGGCTTCAGTTTTTTCAAGACATCTAAGAAGAACAGAATCATAATTTTTTCTAAAAAGAATATCATTTATGAGCTGATATTGTTTAGCTTTCAATCTCAGAGCTCTTTTCTTAGTGTGATCCAGGTGTGATGGAGCATACCCGTTCTTAAGATAATAAATGATATCAGCATACAATGATTCTGCATCGTTTAGGCTTACCTCATACATTTGTACCTCTTCGGATGAAATTTCAGGGATTTGCGATGCTCCAGCAAACATCTTGTAGAAGCCTTGACCTCTTACAATGTTCGCTGGTTTAATCTCAAGATCGTATTCCTGTAAAGCAGTGATCCAATTTGCTCTTTTCTCGCCCATATCCTTCTGTACTAGAAGATTTCTTACCGCTGGAAACGGTACTATGATCTTAATATGGGTTTTGAGTAAGAAAGGTCTGAAATATTTGACCGCTTTGAAAATAGCATAGGCCTGTTTCTCTACGTCTGAATAATTGAGTTCAGCACCTTGTAAATTTGAGCTAAAAAACGCAATTGGAGCTTCTGTTTTTTCTTGATTTGCTTGGGTTAGAATCGCAGCATATGATTTCTCTGAGGCAAATGTGTATAAAACAAAAGATTCTGAAAAATTCGGGGTTGCTAAAGATGGAGCATTAATAATAGCTTGTTTGATCAGGTTGAATGCTTCATGTTCATCTTGACCCCATTTGAAAGTTGAATTCTTTTTAATCATGGTTTGCAAAGGAGACACAATTCGTGAAAAATCTGGGACAAATCTCTTTACAAAATTGATTTGACCAAGGAAAGATTGCATGGCTTTTTTATTATGAGGTAGGGATATTTCAGAGATCTCTTTGATTCTGTCACGATCAATGTGAATACTGGACTTTGACACTATGAATCCTAGAAGTTTTCCTTCACTTAATGCGAAAAAAGATTTCTTTGGGTTAAGTGAAATCCCATACCTTAAACATCGTTGAAAAATTTGTTTTAAATCTCTGAGATGGTCACTTCGCTTCTTGGAATACACTGTTATATCATCCAAATAAATCACTACAGATTTGTTGACTAAACCCTTAAATGCGATGTCCATGGCTCTTTGAAATGTAGCGCCGGCATTAATCAAACCAAATGGCATCTTCCGATATGCGTATGTGCCCCATTTAGTTCTGAATGTGGTTTTCAACTGATCATTGGGATGCACCAACACTTGATTATATCCTGAAAATTCGTCGAAGAAAGACATCAGTCTGAGCCTGCTACTGCCTGTAATATCTGTTCCATAGGTGGAAGAGGAAAATTGTCTTTTTGACAGGCTTTGTTAAGATTCCGAAAATCGATACAGATTCTAATATCTCTGTTTTTCTTTCTAACGGGTACCATATTGGAGACCCATTTGGAATGTCTGATGGGGAAAATTATTCTGGCTTTTAATAACTTATTTAGCTCAGTTTTTATCTGATTTTCTAAATTGGGGTGGATCTTTCTCAGTTTCTGTTGGACGGGTTTTTCGTTGTCAATCATAGGAATAGTGTGCTGAATGATAGAAGTGTTGTACGTCTTAAGCTCATTGTAATTCCAGGCAAAAACATTTTTATATTGTCTCAAAAGACGAATATACGCTAGTTTATCTTCAGGGGCCAGGCCTATGCCTAGGTTAACGTTTTGTGGTTTATCATCGGTTCCTAGGTTTACTAATTCGTAGTTCAAAGTTGAATTGTAGAGCTTTGAATCGGTAGACCTTTTAAACCGATTTTTCAAATCGTACAAGTCTTCTAACTTAACCACCGATTTAGGTATAGCATTATCAGTGCTATTTTGTTGTGTTTGTCGATCGTGATGGTCTTCGTCAATTATCTAATTGGAGTAGGATCCTTCAGAAGTGAGGAAATTTGCAATATCAGGATCGTCATTGAATACTCTCCAATTTGTAATGTTGTCAGGGATGGATGGTCTAAAGATTAATTCTATTGAGAATCTATCTGGACTAAAATCTTCGGAGGGAATAAGCCTAGAGGCTACGTTAGCCAAGAGGTCTGCGCTCGAGTTTTGGAGTCTCGGGATTGAAGAGATATTAAATGCTATGAAATGCTCAGTCAGATCTTGTACTAAAGATTGATAGTGTTTTAAATGACCTGATAGGCAATGTATAGTGTTACGTACCTATTTGACGATAATCTCAGAGTCTCCAAAGACCTGAAGATACTTGACGTTTAACCCGATTTCTTTGTATAGGCCTTGCACCAAGGCCTCATATTCTGCTGTATTGTTTGTGCAATTGAATTCGAGTCTGCATGTAAGCATGGTCTTGTTTCCTTCTGGACTTATCAGAATGCATCCTGCTCCTGCTCCTTCGTTAGATTTAGAGCCATCGAAATATAATTTCCAAAACAAAGATGTATTTACAGGTTCATCTACAAAATTAACACACTTTGAATTATCAGTTTGGGAAAATTTTCGACTTGGGACAAAACTGAATTTTCTAAGTAAGGTGATGGGTGAGCATTGAAATTACCGAGAAAAGAATCTACCGAGTAATTGCCTATGATACTGCTGTTATACGATACTGCTTCATTTTCTCCCTCCAATTTCGTTACTATGTACTTTTGGTGTAACTCTCGTTCAACCTTTATCTGGTTCGGTTTACCGTTATAGGGTAACCACATGTGCGACCAGTCGGTTGCAAAGTATCCGTGGAGTTTCTCGAACCAATCCCTGCTAAGAATTAATCCATAGAATTCTGGGATATCGGCCACTAGAATGTCAATAACCTAACATAACTGCAGGTTAGATGACAATCTTATGGTTACTTGATTAATTTCACCAATCACTTCGACTTGAGATCGATCAAGCTGAACTATATGCACTGCGGATTTTTGTGGTTGAACATTTAGCTTAGCACATATTGATCTGGGTAAAATATTCAAAGAAGCACTGGAATCTACCAAACAATTGTGCACATTTTTGTTGAAAATCTCGTAAGTGAGAAGAAACGAGGGAGTGTGAGATCTTGATCTTCCTCCAATTAAGGCGATATCATTTGGATCAATCTTATTGATCGCGTTAGTTAGAGGTCTTCCCATGTTATGGGAAGCTTGAGAGAGTACAGCGGCAGGCAAAGGTACAATAGGCACAACATGTAATTCTTTCATCATTATCTTCTGTTGATGCTTCAATTTGCTCAAATCAAAAGGGTAATATTAGCCCTAGTCTTCTTCATGTCATCAACAATATTGTACTCCATTTCATCCGACACTATCAGTGTTTTTGATGGAGTTGTTTGATCTACTCAGACTGGGCTAGATTGAGTCGCTTTAGTTGTTGTTTTCTTTTTTGCGACTTTATCTTTTGTTGTAGGGCTTGCACCCTTCTGCTTAGGGGTAGTTTGGGGAGGATCAAGTTGATTTTTTCTTCGTGTGCTAACCGAAAATACTTCTTGATCTTCTTCTTGTGGGAGGATGAAATCCCACATTCCTTGTAATTCCACAACTTCTTCATCATTGGTTTGCACTTCAGTGGCACTTTATTCTTCTTCCTCTTCCTCAGTTTCAGCATTGGAGATGACATTGGGTGGTTTTGTATCCGTTGAAGGACCTCTTTTAAAAGCTCTGTAGGGCTTTTTTAAAGAAGTTTCTGCTACTTGTTTTTTTATGTCAATCATCTCATTAGACATGGTCTTTAATACTTTCTGCAATCCTTCCAAATCGAAAGGGTCTTTTGTTTGTTTCTTCTTGGAGTCTTCCTTGAAGGTGACTTTTTTAGACTTTCGTTCCTCTATCGCGGATCTCTTTTCCAGGGCTATTACGCGTTTCTCTACTGCTATCACCTCTGTCATGTTTTCAACTAAGGTTGTTTTATTTGCTCTATCCACGAAGATTGCTATGTTTGATGGTAAAGCAGTAATATACCATTCACATCGTACTTCTTCGCTGGGTTGGGAAGCAGTAGGAATTTTGTTGAGAATCTTATTGAACCGTAAATCGAAATCTTTGATAGGTTCTTTAGCTTGGGCCTTAAGATTGGATAGGTCATTGATTAATGTTGCTGTTGATCTGTCATCACCAAACTTGATAAGGAATTGATTGTGGAAGATATCCCAACTTGTGATAGACCCGGAAGGTAATGAAAAATACCATGACCCGGCTGTTCCTTGCAGTGTATAGGGAAAAAGCCGAACAACAGCATCTTCGTTAGTAACTCCGTTGAGATTGATAGAAAGCATGAAATTGTTTATGTGTTCTTCTGCTAGCATGCCTGCTTCTGGATTGAATTTAGGCAGCCATTTATCAGGATGGGCCGGTATAGGGCTCAAGGGTGCAGACATCAAGACTGCCCCAGGGTTGTTCCATGGAGATTGGGCCATCGTTGAGCTGCTAGTAGAGAAAAGTGCAGGAGATGATCTCTATAGTTGGGAGGATGAGGATACTATGATCGTGGATGATTGAAGAGGGATTGTGGTAGACGAATGAATGATGGTTTGGAATGGAGGTGTGGGTGGTTGACTTCGCAGTGAGGTAGTTGAAATGGGCGATGTAGACGAAAGAGTCTCACTGTCAGACTCTTGTGGTGATTTCCTCACTCTTTTCCTAGTGGGAAGAGGCAACTCAGTTGGCTGGATGTCAAATTTTTCACTTTTCAGTCTGGTTAGGGGATGAGCAAGATTGTACTGCGAAGTCACACTGCTTTGAGATTTATCAGACCTCTGAGGAGAAATGGAAAATCCCTGAAGTTTGTGAATCAGAGATTCGACTCCAGGAGGTTTAATGGTAAATTGGTATGAAATATCAGGGTGTGTAGCAGCGATTGATACTCGAGCGACTTCTGACTCTGGATTTAAATATACTGGAGAAGTCGGGGGAGATGATAAGGGCGATTTACTCTCAGAATGGTATTTAGATTTTGATTTAAGTGCCATTCATAGTTCAGGCCCTCCTTCTAGCGCCAAATATGTCGAAGGCCCCGAAAATCGGGTCGACAACAAGGGGGATACCCACCCGGTCCGGACCTTGGTTGGCAGCTCCTTATCCGTTTGGTATAGCGGGTCTGACTGGGGATAATGGGACCAGTTTCCCAATCTAAGGGTGTGTGTGTGTGCAAAGTTGGATGATGCTGATCTAAGAGTTCTAATCTAAGCTACTTTAATCTAATTCTATGCTATTGTAATCTAATGAAAACAGCACATCTAATCTATGCTAACCCGGGGTGTATTTCTTCTATTATGCGATCTAAAGAGATTTCAAACAATAACTGGTAATAAAGATCATTCAACTATCATAAGAATGGAGATCAATTAAGATGAACCACTTTGCATAAAAAGTTAGGAAAAACAGTTGTGAACAACATATTGCATAATAAGTTATTCATATATCAAACATAAATAAATGACTCCACCGTACAAAAATGCCAAATCGTAACTCACACATTCATGCAATAACATATAAACAACTAAAAACTGTATATCACTTTAAGAATATAAGCATAAATGGCCAAGAGATAAAAGTACCATTTATGACTGGTCCTACTCATAAGCTTCAAGTAACAATGATATATCTCTCCTTGTTCTGATATCTACCAAGAGTACAGAAGTGCAACATCAGTAGCAGATATCAAATGCAAAAATTAATAAACCTTGATCCATTCATTCATCAAAACCTCCTCTAAGGGTGCAGAAGTGCATGTTCTGAGGATAAGTTTTTTGACAAATTTTCGGACCCTTCTCTAAATGCATGAGAAGGGTTTAAATACTGTTAACTAAATAACTTAATTACATAAATTTCAGATACGGTTTAAATGACCGCCCTTTATCTAAGCAAACTTATTTCTAAAAATTGAATCTAATTTCTAACTATTTCTGCACTTGCTCCTTAGTGTTGTGAGCATGCAACATTTGCCTGGAAGAGTCGGCTGGTCATCTTCTACTTTTGTTTGAGCTACGAAAATAGAAATGGCAAGCATTGGCACCTCTTTTTAGTAAACTAGAAGATATTTTTGAGAATCATCTTCTGGTTGGGCAAATTTACTGCATGTATGCTTGGTAACAACCTAGATTCTTCTTAAACTGCCTCTGCTTTTGTTATCTCGGTTTCTGGACTCGTGGATGACTAAGCAAGTTAGGGACTTTGCTTTCTGAACAATTTTCTTAGCGATGCACGATTAGCGCTAGGCGCTAACCGCGCATCAAAAACTGCCTCCGTTCTTTGATCCGGGCCTTTCTGGTGCGTTTTCCGCCTTTAGCGCTTTTTCCTTTACCGGGCATGAGCTTCAGAATTTTGCAAACATGCTGCTTTTGTGAGTTTTTGACCTTGAGTGTCGAATCGCCTATTGATATCAGCATCTGTTCAGTAGCACTTTGAAATCTGCGTTTCTGTTTCATGCGACATCCGTGTATGAGGGCATCTCTCCTCTGTTCTTCGAGCATTGATGCTTTCCCTCTTTCCTTAGAAATTTCCTGCACATTGCTTCATGTTGTTCCCTGTTTTTTATTCCTGCAGGTCACGCAAAGGAAAAGAGTAATGATAATAAATTTTGACATGAAAGCTTTAAGCTCTACGAATGTATAAAATCATGACACCCACAGTGAACTGACTCTTCACAAAACACAAAACTGTCCTTCATGAATACCTTGGCATACATTCATTAATTTTCTTTAAGGCGTGAGTCCAATTTTTGGTTTTAGGGACAGCTTTTCTTGAATGCTGAGACGATGAAAATTTGCGATGGGTAATTTCTGCGACTCGCAGATCGCAGCATCGCAAGATCGCAGATCGCATTTATCGCAGATCGCAAGATCACAGATCGTTGTTATCGCAGATCGCTTTTATCACATCATCGTGGCATCGCAAATCGCAGATCGCAGATTGCTGCAATTTGTCAAGTTATTCGTGTGACGATATGTGACGTTGCGATATGCGATGTCGCATATCGGCCATCGGAGATTTCTTAAGATTCTCATTTATGGGTGCTTCTTAATGTATGCGATGTGATGAATTTAGCGCCGCTTCTTCGTAGTTGTTTTAATGTGCTCATAAAGAAATGCTTCACTCTTCTCCGTGTGATGTATTTTTGAGGAGTATAATAACAAAAAAAATTATAAAATCTTTTTGGATTTTTTTTTTTTTTACTAAGGGTCCCCACTTCTTTAGCGTTATTGCTAATACTAAAGAAGTAGGGGGGTTGTTGGTGGTCACAACACACTCACAACTATAAAGATGGAAGTGTTGTTGCCCCTAGCCTTCCACAACCTATAAGGTTGACACCATAACAATTGGA
Organism: Pinus tabuliformis; assembly: GCA_031772625.1. Classification (NCBI taxonomy): domain Eukaryota; kingdom Viridiplantae; phylum Streptophyta; class Pinopsida; order Pinales; family Pinaceae; genus Pinus; species Pinus tabuliformis. The sequence goes on along the minus strand of CM062805.1, from coordinate 161,731,028 downwards.
AGAAAAAAGAGCAAAAGGGATTTGTTATAGTTGTGATAGAAAATACACTAAAGGTCATAAGTGTGTTGAGAAGAAATTATTCTACATAGATTGTGAAGAGGAAGAAGAAAAGGAGCAAGAAAGGTCAAAAGAAGAGGATATACTCTAGGAACAAAGCCTAGATAAAGAAGAAATGAATCTGACCATATCTTGTAATGCATAGGTTGGAATTACCACTCCTCAAACCATCAAGATAGAAGGACAAATCAAGAAGAAAAAGGTAATAGTGTTGATTGATTCAGGAAGTACCCATAATTTTATTCATTGTAAGATAGCAAAAGAATTGAATTGCTTCCTATATCTAGCACCAGAGTGTCAAGTGATGGTTACAAATGGAGGAACAATAAATTGCTCTGGAAAGTGCCATAATATCAATCTATCCATGGGAGAATATGTATTGAAAATCCGAATGCTTTCCATTCCAATGGGAGGTGTTGATGTTGTACTAGGAGTCCAATGGCTACAATCCTTGGGTATAATAGCTTTTAACTTTCAAGAACTTTTCATGAAATTTTATGCGGAAGGAAAGGAAGTTGAATTAAGGGGTATTGCAGGGAAATCGAGAAAGATAATAAGCTCTAACAATATGACAAAGCTTCTAAAAAAGGAACAACGAGGTGTAATTGCAAAATTATGTTCGCTAGATGTTTCCACATCGAAATCATCTATTTCTCCAGATCTCCAAAAAGTCTTGGACAATCATGTCAAGTTATTTGAGACTCCCAAAGGTCTCCCACCTATTCGTGATCATGATCATGCTATTCATTTGATTCCAGGAAGTGTTCCTCCAAACATTAGGCTGTACAGATATCCCTATGCCCAAAAGAGTGAAATTGAATGTATGGTTGTAGAAATGCTTGAGGCTGGTATAATTCAACCTAGCCAAAGTTCTTTCTCTGCTCCAATAGTATTGGTGCACAAGAAGGATGGATCATGGCGCATGTGTCCAGATTATAGGGAGCTCAACAAGCTCACTATTGAAGATAAGTTTCCCATTCCTGTCATTGATGAATTATTGGATGAATTGCATGGATCAATTTACTTCATCGAGTTAGATCTTCATTCAGGATATCATCAAATCAGAATGAAGACTCAAGACATTCAAAACACATCATTTAGAACCCATGAGGGTCACTATGAGTTTTTGGTCATGCCTTTTGGCCTTACCAATGCACCTTCTACATTTCAAGGTTTGATGAATTCCATTTTCAAACCCTTCCTTAGAAAATTTGTGTTAGTATTTTTTGATGATATACTAATCTATAGGAAGTCTTGGAAGGATCATGTTGAACACGTTGACAGGTTGCTACAACTATTGGAGGAGAAACAATTATATGCAAAAAGATCTAAATGTTTCTTTGGAGTACAAGAGGTGGAATATTTGGGTCATATTGTATCTCATGAAGGAGTTAAGGTAGACCCTAGCAAAATTAAAGCCATTAAGGAATGGGAAATCCACACATACATAAAGCATTTGCGAGGAATTCTCGAGTTGACAGGGTATTATCGCAAGTATTTTAAGAATTATGGGAAAATAGCAGCACCTCTAACAACATTGTTGAAGAAAGATGCATTTTCATGGACTCCAGAAGCAACAAAGGCCTTCGAATATGTTAAAGAGGCAATGTGCCAAGCACCGGTCTTAGCTACACCAGACTTTACAAAAACCTTTATTGTGGAATGTTATGCTTCCAGAAATGGAATTGGTGCCATTTTAATGCAAGATGAAAGACCCATTGCTTTCGAAAGTCATCCAATCGAGGGAAAATATTTACACAAAGCTATTTATGAGAAGGAAATGTTGGCAATACTACATGCACTTAAGAAATGGTGACCCTACCTAATGGGAAGACACTTCAAGGTAAAAATGGATCATGATAGCCTTAAATACTTTTTAGAACAAATATTATCCTCTGAAGAACAACCGAAATGGGTCACAAAGATGTTGGGTTATGACTTTGAAATAATATACAAAAAAGGGAAGCAAAATGTTGTGGCAGATGCACTCTCAAGAAAGGATGAGGATGTGGAAGCATTGTTGTGCGCCATTTCTATTATCCAACCAGATTGGATAAACGAAGCAAGGGAGGAATGGAAGAATGATGAAGAAGTGTGGGAACTTATTCAAAATTTACAACAAGATTCCAGTACATCTGATACATTTAGCTGGAAAAATGATTTGTTATGGTACAAAGATTGCTTATACCTCTGTAAGAATTCCCAAATCAAACAAAAGATTCTTTTGGAATTTCACGCTTCTCCCTTAGGAGGGCACTCAGGATTTTTAAAAACTTACCACAAGGTTAAGAAGGAATTCCTTTGGGATGGCCTTAAATCGGATATTCAAAAGTTTGTGGCAGAATGTTTGGTATGCCAACAAAATAAAGCTGAAACAATTAAGACACCAGGTCTACTACAACCTTTATCCATTCCAAGCCAACGTTGGGAGGAGGTTTCAGTGGATTTTATCACAAGTTTACCCAAGTCTGAGGGAAAGAGTGTCATCATGGTGGTAGTTGATAGACTTACCAAGTATGCACACTTTTGTTCATTATCACATCCATTTAAATCCAGTACAGTTTCTACGGCATTTATGGAAACAATTCAAAAGCTACATGGAAACCCAAAGATTATTGTAAGTGACAGAGATCCCATTTTTACAGGAAATTTTTGGAAAGAATTATTTTTTTGTCTTGGTACTCAGTTAGCTCATAGCTCATCTTACCATCCGCAATTTGATGGGAAAACAAAGATAGTAAACAAATGTTTGGAAGGATATCTTCGTTGATTTGTATCTGATAAATAGACACAATGGGTCAAATGGTTGCCTCTGGCTGAATGGTGGTATAACACTTCCTTCCATACTGAAACAAAAATGACCCCATTTATGGCACTTTATGGACATCAGCCACCATCCATCACATCATATTTAAGAGAAAATTCTAAGGTTCAAGCAGTGGAACATCACATCGAGCATCAACAACAAGTTCTCCAACTCTTAAAGGATAACCTCGTGTTGGTGCAGAATAGAATGAAACAACAGGCAGATCAACATCGCAGTGAAAGAAGTTTTGATGTAGGTGATTGGGTATTCCTACGGCTATAACCATATAAACAAATGTCCCTTAAGCAAGCTAAGAAGGATAACAAATTGTCACCAAAGTATTATGGTCCGTACAAGGTGTTGCAAAAGATTGGTACTATGGCATACAAATTGGAGCTTCCTGTAGCTTCTCGACTGCACCTAGTTTTCCATGTTTCATGTTTAAAGAAGGTTATAGGCGACAAGCTCCCAGTTCAAACAATATTGCCAAAACTTTACGAGGAAGGAAAAATTATATTGGAAATGGAAGCAGTCATAGAAACAAGAACTCGACAACTATGAAATTGATCCATTTATGAGTATCTCATCAAGTGGAAGAACTTATCTACTGAAGATTCCACATGGGAGGATGAGAATTTTATACAGAAGCATCCAGAACTACTCAAGCATTCAGGACAACACTTTTTTGAAGGAGAGGGGCATGTTAGGTCCCTATAATACTAGTGATGCCCCCATTAATATTGTAGTTGTATCCCTTATTAATATTATTGTGCCCCATAGAATCTCTCTATTGTTATTTTTGTGCCTTTATATTATTATTATTAGGTCGGCTTGGTTATATTGTGACCCCTTAGACTCCTATATATAGAAAGGAGGTTTTTTCATTTGAATCATCGAAGAATTATTCATTTGTGTAATGTAAAGGAGGTTTCACCCTCGAAGAGGCTGAATTCTAAGGCGTTCAACTATCTTTTCTATCTTTTTGTGAGCTGGTTTCATAACAATACATAATACATGCCAAATGAATTACTAAACCATTGAATAACTGAGTATAAATTCTAAATCACTACAATATTCAATCACATATATGCCAACAGTGAATCACTGAATACCCAATCACAATTCTATAACATCATTGCTGATCAATAAGCCAAAACCAATTCAATCAAATTCATACTGTCAAATACAAATCATTTTGATCATGGCATCATTGACGAACAACAACAAATAAGACATAATTCATTAATTGTTATCTTCAAGAATCAATTCAAACCCTAGAATATATATGCGAATTCAATTAACCATATATGTTTATATATGTGCTTATCATGCATAAAACCTACATATATATTTGAAAATATTATATACCAAAACCCAAGTCCGACAACAGTATAAAGAAAATTATTTTAGAATATATACATGATTACTACGGGGCATATCCATGTATGTATACGACTCTACAGAAGAAAAACTGCATACGAATCTCTAAATTACTAAATCAAAACTTCACTGCAAATCACATGTCAAACCTAGATCTCTACACACATACATATCTCAGTATCTATATACATAGTTATACCATAATCACATATCTTTCATTGTTATTAATTTAAACATTTTGCAACAGGAAAATCAATCAAGCATATATTCAATACAACTTCAAATCTTTCAGATTTGAGCCTTATCTTTTCTCCCTAGTGCACACCTGTTCCAAATCATATCACACAAGAATAAACCATTTTATTTAACACTTAACTCCTTTATCTTCATGTCCTTACATATATTTTTTGTTTATGAATACCACAGGAAAATCCTTTGGTAATGTTGATGGTATTCATTGGACTAGATCAAATAGACGTTGCTGTTGCTAATGAGCAATTACCTTGGCAGTAACTCATGGTTTCTTGTTTTTCATGGTTTGGAGTATGTACGCGAATTTTGTTCACTAAAACTGTGTATATATGAAACTTTTCTTCACAGGGGTCGCATGTACCTTTCAAACTTCACACCTTCCATGCATTATGTAACTAAACTTCCAATTCTCTGTAACATTTGTACCATTAATCATGTCATATGTAACAATTCTATAAACAACATATTATAACCAATTTGACAAAAAGGATATGTTTTTCAAGTAGGTTTCCATCAAGGACAACACATTAGCCATAATGCAAACATTCTTCCCCTTTGGACTTGATGACAACCTCTTTGGTGTTTGGAAACCACCTACAAACAAGATATGTTTTCCAAGCAGGTTTCCATCAAGGGAAACACACTAGCCATAATGCCAAAAATATCCCCGTTTAGACTTTGGCAACCTCATTGGTGTTTGGAAACCACCTGTAAACAAACCACCTGCAAACACATAGTCTTCTCTCTCCCTTTGACATCAAGGGAAAAGGGCTAAACTAGGTTTAATGAAGTACTTCCCTTTGTAAGGATCTATTAATATGAATCATGAAATATGCATACTGAACATGCTCCCCCTCATCATATGCTAGAGCTTCTGAAGATATGCAATAAAAGTATGTACAAGACTTCATGAATGAAATACCTGATTATTCATGACATTTCCTATAATCAATGACTCCATGATTAGTCATCCAACATAATGGGATTACACATTTGACCCAAAATTTTACATCAATCACCCAAAATAATGGGATTACATACATAGCATGATCTAATCCCAATAACCCATACATGACTAAGTTTTACAATGATTATGACATGGGTGTTTTCATGACCTTTACATCAAGATACATACATGACATCTATAACCATAAACAAGAATCTCAACAATGAAGTATCCTTTGTAGAGAAACCATGATACTGATCAGAAACCACCATGCTCCAAATGGGCATATGCAACACAATCATAAGCATCAAGAACATCTTTATCATCAAGAATAAATCAAGAAGTTAAGACTATGTAGCATCATCATGTGGCCAAAGATGCAATATAACTAAGCATACTAAGCAATTATAGCAACAACATAAGATTTTTGCAATAAGGCTCTGTTAGCAACTAATCTCGTTGAATTCTTGTCATCAAGGTCAACATACATTCTACATATATGGGAAGACCCACAATATTCAAGTAACAAGATCATATCAACATCTTGGACCACAACACCATAGGAAGCATATACAAATTTTCTCCATGCGCTAACAACTAAGGGAACCTCCAACATCACAAGACATTAAGTAGAATAGAATAGATTAACAACATATTGATTATCAACTGACATCAACAGTAAGGATAGTATACATATATTCCTCATCAAGTGCATCACAAAGACTTATTTATCCAATAAGGAACCATCCATAACTTCATCACATGCAATCCAAACATCATTGATAACCCATGTCATAGTGACAGTAGCACATATATTTTCCAGTAGTGAATAATAATAGGATTGATGACAACAGTAACAACCATGAACTTATCATAGGAAAAATCATGCAATAAGGAGTGCTCAAGAGACCATAAGGCCAACGGTGAGCCATTAGATGCATAGAGGATTCTCCCCTTAAACCCATGCCAACTTTTCATCATCAAAATTGATCACATTATATCCTTCTCACCAACAACAAAGAGACATATTGACAGTAGTGATAAAAAATTGCATCAATTCATCACTCATCATGAACCAATATTATTTCACACATTTCTATAAGGACATCATCAAAAAATTGCAATAGACCATTGTTAGATCAAAATTCCAATAATGAACTAATGGAGGCATATGAAAAGCTCCCCCTAAATTTGAGCCACTTCTTTATCACCACACAGAAGCATATGTGACTGTATAAGCCAATAACCACATATACACGTGACTTTCATTCATAAGAAACATGTACAAAATATGGAATGTTTATTTTTCCTACCAACATCTCCCCCTAAATATGTTTGTTCCTAGTCACAGTCACTTTATCAGACAAACATAATAACATATGGAACCATCATCATTAAGGCACACATGCATAACTCCCCTTGAGATCATATTCCATTGATCATGTGAACCTAATAATCATCATTTATTTTCCATGAGGTTGCATACATATCATTTACTTCTACAGTCTCTATTAGAAGTATATATTAAGTACACTAGACTGTAATAGGGTCTATCTTCCCTACTCTCTAACTGTTGCACCTTCTTCCTCCAAATCTGCCTGCAATTTCTAATCATTCTTTCAAACTTATCCCATCTCATGGAACTAGAGGATAGCTTGCTTCCATTTCACATGCTTGACCTAGAATCAGTTCCCTTATGCCCAAATGAGTTACAAGAAAAAAAATATCCATAAAAACATCTCTTATACTTGGGGATCAATCTTGATGAACTTGATTCAATTTTCTTTTAAGGAGATTTGTGTTATTCCTTGTTATTGTCTTGTTGATATGAAACCATGTGGTTGTATCCAATGGATGTATTGATTAGAGGAGAGAATTTTTCATCGATAATATTCTCTTGTAATTCAGATGCCTTTACCCATTTTTTTGTTTTCTCATAATCTTCCCTTAGAGTCACAACTTCCGATTCTAATTTTTCACAATGCCTTTCCTTTTCTTGAAGTTGCTTTTGTAAGACTTATATTCTTCTATTGGATGCTTCTAATTGAATATTTTACATGTTTATTTCCTTGAACATACTTCTTTATTTAATTTCTAGATCTTTATTTTCATTCTTGAGTCTATCAATTTATTTCAATGCTATCATTAATCATGTTCTTCGCAACGATCTAATTCACTAGTTCATTTTAGTGTCAAAATATGAATTTGTATCTTCCTGATCATCATATGTGCTTTGACTCTCTTAATTAGAATAAAAAAATTCTTGGCAGAATACTTCTTTTTATCATTTTTCTTGTAAACATCATTACCCTTTTCTTTCTTATCACAATTTTCTTTATATGGACACTTGGATGCATAGTGACCTAATCTTCCACAAGTAAAACATTTAAAGCGAAGTTTACCTTTAAATTTACCAACTCCCACTTGCATCTTTCTCACAAAGTTAACTTCTTCCTCATCTTAAATGTAGCTTGTATCTTTAGGTTGTTCCTTTTATTTCCCTTTGTATGTGGCTTTGAAGGTTGCTTCTGTAATATCTAATGGTTTCCACTTTCTCATCTCATAAGCTGTTAAGATCCCATGAATTTGTTCTAGAGTGGGACTTTTCAAATCATACATTTCTTCAATGACACATAATTTGGCATCGAATTTTTTAGTTATTGATCTTGAAATATTTTCAACAATAGAAACATCTTCAATATTATCAATGAATCCTCTCATTGTGTTAATAATATCGTATACTCTAATGAAAAAACATTACAATGATTTCATCATCAAGCATTCTTCATACTAAATTCTGTATGATTGAAGTTTAGCATTTTTTACCTTAGTGTCACCTTCATATCTTTGGTCAAGCTTTTCCCATATTACTTTAGTGGTGTTTAGCATCATGACTTTCACAAATTAGGATTCTACTAATCCTCCCAATATAACATTTACTTCTTTCGAATTTTTCTCATACTATTGCTTTCCCGCATTTTTTGATGAGTAAAGTTTGGATATTGATATCCATCTTTAGCAACTCCCCATACATCAGCTCTTAGTGAATGCAAATATGATCTCATCCTAAACTTCTAAAGCATAAGGTTAGTTCCATTAAACAAAGGTGGATTTGCAGAAAATACTCCTTCCATCTTGCTTCTCCCTTTATATATCCCGTTAAGTGATCAAGCTTCTTTTGAGGGACCTGCTCTGATACGAATTGTTAGGAAAAATACTTGGGCGGGGGGGGGGGGAGTGAATCAATATTTTTAATTTCACTTTAACCTTTAATTTCAAATTCAAAACTTTTTATGCTACTGTTATTCAGACAACTTGCATGTGTACACAACTTCAGTGAATGCAAACTGTGTATATACAAGTTACTAACTTTTTAACTTAACCATTGCATAGTTATTTCATTGTCCATTAATTAAGTAGTAACCATGAGTATTAAGATAAAATAAACCATAACATATAATCAAGACATAAGGATTATGAGATTTTAGGTGGAAACCCATGTGGGAGAAAACCACTACTATTGTCATCTTTGTCTTCTCTATTTTTTTATAAATAAAATATTATTACAATTTTGTAATAGTGAAGACTTTTACCAGCATGTAGGAACGCACCTGCAAGAGGCTATGAACTCCACTTGTTCTCCAACTCCCACTAGAAGGGAGGTACAACCCTCTAATCTCATTTACTAGCTATTGCTCAAAGGGATCACCTACCCCCTCAACAAGTTTTCTAGCTACTACCGGAAGGAAGCTCCAACTCCCTTACTGAAGGTTTCAACCCTCAACACCCTTTGTTGACTAGGTTTCATAATTTTCATTCTAGATCTGTCTATCTCAAATACACATGAAAACTTGTAGGCCACCTTTCATCAAATTTTCACAATGGACCCACACCAACAATAAGCTCAAACTTAATACAATCATTGAATCAAAATTGAATACCAATCACAAATAAACTGAATCACTTAATATTGAACCAATCCCAAGTTATCAATCAACAAATAACTGATCAACACCAATCAAACATTCAAGTTAATAGTCAACCATTCATTAATTAATCACATTGTTAGATACCAAACAATCATCGTAGAATCAATGTGCAGTCATTACAAACCCTTATCAAGTTGAATTCATTATATATACATGGCTTCCCTGAACCAAACCTGCATATATATTCACTTGCTATGCATAAATCCTACTTGCATATCTCATGTTACTGAATACTGAATAAAAACAAACTAAATCACTGAACCATTGAATCACTAAGTAAAAATTTTAAATCATTGCATCATTCAATCACTAAATACCCAATCACAAGTTTGTAGCATCATCACTAATCAATAAGCCACAACCAAGTCAATCAAATCCATACTGTCAAATACGGATCATTCTTATCCAGACATCATTGACGCATAACAACACGTAAGATATAATTCATCAATTGTTCTCATCAAGTTGAAATTCAAACCTTGGAATATATAGGTGACTTCAAATAACCAAATTTCATATATACACACCTATCATGCGTAAAACTCACGTATATATTTCAAAATACTGAATATCAAAACGCAAGTCAACAAGTAATCTAAAACAAATTATTTCATAATACATACACGACTATTGCGGGGCATATTTGTATATGTCAATGACTATCTAGAAGAAAAACAATGTACAAATATATAAATTACTAAATCAAAACTTCACTACAAATCACATGTCAAACCCAGATCTCTACGCAAATACATATCTTAGAAAATATATATATTCATAATCATTGTTCTACCATAATCACAGATCTTGCATTGTTAGTCATTTAAACATTATTCAACAAGCAAATCAATCAAGCATATATTCAATAAAACTTTAGATCTTTTAGATATGAGCCTTCTCCTTTCTCTTTGGTACATGCCTATTCCAAATCAGATCATACAAGAATAAACCATTTCATTTCACACTTAACTCCTTGATCTTCATCTCCTTATATAGCTTTTTCCTTTGCCAATATCACAAGAAAATCATTTGGTAATGTTGATGGTATTTGTTTGATTGGATCAAATAGGCGTTTCCACCATAGTACTATAGGAAATTACCATGGTAGTAGCTTTTGGTTTCCTATTTCCATTGTTTGGATTATGTACATGACTTTTTTCAACCGAACCTACGTATGTATGCGACTCTTCTTCACAGGGATCGCGTGTACCTTTCAAACTTCACGCTTTCCATGCATTAGATAACTAAATTGCCAAGTATCTATAACGCATGTACCTTCAATCATGTCATGTGCAATAGGCTGTATAATCATCATATTATAACCAAGTTGACATCAAGGATATGTTTGTCAAGAGGTTTCCATCAAGGAAAAGACATTATCCATAATGCCAACACTATTGTTTTCTCAAAAGCGTAAATACTTGACACATCATTGTCAACCGCTAAGAAAGTATATGATTCAATAATTATTACTTTCAAAAGCTAAAAAAGTATCTTAGTGGACAAAGAGTTTTTACAATAAAAAATAAAAAAGGACTAATGTTCCCTCTCCCTTTACAAAAGGTGGATGACACATTATGTTCCCTCTCCCTTTATCAAAGGTGGATTCCACATGAAAAGGAATCTATTTAAATTGAATTCTTAAGGAATATATCATATAGTCCTTATTGTATGGAGTAATCTAAACTAACCATTTTCTTTCAAAAATAAATGCAAACCAAATTAAGAAACATTTTGGTCCATGCCCTCACCAAGATGGTTCTACTCATTTTCAAAATCCATTTATGCACATTTACTTATTAGTAAAGGTGGAAAATATGAATATTTATGAGCCTTCCATGTTGGATTAAGAAACTAAGGAGAAAATCATACCTACTATTGATAACTTAGCACTAGAAACCTAACGAAAGTTAGTAGAATATGTATTTTTTCATTGCATGCCCTTTGGTAGATCAAGTTGAAAGGAAAAAATTGAAGTAGGAAAAAATCTTACACTAGGGAGAAGATAGAGGAACATTTTCCTCACCTCGTTCACTAAAAAACTGTTGGGGACTAAAAGGCTCCGTAAATGGGTTTGTATGATCTAGAATGGTTCATTATATATTTTTTCATCTATCTTGGTAATTTCTAGGTCAAAATTTGGAGGAATTGGCTTGCATGACCTATTTTAGTGGCAAGTCCTTGCCTCAATATTTATGGCTTGGAACTTTCCATCGCAATTTTGGTTCACCAATTGGCACTAATTGGGTTCAAATATTTTTGAGCATAGCTCATGATCCCTCGATATTTTTTTATACATAAAGACCCTAACAACAATTCAAAAGTCACCTCCATTAAAGTTTGTATGCAAACCAAGTGGATGTCATGCCATCCCCCATTACCCACATGAGGAATTTTAAGAAGATTCTAGAAGGTCCGAAATCCTAATACTAATTGAGGGTTGAGATACAAAATTTTTAAGCCTATATGATTACTAGACTAAGTTAAATATTGGGTTTGCTAGGAAGAGAGGAAGACCTTACATTCTTTTATCAATGTGCTATATTTGAGCAGAGAATCTAGAGAGTAGGATTTGAGAGCATAAAGAAGGAAGTATAAGACTTTGTAGTGGTCATTCAATCAATAGTATCACTAGAAACTCCATAGTGAGTTCTCTTTCCTTGTATTTTCATTTTGATAAATAAAAGAGAGTAGAGTATAGGCCTCACCCTCTAGTTGGGTTTTCTCACGTAGGCTTCAATGGGAGAGCAATACCATACCATATGTGTTCATATTGAGTATATATTGAGGAAAAAATGAACGAATATATTGAGCATATATGAGGGGGTAAAGGGTTCTTATATGGGTAGGTATAAAAAATGGAGCTCAAAGTTAATGAAAAACTATAAACGGGTATGAAAAATGTTAATAAAAAAATGGACACCTACAATATCTAGTGAAAGTAGGGATTTTTTATAATGGCAAGGTGTATTAAGTTTGTATTGGTAGGGGGTTAAATAATGCGATTTTAGAGGTATTTTCCTTTCATAGTCAAATTAGGGGTATTATTTAGTATGCCACAAATGAACGTGATATGCGAGAGGTTAATTGAGTGAAGCCCCCGTGGGTTTTCTCTTACATTATATTTCTATGGAAAATTCTTGTGTTCATTTTTTGGATGGTGTGTTCATTTGCTTATCCTCTCATTTTCATATTTCAGTTATTTTCATAAATTTCAGTTATTTTAAATTTAGAATATTGATAGACCATTTTTGAAAATTCATAATAAGAGGATTCGAACATTAGCTACACATCTTAAATTTTTAATTCATTTTCCACAAACCATCACTTCAATTGCAATTTTATTGAAACAAGTAAATTGAAATATAATTTTTTAGGGTAAGTGGTTAATTAGGTTAACTCAACCTACTTAGGTAGTTTCAAACTTAAGGTGGGTTTTAGCCAATGAACTACAAAGAACATATGTGATCTCCATTTTATGTATCATATTCATTTTTGTAGAAGTAGTGGTTTGGCTTATGCTAAGTAGTAAGATGATGGATTTCCAATGAGTAAGTTTATTAATTGAGCCTACCTTCATTCTTGAACATTTATCTGTGTTTGTTACCAAATTACATTTGTGGCAACTGATAACACCATATAGTATAGAAAACTTGAGATGTTTAATTCACCCTATAAAGGGGATCATCTATTATCATTATTTATTTTTCATTAACGGACATTTATCCACTCTTTATAATCACACACCAGATTGAAATTAAAATTTAAATAAAATATATAAATAATATTGGACAATAACACTTTAAAAATCAATCCATAAATGGTAAGAGCCCAAGATTATAGAAAAAACATCGAAAACCTTGTTCTTATTAGTATGCATCGCATTAATACTCATAATCATGTTTAATTATATAATGATTAGTTTAAAACTAATTATTATAATAATTGTATGTCGCAAATAATTTTCTACTAGCTTATTAATATAAATAAAATAACTTACTTTAAAAATTGGCATTTTAAAAATTGGCATATACAAGTAAGAATGCATCGTGATATACAGAAAAAAACAGTGAATTTCTCCCATGTGTTTCCAGCACACGCGTTGTGGAAAAGCTTGGATTCTTTTGTTCACGACTCACATTTTCAAAAGTCTTACTTTTCTTCTCGACTTAATTTTGTGGAACGATTGGTTCATTGTATTGTGGCTGTGAAACATGAGCACTTCATTCTTTGGCGTGACGATGGGGAAAATCGGGACCATGGTGGGGTCTTGTTTACTGCGAGTTTGTGAAAACTGCGGCATACCCACAAAATTCACGGAGCGAATCGAGCATTGAATCACAGTGAGGAAAATAATATATTATTATTATTATTACAATTTTTTTAGTTAACTTAATTTTTTATTTATTTATATGACAAAAGTGTATTCTAATTTATAGATGAATTGATTTTTTTTACCATAATTTTTTTAGTTAATTTTAATCAAATTTTTATAAAGACTTTTAAAAATTTCTGTTTAAATGGTCTAATTTCCATAATTCTAGTGCTCCAAGTTTTTCATGGAGCTGAATTTATTTAGCCATTCAAAAATATATTTCAAATAACAAAAAATCTTGAAATTGTATTGTCAGATTTTAATTAGTTTACATGAAAAAAACTTTTTCATCTATAAATTAGAATAAGCTTATAACATATACTAGATTTAAAAAAAACACAAAATTTGAGCTTAAATAAAATAATAACATTATATAAAAATAATTTGAAGTAAGAAAATAGCATATATAAAAAGAAATCAATAACAAATATATAGTATATATAATGTCCTTCTTCCAAACCATATAACATTTTATTATTCCATTGAATATAATATTTTATTTTTCATTGAATTCCAATAGTTTTCAAAAAGTATGTTATAATAATTCATTTATGAATGGCTGTCAAAACTTTTCAGAAAATATGTTGTATGGAATAATATAATATTTCATTTCTGAATGGATTCCAAAAGTCTTCCGAAAATATGTTGTATTTAACAATATAATATATTATTTCTTTTTGGATTCCAAAAATCTTCACAAATATAGTATATTTAATAATATAATCTTTCATTTCTCATTTAATTCCATAAGTTTTTAGAAATTATTTTGTATTTAAGAGAATCATTATAACCATATATAATATCCTTATTCTAAACGATATAATATTTCATTGAATTCCAAAAGTTTTCTGAAAATGTGTTGTATGTAACACTATAATATTCCATTTCTCATTGCATTCCAAAAGTCTTTAGAAAATATGTTATATGGAACAATATAATATTTCATATCTTATTGGATTCCAAAAATCTTCATAAAATATGATGTTGCTAACAATATAATATTTCATTTCTCATTGAATTCCAAAAGCTTTCTGAAAATATGTCATATATAACACTATAATATTTCATTTCTCATTGCATTCCAAAAGTCTTCAAAAAAATATGTTATATGGAACAATATAATATTTCATATCTTATTGGATTCCAAAAATCTTCATAAATATGATGGTGCTAACAATATAATATTTCATTTCTCATTGAATTCCAAAAGTTTTCTGAAAATATGTTGTATATAACACTATAATATTTCATTTATCATTGCATTCCAAAAGTCTTCAGAAAATATGTTATATAGAACAATATAATATTTCATATCGTATTGTCTTCCAAAAATCTTCATAGAATATGATGTTACTAACAATATAATATTTCATTTCTCATTGAATTCCATTTTTTTTTAGAAATATGATATATCTGAGAATATAATATTTTATTTCTCAATAAATTCCAAAAATATTCAGAAAATATATTGTATTTTAGTGAATCATTATAAGATTCAATCTCAAAAATATTATAAACTCATATTGAACAAAATTCAAAATCAATATTAAACAAAATTTAAAGTCAATATGTGACATCTTATTAAATCACAATATAAAAAGTTAAAAAATAAAATCACAATGTAAAATAGTTAAAACAAATAAATTATTTTTTATTCATAAATTTTATCTTTTCAAGAATTTGATATCAATTTATATATATATATATATATATATATATATATATATATATATGTTTTTATTTATAACTGTAGATTTTAGTTATTTTTTTTACAGAAAATAAATTTAAAACTAAAATCTATGACTATAAATAAAACTAAAATATATATACATATCATTGTAAATTTATTTACTCTAAATGACATCAAATTTCTTAAAAAACTAAAATCCGTGAATAAAAATTAATGTATTTTACTGTGATTTTATAAAATACCTTTTATATTTTGAATGACAACAATTATAATTATATATATATATGAATATAATAAATAAAATATTAAAATAAAATAAATAATATAAAATACAAACAATAAATTTTAAAACTATATTTTTGATAAATAAGATGTTGTATATAATTATTATAATGTGTGAAATCAACTCAAATAAAAGTAATTTTTTGTTCAATAAAAATAATAAAAATAATTTGTATTATAGAGATCTAAAGATATTTGAGAAATAACATAAAAGTATAAGGTATTATGTTTTTTTTTATTTATAATTAAATATGGTATTTTTTTTGTTAAGTTGGGTAGTGTTCATATATATATATATATATATTTGGGTTGTGGCAAGGAAAACCAAATTAGTAGCATAACATAATTTTTTGAGACTGTGTAAAGAATTTGAATAAAATTACAAAACTAAACAAATTTTCACTATTATGACAACAATAACTTGCGTTTTAGGCTAGGAATCCTCTTATAACAAAATATATAAGAAAATTGAAACTAATGAATAACATGACAAACTTGATGACATGAATTAAGTGGTTGGAGAATCCAACTAAATAGTATTAGGTGAGCCTATTTCATCCTTAGAATCAACAATCTCTATATTTTCTAACTTCTTCGCTAGCATAAATGCCTTCTTATCCAACTTCTAAAGCTGACCCTACACTTCATCCACACTTAATAAAATATCCTTTTTCTCCTCTAATCACTTAACCAATATTCTACCCATGATGGTCTTGAGTTGCTAGTATATGTTCATAGTTTGCATATACTAGGTTTGGGTCTTCCTATCCTACTTGTCTCTAAGACCTTGTTTCTATTTTGGTCCTCAAGTTCAGTATTTGAAATAAAATGACGATCTATCCTTGCACCATATTCAACATCTTCAATCTCTGTTCTAACTCAAGGAGGAGTGTTGATGTACTATATTTATGGAAACTACTATGTTATTTCTACTTCTTTAGTCTCTTTTCTAACTTAAGGAAGAGTGTTCTTGTAATATATTTAAGGAAATTACTCCACTATTTCAACTTCTTCAATCTCTTTTCTAACTCAAGGAGGAGTATTCTTGTAATATATTTCAACAAACTTCTATGTGATTAACTAATCCTAAGCAAAGGGGCTTGTTGGGGTGGTCATGAGTAATGCTTGCCCCTTCTCCCACTTGAGTCATACTTTGTGGGCATAACTAAAAGGCCAACTGAAAGAAACCATAAAGGGTAGATGGAAGCCCTCAAACAAATTATTAAAATATTGATAGCAACTTTAAGAGGGGAAGAATAAAAGAAATAATTTGATACCCAAGGAGAAATAGACCTTCTTCCCTTAGACCATTCTAGAAACCACTGAAGTAGATAACATAATAAAGTGAAGAGAAGGGGATTGAGAAGATTGAGATGGAAGAAATCACCGAAGCAAGTGAAAACTTTACCATAAAGAAAAAGGTTCCACTAGGGTAAACAAGGGAAAACAAAGGAGAAATCTAGAGCATATTTATTTAAAAAATCATAGAAATGCTAAAGAAACCAAATACCCATTGAGAGAAGTTTCTTATAAGAATCCTTTAGAGTAGAAGTGTTGAAAAATGTGCAACAAGAAATGTTAAATTTAGAATGTGCTAAAAAAGACTTGCTAAAAATAGCATGTCTAAAAATAGTAGTTTGGCCAGTGAGGTCATTGGCCACATTCGGTGAGAGGTGAAACTGTTAAAAATAGAAAGTTCTAAAGATATCATTTATGGGTCCCTTCCTATTTATAGAAGTCCCTAGTCTATCTATAGGAAGTAAAATTAATTTTGGTCTTAACATCATTTGGAAATATTAATTAATCAATTCAGTTGAGTTAATTAGTTAAGGAAATTTGAATTTGAAGTCTTTGTGAGCATGCACATGAGTTGTCCCACTGATTGAGGAATTTATCCTTAATTTCCTCCACTGATTGAGGGAATAAATATGAGTTCTATATTGAGAGAAATAGTTGACTTAGTTCTAACTATTCAAGTCCAGTTAGATTATTTTAACAAGTTGTTAAAATAATAAAATATAGTTTGTTAATGCTTGCATGCATGTGACAACTATTATTTTAGATAACTGAGGATTCACTCATGGATAACTGTTGCATGCCAGTTCTATCAGAGACCTAGTTGAGATCAAATGTGGGACAATGTACTATCAGATGCTTGGATATTTCTAGTAAGTATTCCTTGCATGGAGAAGGATCTATTATAGGAGATTGGAGGACTTGTGGCCTATATATTGAGGCCTAGGTAGTCCATGATTTTCATCTTCTTATTGAAGATCATCAGGATCTTCTGATTACAGAGAGAGAAGGATAGCTATTGATCTGATTCTTTTTGTATGTTGTTGAGGATCTCCACTTGATTGATAATACATGGTTGGGGTTTTATGTTGGCGCTTTCCCCTGGATATATCTTGTGCTATGTTTTATTATTTCTCTTGATCAGTTATGCATGTTTCTACTTGATGTTGCTCATGAATTCGATTATGCTTCCACTTAATGTTTTGTAGAAGTAGAACAAGTATTATGCTTTAGGACATTGCATATATCAGTTTGTTCTACTCGTGAAATTTCTACATGGTATCAGAGCACATGTGATCAAGAAAGAACAGTATCCTGAGAGGAGATTTCAATGTTTTGAGTTTTGGTCCGAGAGTTTGCACAGCAGATCTGAAAGTTTCTGTACAAAATTTTCAGAAATAAATAGTAGATTTGGATTCCTTGCAGAAAAATACCCAAAAAAAAAAAAATCGGCTGAATCAGAGTTCAGATGAGGGAGATATTTTTGATTTAAAATTAGCTCTTTTTATAGAAAATTTTGTGATGGCGGGAAAGTTGAAATAGATTGGTGTGCTAGCCAAGAACCTGTATGCACTTGAGGTACAAGATATATGCAAAGCCTTGAGTAGCAAGGCAACTGATGGAGACTTGGTGGTTCAGAGGGAGGGTATATTACCTCTCAACATGCAGATCCATAAGAAGTCTCAGATGATTGTGGAGGAGCCACGATTGGTACAGCAGCTTCAGGAGGTTGTGGAGCAGCCACAATAGAGGAAGTTGAGTGGAGATCGAGTAGATACATCTACTCATACAGAGACCTCCAGTAGGGGGAAACTTCGAGCTAGGTGGGCAGAGGGATCACATGTAGCCATACCTCCAGGTAGGAGGTGGGGCGATATAGAGTGATCGTCCCAAGGAGGAGGGGCAGGATCCTTGAGGTACCCAACCTCTTGGATGAGACCTTGCTACAAGAGCCCCAATGTGGAGTAGCAGGAACTGACTGATTGGGTAGAGACAGATGCGGATGGAGCGGCAGAGAGAGCGACAGTGTAGGGAATCCCAAGACAGTGCATAGCTAGCAGGCTACAACAATGCGAGAGGCACAAGTGTTTTGCATAGTGCTAGGTGGCACAGAAAGGTGTGCAATGGTGCGAGGTACATGGAGATGTTGCAGTAGCATAGATGTCAAAGAGCGAGCACTTGTCAGCAACAGGTAGAGCTTCACCATTAGAGTATGTTCCTAGCCTAACAGAGTGGTCAGTTGGGAGTGTTTTTGTTCCAAGTGTTGTTGGAGCAAGTGGACTAGGTAGATGTGTTGCATGTAGAACATTCCAGAGTTACAGGATCGGGTTCGAGAGAAAGCCTTTCTTGTTGAGAGGGAGTGTTGAAAAATTAGCAACAAGAAATGTTAAATTTAGAATGTGCTAAAAATAGACCTGCTAAAAATAGCATGTCTAAAAATAGTAGTTTGGCCAGTGAGGTCATTGGCCACATTGGGTGAGAGGTGAAACTATTAAAAATAGAAAGTTCTAAAAATATCATTTCTGGGTCCCTTCCTATTTATAGCAATCCCTAGTCTATCTATAAGAAGTAAAATTAATTTTGGTCTTAACAGCAGTTGGAAATATTAATTAATTAATACAGTTGAGTTAATTAGTTAAGGAAATTCGAATTTGAAGTCTTTGTGAGCGTGCACATGAGTTGTCCCATTGATTGAAGAATTTATCCTTATTTTCCTCCAGTGATTGAGTGAATAAGTTTGAGTTCTATAATGAGAGAATCAGTTGACTTAGTTCTAACTAGTCAAGTCCAGTTAGAATATTTTAACAAGTTGTTAAAATAATAAAATATAGTTTGTTAATTCTTACATGCATGTGACAACTATTATTTTAGATAACCGAGGATTCACTCATGGATAATTGTTGCATGTCAATTCTGTCAGAGACCCAGTTGAGATCAAATGTGGGATAGTGTACTATCAGATGCTTGGTTATTTCTAATAAGTATTCCTTGCATGGAGAAGGATCTATTATAGGAGATTGGAGGGCTTGTGGCCTATATATTGAGGCCTAGGTAGTCCATGATTTTCATCTCCTCATTGAAGATCATCAGGATCTTCTGATTACAGAGAGAGAAGGATAGCTATTGAGTTGATTATTTTTGTATGTTGTTGAGGATCTCCACTTGATTAATAATACATGGTTGGGGTTTTATGCTGGTGCTTTCCCCTGGATATATCTTGTGTTATGTGTGATTATTTCTCTTGATCATTTATGCATGTTTCTACTTGATGTTGCTCATAAATTCGGTTATGCTTCTGCTTATTGTTTTGTAGAAGTAGAACAAGTATTATGCTTTAGGACATTGCATATATCGGTTTGCTCTACAGGTGAAATTTCTACATGAAGCCCAAATGATTTTCATCTTCTGATTGAAGATCATCAGGATCTTTTGATTACAGAGAGAGTAGGATAGCTATTGCGCTGATTATTTTTGTGTGTTGTTGAGGATCTCCACTTGATTGATAATACATGGTTGGGGTTTTATGCTGGTGCTTTCCCCTAGATATATCTTGTGTTATGTGTGATTATTTCTCTTGATCATTTATGCATGTTTCTACTTGATGTTGCTCATGAATTTGATTATGCTTCCACTTAATGTTTTGTAGAAGTAGAACAAGTATTATGCTTTAGGACATTCCATATATCGGTTTGTTCTACAGGTGAAATTTCTACAAGAACCCAAAGAAATGAAGGCATGGTATAAAGAACCTCAAGACACATAAGAGCATCAAATAATTTTACATCTGTAAGCTCTAGCCAAAGATATTAAATGTATAAAGTGAATAGTGGACCAATGATAACAAAACAAGGCTAAAAATGAAAATTATGTCACCTATCATAGAAAGAAAACCTAGAAGAGAGCTAGGGAAATGGAAATCATGCTTAAGAGAGGCTTTATTACACCTTTTATGAATGAAAAAACTTTAACAATACGAAAGGAAAACCACATGTTCATCATCCAAGCTATATTTTCAACCAGTGGATTTCTCACAGGAAACATAAATAACAAATGACCAACATAGAAACTTTCTGTATGAAAACATCCTTAACCCCAAAAGCTTGAGGAAGCACATCCACCAAGCATAAAGATTCAAGACCAAGAATGTTGTGTCAGCCAACCAACTATGAAACTTACTCATTAGATGGTTAATAGTCCATGTAACATTCATAACCACAAATTTATCATATCCTTCTCAAACAACTTGATTTCCTATGATGCCAAAGTATGCCAAATTGATAAACCATATAGTGGTCAAGATCATAAAACCTGAAAATCATGAATCCCATTAATTCTTGCATGCTTTTTTCTAGTGAGGGATCCTCATTCACCACCCCACCCCTTCACCTTCCTTTCAATCGATGTCCTAGATATTGAAAATGGAGCTATGGTTCACCTTATGTTGGGGGGGTGAGGTCTTCTTGAACCAAATCCATACACTGAGACCATAGTGGTTTGTCATTGACTTCAGCCCACAAAGAGTCCAATCCACCATTAGCCATATTTACTCCTTCATTTACTAGTTTGTTGGCTAATTTATACTAAGTTCATCTCCCATGTGATAATAATAGGAAAATGCTTGAGAGGAAGGGAGTTTATTCTTTATAGAACTCCTTATAGTCTCCAACACCTAAACACTTTGGACAGGTGAGATCCATTTTAAATTATTTTCACCATGGTTATTATCAATTAATAATCTTTTTTTATTAGTAGGTTGTTATATTGATGTTAAATGGCTATTCGAAGTCCATATTCCAGTGCAAAAGGTTACGTTGAATTGCTTCTATTCATTGCCAATAAGCCAAAATGAATATGCAATATAGCTTCATGAGAGATTTTGAAGGCTCTTCCATATGTAGTTGGGCCTAGGTTTCCTTTCAAGGTCCCATAGAAAATTAATTTGATGGCTTCTAGAGGAGGACAAATTCATTCTGTTGAATTGGAGCATCTAGGTTGAGGGATTAAATTAGAGTGGGTTTACATGGATCATTGCATTACCATTCCTATGGAGACCAACTGTGAGATAATATTTATTTCACTAATATATTTTATTATTCTTCTGCGAATTTGTTCCTTTGATTGCAAAGTATTTTTCGAAATTTTTTGTTCTTTTCATTCCTAGTCTCCCATTCAATAACTCTTCAGAGCAACTACCATTCTTAATTAATTATACTCTATGAGAAGTCTGAGATACACTACTATGATATTATGGTTAGAATGTCTCTAACTCTATCATATTTATGAAATATAAGAGCCACTTTATCCCAGAGGATAGACAGATATGAGCAAGAGTTATGTACAGTCTCTAAGGATTTATATTTTTGACAATATAAGTGACAAAAGAGATTGGTCTAAAAAGCCACATATTTGAAACTTATCCCAAGTTAACATCTTCTTATGTGCAACCTACCATAAAAATAGTGAAACCTTCAACCATAAGCCCATTTTTCATATTTTACTCCATATGTTTTCTTATAGCGGTTATGAGAATCCTAAATTGATAATGTATGCCTCTTTTAAATTGTAGTTTATTCTTTCCTCGTAACCCCATCAAAATTTATCAAGTTCATTTTGAAATTTTATTTTCCTTTCCTAATGCTTTGTCCATAAGTTCTCCATCACATTCCTCCTATTTGGAAGTAATAACTATTTTTTAGGCAAACCAAATTCACTATTCTTGATGATTAGCTTGCGTTTATCAATATTCAACTATTGTATCCTTACCTTGTTGAATTTTTTTATTTTTTTTCTTGAAAGTTCTCCTCCTATTGTAATTTAGGCATTTGATTCCAGGAGTCTTCTTAGAAATAAACATGATGTAATTATTACACCTCCTAAAAATGATGATACCATATGAGGGAGTAGTTTTATGACGATACATTTTTTAATCTATGAGCCTTTAATGTCCTAATATATTTAGATTAGTTAGTGTTCTTTAAGATCTAGAACATATTTCTTTCTGCAAGTTTTCTCCAAATATCTGTAGGACAGTGTTGTAGCTACTACAACCCCCCCTAAAAATTTTCCTACGCTTCTATTTTGGATCCTACCTTTTGTCTATAAGAACTATCATTTTCATTGTCGTCAAGTGCTCCTCTTGATTCTCTAGTGTCACAATCACTTACATTTTCATGTACCCTTTGTGTGGTGTCTTAATGATCCAGGTGGATGTTGGTGTACACCCACCTATCCCACTTGGACCCCGACAACTGTCTCTTTCAGCTTTTGAGTTTCCGTAATTGTAGCACAATTTACTATTTTTAGTAGTTTTTTGGGTCTTGAATTTCTGGAGCCATTTTGGGGCCCTAAAAGACATTTCTTGGGAAAACTGGGAGCAACATGGGTCCATGGATTGATTTTTCTTGTCCCAAAATTGTATTTCTCGAATAGATATTTCTATATAGATATTGTTCGCATCAAATAAAGATTGTATGCCAAAGTTATGACCTCGGGAAGTTGATGTACCAATTTACCCAAACGGGGCTCACAGTTTGGCGTTTCATCTACTACGATTAGGTTTTTGGATGTTTAAGGATTTCCATTGTTTCTCAACAATAAATAGGCCTTTGAGCCTCATTGTAACACGGTTCAGAGGCATGTGGTCGACAAATCTCTTGTTAGAGATAAGCTACCATCGCGCTTGCTAGTTTATTTCCATTTTTGTTTGTAAGCATATTTTAGTATTTTACATAATGAAATGAAGTATTATTTCTACTGCATCTCTGTGTTTCTGGTTATCTCTATAATTTGTTGTGTTCCTGTTTAAATCTGGACCAGTGGTATCAGAGCGGTTTGCTTTTTGTCTGTTTTTCTTTGCATGTCCCCAATGAGGTCGGGATATAAGGAGTTAGGGCCTAAGCTAGTAGAACCTTTACAAGACTAGCCTCGCAAATCCCAATGGCCTCCCATGGTGGATGACAATAAAGACAAGGGGGCAGGAAATCCTATCAAAATCTTACTTGAAGAATCCCTCGAGCGGCAAAGGAATGTGATGATGGACAACTTTGTCCAGATCCTATAGCAACTACCTAGACGCGATGCACTGACTTCCAGCAACTACTCTGGAAATGCCACATTGTTTAAGGTCTAAGTTAATTTTGAAATCCCCATATTTGAGGGTTATATAGGCATAGATTCCATAGATAAATGGTTAAATCTGTGAGATGGTTATTTTTCTGTTCATGAATTTTCGAGTCAGGAAAAGATTGTTTTCGCTATTCTCAAAGCAACCCCCCATGTCAAGGACTTGTGGGAAACCTACTGCAATTAGAAGGATGAAAGTACAGGCTCACTGTTCTCTACCGCACCCAATTGGAATTCCTTCTGGGATGCCATCAAGGAGAAGTACTACCCTACCAAAAGCTATGAGGACAAATACATAAAGTGGACCACACTGTGGCAGGGACGGGACCAAGATGTGTCGGAGTTCACAAACATTTTTCATACCCTTCGCACACAGTTGGGTATCAAATATTCTGAGTTGCATTTGGTACTCAGATACTGCAGCTGCATACACATATACATCCAGGAAGAGATAAAGTTCCTGAGCATCTCCTTGCTCAACACAATGTACCGATACACTATCAAAATCAAGCAAAAGTTCAAACAGAAGAAGGGACACTTTGGATCTGCGAATCAGAAGACCAAAGGACAGAACCTAGGCAGGGTGACCCAAGACAACTCATTGAAGCCACAAGAAAAGAACAACACCACGAAGTCGAAGAAGGACATAGGAAAGTGGTGTGAGTTCCATAAGAGCCCCACTCACAACAAAAGTGAGTGTCGGACCAAGTAATCGTTGGTAGTAGAGTTGAAGGCTTCAGAATCAGATGCATGTTCTGACCTTGAGTCAAAACTCGACAAGGGGAATGGAAAAGGGAAGCAGATCATTGATGCGGAGCCCAACGTCACTATTTCCACCTCCAAGATCTAGAAGAATGAGCTCGAAGATCCAGAGGAGGGGGACTGTCTTTTCCACTCACGGATGTGGGTGGAGGGTTTGCCGCTGCAATTCACTATCGACAGTGGCAGCCAAAAGAACCTCATTTCAGTAGAAGTCGTGAAGCGGTTGGGCCTACCGACTACACCACACCCGTAGCCATACAGTATCAGGTGGCTTCACTAAGGACAAGATATCTGATTTTTCCAGCAGTGTCACCTTCCCCACAACATCAAGCTCTTCACAAACGAGGTATTGTGTGATGTTACACCTCTGGATGTTTGTGATGTATTATTAGGCTAGCCATACTTGTGGAGGCGACATGTTGCGTATGAGTCAAGGCCTCGCACTGTTATTATTACTTTGGGTAATTCATTATAAAGGATACCGGAGGTAGCCCCACCTACCGCCACCTCTTTGATCTCTGCTAAGAAATGCAGCAAGATCGTCTCCCAGACTAGGAAATTCATTTTTGTTTGGTTTGCTCCCAATGTAAGGGGAAGATCATCGCCACATCCATGACTCCCATGAAGGGTTCCTCTACGAAGTAGCAACAACAAATGGATACAGTCATGAAAGAAGATAGGAACATCTTCTCCTCACGCACAAGGACACTGTTGCACTATCAGGTTAAGAATTCATTCGATTTGACTCCTAGAGCACCTCTACCCAACAGGCCGATATATCACCGCTCCATTCTGAAAAATGACAAGTACAGGAAGCGACATGGCCCTTACACCAGTACCAAGGTTGTGGGGAACAATGCTTTGGAGCACAACATTCCCCCATTCCTTCGCTTGCACTAAGTGTTTGAACCGCCCTCTACCATGCTTCCCACCATTACTGGACACATCAGAGATTACAGAACAGCTCACTAGGGACCAAGTTTAGTAGATGGATGAACTCAACGTAATGGCGACCATTGCTTCCTAAGGGGGGAGGAATGATCCAGGTGGATGTTGGTGGCCACCGACCTATCCCACTTGGACCCCCACAAGTGTCTCTTTCATTTTTTTAGTTTCCGTAATTGTAGCACAATTTACTATTCTTAGCAGTATTTTATGTCGTGAACTTCTAGAGCCGTTTTGAGGCCCTAAATGATGTTTTTTGGGAAACCTGGGAGCAACATGGGTCCATGGACTAATGTTTCTCTTCCCAAAATTGTATTTCTCAGATAGTTCTTTCTAACGAGATATTATGCGAGTCAAACAGAGATTATATGCTAAAGTTACGACCCCGGGAAGTTGATGTACCAATTTACCCAAACGGGGCCCACAATTTGGTGTTTCATCTTCTAGGGTTAGGTTTTTGGATGTTTAGGGTTTTCCATTATTTCTAAAAATTAAATAGGCCTTCGAGCCTCATTGTAACACTGTTCAGAGGCATGTAGCTGCCACATCTCTTCTCAGAGATAAGCTACCATCACCCTAGTTGGTTTATTTCCATTTTTGTTTGTAATCATATGTCAGCATTTTACATTAATGAGATGAACTATTATTTCCGTTGCATCTCTGTGTTTATGGTTGTCTTTGTACTTTGTTTTGTTCGTGTTTAAATCCAGATCACTTAACTAAGTTGTCTTGACAACAATTGAGTCTTGTCGACGACTATTGCACAACTTTTGATGACAAGTAAACACCCTCCCAAACACAAGCTAGCTCTTGTCCTGATCTAGCACTGATTATTGGTCTTGACTATGGGAACTGCGTAATCCTCTGCCATTGGAAAGGCCTTGATAAATTGAGCTATGTCATCTTATGAGAAAGGAATTCATTGAGCAAGTGAAATTCACAATACTCCTTTGAGAGTCAGAATTGCACAATTCACTAATCTAGTGAATTACACAATCCCTTGTCACTAGGAATTGCGCAGTTTTTCTGCCAGTGAACTGTCGAATCTTTTAGAACAAGGGAATTGTGCATCCCTAGGAAATAGGGAGTGCACATTCCTATTTGACCATGTGGCACAAGTGTCTAATTATGATCTATAGACAAGTGTTAGTTTCTCCTTGATTTTAGGCATGCAGGTCATAAACCCTAACCCTAATATTGTGGGGCTAAATCTATATAATAAAGGCTTGTAGAGCTCATTTCACATTCGACATTAGAGCTCTTAGTATACCCATGATTTCAAGGAGGTATAGAATTTTTTTGCAACACTTTTCCAGATAAGTTTCTAAAGTATCAGTTTTTCTTGTTTTTCTATCGCTTTTGTCACTTTTTTGTTTGCAAGTACCACTTTGCCTATTTCTTATTATAGTTATTAATTTTTTTTTCTATTATTACCTTGTACAAGTGTGTTTTAGTCTATTGAGTTGTTTTTACAGGTGTCACATCCCTCTTGAGTCCTTTTTCTGACCATGAGTTATTGTTGTTGGGTCTTTTTATGCATGCATGTTCTTCCCTTTGCATAATATTTTCTGGTCGATGATAGTGATTGATGTAACTCATTCTAAGGGAAATTTAAACTCTTCTCTTACTTAGTCACTTATTTGAAGTTTTCCTCTCTCCCAGGCTAAACTACAACATCTTGAAGGCTTGTTGGCTCCTCCTACCACACACTGTGCAATCCTAAGCAGCAAGCCACCTTCTTGCCAGCTAAACCTATGCAATGCGTAATTACTAGTGTCCTCTAATTCTGCATTGTGCAATCCAAGCTAGTAGTGGCCCAAACTAATCACTGAGACTACACACTAAAAAATCCTTCCCCTCTTCTGCCAGCTAAGATTGTGCATTGCACAATTCCAACCCTCAAGCCAACCATCTATCAAACAATACTACACAATCCCCCTCTCACTATGCATTGTGCAATTCTAGAGCCTATTCTACCTCCTTGTAGCCCAACATTGTGTAATATCTTTCATGAGTTACTATTTTTCTGCTTTAAGATTGATTGTTGAACTTATCTGCTAGAGATAACTTGTTATCACCATTAGTGCATTTTTTTCCACAAGTACTATAGGTCTTGAACACATTTCTCTCTCATCAATGGATATCACCATGCCTCCCAAGAGATATGCATGAAAGGAGGTTGCAAAGAGCAATTAAAAGGAAGTTGTTTAAATTCCTTTAATATCATTTCACATTTATCTAATACACATGTGTACATTGAGAAGGACTCTAATATTAGTTTGCATACTATCAAGGATGCATGCACTGATATAGAATTTCAAGTAGATATGGAGGATAAACATGATTACATCAACATCCAATAGTCAAGGCTTCACAGAGTCGCTTGTAGATACCCAATATTGCCATGTGAAAATGTCATTAAATGGATTATGAAAGGATTGGATATGAAGAGCATGTCTTGAAATAGTGTTGGTGTTAGTGAGCATTGCCTCCTATGAATCACATGATATCGACATGATTTACAACTTTCTTAAGCATGAGAAACATATGGACTCTTATTTCTATGCAGCAATAGGTTATCTACACACTAAGGAAGTGGTCAAGGTGTGGGTAAAGGAACCGATAAAGTTTTGCTAGACACCAAACAATACTTACAAGACCAAATCACTTAGATAGGTGTTTTAGTATTCGATATTGTTGTATTGTCAAGTTTATGGACACAGAAATACTAAATCCTTCCCAGAATGATGGTTTTACATGTTATATCAGATTGTTAAAAAGGGAAGATATTTAACTTTTCTAATATTGTTACTCAACAACTAAAGATTAGTGTGAACAGAGAAGAAAATCCACCAAAAGGTAAGAAACAACAATTTTACATGTTTTCCTACCTACTGGATGAAATATGTGCTCACAATGCTTTCCCTAGAATGGATTGGAAATGGACACCTAAAGAGCCTCCTATTTATATTTATTACAAATTGTTAATATAATGAAACTACAGAGGAGTCTTTAAAATATTGTCTTATCACTTCTTGAGAGACTTATACCAAATGACATTTGAATAAGAATCCCCTTGCATGTCTCGTGAGGCAATGAGTTCAGTGTTGGAAGTTGCAGATTGGTTTGCCTCACCAGATGGTACCTACCTTAAAGTGTTTGGCTATTACAAACCATCTCATCTATTTCTGAGGTATGCCACAAATAAAGTATTCATGCAAGAGGTTTCTTATTGTCTTGGCATAGGTCTAACTGTAGTACTGCAGAGGAAGAAGAAGGAACCTTGGCTTGCTTTTCCCTTGTAGGTGGGATATTATGAGATTAAGAACTTGAAGGCTATAGAAGCCAAAGCCAAATAATTGGAAATCCTTGGGTTCAATATGATAGACTTTCTAGACAAGAGGAATAAAATATCAAGAATTGTTATAATGCCTCTCAGACACATA
The DNA here is from genome assembly GCA_031772625.1 of Pinus tabuliformis. Taxonomy (NCBI): domain Eukaryota; kingdom Viridiplantae; phylum Streptophyta; class Pinopsida; order Pinales; family Pinaceae; genus Pinus; species Pinus tabuliformis. The sequence continues at coordinate 161,701,680 of CM062805.1, read as the reverse complement.
CACTAGGAAACTAGGTAGGCCCTTCCAGTGCAATTTTGGAGCAAAGTATTTCCCAGGAAGTAGAGTAGCCAAAAGAGCGTAGCCCAATGAGCTTCAAATGTAAGAGGAAGGTTTCCAATAACCCAACAGAAGAGAAAAGCCACAAGTTCAAATTAGACCCAACTATTCTAAAAGTGTTTATGGTAGTAGAAGGGAGAAGGAAGTAGTGGTAAGTAGAGAGGAGATAAGAATAAGAACATAAATAGGAGGAAGAGCGGATGCATAAGAAAGAGAATGAAAGGAAATAATAAGAGTAGATGCATGAACATGAATAATTAAAAAGAAAGGAGGAAGAAGAAGGTAGGGTAAAGCTGGTAGAAGAGGAAAGGAAAAAACATCTTGAAGAAGAAGATAGTAGACAAAAGTAGGATCAAGAGTTTGTTCAAGAGATTGATGAGAAGATATTACCCCAAGTCATGGATATAGAACAAGGGGAACAAAACCAATATTTTGACCTCATGCCTATTGAAGAACATATAACCATTCAACCTCCACCCCCCCTTATAGATGGGAAAAATCAATGTGGTGAGGAAGAAATATCTCCTCTAGAAGATGACATGATCATGGATATTTTGAGCCTAACATTTAATGAGCTCCATAAAAAAATTGTACAAGAAAGGAGGAAATATTCCCCACTAATCTAGCATATACTGCTTTCATTCACCAAAAAAGGGTGATCGTCACTAGCACCAGAAGGAATTCTCATACCATTGTTGCAACTAAATTAGCTTTTGCAGGAGCTCCAAAAGAAAATACAAATTTCCTATTCGCAGAATGCTCATAAAAAGCAATAGGTAACTCGACACTTTTGTGGCAAACATTTTAACTACTTATGCACAATTATATAATAATCTGGATTCCTTGGTTCAAGAACACAATATCCCCTTAGTAGGTCCATTTTCAGAGACAAAGGGAAAAAATGTTGTCAGGCAGGAGATCGAGGAATACTTGAACCAACTGAAGAAGATCACTACCAAATAAGAGTTGGAGGTTAATAGACACAACGTGTAGAAGTATATAGGTGGTCCCGAACTGGTCAATATGAAGTTTTTCTTATTGTAGAAAAAATTGCAAAATGGATCCAAAACCATCTACCTAGATTTTATGGAAGCTAGAGTGCATTATTAGCCTAACCTTCCAGCAATGTTTGAGGAGACAATTACATAATACAAAGCTTCACATCAATATATAACTACCAAATTGCAAATTAAAGTTGTTGATCTAGAGTTTCATAAAACTAAATCTTAATGCATCTAGTTGTCTTATTAGGCTCTACTCATTTTTGTCCTATATGGATTTTTTCCTTATTGTATATGTAAGTTGAAGTCTAAGAGTTAAATGTGGAATATGAAAAGTCATTAGTTAAAATAAAGAGAAAAGAAGTCCAAGAGTCATGAGGGAAGCTCAAAGGTCACAAAGGGAGATGAAGGGTCATCTCATTTGTTATAAATAAACCCTCATAATTCAATCAAAGGGCTTGGAACCTAATATTTGGAGCCTTGGATTCTCTAGTCTAGTATAGGAGGAGTATCATTCTTTGGAGAAGCAAGTGTTGGCTTCATGTTCCACTATTGGGGCTAGTGTAATATAAATGTAATTGTATGATTGGAACTTTCACTTTATAATGAGAAGATCTCAAAGACAACATTCTTTCATGTATATTTCATGAATGTTGTAAGAGTATTATTGATCCAAATGGATCTTAGAAACCCTCTAAGTCTTCAAAGATCAAAACTATCGCATGAGGAAAAACCCTTAGAAAAGGTGGAAAACACTATCGGCTGGAAAAAACATATAGAAAATAGTGAAAATAGGCTTATTGGTGGTTTAAAGTAACTTTGAATCAACCCGTCGGATCTGGCTGATCAATGGTCCAAATCCGATCAGCGAATCACAATCGGTAGTGGCAAAGGGAGGCTATCGACAGAGACCACAAGGAATGTGCAACAATGATCAGTGGGGTCAACGAGGACCGTCGATCAAGTGCTCGATCGATGACCCAAGTTGAATTGCGATATTGCAATTAGAAAACACAGAGGAGTGATTACAATCGGCTGATGTTATGTGCGATATGCGATTGCGATCACAACATCGCATTGGACTATTAAAAAGGATCGGGGCCGATAATAACCATAACTGTGATAGCCGAACCCGATAATATGATAAATAATACTATATATGTTTTGAGATCCGGAAAACAAGGTTTTCCATTGTATTTTGCATTTTCATTAAATAAATGAAATACAAAGGAAAAGGCACCGATGCAATATTACGGACCTGAAAGGGTTTATTAATGTTGTTATATATGGTTTCAAGTCTGATAAAGCCATAATACAGGATTTTTAAATGTTTAATGTATTTCTTTAATACAAACAAACCAAGCGATATTATGAGAGGACCGAATGCGGAAAGAGGTTTTGGCTGCGATCCGCACGAGTCTGTACATTAGCTGCCATGTGTCTAGGCTCAGGAGAGAGAAAACCACTCTTTTCAAGTGGCTAACTCCCATACGAAAAAGCTGCCCAAAATGGATCTCTGTCGTTGGATCTATATCTCCCAGATCAATGGTGGAGAATTGATAAGTAGTTAAAAGGTGGACCCGATAGGAATATAGACCGGATTTGAGGAATTCTGAAGTCCGATGAGCAGTGTTTTGGTAATCTTTCCCGTGTTTGAATGCATTTCTCTGTGTAAACAGAAAGCGGTTGTTTTAGGGATTTCAAAGGCTTGATGCACTCTTCCATTGTAGAACAGGTGGCCACCTCCCCTAAAGGCATTATCAATGATTATTTAACACTCAGAAGGGGGATTCGAGTAGACAAGGGTTGGGAGACAGAAAGCCCGAGAAGATGAAATGAACAGACTGTGCAGATTGGCTTTAAAGACATAGACAGAAAGCAAACAAGACAAGCAGTGCTGAGACAGAACAAAGACAAAGACAGAGAGTGATAGAAGGAGTCTGTGTACTCAGAGAGGCTTGTGAGGTTCAAGCAAAACTCTTGCTGTTGTATCTATTGTGTATTGAGACTCAAATTGAGCTCATACCTTTGTAAAACTCTGCTTTGAAGACATAATAGAAAGGTCACCATCGAAGGCTGGACCAGGAGATGTGGCCCAGGAGAGTTGGGTGAACTCGTTATTAGACTTGTTGTGTTTATATGTGTTTTTATATTATGTTCTTTTACTGCTTCATTGTCTATGTATTTTGCAATCTTATTGATCCATTGCATAAAGTAACGTAGGAATATCCATGCACATGAGTCTGTAATACCTTAATAATTGTCTAAGATCATATATCAGATCAAGTAGTATCAGAGCTTTAGGTTTGCTAACGTTAGAAAAGCTTGTGCTGGATTGTTGAATGCTAACTAGGTCAAAGCTCAAATTAGGAGAAGGAGAACTGGTTGAGACTAACCCAGAAATAGGAAGAACCCATCCTAGGAGGAAAATGGCAGAAGAAATTCCCTTGGAATCAGACTCTCAGTTCATGGATAGTTTCATGACCAAGAGAGCCATGGTAGAAGAGACATATCGAGAATTTAAGAAAGGTCGAAGTGAATATACTTCAACCTCCAAACAAGAAAAAGGAACAGAGGAACCTATTCTAGATGGCCATTCAGAAGGGAAAGGGAAAGGGAAAGAGCCTCCTCTACCAACACCTCCTTCTAGCCCTTTAATTAAATGCAGAAAAACTAGAAAACTGGATTATATAGATTGATGTATATTGCAGGGTGAAGACCATGAATTCAAAAAGGAGAAAGATTCAGCTAGCCAGCCTTCTCCTTGGAGGAACTACCCTAGTGTGTTGGGAAGGCAGGACATAAGCTGATTTGAAGAAGCATGATAAAATTCTTTCTACCAAGAATGAATTTGTTTCTGCCATTAAAAAACAATTATATCCACTAGCTTACATATAGCTTGCCATCATGAGTTGGTAAACTCTTCGCCAATTAAAAAGGCAAAGTGTACAAAGCTATACCTAGGAATTTAGAAAGAGCTTTAATTCTAGGCATTTCTATAGACTCACCTGAAATTTTGTTGAAGTATATAGGTGGTCTACACAACTATTTGAGGCACACCATTCTAATGTTTAACCCTACTAGCATAGATTAGGTATCTATTCAGGCTACAAATCTAGAGGCTAGAGGCAAGAATGCGAACCCAGAGATTTGGGGATCATAAAAAACCACTACAAGAAAGAACAAGGAAAAGAAGAAGCACAAATGGAAGGAAAGGAAGACAAATATTGTACAGAAAGACAAACCTCATGCAGTCACTGTAAGAAGGTTGGACATGATGATGAACACTACTGGTCTTTGCATCCGGAGCTGAAACTTAAGAAGTTCGATGGCAAAAAGAAGAATATTGTTGCTGCTATTCAGAAAGATTTGGGGTCAAACTTAGGTGATGAAACAAAAGTCATAGCTACAAGTATAAAAGGTAAAAATTCTGAAGCATCTACTAGTAATTCTGCACAATCTATTGATAATGAAGAAAATGAGAGGAAAATACATGAGATTTTTCATATTAGAGTTATTTGTAAGGATCAAAAGATTGATACTTTATTTGATAGTGGTTCACAAGTAAAATTGATTTTTGAAGCAATTGTAAAGAAGTTGGGACTACTAACCACACCTCACAGGAAGTCATGTCCATTAGGTTGGGTATGTGATAAAGCAAAGCTACAAGTGACTAGATAATGTAAACTTAGGTTTTCTTTTGGGTCAAATTTTGTAGATGAGGTTGAGTTAGATATAGTTCCTTTGGATATATGTGGTATTCTTTTAGGAAGTCCTTACTTGTATGATAAAAAAGTCTTTTTCTATAGAACTGAAAATAAGTATCATATCACAAAAGATGGAATCAAATATATTGTAAGAGCTCATCAACTCAAAAATAACTACACTCTCATTAACTAGAGGCCGATGGAAAGAATTGTAAACTCATGCAAGCAATTTTTACTAATGGTTGTAAAGGAAAAGACCCCTGATAAAATCAATGTATTTGAAGGCTGTGCTAATAAACAGAAAATTGATTTAGAAAAAGTTGTTTCAGAATATGATATCCTATTTCAAGAACCTAAAGGTCTACTACCTAAAAGGGAAATTGTACATGATATTAATTTGCAGAAAGATGCTCCATTGCCTAACATCAGAATGTACAGGTTATCTGCTTTAGAGAATGTAGAGATCAAGAAGCAGGTACAAGATCTGCTCGAAAAAGGGTTCATAAGACCAAGCACATCACCATGTGGATCTCCAGTTGTCTTGGTGAGAAAGAAAGATGGCTTGTGGAGGATGTGCATTGATTAAAGAACACTAAATAAAATAACGATCAATAATTGTTATCTTCTTCCTCGCATAGATAATCTATTGGATTAGTTGAAGGAAGCTGTTTACTTTTCCAAGTTAGACTTGCATAGTGGTTACCATTAGGTTAGAGTAGCAGAACAAGATTCATGGAAGACTGCTTTCAAAACAAAGCAAGGGTTGTATGAATGGCTAGTTATGCCTTTTGGCTTAACTAATTCCGCTGCCACTTTCATGAGAGTAATGAATGATGTTGAGCCTTTTATTGATGATTTTTTAATTGTATATTTAGATGACATTCTTGCTTTCAGTAAAACATGGGAAGCAAATTTGAAGCATGTAAATCAGACTCTAGATGTTTTGAAAAAATAAAATCTCTATGTTAAGTTATACAAATGTGAATTTGGTAAAACATGTTTGAATTATTTGGGTCATATTGTAGGGGTTGGTGAATTGAAGATAGATCCCTCTATGGTTGAGGTCATTTTGAACTGGCCTAAACCAAAATTTGCTACAAAAGTTAGGAGCTTCTTAGGAGCAACACAATATTGGAGAAAGTTTATTTCTAAAGTTTCCTTGATTGCAACTGACTTACATGCTTTAAGAGGATTGAACAAGGTGTTTTAGTGGGGAGGCAAATAGCAGAAAGCCTTCGACACCTTGAAAGAAAATATTAGTACAACACCAGTACTAGCATTGCCAGATCTTCAAAGACCATTCGAGATTGAAATAGATACCAGTGACTATGCCATGGGAGTAGTGTTGATGCAACATGGTAAACCCATATGTTATTATTCTAAGACATTTAATTCTACAGTAGTTAATTATCCCACATATGATAAATAATTGTATGCATTAGTACAGAGTGTGAAAAAGTGGAAACATTACCTATTGGGAAAAGAAACAATTATACATACTAATCATCAACCACTTCAATATTTTCACTCACAAACTAAATTGCATCGATCAAGACACTATAGGTGGATGGGTTTTCTACAAGAGTTTCATCTTGTCATCAAATATAAGAAAGGCATACACAATAAGGTTGCAGATATGTTATCCAGACCCATTATAAATGCATCTACTATACTTAAGCATAACTCAGTATTGCATGAAAGCTACATTGAACAATATGCTTAAGATGTAGATGTTAAAGATGTATATGCAACTTTAAGTCATGGAAAACAAGTAGAAGAATTGGATTATCATGTTAAGGACCAACTCTTATATCATCTGGGAAATTTATGCATTCCTCAAACTGAAAGAGTTAATATAATCCAAGAGGCACACACTTCTCTAATATCAGGTCATTTTGGTGTAAGTAAAACAGTTGCACAATTGCAGAGATTCTGCTATTGGCCAAGAATGCATGAAACATTTTCTAGATATATTAAGGGGTGTACCATGTGTGCTAAAAGCAAGCCCAGCAATAGAAAACTAGGCTTGTACACTCCACTTCGAGTTCCTTCTCACCCTTCGAAAAGTGTTTCCATGGACTTTGTTGGGGCGCTGCCAAAATCTAGAAAAGGCCATGATTATTTATATGTTATGGTGGACAGGTTCAACAAAATGTGTATTTTAATACCCTGTAACAAGTAGATTACAATTGAACAAACAAAAAAATTGTTCTTTGAGCATGTATGGGTTCATTTTGGGCTACCCACTTCAATTGTATCTGGTCGAGATTCCCAATTTGTTGGGGAGTTTTTGTCAAGTCTATGGGAGTTAATGGACACTAGATTGAATAAGAGCACAACATTTCATCCACAAACAAATGGCCAATTAGAGGTGGTCAATAGGACAGTGATCTACTTGCTCAGGGGCTATTGTAGCAAGCATCCCAAGCTTTGGGATGAACATTTAGGTTATGTGCAGCATGCTTACAACTGTGCTAAACACTCTTCTACACAACGATCTCATTTTGGGACTTGTTTTGGTTTTACACCAAGGTCTCCCTTGGATTTTATCTTTAGTAAAGACATAGCAGTTGATGGACGCAGTGATGTGGACAAAGCAACCAAGTTCATTGAACAGATCCAAGAAATTCACCAGAAGTCCAAGAACAATTGGAGAAAAGCCAAGCCAAGTACAAGGCAAGGCATGATAAGCATCTAATTGAGCATAGCTTCCAAGTTGGTGATCAAGTCTCGTTGTAGATTAGCAAAGACAGAATGCAAGGCAAAGGTAAAAAGTTGAAGCCAATAAGGTATGGGCCTTTCAAGATACCTGAGAAAATTAGTGAGAATGCTTTTCGCCTTGATTTTATAGCTTACATGCACATCTATTCAGTAGTTAATGAAGAGAACATGATACTATTTGAACCTTTATTGATTGAGGATCCTGAAGAGAAAAGTTAGTTTCCTTCTATTGATGATCTGTTGCCTGAATATCTCAATGAGTTGCAGGAAGATACAGTTCTGGACAGGAAGGTGACAGCCACGCCGAGAGGGGATGTTGAGTACCTCAGAATTGGACTCAAAGGTTCAAATCCAAGCAGTGCAAGATGGATAGAGACTGGGTAAGTGAGGAAGTTATATCCTCACTTGATTGATGCTTAAAAACCAACTTTTGGTGGTCCAAAATCCTTTTTTAGTGGGAAGGTGTGATCCCAACGGATCCTAGAAACCCTCTAAGTATTCAAAGATCAAAACTATCACATGAGGAAAAACCCTTAGAAAAGGTGAAAGACACTATCGGGAGGCAAAAACATAGAGAAAAATGAAAACAAGCTTATCGGTGGCTTAAAGTAACTTTGAATTGGAGCTGTCGGATCTAGCTGATCAACGGTCCAAATCCGATTGGTGAATCGCAATCAGCAGTGGAAAAGGGAGGCTATTGGTGGAGACCACAAGGAATATGCGACAGTGATCAGTGGGGTCAATGAGGACCGTCAATCAAGCGCGCAGATCAATGGCCCAAGTTGAATCACGATATCACATTCAGGAAAAACAGAGGAGTGATTACAATCGGCCGGGGTTATGTGCGATATGCAATTGCGATCACAACATTGCATCGGAGTATTATAAAGGATCGGGGCCGATAATAACCATAACTGCGATAGCCAGACCCAATAATATTATAAATGATATTATATATGTTTTGAGATCCGGAAAACAGGGTTTTCATTTGTATTTTTCATTTTCATTAAATAAACGAAATACAAGGGAAAAGGTGCTGATGCGATATTACAGACCCGAAAGGATTTATTAATGTTGTTATATATGGTTTCAAGCCCGATAAATCCATAATACATGATTTTTCAATGTTTAATTTATTTATTTAATACAAAGAAACCAAGTGGTGTTTCGGGAGGACCGAAGGCAGAAAGAGGTTTTGGTTGGGCTTTGTATGAGCCCATACATCGACTACCACGTGTCCAGGCCCTGGAGAGAGAACACCACTCTTTTTGAGCATTTAAGTCCCGTATGAAAGAGATGCCTGAAATGGATCTTAGCCGTTGGATCTGGATCTCCCAGATCAATGGTGGAGAATTGATAAGCAGTTAAAAGGTGGACGCGATAGGAGTATAGACTAGATTTGAGGACTTCTGAAGTCTGATGAACAATGTTTTGGTGTTTTTTCCCTTGTTTGAATGCATTTGTCTGTGTAAATAGAGAGCGGTTGTTTCATGGATTTCAAAGGCCTGATGCACTCTTCCGTTGCAGAAAAAGTGGCCACCTCCCCTAAAGGCATCAACAATGATTATTTAATGCTCAAAAGGGGGATTCAAGTGGATAGGGGTTGTGAGATAGCAAGCCCGAGAAGAGGAAACGAACAGACAGTGCAGATTGGCTTTAAAGCCATAGATAGAGAGCAAACAGGACAAGCAGTGTTGAGACAGAGCAAAGACAGAGACAGAGAGTGATAGAAGGAGTCTGTGTACTCAGAGAGGCTTGAGAGGTTCAAGCAAAACTCTTGCTGTTGTATCTGTTGTGCGTTGAGAGTCAAACTGAGCTCATTCCTTTGTAAAAATATACTTTGAAGACATAATAGAGAGGTCACCACTGAAGGCTGGACCATGAGATGTAGCCCAGGAGTGTTGGGTGAACTCCTTATTCAACTTGTTGTGTTTATATGTGTTTGTCTATTATGTTCTTTTACTGCTTCATTGTCTATGTATTTCGCAACCTTATCGATCCATTGCATAAAGTAACATAGGCATATCCAAGCACATGAGTCTGTAATACCTTAATAATTGTCTAAGATCATATATCAGATTAATTATTTATATGTTTGCAATATATGTTGTTTCATTTGTGCTAATGCTAATGAAATAAATCATTTTCCTTAGTATACATCTTGTTGAATGTGTGTTTTTTATGATATTACGATCGTTGTTATCTTGTGAACTTTTTTATAGGTTAACTAACGATTCTTTATGGTGCTTGTGTGTCTCTTCTAAGATAATACTATTACTTTCTTCAAAGGGGACCACTCGTTTTCCCTTGATGTGAATGAACCTTTCATACATTACACTTCATATCCCATAAAGTTCATACACTTGCTATCACCAAAGTCATGCATATATCATCTTATTTGTTCATTGCAGTTAAGGTAATCTTTGATAGCACCTATTTAGTAACCATATGTATTCCTATTGGGGATTTTACTCCAAACGGTGTAGGGTATAATTGGGACATCACATTAGGGAGACACCCTTCCCCATTGTTTGCTTCCAACACTGTCAACGGAGAGTTAAATCATCTCCACTAAGTTTTGACTTCCAAAATATTCATCAAGACTTCAGGATCTCTGAATCGCAGTGCCCGTTGTAACTTGGGTCGAAAATTTTTATCCTAAGCTACCAACATCCATTTATTCTCCAATTTCGCTCCTCCCCATAGAAAAAATCTATGGATATTCCTAATTTCCTAAATAATAATTTTTTGGTGTAACAAGAGTAGGAAACAAGTCATATAGGCATGCATTGTAGAACTAATTTTGGAAATATCAATTTGGCCACAATACTAAGCGATCTAAAGGTCTAGCTAGAATGTTTGTTCTCAAATTTGGTAAATAGGACCGACCAAGAGGCTTGTCGGTGAGAGTTTTCAAGCCAAGGTCCTCCTAAATATTGGGTACATCCTAGGTTTTCTTATTGCATTTAGAGAATGAATGAGCTCATGAGATAACAAGACATTGTCTAAGATTTCTCTTCCCGCAACATACTTGTTTTGCTCACAAGATATGAGTTTGCATAACAATGGTTTGAGACTATTGGAAATGAAGTTGGAGACAATTTTATAGATGACATTACATAAATATATGGGTCTATAAGAGGATGGATTCTACCTTTGTTATCTTTAGGAACTAATGTTATGAAAGTAACATTTAGGGCTAAGAAAATAGAAGAAATTATTCTTGAATTTCTATTAGTTCCCACACATAATTCCTTATGATCAACGAATAGATTTGAAAAAAAAACTATTGTGAACCATCTAGTCTACTAGGAGACTTACCCTTCTGCATTTCCATTATGGATTGTTCAAACTATGCTATGGAAATTTCACTTAATAAGAAGGCATTATTTCTAGGAGTAACAAGGGAAAAAAAATTTAGTATTTTTTCTTATTGCCAGTCTTTGATCCTAAGAGGTTTTATAAGTAGCTACTTGTATAAGGAATAAGTTCCTCTTCAATGTCTTCACAATTCTCTAATTTGTTCCCTTGTGTGCCTTTGATGCAATAAATTCTATTCTATTGTCTAAAGTGGATCATCGATCTATGGAGGGATTTAGTATATATTTCTCCTTCTTTAACCATTTAATTCAAATTTCTACTTCCAAATTATTTCCTCTTTATTTTTTTCTTTCATCCAACTTGCCTTTATTTTTGCTTCATTTTTCCATGATCCTCTATTTTACCTTCCTCCATTATGTGTTATTTGATATCTTCAATTTATATGGATAACTGGTCTTTAGATTCATGGATGTTGTAGAATTCATTTTTACTCCACATTTTAATGCAAGTTTTGACAATTCAAGTCATTGTTGAAAATTATACATGATCGTTCCCTTAATTATTGGAACCTCCTTCCACCACTTCTTTATATTTTCTTTGAATGAGTTACACTTGATCGATAAGGATTCAAATTGGAATGGTTTTTTTAAATGACTACCTTGCTAATCAAACTTCAAACATATCAATGGGTGATTTGAACCTAGCTTGGTATAATTATTGTTTCCATAATCATCCCTATAACAACCAATGACCTAGACACTAAAAAATGTTCTAGTCAAACCAACACCATTATTTTTTCCCACATTTTTTTATTCAAAGTACAAATCCCATTATTGGTTTCCATATCCACCAATTTTTTGTTTTCAATTAGGTCCTTGAAGTTGGAAGATTCATCCTCCAACCTACAAATTCCCACTTTCTTTTCAACTAGGGGTTTATTAGGTTAAAATGCCCTCTAATTATCTAGCATATGTTTGCTAAGAAATCATAAATTCTTTTGATATTTCTTACAATGGTTGAATTGTCCCCTAAAGGTTAGGGTGATATACATTGGTGATATAACCAAAATTTTCTAACCCAAACTTCTGAAATATGGATAAATGATTTTTTGCATGGCTATGAAATATGAAAGGTTAATTTACTTAGGATCCCATATAATAGCTAGACCCTTTGAGGCTACCCTTGCATCTATGAAAATAAATTTACATCCTTTCCATATTATCTAGGTAATATTGGAGATTGGATCATCCATACATTTGGTTTCTTGAAGCATTACAATAGTTGGTTTTTGAATCTGAATTTTATCCTTTAGGATTTTGTGCTTGGATTTCCATTTAGACTGTGAATATTCCATGTGATAAATTAATTGTTTGTTGATGGAGGTTGGGTGGTAGAATCCTATAACTATTCTTATCCTACTAGAGTTTATAATATTTCCCTCAATATCTTAAATGAATTTTTTAGTTGATTTTCTACCCCATTTTATTCCCTATCAATTTTATTTTATATTTTCTTTATTGTTCAATTTTTTTACTCTTAGATAAGAGAAACCAAGAATTGTATTACCTTTGAAGTGGCGATTTATATTTATTTATGATCAAAAGTAATATTTCATTATAACCTTGATCCCCTTTTCTAGTATTTTTTATGGGTCTCTGATTTCCCTTTCCTCTACGAAAATTTGAGGATTTGTGTCATGAATATTGTGACTTAAAAATCATAAGAAACCATTAATTACAATCCACTCTGAGGGGTAAACACCCTTTTACAATGAATACAATGTATAAGACAATATTTTATTATCCTAAGAATAACTCTCCTTAGTATATGTATAGGAAACAAAATGGACAATTATAATGAAATGACATAAATGTAATTGTAAAATGACATAAAAATATAACAATATAAATGTAACAACACCATAGCTATGGATTAATAAGGGGTTTTAGGTTTAACATGGGGCTTATATACAACTTAATAGCCCCCCCCCCCACCCCCCCTTCAAACAAGTGTTTTCCTGAACACTTGACTAACTACAAGTGTTTCTACATGGACAACTCATCTTCCCATGTCACCTCTTTCATTGGTACATTCTTCGATTTGATGAGGTACTAAGTAATTTGTATTTATTCAGTGTACAATACTTGTTTCTAGGATTATTTATGTTCCTAGTATTATTTCCATTCTTCACTAATCTTTGGTAAAATAGTTTGGAATGAGATCTTATAACCAATTACCTTCTTTAAGATAGAAATATGGAATATTGGATGTATACATGAATATGTATGCAACTCCGCTTTATAAGCCATAATTCCAATCCTCTCCAACACCTTATAGGGGCCATAATACGTTGGTTCTAATTTATTTTCCTTTTTTGTTGCTTGAGGGACATATGTTTATATGGTTGTATAATCACAAATATATAATCCCCCACTTCAAATTCCCTTTCACTGTTATGTCGATATGCTTTTTATTTTATCTTATTTTGTGTTATAACCAAGTTGTCCTTCAATAGTTTGAGAAAATCTTGTTGGTGCCCTATGTGGTCCTCCAGTACTTGAGCCTTTACAATCCCTTTCAAGGTTGATGGGATGGATGGAGGATGATATCCATAAAGTGCCATAATTGTGGACATTTTTAATGAAGTATGGAAGGATGTGTTGTGCCACCATTATGCCACGGGAAACTACTTAACCCATTATGCGTTTTTATTAAATGCAAATCAATCTAGATATTATTATAAACATTTAAACACAATCTTATTTTTCCCATTGGATTGAGGATTACAAGATGAGCCCTGAGCCAATTAACTACCCAAAGAAGAAAATAATCCAGTCCAATTTTTTCTAATGAAAACTGGATCTCTTCTACTTACAATAATTTTTGTTATTCAATGAAGCTTTTGGATTATTTCCATGAATTTTTATACTTTTATACTTTCTTTAAAAGGATGACATATATAGAAAAATGGGCATATTTTATCATTCAATTTACCACTGAAATAATGACATTCTTTCCTTTAGATTTAGGTAAATATGTAATAAAATCCATTGAAACATCTTCCCAATGTCGGTTTGGTATGGCGAATGGTTGTAAGAGATGTGGGGTATTGACATTCTCTCCATTATTCTATTTGCATACCATACATTCAACCACAAAATTTTGCACGTATTCTTTAATACATTCCCCAAAAAATTATTTCTTGATCCTATGGTATGTTTTCAAGAACCCTGAATGTCCTCCTATAGGAAAAGTGTGTAATTGAAAAAGGACCTTGTGTTTCAGTTGATAATTCTTACATAAATATAAGCAATCTTGATACAACAAAATAACATAAAATTTTCTACTATGTCGGGGTCTTCTTCTAGTTACTGAATGCTATTGCATACTTTCCCATCTTTCTTCCATTCTATCCTTGCTTCTTCCACCTAGTTAGATTGTGGAATAAAAATAGCACATAATAAGCCCTCATTGTCTTACTCTTTTTTTGAGAGTTCAACTGCCACAATATTTTGTCTTTCCTTTTTGTAGATAATTCAAAATTAAAAATCTAGCATATTTGTCACCTATTTTCCTTTTTCTTCCAAAGATATCATTTTTTCGAAGAAGTACTTAAAATTATCATGATAGGTTTTTACTTTGAAGTGTCTTCCTATTAGCTATGGATGTCATTTCTTAACTACGTGTATTATGGCCAACATCTCGTTTTCATAAATGGGTCTGAGTGGGTTCTTTCCTTTAAGTTCACTACTTTCAAGGGCAAGGGGTTATGCTTCTAGCATAAAAACTACACCATTTCCATGGACTGAGGCATCGCACTCCACAATGAAGGTTTTTGTGAACTCAAGTGTGGCCAGTATGGGATTTGTACGCATACCCTTTTTAAGTTTTTCAAATACTTTTACTGCTTCTTTAGTCTAAGAAAATTCTTCCTTCTTCAATAATTTTTTTAGAGGTGTTTCTGATTACCTATAATTCTTAACAAACTTGTGGTAATATCCTATCAATATTAAGAATTCTCGAGTTTATTCAAGTCTTAGGAATTGGCCATTGCCTCCTAACTTTTATTTTGTTAGGTTCTACATTGACACCTTCATGGGATAGAATATTACTAGAAATTCCACTTCATGAATCCCAAAGGAACACTTGCAAGGATTTGTATATAGTTGTTGTTCTTCCAATACTGTTAAAACCTTGTCAAGAAGTTGGAAATTATGTTCCCAATATTTGTTTTATATTAGTATGTCATCAAGAAATATTAACACAAATTTTCTAAGGAAGTATTTAAAAATATAATTCATCAAGCTTTGAAATGTTGAATTTGCATTAGTAAGTTCAAATGGCATAACCAAAAACTCATAATGAACTTCATATGTTTTGAAGGCTATTTGGGGAATGTTTTCTTTCCTTGTTATGATTTGATGATATCTAAAACAATTATCTAGCTTATTAAAGAAAAGTTATGCATAAATTTCATCTAATAATTCATCAATGACAAGAATAGTAAACTTATATTTGATTTTCATTTTGTGGTTTGTCTATAATACGGACACATGTTCCATGAACCATACTTTTTAATGAACCCCACCAGTTGTGAAGAGAAATCACTTTGGTTAGCTTGAATGACGTAAACTTAAAAAATTTCTTGAACCATATGAAATATCTCACTCTTCTATGCATATGGTCCTATCTAGAATGTCTAATGGTACACTTCATGGATGAAAATGTATAGCATGATCCTGACCTTGAGCAAGTGGAAGACCCTTGGGCATTTCCCCAAATACCTTGTAATTATTGTTGATTACTTTTTGGAGATCCGTTGGAGTAGATCATATATATGTTTGAACATATAACAAAAAAAATTGTGTAATTAAACCATGATATCCCTTTATTAGAAAAAAAATAGTTTTATTAGAGCATACCAATTTAGAGATCTTCCCTTCCATACTTGTAAGGTCAATTTCCTTTCCTTCTAAGGAAAATATCATGAAAATATACTTAAAAATTAAGGGTCGTTATTCCTAATGATTGTAACCATTAGGTTGCAAATGCAACATTAACACTACCGATTTGGATTGCAATCATGATATTATGCAATAAATACTCCCCATACTACTCTTAATAATATGGAAGTTCCTTGAACAATTTAAGTCACCTCCATTTGCAATCATTACTTGAAATTCTAGTGTTAGAGATACAAAGTAGTTAACAAGTTTTTCCGAATTGTAGTTGATCAAGTTATGGATACTAATTCAATCAATAATTTTTGTTACATTTTTATTTTGATATATCCTTTTATCTTGAGTTTTTATGGGGTACTAATTCCAATCAATGCATGGCAAGATATTGTTGGAGTAGTATATTCTAGCTCTATATGTTGTGATAGTTCGACTTCTTAATATTATTCATCTTCATATTCTATGTAGAATAATTTATTCTCACTACATTTATGCACCTTACTATACTTACTATCATAGTTAAAACAAATTCCCTTTTCTCCTCTTTCATTGTTTTGTTTATGTGCCAACATTATCAGTTTAGGGGAGGGAAAATGATTTTCTCTATGGTTATTAGTGACCAATTTTCTAGTAGCCATATTTTTACTTTCAACTTTCCTTACTAGACTAAAACATGCTCTAGGGATTTAGGTTGAAAGAGACACAACTCATGTTAGATTGTTTCCTTTAAAACTCCCATAAATAGGTCTAAAAAATTATCCTTTGACATGTTCTTTACCCTAAGACTCAACATTTTGAATTGTTGAATGTGCTATGTAATTGGACTTATCAATATGATTAAATTTATAATGTATTACACTTAATATCCACATAATTGGTTATCAATTCCTTTATAAAATGGACCAAAATACCTTACAATCCTTTTTCCATTAACAAATCCATTGAAACCATACATGTTGATCTTGTTCTAAAAGGATGGTTGCAATATTTTCATTTTGCAAGGATTCCATTTCGGTGTAGATCAAAGTATTGATCCATTTTGAATATCCATGTTAGAATATCATTACCATCAAACTTCCTCATATTTATCTTTGGAATTTAGTAGTTCCTTGGTGCTTATTTGAAGCCATGATGATGTGGATCTTGGATTGTAAAATCATGATTAAGTTTCCGTGATTCAATATTTGTTCTCAATAATTGTGATATAATATTCACTATATTTGATTAAGTGTCAAAACCATGATTCTCCTTGCATTCATAATTTCCTTGGATCCCCATATCCCTTTCAAGGAGATCCTTTAACATACTAGTTTGCAATTCATTTATGGATTTTCATATTTATTCCTTATCTTGATTAATATTATTTTCCATTTTATCCATCATTTCTCTTTGAAGTTTTTCCTAAGAACCCAATAAATTCACCTCTTTCAACATACTACCATCCATTTCATTATCTTTCCTCTCTAATTGGGAGAACTTGAATTTTAAATCTTCAGTTTCTTTATAAGTCATGGATGATCCTTCAAGAGGTTTAATTGGTGCAGTAGCTTTTGCATCATTCTTTGGATCTATGTGAGAAAATAATGGTAGTTATCCTCTTTATCACAGTTTCTAATTACCCTAGAAAAATGGATTTTTTAATCAAAAGATATTTCACTTTTATGTTATGTAATTTTAAAACGTTAATTTGGAGAATATCTAAATGCCTAAACTTTTCTTAATATATCTTTGATATTTAAACCCTTCTAAATCTGAATTTTTTGCCTACAATACTCTACTATTTATTTCCTACAATTCCACAAGCTTAACTAGAATATGATGTGTCAAATGAAAGTTATGATAACTTTCCCAGAACTTGCTGGCATTTTATTCTTCATAAGAGAAAATTTGTATAGAATGCGATGTGTCTAATTGTTCAAATATAATTTTGAAAATTTTACCCGAGGTACTCTATGATGTGTCTTCAAACATATGAAAAATTCACAATATGAAGTTGTTGTGGCCACCAAAAACCCCCCTCCTTATTTAGTATTAGAAATAACACTAGGTAAGTGGGGACCCTTAGTAAAAAATTCAAAAAATTCAATTAAGACTCATATATTTTACTCCTTAAGAAACATCACATCGCGCGAAGAATGATAGGACATTTCCTTATGAGTAAAAATGATAAACTGCGAGAGTGCAACGCGAATTCCATCACATCGCATGCATTAAAAAAATGCTCACATTGGAAAACCTTAAAATATCGCCGATATTCGATATGCGATATCGCATATCGCACATCACAAAGTCACATGAAAAACGTACAATGATTTAATGATTGTAGCGATCTGCGATTTTGCGATAGCGCGATACTGCGATCTGCGATTTTGCGATAGCGCGATACTGCGATCTGCGATTTTGCGATAGCGCGATACTGTGATCTGCGATATTGCGATAGCGCGATCAAGCGACCTTGCGATAACACAGCACAATGAAATTTGCGGTAATGCAATACTGCGATGCTGCGATACAAATCGCAAAAACAATCCATCGCAGATTTTCCCCGGCTCAACATTCAAGAAAAGTTTTCCATAAACCAAGAATTAGATACGCGCTTTAATGATAATTAATGAATTATACGCCAGGTGTTAATAAAATATGGTTTTGTGTTGATCAAAGAGCCAGTTTACGTCAGGTGGCATGTTTTTGGTACATCCGTAGAGTTTAAAGCTTTCCTGTCGATTTTTATTATCATTACTCTCTCCTCATGTGTGAACTGCAGAAATGAAAAACAGAAGGTTACGCAAAGCAATGTGCAGGAAGCTATGAGGAAAAAGGGTAAAACTCCAACGTTCAAAGACAGAGAAAAGGCGCCCGCATGCAACAGAGCCACAGATTCACAGAACGATGCTGATATCAACAAATAGTTTAAAGCTCAAGGTCAAGAGCTCACGAAAGCAGTATTTTTATAAATTTTGAAGCTTATACCCGGTGAAGGAAAAGGCGCTAAAGGCGAAAAACGCATCAGAGAAGCCCGGATCAAGAAACAGAGGCAGTTTCCGATGCGCAATTAGCGCCTAGCGCTAATCGCGCATCGCTGAGAAAATTGCTCAAAAAGCAAAGCCTCTAACTGCTCAGTCACTTGTAAGCTCGGAATATGCAAGAAAGCAATGGTAAAGAACAAACTGGAAACATGAAGCTGAAAGAAAAGGCAGAAGCGATTCAAGGGTTAACCAAGTTGAACTTGGATTATTACTGGGCATACGCAGTAAATCCACATAGTTAGAGGATGACTCTCGAGTATATCATCAACCTTGCCGAGAAGATGGTGCCAGCTCTTACCATTTCTGTTTGCTTAGCTCAACCGAAAGCAGAAGATAGTCAGCCAACTCTCCCAGGAAAATACTGAATGCTTGCAACATTAAGGAGCAAATGCAGAAATAGTTAGATATTAGATTTAATTTTTAGAAATAGTTTTGCTTAGAAAAAGGGCGGTCATTTAAACCCTATCATATAATTTTTGTAAATAAGTTATTATTAGATTCAGTAAATAGTATTTAAACCCTTCTCATGCATTTAGATAAGGGTCCAAAAATTTATCAAAAACTTGTCCTCAGAACATGCACTTTTGCACCCTCCGAGGAGGTTTTGGTGAATGAATGGATCAAGATTTGTTGATGTTTGCATTTGATATCTGCTACTGATGTTGCACTTTTGTACTCTTAGTAGATGTTAGAGCAAGGAGAGATAAATTATTGTTGCTTGAAGCTTATGAGTAGGACTAGTCATAAATGGTACTTTTATCTCTTGACCATTTTTGCTTATATGTTAAAGTGATATACAATTTTAGTTTTTTATGTATTATTGCATGAATTCTTGAGTTATCATTTGGCACTTTTGTTCGGTGATAACTATTTATTTATGCTTAATGTATGAATAGCTCATTATGCGATATGTTTTTCACAACTGTTTCGTCTAACTTTTTATGCGAAGTGGTTCATCTTGATTGATTTCCTTTCTTATAATCGCTGAATGATCTTTATTACCAGTTGTTATTTGAAATCTCTTTAGATCGCATAATAAGAAGAATTACATCTTGGGTTAGTATAGATTTAGATGTGTTGTTTATTAGATTACAATAGCATAGCATTAGATTAAAATTAGAATTAGAATATCTTAAATAGGAACTGTTAGATCAGCAACATCAAATTCTACACACACACGCTCATAGATTGGGAAACTGGTCCCATTATCCCTAGTCAGACCCGCTATACCAAAAGGATAAGGAGTTGCCAACCAAGGTCCGGACCGGGCAGGTATCCCCCTTGTTGTCGACCTGATTTTCGGGGCTTCAACATATTTGGCACTAGAAGGAGGACCTGAACTATGAATGGCAAGTAAATCCAAATCTGAATACCATTTTGAGAGTAAATTGCCCTCATCATGTCCCCCGACTTCTCCATTACACTTAAATCCAGAGTCGAAAGTCGCTCGAGTATCAACCGCTGCTACACACCGTGATATTTCAGAACAATCTACCGTTGAACTTCCTGAAGTCGAATCTCTAATTCACAAACTTCAACGATTTTCCATTTCTCCTCAGAGGTCTAATAAATCTCAAGGCAGCGTGACTTCGCAGTACAATCCTGCTTATCCCCTGACCAGGCTAAAGAGTGAAAAGTTTGGCATTCAACCAACCGAATTACCTCTTCCCACCAGGAAAAGAGCGAGGAAATCACCTAAAGAGTCCGACAGTGAGACTCTTTCGTCAACATCGTCCATCTCAAATACTTCACCACGAAGTCAACCATCCACTCCACCACTCCAGATCATTGTCCATCCGTCCACTGGAACCCCCACAACTCCTCCTCAATCATCTACAATCGTAATATCCTCATCCTCCCAGCCACAGGGATCATCTTCTGCACTTTCCTCTTTTAGCAGTTCAACAATGGCCCAGACTCCATGGAATAACCCTGGGGCGGTCTTAATGCCTGCACCCTTGAGTCAAATACCGGCCCATCCTGAGAAATGGTTGCCTAAATTTAATCCCGAGGCAGGCATGCTAGCAGAAGAGCACATAAACAAATTCATGCTTTCCATTAATCTCAATGGGGTTACTAATGAAGATGTTGTTGTTCGACTTTTTCCTTATACTCTGCAAGGAACAGCCGGGTCATGGTATTTTTCATTACCCTCTGGATCCATCACAAGTTGGGACATCTTCCAGGAGCAATTCCTAACCAAGTTTGGTGATGACAGGTCTACGGCAACGTTAATCAATGACCTATCCAACCTTAGAGCCGAAACTAGAGAGCCTATTAAGGATTTCAATTTGCATTTCAACAAAATTCCTACTGCTTCCTAGCCTAGCAAAGAAGTACGATGTGATTGGTATATCACCGCTCTACCATCGAACATAGCAATCTTCATGGACAGGGCCAATAAAACAACCTTAGCCGATAACATGAAAGAAGCAATAACAGTAGAGAAACAAATAATAGCTCTTGAAAAGAAATCTGCGATAGAGGAACATAAATCCAAAAAAGTCACCTTCAAGGAAGACTCCAAGAAGAAACAAGCAAAAGATCCATTTGATTTGGAAGGATTGCAGAAGGTTCTAAAGACCATGTCCAATGAAATGGTCGACATCAAAAAGCAAGTAGCAGAAACTTCTTCGAAAAAGCCCTACAGAGCTTTTAAAAGAGGTCCTTCAATGGATGCAAAGCCACCCAATACCATTTCAAATGCCGAATCTGAGGAAGAGGAAGAGGAAATTCCCACTGAAGGGCAGACTGATGACGAAGAAGTTGTGGAATTACAAGGAATGTGGGATTTCATCCTCCCACAAGAAGAAGATCAAGAAGTATTTCCAGTTAGCACATGAAGCAAAAATCAGCTTGATCCTCCCCAAACTACCCCTAAGCCAAAGAGCGCAAGCTCTGCAACAAAGGATAAAGTTGCAACAAATAAAACGACATCTAAAGCGACTCAAACCAGCCTAGTCCAAACAGATGAAACAACTCCATCTAAAACACTAATAGTGTCGGATGAATTGGAGTATAATATTATAGAAGACATGAAGAAGACTAGGGCCAACATCACCCTTTACGAACTGAGCAAGTTGAAACATCAACAGAAGATAATGATGAAAGAACTACATGCTGTGCCAATTGCACCGTTGCCTGCCGCTGTACTTTCTCAAGCTTCCCACAACATGTGAAGACCTCCAACTAGCGCGATCAATAATATTGATCCAAATGACATCGCTCTAATTGGAGGAAGATCAATATCTCACACTCCCCCATTTCTCCTTACTTATGAAATCTTCAATAAAAGTGTGCACAATTGTTTGGTAGATTCTGGTGCTTCATCGAATATTTTACCCAAGTCCATATGTGCCAAGTTAAATGTTCAACCACAGAAATCCGTTGTGCGCATAGTTCAGCTAGATCGATCTCAAGTCAAAGTGATTGGTGAACTAAATCAAGTAACCATAAGGTTGTCATCCAACCCAAAGATATGTCAAGTAATTGACATTTTAGTTGCTGACATTCCTGAATTCTATGGCCTAATTCTTAGCAGGGATTGGTTAGAAAAACATCATGGATACTTCGCAACCGACTGGTCACACATGTGGCTACCCTACAATGGTAAACCGAATCAAATAAAAGTTGAACGAGAGCTACACCAGAAATACATAGTAACGGAGCTAGAGGGGGAGAATGAACCAGTAGCGTATAATAGCAGCATTATTGGCAATTACTTGGTAGATTCTTTCCTTGGCAATTTCAATGCTCATACGTCACCCTATTTAGAACATTTTGTTTTGTCCCAAGTCGAAAATTTTTCTCGAACAGATAGTTCAAAATGTATCAATTTTTTAGATAAACCTGTACATAAATCTTTGTTTTGGAAATTATTTTTTCATGGTTCTAGATCTAACGAAGGAGCAGGAGCAGGATGCGTTTTGATTAGTCCAGAAGGAGATAAAATCATGCTTACATGCAGACTCGAATTTGATTGCACAAAAATACAACAGAATATGAGGCTTTGGTCCAAGGCTTGTACAAAGCAATTGGGTTAAACGTCCAGTATCTTCAAGTTTTTGGAGACTCTAAAATTGTGGTTAGATAGGTACGTAACACTATACATTGCTTATCAGGTCATTTAAAACATTATCAAACCCTAGTTCAAGATCTGACTGAGCATTTCATAGCGTTTAATATCTCTTCAATCCCCAGAATCCAAAAGGCAAGTGCAGACCTTTTGGCTAACGTAGCTTCTAAGCTTATTCCTTCGGAAGATTTTAGTCCAGATAGATTCTCAATAGAATTAATCTTTAGACCATCCATTCCTGATAACATCACAAATCGGAGAGTATTCAATGACGATCCTGATATTGTAAATTTCCTCACATCTGAAGGATCCTACTCCAATCAAATAATTGACGAAGACCAACACGATCGACAATTGCAACAAGATAGCACTAACAATGCTATACCTAAGTCGGTGGTCAAGTTAGAAGACTTGTACGATTTGAAAGATTGGTTTAAGAAGTCTACCAATTCGAAACTCCAAAGTTCAACCTTGAACTACGAATTAGTAAACCTAGGAACCGATGATAAACCACAAAACATTAATCTAGGCCTTGGCCTAACCCCTGAAGAAAAACTAGCGTATATTCTTCTTTTGAGACAATATAAAAATGTTTTTGCATGGAATTATGATGAGCTGAAAACATACGACACTTCCATCATCCAGCATACTATTCTCATGATCGATAATGAAAAACCTGTACAACAAAAGCTGAGAAAGATCCACCCTAATTTAGAAAATCAGATAAAAGCTGAGCTCAATAAGTTATTGAAAGCTAGAATAATCTTTCCCGTCAGGCATTCCAAATGGGTCTCCAGTATGGTACCTGTTAGGAAGAAAAACAGAGATATTAGGATTTGCATTGACTTTCGAAACCTCAACAAAACCTGTCAAAAAGATAATTTTCCTTTACCACCTATGGAACAGATACTGCAGGCAGTGGCGGGCTCAGAATTAATGTCTTTCTTGGATGGATTTTCAGGATATAATCAAGTGTTCGTACATTTTGATGACCAATTGAAAACCACATTCAAAACTAAATGGGGCACATACGCATATCGAAAGATGCCATTTGGTTTAATTAATGCTGGTGCCACATTTCAGAGAGCCATGGACATCGCATTCAAAGGTTTAGTCAATAAAACTGTAGTAATTTATTTGGATGATATAACAGTATATTCAAAGAAGCGAAGCGACCATCTCAAAGACTTGAAACAAATCCTTCAACGATGTTTAAGGTATGGAATTTCACTTAACCCAAAGAAATCTTTTTTCACACTAAGTGAAGGGAAACTTCTAGGATTCATAGTGTCAAAATCCGGTATTTACATTGATCCCGATAGAATCAAAGAAATTTCTGAAATATCCCTACCTCATAACAAAAAAGCCATGCAATCTTTCCTTGGTCAAATCAACTTTGTAAAGAGATTCATTCCAGATTTTTCACGAATCGTGTCTCCTTTACAAACCATGATTAAAAAGAATTCAAATTTTAAGTGGGGCCAAGATGAACATGAAGCATTCAACCTAATCAAACAAGCTATTATTAATGCTCCATCTTTAGCAACTCTGAATTTTTCAGAGCCTTTTATTTTATACACATTTGCCTCAGATAAGTCATATGCTGCGATTCTAACTCAAGCAAATCATGAAAAAGCGGAAGCCCCAATTGCGTTTTTTAGCTCAAATTTAGAGGGCGCTGAACTAAATTATTTAGACGTGGAGAAGCAGGCTTATGGTGTTTTCAAAGCAGTCAAATACTTCAGACCTTTCTTACTCAAAACACATACTAAAATTATAGTACCGTTTCCAGCGGTAAGGAATCTTCTAGTCCAGAAGGATGTGGGTGAGAAAAGGGCCAATTGGGTTATTGCCTTATAGGAATACGACATTGAGATTAAACCAGCAAACATTGTAAGAGGTCAAGGCTTCTGCAAAATGCTAGCTGGAGCATCGCAAATTTCTAAAATTCCATCTGAAGAGGTACAAATGTGTGAGGTAAGCCTAAACGATGCAGAATCATTATACGCTGATATCATTTATTATCTTTAGAATGGGTATGCTCCTTCACACCTCAATCATACTAAGAAAAGAGCACTAACGTTGAAAGCCAAACAATATCAGCTTATAAATGATATTCTTTTTAGAAAAAATTATGATTCTGTTCTTCTTAGGTGTCTTGAGAAAGCTGAAGCTGAAAAAGTTTTGGAGGAACTCCACGATGGGCCTGCAGGTGGACACTATGCTGGAGATGCTACTGCACATAAAATATTACGCAAAGGATATTACTGGCCCATGTTATTTAAAGACTCGCACAGTTACGTGAGGAGATGTCAAGTCTGCCAAACTACTGCTGGAAGACAAAAGAAGCCATCCTTGCCACTACAGCCAGTGAACATCACGCAACCTTTCAGTCAGTTGGGATTGGACATAATAAGTGAGATCGTTCCTCACTCTTCTAAGCAGCATAGATACATCCTCACAGCAACAGATTATTTTACGAAGTGGGTAGAAGCAGTTCCCCTCAAGACGGCTAATTCTGAAAATATCATTGAGTTCATAGATCAATTTATAATCACCAGGTTTGGATTGCCATTCGCTTTAATGTTTGATAATGCATCATACTTTTCTAGAAATGCAATGACTGAATTCGCACTTAAAAGAGGATTCAAACTTAAATATTCGGCCAATTACTACCCACAAGGCAATGGGTTAGCTGAGTCAACAAATAAAAACCTAATCAGGATTATTAAGAGCACAGTTGACCAAAATCAAAAGAATTGGCACAAGGCTTTGATATATGCTTTATGGGCAGACCGGATAATGCAAAAAGCTTCTATCGGCACTTCTCCCTTCAACTTAGTTTATGGGAAAGAAGTGGTTCTTCCAACACACTTAGCAATTCCTTCTTTGTCTTTAGTTCAATACATCGATGAAGTACCCACTTCCTCCTTACAGCTGAGACAAATGGAAATAATTAAATTAGAAGAACAACGAGAACAGGCTAGGAAAACACATGCTCATCATCAAGCACTGGTAAAATACTCTTTTGATTCGAACATAATGACCAGAAAAGACTTTCATATGGGAGATTTAGTTTTAAAGTGGGACAAGGCTCATGAAGAAAAGGGCAAACACACAAAATTTCAAAGAATGTGGCTTGGTCCTTTTCAAATTGTAGAACTCATAGGTCCATCAACATTTGTGTTATAGGATTTAGCAGGAAGGAGAGATCCCTTGCCTGTTAATGGACAAATCCTCAAGAAATATTTTCCATAGAAGATTATTCTTCTATTTTTGTAGAGTAGTTGTTTTTCTTTTCATAATAAAACCAGTTGTGAGTGGTTACATTAGGCATTTACGAAAAAGACACCAATTCTCTTTCAGATTTTGAACTTTTCGCTTGTATAAATAGCAAATCTTTTGGAAAACTGATCTTTATTATTCATAGATACAGTTAAAGACTCTAGTCTAAGATATGATATTAGTTTCAACTTAAAAAAGTTTGATGAAAACAACCTTTAGTGAAGAAATTATTTTATCTCAGTACAATGAAAGGTATCAATAACGAAATAAAGATTCTTTGTAAAACAGATGTTTCCAAAAACTCTATTATTGTCATCCATAACTATCTTAAGGAAACAATGACTTCCTCCCTACTAAGGAAATCGCAACTTTCAGAGGAACAACCCAAGCATACACTTTATCTTGAAGAATAAGAGGTCTCGTCACGAGCCGGCTTATCATAATCACAGATATTATAACTTGCTGACTTTGCCAATACTATATACCACAATAGGGAAATGACTCAAGATTGTTGCAATCAAAAGACAAGGGGTCTCATCACGAGCTAGCTTGTTCAGCAAAGTTATAAATCAAGTGAATGACTGTGTCATAATTTGGCTACCAAACCAAGACATTGTTCTTTAAGAATAAAAAGAAAATCAAAACAACAAGTGTGGATATGGATTCTTCTTTGAAAGTTGTAGGCTCCCTTAAGTAGGATACAGGATCATTGCTGGGTAATAGGTAACCCTGTCGAGGCTATGAACGCCTGCTGGCAGCAGAGGCTCTACCTACGACAAATGAGCATATTTAAAACTGGCTTACAGAGGAGACTTTGCTTTATCTTTACAAGACCAAGTAATGGATGATGTAAATATAAGGACTAGCCTAAGGAAGCAAATAATCAAAGTGGAAAATGGTTGAAACAAAATATCATTGACAGTTTAGAGCATAATATACTTTATCTTTCCATAACAAAGTTTAATTTTCTGAAAAATTTTCTGTTTTGGAAGTTTAGAAAATTCAATAGAAAAAACAGAGATAACTGGTTCTTCCAAGTGAATCGCCAATTGTTGTGGCCAACAACAACCCCCCTCCTTATTTAGTTTTAGCAATAACACTAGGTAAGTGGGGACCCTTAGTAAAAAATTCAAAAAATTAAATTAAGACTCATATATTTTACTCCATAAGAAACATCGCATCACGCGAAGAATGATAGGACATTTCCTTATGAGTACAAATGATAAACTACGAGAGTGCGACGCAAATTCC
The DNA here is from genome assembly GCA_031772625.1 of Pinus tabuliformis. Taxonomy (NCBI): domain Eukaryota; kingdom Viridiplantae; phylum Streptophyta; class Pinopsida; order Pinales; family Pinaceae; genus Pinus; species Pinus tabuliformis. The sequence goes on along the minus strand of CM062805.1, from coordinate 161,674,278 downwards.
ATCGCATCGCATGCATTAAAAAACGCTCACATTGGAAAACCTTAAAATATCGCCGATATCCGATATGCGATATCGCATATCGCACATCGAAAAGTCACATGAAAAACATACAACGATTTAATGATTGTAGTGATCTGCGATTTTGCGATAGCGCGATACTGCGATCTGCGATTTTGCGATGGCGCGATACTGCGATCTGCGATATTGTGATAGCGCGATCAAGCGACCTTGCGATAACACAGCACAATGAAATTTGCGGTAATGCTATACTGCGACGCTGCGATGCAAATCGCAGAAACAGTCCATCAAAGATTTTCCCCAGCACAACATTCAAGAAAAGTTTTCCACAAACCAAGAACTGGATACGCGCTTTAATGATAATTAATGAATTATACGCTAGGTGTTAATAAAATATGGTTTTGTGTTGATCAAAGAGCCAGTTTACGTCAGGTGGCATGTTTTTGGTACATCCGTAGAGTTTAAAGCTTTCCTGTCGATTTTTATTATCATTACTCTCTCCTCATGTGTGAACTGCAGAAACAAAAAATAAAAGGTTACGCAAAGCAATGTGCAGGAAGCTATGAGGAAAAAGGGTAAAACTCCAATGTTCAAAGACAGAGAAAAGGCGCCCGCATGCAACAAAGCCGCAGATTCACAGAACGATGCTGATATCAACAAACAATTTAAAGCTCAAGGTCAAGAGCTCAGGGAAGCAGTATTTTTATAAATTCTGAAGCTTATACCCAGTGAAGGAAAAGGCGCTAAAGGTGAAAAATGCATCAGAGAAGCCTGGATGAAGAAATGAAGGCAGTTTCCGACGCAAGATTAGCGCCTAGCGCTAATCGCGCATCGCTGAGAAAATTGCTCAAAAAGCAAAGCCTCTAACTACTGAGTCACTTGTAAGCTCGGAATATGCAAGAAAGCAATGGTAAAGAACAAACTGGAAACATGAAGCTGAAAGAAAAGGCAGAAGCGATTCAAGGGTTAACCAAGTTGAACTTGGATTATTACTGGGCATACGTAGTAAATCCACATAGTCAAAGGATGACTCTCGAGTATATCATCGACCTTGCCGAGAAGATGGTGCCAACTCTTACCATTTCTGTTTGCTTAGCTCAACCGAAAGCGGAAGACAATCAGCCGACTCTCCCAGGCAAATACTGAATGCTTGCAACATTAAGGAGCAAATGCAGAAATAGTTAGATCTTAGATTTAATTTTTAGAAATAGTTTTGCTTAGAAAAAGGGCAGTCATTTAAACCGTATCCTATAATTTTTGTAAATAAGTTATTATTAGATTTAGTAAATAGTATTTAAACCCTTCTCATGCATTTAGAGAAGGGTCCATAAATTTATCAAAAACTTGTCCTCAGAACATGCACTTTTGCACCCTCCGAGGAGGTTTTGGTGAATGAATGGATCAAGATTTGTTGATGTTTGCATTTGATATTTGCTACTGATGTTGCACTTTTGTACTCTTAGTAGATGTTAGAGCAAGGAGAGATAAATCATTGTTGCTTGAAGCTTATGAGTAGGACTAGTCATAAATGGTACTTTTATCTCTTGACCATTTCTGCTTATATGTTCAAGTGATATACAGTTTTAGTTTTTTATGTATTATTGCATGAATTCCTGAGTTATCATTTGGCACTTTTGTACGGTGATAACTATTTATTTATGCTTAATGTATGAATAGCTCATTATGTGATATGTTTTTCACAACTGTTTTGTCTAACTTTTTATGCCAAGTGGTTCATCTTGATTGATTTCCTTTCTTATAATCGTCGAATGATCTTTATTACCAGTTGTTATTTGAAATCTCTTTAGATCGCATAATAAGAAGAATTACATCCCGAGTTAGTATAGATTTAGATGTGTTGTTTATTAGATTACAATAGCATAGCATTAGATTAAAATTAGAATTAGAATATCTTAAATAGGAATTGTTATATCAGCAACATCAAATTCTACACACACACACTCATAGATTGGGAAAATGGTCCCATTATCCCCAGTTGGACCCGCTATACCAAATGGATAAGGAGCTGCCAACCAAGGTCCGGACCGGGCAGGTATCCCCCTTGTTGTCGACCCGATTTTCGGGGCTTCAACAGAAGTGTAACAAAAAAATATTATAGCAAAAATTCAATGAAAACTATTTTCTAAATGATTTCAAGTGAATACCATGGTCATGAATAACATCTTTCTTACAAATAGCATGTTTCTGGCCAACCTTAGAATGTGTAGAACACCTGGGTGTGTTCAAGCACTTCCATCCCTGAGCATCAATTTTACTTTTCATCATCTTGTGATCATGAATATAAAATCATCTCCAAGGAGAATGTCACCTCCATGATAACTTTCATATTCACAAAACCACTCACTCTAGGGAGTCATATGAAGGGTTTCACTTGCATCAATCAACCATAAGTCATGATTTGCATATGTTTTTGAAAAAGACAATTAAAAATCCCATACTTCCTTTAATGATTCCTTCTCCTGTTTGGAGGGACTATCATCAAGTCCCTTCCCTCTCTCAATGCTTTTGGACCAACAATTCTTCTTGAAATGCCATTTTTTTCCACATTTACAACATCTATTATAAATTTTCTTGGAGATTTAGATCTACCTATATACTTATATCTCCCACTTGAGGAGTTACTCTTATTTCTATCGCATGAATGTTCCCTTAGTAATAAGGCATATGTACTATTAACTTCTATATTTTTCTTTCTTGTCTCCTTTGACAGCAGGGATGATACCTTATTGTCAAAAATTAAAGTAGTTGTGTTACTACTTATGAAAACAACAGACTATCCAATTAAGTTTAGTAAAAACCACGGTAAACTAATACACTTATTTTCATCCAAAATTTCAATATGAACAAACATTATTTGATTGTCGAATTGAGGCTTCTGTGATCCATATCAATTTATGAGAGATTCTTCAACGTAAATCACATAGAATATCATTTGTCGACACGTTTCGAACCAACTAGTGTGGTTCATTGTCAAGACAAGTTGAAGAAATAGATCTAGCTATGCAATTTAAATAGTATGAGCAGAGACCCCCAACGGCTATCTTATCCAACGGCTAATTTTGACTATGGGACCAGCGTTAAAAAGTCAAAATAATATAGTTATATTCGATGACCATTCTTTTAAAATATATAAGATTTTTATATAAATAAAATAATTTAATAGGTGTTAATGTTACTAGTTAGTTAAAAGTTTAATAAAAATATAAGTTATAAGAAATATTATAATACAATATACATAGGGTATAGAATAATAGTTATTGAGAATAAAATAAAAAGGAAAAAATAATAAAAAAGAATAAAAATATAAATGAACCAAGCTAGTAAGGGTAAAAGTTAGTTGAAAAGACAAAATTAATAATAAATCAAAATAAAAGAGGAAAAACAAATAAATAAAAATAAATTAATTAATTAATTAAAAAAAAAAAAAAAGCTAATAAAGGTACAAGTTAGTTTAAAAATTAAAAATAAATAAATAAATAAAACTAAAACTTAGGAAAAACTCAGAAGGAGGTTAGTAAAGGTTAGTTTAAAAATAAAAATAAAAATAAAAATAAAAATACATAAAAATAAATAAATAAAAATAATAATAATAATAAAAGAATAAAATAATAAAAATCAAAATATATAAAAGAGAACGGAGCTAAGGTAAAAGATAGTTGAAAAAGGAATAAAAATAATAAATAGATCATTATATTGAAGAAAAAAGAAAAAAAAATAAATAAATATATATATATATATATATATATATATATATATATATATATATATATATATATAATATAAAATATAAAATATAAAATAAAATAATAAATAAAAATAATAAATAAATAAATAAAACATAAATTAATTAATTAATTAAAAAATAAAATAAAAATAAATAAATAAACTAATTAATTAATTAATTTAAAAATAAAAATAAAAATAAAAAATAAAAAATAAAAATAAATAAATAAATAAATAAATAATAATAATAATAATAATAAGTATATATAAATAAGGTATATGAATAAAAAATAAAAATAAAATAGAGAGAACGACAAAAAATAAAAAGGGGGAGGGACAGAGCAAAACGGATCAACCCTAGGAGGAAGGAAGGCTTCAGGGGGAACACAGAAAGCGGGCACAAAGCTAAAAGGGGGGGGGAGGAGAAAGACTAAGACGACAGGGCAGGGATCCAACAACTACTGATTTTCCAGCCGTCATCTCTATTGAGATTATTAGGCCTTCTTTCAATCTCAATAGCTTCCCTGAATTTACGATGATGGAAATGAGCAACCTTAGCAACAACCTTGGCCTCCTCAATACAAACCTGATGCTTGGTCTTTTCCACATGCTCTGCTAATGCTGAAGACTTGGTTCTCCCATGTCTGAGGTTAGCTGCATGTTCGCTTATCCTCTGATGGATGGAGCGTCATGTTTCCCCGATACAGGGGGTTCCACAAGAACAAGGGATCAAGTAGACACCCTTCATGTCCATAGGGTCAATAGGATCTTGTTGGCATTATGTTTTCTGGTATGACTGTATGTTACAGATGTTGTACTTGATGGCAACTCCAGTGGTAAGGCTCTCAGTTTGTTGAAAATTAAGAAGGACGCAGGCAATCGGTTCAGAAAGTGGGTCCCCGGAGGTATACCATGCAGAACCCGTGTCCAGGGACGCTAGCCAGCCGTTCAGGGGGTGCGTCTACCCAGTGCACACATTTCAAGGCAGAGAAAAGCACGTGGGGGTTTCTTGTGTGGTATCTAGCCGATGGTTTTGTGTTTCTGTGGTGTCGGCTCGTGGTATTGTTCCATGTTTTGGGGAGGAGCTTGCCTATATAAAGCAAAGGAGTTCATTTGGATTATACATCGTCTTTGGTTGAATATCTTATTTGGTGAGATCTAGTCCAGATCTAAGAGGGCGAATCTTCTAATGGACTGTGATCCCTATGGCGCATGATCAGATCTGTAGATCTGACTGTTTGGGTTAGTCCTGAAGTCTTCATATCATTTATATCTGAAGGGTCGCAGGTTCAGTGAAGGGAAAGTGCGCCGGGACGCGGGTACTGTAAAGGGCAAGTGCGCCGAGACGCAGTACAGTAGAGAGAGACCTGCGTGGGGACGCAGGGCGATCAAGGTTCAGGTGCGTCTCTGAAGCAGAAGGACGCGGCGCGATAATGTTTTCAGGTGCGTCTCTGTAGCGAAAGACGCGGCGCGATAGTATCTTTGGGTGCGTCCCTGAAGCAACAGAACGCAGAGCAGTCAAAGGAACAGTGCGTGGGCACGCAGCGGAGCAGAAGGATATCTGCGTGTGGATGCAGAGTAGCAGAAGGTTAACGGCGTCTGGTCGCAGGCCACTGAAAGAAAAACTGCGTCTCTGTTTTAAGATGTTCTGTTGATTGAATTTCTCTGTTGATAAGGTGTTCTGGGTTAGTTCTGATATTGCTGATCTGATATCTGTAATGGTCTATATCTATTATGTATTTGTTGATCATCTGATGCTTTATGAAAAGAAGTAGGGGGTTGTAGCTCCCTTCCAGGAGTAGACTGGAAAACGAGAAAGAGAGAGAGTTGTAGCTCTCCGCAGGTTGCAGCCTGCGTACTGGTAAAGGACTGCACCAGTACAAAATCATTGTAAAAGAAGTTTCTAAATTGAAAGAAGATAGAGACATATTGCAGCAGGTGGTTTTCACCCACATTGGGTTTCCACCTTACATCTTGTGTTCTTTGGTGTGACTATCTGTTTTTCATGCTCATTATTTTATGGTACTGATATGCAAAAATAATTCAAGGATCAAATAAGGAAGATTTATTCAAATTGCTTGATAATACTGATTCACCCCCCCCTCTCAGTATTATTTCCAACAATTGGTATCAGAGCAGGTCCTTCAGAGAAGCTTGATCGCTTGAAGGTAGATCGTTCATCATGAGCAACTACGAGAAAGAAGCATCAATCAGGCCACCGATTTTTGATGGGACAAATTTCAATTATTGGAAGGTAAGAGTTACTGCATATCTTCAATCTCTTGGTACAGAAGTTTGGAACATTGTAGAAACAGGCTATGCTTTTCCTTCAGCTACTCCTACAGATCCAGCTGAGAAAAAGAAGTATGAAACAAATGCAAAAGCAGTCAGTACTTTATTAGGAAGTATATCCCAAACAGAATTCATGAAGGTAATGCACTTCAAATCAGAAAAAGAGATATGGGACAAAATGATCACTAGCTATGAAGGAGATGAACAGGTAAAACTAGCTAAACTTCAAACTCTCAGGATTCAATATGAGACTCTCAAGATGTATAATGATGAAAGTGTGGCTAATTATTTTCTTCGGGTAGATGAGATTGTTAATTGTATGAAAAATTTGGGTGAAGAAATAAAAGAGACTATAGTAGTTCAAAAGATTCTAAGATCATTATCCCCCAAGTTTGAATCTAAAGTATCTGCAATAGAAGAAAAGGAAAATCTCCGTGTTCTCACTATGTCTCAGCTACATGGAATTCTAACTGCTTATGAAATGAGAAAGGGAGGTCCATCAGATAGAAGGGAAGCTGCTTTTAAGGCATCAGGCAAAGAAGATTACTATGAAGCAAGCCATGTTCCAGAAGAAGAGGAAGAAGAATCAAATTTTGTCAGAAATCTTCAAAGGGGTTCTGGAAGGTTCAGAGGTAAGCTACCTTTCAAATGCTTTGCTTGTGGAAGAGTAGGTCATTATGCTGCAAAATGTCCTTATAAGGATAAAGGAAAGGAACCTGCTAGATGGAACAAGAAACAAAGTACAAATAAGAAAAGCTACTACACCCATGAAGATAGTGATGGCTTATCAAACAGTGATGAAGATGAACAAGGTAATAAATATACGCTGTTAATGGCATTTGAAGATGATGATTATGAGGATGCTGTAGATGTGGATAATCTCTATGATGAAATTACTAGACTCAAGAGATGTATAGAAGAAAAGAATGTGATCATTGATACTCTACAATTTCAAATTGATGAAAAGGAAAAACATCTTGAAAAACTAGAAGGTGAAATTGTTGGTCTCAGAAAAGAAATTGAGAAAACAAAAGCTATTAATCTTAAGTTTGTCAAAGGATCTGAAACTTTGGATGAGATTATCAATGTGCAGCGGTCTCCTCTAAACAAGACAGGTTTGGGCTATAATGGAGAAACCTCTCAAGCATCCACCTCAAAAAGTTATCTTGATGCAGCAAGAAGAAATGAGCAAAAGAACAATGAAGATAATCAGGTAAAGCAGGGACGAATTACAAACAGAAACTATCAGGGGAAATCCATCTTAAGGGTGAACAAAAGCTACAACCAGCCACAGGTAAAATCTTCTCAGTTTGGTTCAAGAATAGATGAAAATAGAAATTACAATCAGTTGGCTGGTAGATTCAATAACCGCAGAAGCTTCTTCAATGGACAATGCTTTTCTTGCCATAACTTTGGTCACAAAGCAGCTCAATGTGTTGCATATAAAACAATCATGACTAGGGAAGCTCAAAAACAAAGAAGTATGACAGGGATTACAAAAAGGACCTATAACAACTTTTCGGCTCTTGAAAATGAAGTTGAATGTTCTATTTGCAATAATTTTGGTCATGAAGACTTTGAATGCAGGAGCAGGTTTCAGGAGAAAAAGGAACAAGAAGGGAAAAAGGAACAAGCCACAAGCACCAAAACATGGAGAATAAAGGAACCTCAAACAGAAAGATGTGGGATAGCATTTTATGCAGAAGGACAGGAAAATCTATGGTACATTGACAGTGGATGTTCGAAACATATGACAGGTGATAAAGAAAAACTTGAATCTTATTCTACTTTAGAAAAGGGAAAGAAAGTTTCTTTTGGAAATGATACTCCTGCAACTATAAAAGGAAAAGGTATTGCTCCTTTAAAAGAAAAGGTCAAGGCTGGAAATGTTTTGTATGTTGATGGATTGAAGCATAATCTACTAAGTGTCAGCCAGATGTGTGATCAAAGAACCGAGGTTATTTTCAGATCGAATGGATGTCTTGTTCGTGATCTTGATACAGGTAAAATAGTACTCAAAGGCAAAAGAACTCCAAATAATCTGTACATATTTGAAGAAGGACAACAACAATGCTATCTAAGCAAGGATGAAGAGCACTGGTTATGGCATCGAAGGTTGGGACATCTAAGCTTCTCACAAATAAGGAAAGCATGCAAATATCAGGCAGTTCGCGATCTTCCAGATATCAAAATTCCTGACAACACCATATGCAGATCATGTCAGTTTGGAAAACAAACCAGGACTAACTTTCCAGAGAAAGAAGGATCAGCTAGCATGCCTCTTGAGCTAGTACATACAGATACATGTGGTCCATTCAGGAAAAGAACACCTAGAGGAGAGGAATACTTGATATTATTTATTGACGATTTCTCCAGGTTTGTCTGGTTAGGACTTATGAAGCACAAAGATGAAGCATTCGAAAAATTCAAGTCCTTCAAAGCCTTGGTTGAAAATGAATCAGGTCACAAAATTAAGTGCCTCAGATCCGACAGAGGTGGGGAATTTACTTCAAATGAATTTTTCGATTTCTGTGATGAACATGGGATAAGGAGAGAATTCTCTACAGCTAGAACTCCTCAGCAAAATGGAGTTGTTGAAAGAATGAACAGAACAATCCAACAAATGGCTCGTGCTATGCTTGATGAATCAGGAACTCCCGCAACTTTCTGGGGTGAAGCTGCACATGCTGCGGTTATTATTCTCAACAAGACAAATGTCCTGGTGAACAGCACTCAAACTCCTCATGAGCTCTGGAGTGGTAAAACTCCTTCGGTAAAGCACTTCAAAATCTTTGGGAGCAAATGCTATATCAAGAATACTGATGAGCAGCTTGGCAAACTTGAACCTAGAGCAGATGAAGGCATTCTTCTTGGCTATTCTCCACATAGCAAAGCATACAAATGCTACAATAAAAGACTTGGCAGAATTGTTGACAGCATTGATGTAGTGGTTGATGAGAAGGGATATATTCCTAGGCAAGTACATCATGAAGATATAGAAGAAGATGAAGGCTACCCTCAAAGACAGAATAATGAAGAAGAAGAACCCCAAGGAGAACCTCAAGAAGAACCAGAGGAGCAGACAAGAATAGAAGAGAAAACTCCATCCAGATATGTTCAGAAGAATCATCCAGAATCTCAGATTGCGGGGCAGAAAGAAGCAGGTGTACAAACAAGAAGAACAGTTGCAGAAGCCTCAAGCTATTTGGCATTACTCTCCTCTACTGAACCACAAAATGTGAAAGAAGCATGCAAAGATGAATGTTGGGTGAAAGCAATGAATGAAGAACTTGAGCAAATCGAAAAGAACAACACTTGGGAGCTGGTTCCTAGACCAAAGGATAAGAATGTTATCGGAACAAAATGGGTCTTCAAAAATAAATTGAATGAAAATGGAGAAGTAATTAGAAACAAAGCCAGACTTGTTTGTAAAGGGTATGCGCAGCAAGAAGGAATAGACTTTGAAGAAACTTTTGCTCCTGTTGCAAGACTTGAGGCCATCCGAATGTTCCTTGCTCTCTCAAGTTTTCAAAACTTCAAAGTATTTCAAATGGACGTGAAATCAGCCTTTCTGAATGGAGACTTGGAAGAAGAAGTATACATTGAACAGCCAGATGGGTTCATTCTTGGAAATGATCCAAATCTTGTATGCCGATTGAAAAAGGCTCTCTATGGTCTCAAACAAGCTCCAAGGGCTTGGTACTACCGGTTGGACAAATATCTTCATCAACAAGGTTTCTCAAAAGGTTCAGCAGATAGCAATCTGTATATAAAAGTTGAAAATGACAAATTGCTAATACTTGTTGTGTATGTAGATGACATTATTTTTGGGAGCAATGAAGAAGCTATGAGTCAAAGCTTTGCCTCGGTCATGCAGAAAGAATTTGAAATGTCCTTGCTAGGAGAACTGACATATTTCCTTGGTTTGCAAATCCAACAAAAGGAAGGAGGAATCTTTTTATCTCAAACCAAGTATCTCAAGCAGATTTTGAAGAAATATGGCATGGAAGATGCAAAACCAGTATGTACACCCATGGTCACAGGATGTAGTCTCAGTGCAAATGATGAATCTGCAGCAGTACATCAACCAACCTACAGATCTATGATTGGAAGTTTACTATATTTGACAGGTACCCGACCGGACATCATGCATGCAGTTGGAATAGTTGGAAGATTTCAGGCAAATCCGAAGGAGACTCATCTTCAGGCAGTAAAGAGAATTTTCAAATATCTTCAAGGGACTCAAAATTATGGCTTATGGTATCCTAGAGATACAGATCTTACTCTTCATGCTTATACAGATGCAGATTGGGCCGGAAGCGTGGATGACAGGAAAAGCACAAGTGGTGGTGCGTTCTTTATGGGTTCCAGACTGGTATCTTGGTTCAGCAAGAAACAGAGTTCCATTGCCTTATCTACAGCTGAAGCAGAATATGTTGCTGTTGCATCTTGTTGCACCCAACTCCTTTGGATGATGCAGACTTTGCAGGATTTTCAAATCACTTGTACTCCACCAATCCCCATCTTATGTGATAATACAAGTGCAATCAGCATCTCAAAGAACCCTGTTATGCATTCAAAAACCAAGCACATACCAATCAAGTACCATTTTCTCCGGGAACAAGTGCTTGAACAGAAAGTCAAGTTGGAGTATGTTCCTTCCAAGGAACAAGTTGCTGATATTCTTACCAAACCATTGCCCAGGGACACGTTTGAATACCTCAGGCAAAAGCTGGGGGTTGTTGATGCATCATCTTGTTGAACCTCTTCTTATTGGTGGTACAGGCTCAGGGGGAGCACATAATGCATTGTTGGCATTATGGAGAAGGAGATCTTGGAAATAGCTGCAATATGTCTCTATCTCTTTCATGGTGGTGCGTTGCTGCAGATCTGGTTCATTTTCAGGGGAGCATGAGCTTAGGGGGAGCATACCCTTTGCCCTTGATGTCAAAGGGGGAGAATGAAGCTGAAGTTTGTGAGGTTGCCATCAAGTCCAAAGGGGGAGATTGTTGGCATTATGTTTTCTGGTATGACTGTATGTTACAGATGTTGTACTTGATGGCAACTCCAGTGGTAAGGCTCTCAGTTTGTTGAAAATTAAGAAGGACGCAGGCAATCGGTTCAGAAAGTGCGTCCCCGCAGGTATACCATGCAGAACCCGCGTCCAGGGACGCCGGCCAGCCGTTCAGGGGGTGCGTCTACCCAGTGCACACATTTCAAGGCAGAGAAAAGCACGTGGGGGTTTCTTGTGTGGTATCTAGCCGACGGTTTTGTGTTTCTGTGGTGTCGGCTCGTGGTATTGTTCCATGTTTTGGGGAGGAGCTTGCCTATATAAAGCAAAGGAGTTCATTTGGATTATACATCGTCTTTGGTTGAATATCTTATTTGGTGAGATCTAGTCCAGATCTAAGAGGGCGAATCTTCTAATGGACTGTGATCCCTATGGCGCATGATCAGATCTGTAGATCTGACTGTTTGGGTTAGTCCTGAAGTGTTCATATCATTTATATCTGAAGGGTCACAGGTTCAGTGAAGGGAAAGTGCGCCGGGACGCGGGTACTGTAAAGGGCAAGTGCGCCGAGACGCAGTACAGTAGAGAGAGACCTGGGTGGGGACGCAGGGCGATCAAGGTTCAGGTGCGTCTCTGAAGCAGAAGGACGTGGCGCGATAATGTTTTCAGGTGCGTCTCTATAGCGAAAGACGCGGCGAGATAGTATCTTTGGGTGCGTCCCTGAAGCAACAGAACGCAGAGCAGTCAAAGGAACAGTGCGTGGGCACGCAGCGGAGCAGAAGGATATCTGCGTGTGGACGCAGAGTAGCAGAAGGTTAACGGCGTCTGGTCGCAGGCCACTGAAAGAAAAACTGCGTCTCTGTTTTAAGATGTTCTGTTGATTGAATTTCTCTGTTGATAAGGTGTTCTGGGTTAGTTCTGATATTGCTGATCTGATATCTGTAATGGTCTATATCTATTATGTATTTGTTGATCATCTGATGCTTTATGAAAAGAAGTAGGGGGTTGTAGCTCCCTTCCAGGAGTAGACTGGAAAACAAGAAAGAGAGAGAGTTGTAGCTCTCCGCAGGTTGCAGCCTGCGTACTGGTAAAGGACTGCACCAGTACGAAATCATTGTAAAAGAAGTTTCTAAATTGAAAGAAGATAGAGACATATTGCAGCAGGTGGTTTTCACCCACATTGGGTTTCCACCTTACATCTTGCGTTCTTTGGTGTGACTATCTGTTTTTCATGCTCATTATTTTATGGTACTGATATGCAAAAATAATTCAAGGATCAAATAAGGAAGATTTATTCAAATTGCTTGATAATACTGATTCACCCCCCCCTCTCAGTATTATTTCCAACAGATCTTTCACTGATCGGAGGGATTTACGAATGTTGTTGAGGGGCCTAAAGGTAGAGGGGATGGCATACCTCTTAAGGATCCGAGCAATTTTGTCTGTGGTTCCTTGAACATAGGGAAGATGGACGCCTAGTCATCGCTCCTTCGGTTCTTTATTAATTATCGCATTTTTAGAGGCTTTAAGGAAAGCCCTATGACCTAGGCGCCTAGTGTAGCCATTCTCCACAAAGACATTAAGGAGATGGGATCGCTCCTTATCAAAGCTCTTATTATCGGAGATCCTCGGGGAACGAGTAGCAAGGGTGTTAAGAACACCCATCTTTTGAGCAGGGAAATGATGGGAATCGGCATGTAGATACTGCTCAGTATGCGTTTTCTTTCAGAATACTGAGTGGGAGAGAGAGCCATCCATATTCTTAGAAATAAGAATATCCAGGAAAGGGAGGAAACCATTAACCTCTAGGAGGGACCCCTTCTTTGTGAATCTTAGGTAACGCATAGATCCTAGGAGTAAGGGGACTGCTCTCAATGAGTTTGTGGACTAGAGAGCCCACAGAGGTTAATGGTTGCCTCCCTTTCCTGGATATTCTTATTTCTAAGAATATGGATGGCTCTCTCTCCCACTCAGTATTCCAAAATAAAACGCATACTGAGCAGTATCTACATGCCGATTCCCATCATTTCCCTACTCAAAAGATGGGTGTTCTTAACACCCTTGCTACTCGTGCCCTGAGGATCTCCGATAATAAGAGCTTTGATAAGGAGTGATCCCATCTCCTTAATGTCTTTGTGGAGAATGGCTACAGTAGGCGCCTAGGTCAGAGGGCTTTCCTTAAAGCCTCTAAAAATGCAATAATTAATAAAGAACCGAAGGAGCGACGACTAGGGGTCCATCTTCCCTATGTTCAAGGAACCACAGACAAAATTGCTCGGATCCTTAAGAGGTATGACATCCCCTCTACCTTTAGGCCCCTCAACACCATTCGTAAATCCCTTCGATCGGTGAAAGATCCTGTTGACCCTATGGACATGAAGGGTGTCTACTTGATCCCTTCTTCTTGTGGAACCCCCTATATTGGGGAAACATGACACTCCATCCATCAGAGGATAAGCGAACATGCAGCTGACCTAAGACATGGGAGAACCAAGTCTTCAACATTAGCAGAGCATGTGGAAAAGACCAAGCATCAGGTTTGTATTGGGGAGGCCAAGGTTGTTGCTAAGGTTGCTCATTTCCATCATTGTAAATTCAGGGAAGCTATTGAGATTGAAAGAACGCCTAATAATCTCAATAGAGATGACGGCTGGAAAATCAGTAGTTGTTGGATCCCTCCCCTTCGTCTTAGTCTTTCTCCTTCCCCGCCCCCGCTTTAGCTTTGCGCCCGCTTTCTGTGTTCCCCCTGAAGCCTTCCTTCCTCCTAGGATTGATCTGTTTTGCTCTGTCCCTCCCGCTTTTTATTTTTTGTCGTTCTCTCTGTTTTTTTTTTTTTTATTCATATACCTTATTTATATATACTTATTATTATTATTATTTATTTATTTAGTTATTTATTTATTTATTTTAATTTTTAATTTTAATTTTTAATTTTTTTTTAATTAATTAATTAATTAGTTTATTTATTTATTTTATTTTATTTATTTATTTACTTATTTTTATTTTTATTTTATTATATATATATATATATATATATATATATATATATATATATATATATATATATATCTTCAATATAATGATCTATTTATTATTTTTTCCTTTTTATTTTATTCTCAATAACTATTATTCTATACCCTATGTATATTGTATTATAATATTTCTTATAACTTATATTTTTATTAAACTTTTAACTAACTAGTAACATTAACACCTATTAAATTATTTTATTTATATAAAAATCTTATATATTTTAAAAGAATGGTCATCGAATATAACTATATTATTTTGACTTTTTAACGTTGGTCCCATAGTCAAAATTAGTCATTGGATAAGATAGCCGTTGGGGGTCTCTGCTCGTACTATTTAAATTGCATAGCTAGATCTATTTCTTCAACTTGTCCTGACGATGAACCACACTAGTTGGTTCGAAACGCGTTGACAAATGATATTCTATGTGATTTACGTTGAAGAATCTCTCATAAAAAAAAAAGAAAAAGAAAAAAAAACATTATTTGGCTTACCATATTATTGAAGGCATTCAAATGTTCTATCACGTTGTCTCCACCATTCATCGTGAGGTTATACAACTTATTCTCGAGGAAAAGCTTCATTACCAGGGACTTAAACTAATACAAATCCCCTCACTTATTCCATAATTGATTGGTTGTAGCTTCTCCTAAAACATTTAGTAACATTAAATCTGAGAGACAACCAAATTATTCTCATTTCCTTTTGATCCAAGTTTTCTCAGCCTTTTGTTCACATTCTTGTAGGTGTCATACCTAGATCCATAATTACCCATTAATATTTGTTCGCCAAAATATCTTACTTATTGAGCTTCCATGGATCGAAAATTTTCCCATTAAATTTGTTAATCTATATTTTTTAACTATTTTCGATTCTTTTCTAGTGCAAAAATCACCACCGTGGAGGTCTCATTGCAACAAGGTTTATCACATAACCAAGATAATTGAAATGTTAGCCACAAAATCTAGGTTTTAAAACTTATTCAATATTGCAATGCCTTCATAGATTCTTAATAAACATAAAATCAAAAATAATATGGCAATGACACATCCCCAAATATTTATGTTGGAAACCCAAACTAGGAAAGCTAGGAAACTTTTTAAAGCCACACCTCTAATTTTTATCATCAATCAACTTCATTGTTTACAATATGATATATATGATCTCTTTACATTCAAATTCTGTAATCCTTAAACTTGGATATATTACAACCATGATTCTTAATTATAATTATAATTCCATAAGCTAAATCACCATACACCACAAAACTACCAAAAGAAAAAATCATGTGTCAAAAACTACTAAAAATAGATGCAAAAAAACAAACCAATTTTGAATTTTTGGGTGGGGGATTCACCCTCACTATTCCTAACACATACAAATCATGCATGGTGCTATTTTTGAGAAGAATATAATTCATACTTAGCAAATATTCCATTGAATAGGAGTTGCACTTGAGGCTCCAACCTTAAAATTTGTAGTTGGAGGCTACATTGTTGTATTGCTTAATGTTGTGTAGGTTGAAATATCCACCATTGATGGTCCTCGAAAGGTATGCATGATGAATATATGTTCCATTATGCCAAGGAAAATACCATTTTGGGAGACAAATTAGACAAGAGAGGTAGGGGTGATGAAATCCTGACAAGAAGTGGGAGAAAATGGGAACCAAAATTGGAGATGGATTGAAGGGAAACCCAATTGATAACTAAGAAGGGATATATTAAATTATATTGTTTTCATTGTAGTTGAACTCCCACAAAAATTATTAGGGATATGAATGAGACCATATATTATTACAGATGAAATCCATCAAAATATAGGTGAGAGACATGGAAAAAGTATTAAGAGGAGTTTGCATGCGAGTAGTGGAACAGTAGGTGATCATGAATGAAAGGCCCATCAGTGGATTTTATGAGTCAACCATGTGGGAATGCCTAAACAATTTCTACTAGATAATGTTTTCCATCACAAGATAAAAAAAATGGAGTGATTATCATTGATAATAAATACCCTCGTAGTCTTCAATTTTTTTATTTGCGACCCTACAACTATAAGCGTTCCTACCCCTTTCAAATTTGATTGGTGGGCCACCTATTATTTTCATAATCTCCTTTTGAATTCTTCTCTTTATCATGAATATCTTAGTAAGCTCCACGATTGGATCATCCTCTTCAACTTTTTGTTTCTTCTACATCGCTATGCACCAATTAGGTCGGGCGGTTAGCCATGACCAATCCAACCTCCCTATCTCAGCTCGAGTAGGGGATCAAAAATTTCAACACATTGGTAACCAATGGATTGAAGTTTCAAAAATCTATCACTTCTTGTTTTGTTAATAAATTATATGATATTCTAAAAGTGGAGGTCTCTGCTCCACATTCCAAATCATGTTACCTTCAATTTGTAGAACATGGTCTTCTGTGCTAGTTTATGGGTCTGTGGCCATCACATATATCTATCAATTTATGGGTTAAGATTATTTTTTTAAACCATTAATAAAAGTGGATATCACCTCTTCCTTCTGTAGTAAAGGGGTTTTCACTCTTTTTTTCGAAAAAAATCAGATCAAGATATAATCTTTCGGATTGGACCATATTTCATGGGTTCCCAAGGGATATATTTGGATTGATGGAACCCAAACTTCAACCATGAATGTGATTTCCCCTCTGTTAGTCCAGTTTGGGTTAAAATTTTGTTTCTTCCCATCCATTTTTATAATGATTCCACCTTCAGAAGCATTAGTAACACTTTGCGAAAGTATGTTGATTGTGTAGAGCCTCAAGATGGTCTCTTCTCCTGTGCCTAAATCTATGTGGAGATAGATCTAGATAAAGGGATCCCCACTGTAATCAATATCAACCTAGATAGTTGGTCCCATATGAAAGAGGTCAACTATGATGAACTCCCCTTCAAATTTAAAGTTTTTCATGAATATGGTCATTTTGCTAGGAACTTCCCTAAAAATCAAGATGACCAAGAAAAGCAATAAGATTTGGGAGATCAGTGGAAACAAGTGAAGAAAAGGATGGGATATAATAGATAAAAACCTCCCCCAAATAAGTAGTAGGAATAATCATAGAAGAAAGGTATGTGATAAAAATCCTTGAAGATTAAATCCACTAGAAGTGGGGAAGGAAGGAGAAAATTAGTAAACAAAGGTGATTCTAGAAATAGGTATGAAGTTATTAACAATGAATAAGAAGAAGGGGAAATCCTTCAACAAAGGCCCCTTAAAATAGATCAACCAATAAATCAACTTTATACCCAAGATCTCGTAGAGTTGGCAGCTGAGCCAAGGTCCAACAAAGAACTAGAAGCTAATCAAAAAAATTTCTCAAAAGGAGAAGAAAACTTCCTCTTCCCAAGAGAGGGTAATGCAAGGGTGATTTTTACAAGTTTATCTGATGAGAAATCTAAAGAAAAAAATGAAAACATACTAAAATCCAAAATTTTCAAACCAAAAGGTATAAAAACATAGAAGTTTAGATAGAGAAAACAAAAGAGGAGAAATAATTAGGTCACCAAACCACCCTCTAGCACCTACAAATTGGGTAAATGAGAAATAAGGGAAGCAAAAGAGGCTTTGGAACCATCAGATCTAGAGGGGCATCTCATAAAAAAAGTAAATAATGATATTTCTCTCCTAGAATTATAGGGGACTTGGGTCTAAAAAGAGAAGAGCAGAATTAAAATCTATAATAAGAAGAGAAATAATCTTAGTGGGTCTAATCAACAAGACCAAAATGGAGGACCAAGAGATCCTTGCACAACACCATAACATATGGAATGGTAGCGGAATTGCTTCAGTCAACAATAGAGGAGCTTTAGGAGGCCTTTTCACTCTCTAGAATTCTCGATAATTTTACCTCTTAATCTCCTACAACTCAATACATTGGTTAGCAACCTCCTTCTTGGATCTCATCTCCAATCAAGTATGTTCTATAATCAATGCGTATATGGAAGTCCATTTTAAAGAAAACAATAATGTTGGGCCTCTTTGCAAGGCCTTTGTGAAACTGAGTTTGGATCCTTCAACATATTTGGATGTGATTTAAATGCTAAATTAAACAATTGGGAGAAAAAAAGGGCTTTCCTATTAGAGACCCCTTATAAGAACAAATTTAAGGTTTGATTAGTGAATTAAAATTAATGGTTATCAAGTTGTATAGCCTCAAATATACATGGAAAAATAAAAGAGTCAATCCTAGCCACATTACTCCAAGACTATATCATTTCCTTATCTCAGACACCTTCTTGGGATGAAATCTCACTCTCTGATCGTTCATCCTTGGAATGGTTCATACCATCGCCCTATCAAGTTGAATATGTATCCTTGTCATGGAATCCTAGAGTTTAAGGAAGTATGATTCATATTTTTGAGAAAAATATCAAAAGGATTAAAACAAGTATTAAATCCTAGGAAGTAAATTCACAAAATCCTAGGAAAGAATCTATCTAAAATATGGAGAAGAAAATTGCCCAAATCCATTCCTCCATGGAAGCTAAGAATGTAACAAAATAAATTTTGAATCAAGAGAGATAAACATTCACAAACTACCATTCTTTGTTAAAAGAAGAAGAAGAGTATTAGAAACAAAAATCTTGGAAAGTGTGGCTTCATGCTAGTCGCAAAAATACCAACTTTTTTCATAATCAAGCCAATATCTATGAAAGGAAGAATAGTATTCAAGAAATCATGGTGAATGGAGTGAATATGGATGATTTATATAAGACTGAGGAGTTTGTATCATACTTTAGAAATATTTACAATCAAATTTCTCTCTCATCAGATGATGCTAAGATTTATATGCTTGATCATATCCCATAATTGACATCCAAAGACATGAATAGCCATCTTACCTCCTCTCCTTCTAAGAATGAAATCAATAAAGTGGTATTTTTCGTACACCCAAAAAAATCCTTGGGGCTAGATGGGTTCCCTGCTCATATTTATGAAAGTTTTTTTGAAATTATTAAGAGAGACCCTTGTAGAATAGTTGGACACTGTTTGAAGGAATGTTGCATCAGGGGTGGAAATAATTCATCTTTCCTAGCCTATTCCCCAAGGAAATAAACCCCTCCTCTTTAAATATGTTTAGACCTATGTCCTTGTGCAATGTTTCCTACACAATCATTTCCAATTTACTAGATGAATGACTCAAGAAGCTCCTCCTTGTAGCTATATTAGACAATCAGGGCGGTATTCATGTTAGGGAGACAAATAATTGATAATATAATTTTATTTCAAGATGAAATAGACTATAGTTGAATAAGAGGGGATAAGGGAATGGATATCAAACTTGATATGGCCAATGCCTTCGACAGAGTAAGGCACAACTTCCTCTCTAAAGTAATTGATAAAATGGGATAAAAAAATGCATTCAATGGATCAACATTTGTATCAAATCTCCATGTATACCCCCTCTGGTGAATGATAGAGTATCCAAATTCTTCAAATATTTATGCATATTTTGAAAAGGGTTCCCGCTATCCCCTTTCTTATACATCCTTATTGTAGATACCATGATCTGACGTGTGGAGTTTTAGTGGATAAATGATTGTCTACCAGGTATTCAATGTAAACATGATATTAAAAGTGCCAATCATTTCTAATTTTTGGATGATACCATCCTTCTTGGAGGAGCCTTAGTGGCCATTCCTCGTAGATTTAAATAGGTATTGGACCATTTCCTTACATCCTCGGGTGGCTTAACAAACTCAAATTAGTCCCAATATTTACATGGAATATATCAGTTACCAAGCGAAATGAAATTGGTGAGGTATTTGGATTTAGAACAATGGAAAGATGTAAAGTGTTCAAGTACTTGGGTATCCAAATCTACCTCAATTATCACTCTCCTCAGGCCTTGAAAAATGCATCATGAAATGTAGGAGGAAATTTTTTATATTTTAGGGCTAGTTGACTAAACTTAACCAAGCACATCATCCTCATAAAGGCTTTCCTATTTGAAATCACCATATATTAGTTCTCTAGCCTTTTATCCCCTCGTATACCCTCCAATGTATATGCAAAGACAACAAGAAGTTTCTTTCAGAGGGGGATAAATATTTTACGAAGAAATCCCACTTGATTAATTAGACCATGGTAAGAGCTCTGAAATTACATAGAGGACTCGACATTCAGGACCCTACTTTGATGAATTAGGAAATTGGAGCCAAATTGGCATGTAAGATTAAATATAACCTAGACACTTGGTGGGCTCAAGTTATTATTGAAAAATAGTCTCAACATGACAATGGAAGAAGGATTGATCCAATCCAATCCATGTGACAATGTCTTCCATCTAGAATATTTTTCATTTTCAACCAATATGGTTAACAAAAATATTATATTGAATCTAAGAAATGGATCTAAAATCCAATTTTGGATGGAACCCATAATGAACCACCCTCCTCTCCAATATTTAGAAGGTCTATGCCTCTTCCTGATCCTTTTAAGTAGGAAAGGGATTAACAAGTTAGCTCAAATATCTCAATGGATGGATGGAGACAGTGGAAAGGTTGGAATCTTGATGATATCCCCACTAATATCCTTCCTATCATAGAGAACATGAAAGAAATATTAATAGGTTTTCCCCCTTTGATCTAACAGGTAGAAGATCAATTGGGTTGGAAGTCGTATGTTTACACAGTAAAGGATGGATATCAAGAACTACTATTCTCTATGAAGGTTCTATAAAATCCTCTCTATGGAAGAAACTATGACACAATAATTTTATTCCCAATGTCAATAACTTATATTGGCA
The DNA here is from genome assembly GCA_031772625.1 of Pinus tabuliformis. NCBI lineage: Eukaryota > Viridiplantae > Streptophyta > Pinopsida > Pinales > Pinaceae > Pinus > Pinus tabuliformis. The sequence goes on along the minus strand of CM062805.1, from coordinate 161,653,413 downwards.
TATCACTCATAAAAAAATCTCGTCCATTGATAATCTTAAAAAATGAGGCATCAAAGGTCCTTAACATTGTCCTCTATGTGCAAAACATGAAGAAACAATCCTCCCTCTCTTCCTTTCATGCATCCACACTAAAAAAGTATGGTTCATAGCTCTTGGCCCTTTATTTTTCTATCTAAAATGGCCTTATGATCTCCCTTCCTTTATTTCTTCGTGATGCAAACACTATTTGGTTACATTCTCAGGGAATCCCAAATTAAAATGGCACTAGCTATCACCTACTAAATACATTTGTTAGTATATTTGGTTGTCTCATAATGTCTCCATCTTCAAAAACATCAATATTCCTTCCATGAAAATGGATCTGAAAGCCCTTTCTCTATTTGTTCTGTCAACAGATAAAAGCTAAGATACATAGACCACATCTTATATCAGTATGAGCAACAATGGATGGACTCACTGCCAGAGCCTTTGGAATCTTCTCCCTCTTCATAATTTATCCAACGATCAAAGGAGAGTGTTTGGAATCTCCATCTCTCGAATGATGAGCTAGAAAAATAGAAAAAGGCACAAAATAGTTGTATCATTTCCTTCAATGGTGCTTCCAAAAATAATCTAGGGGTTGTAGGAGGGTTAGGGATTATCCTTAATCCCAATGGAAAACAAGTGCTAAATTAATCATGGGGGCTACGAAAGAAGACCAACAATCAGGCTAAAATATATGGACCCTTTCTTGAACTAAATGTGGAAAAAGAAATGAAAATTACTGAGATTGTGATAATGAGATATTTTCTCCTAGCCATCCAATATATATAGAGGTTATTTTCCTAAGTTCAATCAGCTTAAAATTAATATTCATAGAATTTAGGGTTCCATTGACCACTTTCACAGTAATACCCTTTACCGTATCCTCAAATTTCAAAAAGCAGAAGAGGATAACTAAGAAAATCTTGTGCGCCTTTTAAAATTGGGAAAGAATGACAAATGACTTGTATGGATGGAAAAACATCCAATGATCATTTTTTTCAATACATTATATAAATATTTATAGAGCTACCTAGAAATCCCATATGGAACATCATACAAATAATATTAATGCTCGACCCCCCATAAAACCATTCCTCCCTCTCATTGGAAAAAATAAAAAAAAATATGATTCATATTTTTGGAACTTTGTATGAGGTGAGGTGGATGATCGTGAGCATGAAAGCCATGTACAGGTCAGCCCCACAATCTACTCACATGTGCCAAGATAGGTGGTTAGATGGTACTACATTAAACATCCCGATATCACATATGAAACTTTGATGGCTTCAAGAATGTGGGTGAAGATAGTTATGTTGTGTGTAGGTTCTCTGACCTTCGGATTAAATCCATGGATTGGAATGGAATTTCCTGTATTCAAATTTCATGGTGGTTTCATTTTCAATGGTGTTAGTTGAATGCCTCTTTGAGCAAGGATCCTATTCTCGCAATTGATGATGTGAATTGCCATAAAGGGGGAATAATGTGCCTTGATTGTCTAGTTAACTGCATTGTTGGTGGAGATCTAAGAAAATTTCAGGTGATTTGGGTCCCTTTGTTGACCTATGAAGCTACAATCCATGTCGTCCCTATTCACCACAGTGATTTTTTTTTCTTAGGCTCATTTTAGAGATTCTTGTTGATTTGGGACGATAGCATATCACTAACCTTGTTCATGGGAGAACTATTTCCTACTCTAGTGCATTGAGGTCTTCTCAATCAGTTTGGAAAGCCACAATTTACCTTTGTTCGAGTAGAGATAGTGAAATTGAATTTGGTTTTTTCTTTCTCAAGAGTTTCCATAGACATCTTGACTCACCTCAAGCTCACAAGTATATTCCAAAATTTTTGGAGGTTATTTCTTTTTACACCTATAGTTTCCTTAAATTTCAATAGCATAGATATTATACTTTTTGGAAAAATTTCCCCTTGCAATATATGCATTCTCCTCTATTTATGGTGTTATTAGTGGCATATTCCCTATGGATCTCCCCTGATCCTTTTTGTGTTTTTCATTTTCCTCCATCTAGCTCCCTTGGTGTTTCCTCCAACACTAGTGATTTCTCCTTTTCTTGTTGCCTTTGCATTGAACCTTGGACTCATATGCTCTCTATCTTCATGGGAAATTGGTCCCCTCTACTTGATAATTATCAAATGTCATCTAGAAATGATATCTCAATAGTCAAAGGTGGTAGTGGGGATGGAATGAAGTGTCCCCAACAATTTGAAGAATTGCACCTTAAGAATATGGATTTGAACTGGGAAATCAATCAACAAATGAATACAATCATTTTTACGGTGGACCAACTTCAACAACTGAAATCTATATTTAATCACTAGGATGATGAGATTGATGCCTTTCGCAGGAAACAAATGGTTTTGAAATGCGTGTGGAACCAAGAAAAAACCAAACCTCCACCAGGAATGCACTCTATCGTGATATTGAGAATTCATAGATTGATCTTTGTAATAGCCCTAGGGTTAAAAGTTCATGTAACAATGTTAATAAAGGAAAAATAAGAACAAGGTCATGGCATGCGTACTCCAAGTTGAATGTTGCAAAAAAAATCCTAGTAGGTGTTCATTTGGTTTATTAGTGTTAAGGAAATTGACAAAGGCTTTGAAAAGGAAAACTTGTAGTAGTTGACATTTTATTTATGAAAATAAAGGAAATTAGGTGAAAACGAAGGTGAAAGGTGAGAAAATTAAATCAGAGGGAAATTCAAGGAAAATAAAGGAAAAATGAATAAATTAGAGGCATTAATAATAAAAAGTCATTAGAGAATTAGTTTGGCTTTTTTTTTTTTGAATTAGTTTCAGAGAGGAGAAGAGGACCAAGAGGATAAACAAAGAAAATGAAGGAAAAGGAAGTAAGGAAGACAGGTGGATATTGGTAGCCACACACCTATTCCACTTAGACCTTGCCATTATTTATTTTAGTTTTTAAGTTTCCTTAATTGTAGCACATTTTACTATTTTTGGTAGTTTTTCGGGTCCTGAACTTCTAGAACCGCTTTGAGGCCCTAAAAAACACTTTTTTTTTGGAAAATGGGAAAAATGAGTCTCTAATTATTGTTGGTATTCTAAATTTATATTCCTTGGAAATATCTTTCTAACGAAGTATCATGCATGTCAAATGGAGATTGTATGCCAAAGTTATGACCCCAGGACGTTGATGTACCAATTTACCCCAATGGGGCCCATAGTTTTGGCGCTTCATCTATTAGAGTTAGGTTTTTGGATAATTTATGGTTTTCCATTGTTTCTCAATAATAAATAGGCCTTCAAGTCTCATTGTAACAAAGCTCAGAGGCATGTAGCTGCCACATCTTTTCTCATAGATAAGTTACCATGGCCCAAGTTAGTTTATTTCCATTATGTGTGTAAGCATACTTCAGTTCTTTGATATTAATGAAATGATGTTTTATTTATACTAAATTTATGTGTTTATGTCTGTATTTTGTTGAATTCCTACATAACTCTAGATAAGTGGTATCAAAGAGGTCTGCTCTTTATATTTTTTCTTTGCATGTCCCTAACGAGGTCAGGGTATAAGGAGTTAGGGGTTGAATTGGTTGAACCCTTGCAAGACTAGCCTCGCAAACCCCGACGGCCTCTAACGACATAAGAAAATAAAGACAAGGGAGTAGGAGATCCTATAAAAATATTTCTCGAGGAGGGACTTGAGTGACAGAGGAATGCAATCATGGATAACTTCTCCCAAATCCTTCAATGGCTATGGATAGGCAATGCAACTTCATCCAGAAGCCACTCCAGAGGTGCCACTCCTTTTAAGGTACAATTTAATTTTGACATTCCTGTATTTGAAGGCCAGATATATGTAGATGAAATAGATAGATGGTTAAATATTTTGGAAGGATATTTTTCGGTTCATGAATTTTCCAATTTGGAAAAGATTACTTTTGCACTCCTCAAAGCTACCCACCATGTCAAGGATTGTTGGGAAACCTACTATGAGAAAAAGGACGAGAGGGAATCCTCATTTCTTTTTTAGTCGCACCCACTTGGAATTCATTCCGAGATGCCATCAAGGAACAATATTACCCTATCAGGAGCTATGAAGATAAATACATAAAGTGGACCATGATGCAACAGAGAAGGGACCAAGATGTGTCGGAGTTCACAAATTCTTTTGATGAACTTTGCATGAAGCTTGGTATCAAGGATTCTTAGCAGCATTTCATACTCACATAATGTGACTATCTGTATAAGTAAATCCAAGATGAAATGGACTTCCTAGACATCTCCTTGATCAATGCCACATATCGATATGCTGTCAAGATTGAGAAAAAGTTTAAAGAGAGGAAGTGACACTTTGGATCTGTGAATCCGAAGCAAGGGAAAGATGCCCCCAATCTATAGAAAAAAGGACAAAGCCAAGGTGGGGTGACCCAGGAAAACCCATCGAATGCACAAGAAAATAAAACATCGCGAAGACAAAGAAGGACACATGAAAGTGGTGTGAGTTGAAGGCTTCTGAATTAGATGCATGTTCAACCTATGAGTTAGAACCCAACAAGGGGAATGACAAAGGGAAGAAGATTATTGATGTAGAGCTTAGTGCCACCATTGCCACCACCAAGACCTAGAAGATTGAGCCCAAATATCTAGAGCATGGGGAGTGCCTCTTCCACTCACAGAAGTGGGTGAAGGGTTCCCCAGTGTAGTTCAATTTCGAGAGCGGGAGGCAAAATAAGATCATTTCAGCACAGGTCATGAAGCGATTGGGCCTACCAACCACACCACACCCACATTCATACACCATTGGGTGGCTTCACCAAGGATGAGATATTTTCATCACCTAGCAATGTCAATTGATCCCCTATAGCATCAAGCCCTTCACATATGAGGTAATATGTGATATTTATCCTCTTGAAGTTTTTGATGTATTGTTAGGCCAACCATACTTGTGGAAGCGTCATAGTGTGTATGAGTCTAGGCATTGCACTGTTATTATTACTTTGGGCAATAAGTTGTACAAGATACCAAAGGTAGCACCACCTACCACCATCTATTTGATCTCTGCAAATCAGTGCAATAAGATCATCTCTCAGACGAGGAAATTTGTCTTACTCATGATTTTCCTTTAGTGAAAGAGTAACATTGTGGCCACCTACATGACCTCTAGATAGGGCTCCTCCCCAAAACAACAACATATGGAAAAGGTCATCGAGGAGTATAGGGACATATTCACCTCACCCACAGGAGTACGCCTACACTGTCAAGTCATGCATCCCATCAACCTGACTTTGGGTGCACCACTACCCAATTGACCAATCTACTGATGCTTTGTTCTGGAGAACGAATAGATTAGAAGGAAGAGTCAAGATTTTTTGCAAAATGGGCACATTAGGCAAAGTTCATCACCCTATGGGAGCCCAATCATGTTGGTACAAAAGAAGGATGGAACCTGGAGGCTCTGTATTGACTATTGAGTGCTAAATAAGATAATTGTCTGAAATAGGTATCCAATCCCATAGATTAATGACCTTTTGGACTAGCTCAAGGGTGCCAATTACTTCAACAAGATTTACCTAAAGTCCAGTTATCACTAGGTACCTATTCAATCCTTGGATTTATGGAAGACCACCTTCAAATCTAAGGAGGCCCTTTTTGAATGGTTGGTCATGCCTTTCGGGTTGAAGAATTCCCCTACAACCTTCATGTGGATGATGAGCGACATCTTGCAACCTCTCACAAATTGGTTCGTGGTAGTGTTCCTGGACAACATCCTGATCTTGAGCTAGATCTAGGAAGAGCACATACACCATATCTGACAGGTCCTCCAAAACCTACTACAACACAAATTGTGTGCCAATTTGGAGAAATGCACTTTTGGTATGACATAGGTTCAATATCTGGGGTACATCATTGATGAGTGAGGTGTGCATGTGGACCTAGCCAAGATATAAGTTATTTAGGATTGGCTAGCCCTAACCACTCTAATAGAGCTACATAACATTTTGGGTCTTGCCAATTTCTATCATAGGTTCATGTTGGGATTCTCTCATATCACTTGGCCTTTGAGTCAAGTCACAAAGGTCATCGAAAAATAAGAGTTCTTCTGGTATGAATCCCAACAAAAGGTATTTATTTATTTGAAGCATCACCTATGCTCTCCACTAGTGCTCACATTACCAAACCTACAACAACCATTTGAAATTGATACAGACACCTTTGAATATGCTATTGGTGTAGTTCTTACCTAGCAAGGGCATCCAGTGGCATATCATAGTGAGAAACTTTCAGATACAACCTGCAAGTATCCCACTTATGAAAAAAAGATGTATTCCATTGTGTAAGGTTGCCGATAATGGACACATTACATTATGGGGAATGAAACGCTCATCCACATAGACCATCAATCCCTGTAGTTTATACAAACACAAGTAAATATGCAAAATGATCACCATCAGAAATGGTCCACATATCTGTAGCTATTCAATTTGAACATCAATTACAAGAAGGGAAACACTAATAGTGTTGCAGACTATCTCAACCAACCACCCTTTATGGAACTGACCACTATGCTTGACTCTTATGGGCACGGGACTTCGAGATGGTTACATCTTTGCAAGAGTGATATAGAATTCGGTAACATATACCAGGTGCTCCTGGAAGGAAAGAAAGTTTCATATTTTCACCTCCAAGGCACACTGTTATGCCACCTGGGATACCTTTGTGTTCCTTCAAGAAAGTGTGCCAAGATGATTTTGGAGGTGAACTACATTCTGGTCGCTAGACATGTCAGAGTTAGAGAAAATAGTGGTAGTGTCGCAGAAGTATTTTTATTGGTAGAATGTTTGACAGGATGTTGGGAAGTACATTATATCATATGTTCCTTATTCCATTTCCAAACTGAAAATCAAGAAGAAAGGGCTATATACCCCTCTTCCTACTCCTAATCGGCCTTGGAAATCCATCTCCATGGATTACATGATGAGCCTTCCTTCTACTAAGCATGGAAATGACTATGTTTTCGTGGTTGTCAACAAATTATCTAAGATAGCCCTTCTCACAGCCTAGAAGAAGAGTATCATCGTCGAAGCCACTGCTAAGGTCTTCTTGAACAAGTGTGGATACAATTTGGGATCCCAGTATCCATTATCTAAGATTAGGACAATAGGTTTCTAAGTACATTTTTTTCGAGTCTCTTGTGGATGTTGGATACCAAGCTCTCTAAGTCCATGAACTTTCACCCCCAAAATAATGGCCACACAAAGGCTATCAACAAGATTATCATGCAAATTTTGTGCATGTACAACTCAAGGCTTCCCTGCACATGGGATGAAAGCCTCCGCTATCTCCAGTACTGCTACAATAGAGCTCTCCATAGCTCAACTAGACACAACCCCTTTCAGGTGGGGTTGGGATTCTAGCCACAGTGTCCCATTGATGTAGCCATACCATTTGTAGCTACTTAGGCAGATTCAGCTCATGTCTAGTCCGAAGATGATAGTGACAATAGCTTTATTCAACACATTGAATACATCTTCCAGTAGGTTCATGACATATTAGCTAGATCCAATGCTGAGTACAAGTAGCTTTGAGATCAACATTGGGTGCCACACAACTTCCAGGTGGCGACAAAGTTTGGTTACATTTGTAGAAGGAGTGCATCACTGGGCCCAACCATAAGCTTTGCCTAATCTGATATGGGCCATACACCATCACCAAGGTTGTAGAAGATAATTATTTCAAGCTCAAAATTCCACCATTCCTTGGCATGTACCTAGTGTTCAATGTGGACCACCTTTGCCCATACTTTCCACCATTAATGAACACATCAGACATTGCAGAAAAAATCACACCAATAGAGCCAAAACGAGAATGCATGGAATAGACCACAACTGATCAGATCATGGACACATAGATCAAGAATATTTGCCAGCAAAAGATCCAATTTTATCGTGTTGTCAAAATCTGGCCAACTCTTGCACCAAGGAAAGTGGCTCATCAGGGACCAAGTTTAGTAGAAGTTTCCCCATCTCATGGAGGCACTCAATAGAAATGGCAACCATTGCTTCCTATGGTGGGGGGGTATTGATCGACGTGGATATCGGTGGTCACCCACCTATTCCAGTTGGACCCCCACCATTTTTTATTTCATTCTTTTAGTTTCATTAATATTAGTAAAGTTTATTATCTTTGGTAGTTTTTCAGGTCCCAAACTTCCAAAGTTGTTTTGAGACCCTAAATGACGTTTTTTTAGAAAATAGGAAAACATGAGTCTTTACTTGACATTTGCAATCGAAATTTATATTCCTTGGACATATATTTTTATAGAGGTATTTTGGATGTCAAATGGATATCGTATGCCAATGTTACAACCCCAGGAAGTTGATGTACCAATTTACCCCAAAGGGGCCCATAATTTTGGTGCTTCATCTCTTAGGGTTAGTTTTTTGGATTTTTAGGGTTTTCCATTATTCGCAATAATAAATAGGCCTTCGAGCCTCATTTTAACACAGTTAAAAGGCATGTCGCTACCACATCTCTTCTCATAGATAAGCTACCATCACCCAAGCTAGTTTATTTCCATTATGTATGTAAGCATATTTTAGTTCTTTGATATAAATGAAATGAAGTTTTATTTTTGTTGCATCTATTTGTTTATGTCTGTACTTGTTGTGTTCCTGCATAAGTCTGGATCAAAGGACAAGAAAGGAAGAGTTGGATAAAGTAGCTTGAGTAGGAGTTCTTGCAGGTAACATGTTGCATATGTGATTTCCTTGCTGGTTTGTGCATGCAAGGTATATGCATGTGTGTATTTCGTTCTCTTGTTGTCATTAGCATGGGTTTTTCTAGGTTTGACAGTGGTATCATCCTTGCCTTATCCATTCTTGGATAGCCATGGTGTGATGGGATTCATTCTTGGTTGAGCTATGGATTTTCATAAGGTTTTGGATCAAGGTGAAGTGGTATTAGGAAAACTCCAAGGGTTGGGGGTGAAAATGGTTTTCTATGGGAAGCCCTCAACAAGTGGGTGGACACAAGAAGATTCCTCAATGGATGGTGAAGGAATTCTAAGGCATCCAAGCTTGGTTTCTTTTGTGATCTCAAGACTGGTTTAGTTGAGACCATCGTAGCACAAGGGTGGAGGTGGTTTAACCTCTGGATTCCCTTGGTTGTTTATGTCTTGGTTTATCCCATGAGATCCCACATTCATGCTTGGAATATGGCACGTGTGTGATTGAATGAAAGAAATATTTGGTTCAACTCAATCTATGGTCAGGTAATATGTGGAAGTCCCTAACTTGGTTTGATTTCATATATGTTAATAAGATCTCTTTCCTATTGTATTTCATGAGTATTTATACTTGTTATTATGTGGCTTTTATGGTTGTTCTATCATGCTTATTATTCTGGTTATATGTTATTTGTAAGCATGGTTTCAGAATAGGTTCTAGCTAAGGCTCTCTATATGTTTGATTTCTTGATGAATGGTTAATGAATGCATGAGTTAATATATGTTATTGCAACTATTATGAGAGGGAATTATACCTTCTTGATTATTTTCAAGTAAGTATCAAATCCCTATGTTCAAATATGCATTCATGACCTGTAGATTACATATTCTCAAAATGCTTAATGAAATGACTATCATGGTTAGGCCACGTTAGGTCAAGTCCTTGATCAAGTTTTGTGTTAAAGTCTTTGTAATTGTGCCATTTATTTTGGAAAGTATCGTTAACTTCTAGGAAGTGGCTCGGAGTCAGACCCTGAAAAGATCACTGTGATTTCGGAGTCACATACTGGGAAATGGGAAATCTAGACTACAATCACTGGGAGGTAGGGTTATACATGTGAATGGAGGATCAAAACCACTGAATTTGTTTGTAATGTAGGTGATTGGGAATCTAGATCACTGAAAAATAAATTTAACTCAGGGTTTGGGCACCTAAGGTGGTTGTTTAGCTCTTGGGGGTCCTGTACCTCCTAAGGAAGTTGAGTAAAGTTTCAAATTTCAGATTCCATTTCCTTAACTCTACCTAGGAGGTTGAGTCATGTCATAGTAGCCCTCAACTCGTGTTTACCTTGGAAAATAGGTGAAAGTGGGTAAATGTGTAAGAGGTGGTTACGGATTGGTATCAAAGCATGGTTCGAACGCTTTCACCAAAATGAATTAGATGCATGTTGTTAGGCATGCATTGTCTTGGTCATGGCTTCCATGTAGGAGTCCATTGTATGGAGATAATTTTATGAATCTAGTGTTGTCATGCATCATGTCAATATACTGATATGATTATGTATATACATGTATCATGCTAATTTGGACTGATTTTCTTAGACGAGATAGACTCCCCTGAATGTCATTGAGGTATGATTTTGATTATGGTATCTAGTTGGTTTATCTAACATGGAATGTTTTCAGGAAGAAGAGAATCAAATATGATGAGAAAAACGATGGAATACAGTTCATATGACTCTCCCTACAAATTAGTTAATAAATAATGAGATGAATATTCTCCTAATATAGCAGATACATTGATGATTTCGAGGGAAAAGATTAGAATTTGTATGGAATACAATGACAAGTTGATTGAGGCTCAGGAAAGATTTGTAAGAGCTCAAGAAAAGTAGGTACAGGTCAATGCAGTGATCCTTCATAATTTGTTAGACTTGTAGAGATAAGGACAATTAAGGATTAGTCAATCACATGAGAGAAGACTAATGGCACATATGGTAGCAGGTCTCGGTTAGGATACATGTCAAATAGAGGGGACAAAGTCAGAGGTGGAAAATTATTGGATACATTGATAGGAGGAATGGTATGTGTGGGTTTCATTCTAGTTCCTCATCCAAGACACATCATCACCATCATCACCACCATCATCCTTATAGGAGGATTAAGTACTTTCCAGAGGAATTCCAAAAAACCAAGCCTCCTACATTTGATAGGGAGATGAAGAAGTCAGAAGATGTAGAGGTATGGTTGCTTGGGATGAAAAAATTATTCAGGTTGCATAACTATTGAGAGGACATGAAAGCTAAATAACTACCTTTAATATTAAAGGAAATCAAATATTTGGTGGGAATACATGAAGAATGTCAAAGGCGTTTGAGAAGAAGAGTTGATTTGGGATGAGTTTGAGAGACTCTTCAAGAAGAAGTAACTATTTGATAAATATTACGATGAAAGAGCTAAGGCGTTTTATGAGATGAGAATGGATTTTTTGACAAATGATGAATATACTAGCAGGTTCATGGAGCTATTGAAGTATGTTCCTTACCTCAAGGATCAGAAAGCAAAGATTAAAAGGTTTATCAGTGGGTATCCAGCAGCATATACAAGTTGGATTGAGTGTGATGAGCCTCGGTTGTTGGAGGAAGCCATCAATAAATTGAATCATTGTTATGAGAAATCAAAGTGTAAAACTGAGCCTAAGAATGAATTGAATGGGAATGAGAAACGTGAAGGGAAATTGCTACCGAAGAGAACAAGACCCCAGCTGATGCAGGTGAGAAAAAGAATGTTGCTCCTTACAAGAAGTTTAATGTAACTGAGAAGGGACATGGACATCAGTCTGGAGAGAAATAAAATAGAGGTGATGGTAGGGGGTCGTTGCAATGCTGGATTTGTAGAAAATGTCATCGCAAGAAGGATTTTCCATTGTACCAGGGTGGCAGGCCTTAGATATACAATGCTCAGGAGGTACAAACAGTTGGGAATGTTGGCCATACCATTCCTTGGATTTATGCATTTGTGGACAATAAGGAGGCATATCACGAGGCATCCATTATTAAAATGGAAGGTAGGCTTTGCGATTAAGTTTTTTCTATTTTGATTGGCACTAGATCTAATTATAGTGATGTTATCCTAATATGGTAGATAATGTAGTTTGAGAAAATAAGTTCATGCATGGCCTCAGTTGGTGAAATTGGATACAAGTACTAAGAAGAGAGTTCATCATTAGGTAAGAGCTTGTGCATTTGAGCTGAATGGTATGCCTACATCAACAAATCTGGATGTGATTCCATTTGGATCATATAGTATGTTTTTGGGTATGGTTTGGTTGTACCTCGATATGACCAAAGTTTATTTCTATGACAAGGCTATTGAGTGCCCTTATGATAATGGGGAAAAGAGAATCTTGTAGGGGAAGAAGAAGCCTACAATAGTGACGATGGTCACATCTATGCAGGTGAAGTAAAATAGTAGGAAAGGATGTGTATTGTTTGCAATTCATATTTCCAGTGACAAGGGTAAGGATGTTGAGGAAATCCTCAAGAGGCACCCTATCTTGTAGCAGTTCGAGATGTATTCCCAACATAGATTTTAGAGTTGTTTCCTCACAGGGAAGTGGATTTCTCTATTGAGTTGGTACCAGGAGCAACGCCAACATCAAAATAACCTTACAGAACTAGCACTCCAAAGCTAGTGGAATTAAGGTTGTAGTTAAAGGAAATGCTTGAAAAGGGATACATTAGGCCAATTGTATCGCATTGAAGTGCACTAGTATTTTTCTTGAAGAAGAAGGATGGTACTCTTAGATTGTTCATTGATTAGAGGCAACTAAACAAGGTGATGATAAGGAACATGTACCCATTTCCAAGGATCAATGACTTGTTTTATCAGTTGATGGGAGAAACAATGTTCTCAAAGATTGACCTCAGATCATGATATCATCAGCCATGTATCAAAGAAAATGACATCTACAATACCGCTTGTTGGACCAGGTATGGGAAGTATGAGTTTGTTTTGGTTCCTTTGGGTTTGACTAATTCTATAACTACTTTCATGTGCTCGATGAATATTGTGTTGCATCCTTAGTTGGACAAGTTTTTTTATTTTATTCATTAATGACATATTGATATGCTCTAAGAAAGAGGAAGAGCACGTAAAACATCTGGCAATAGTGTTAAGACTTTTGAGAAAGTATTAGTTTTATGCCAAGCTTAGCAAATCAAGTTTCTTTCAGGCAACTGTACATTACTTGGGACATGTTTTTTCCAAGGAAAACATAGAAATGGAACTAGAAAAGATCAGATCTATCATGGAGTTGGAAAATCCTAGTAATTTGGATGAGTTTAGATCATTCATGGGAATGGAAAGTTACTAGAGAAGATTCATCAGGAACTTCTCACATATTTCCTATCCTATTACATCCTTTCAACAAAAAGGAAATAAATTTGAGTGTATCAAGGAATGTGAAACTAGTTTTGAGTAGTCTCTTGTGAATGCTCTAGTTCTAAAGATTATAAATCCAAAAAAATAATTTGTGGTGTGTACAAATTCTTGCAAGAGAGGATTTTGTGGATTCTTTATGCAGGAAGGACATGTGGTATGTGTTATAGACATATTTGGGCACTGCAACCACAATCACATATGTCCATAAAACAAGGGCTTCTCAGTCCCTAAAAGTGTTGTTTCATGCCCTAAAGGAACAAGGTCAGCTGATTACATCATCTCCCAGAAGTTCTCCATAGAAAACTACTCAGAACTGGTCAAAACTAGACCATACAGATTGCTCAGTGCTAAGGGTGTGATGCATCTCACCTACTCAGTGCAAAAAGTGTGATGCATACTTAAATGCCCTTCTGTAGGGTGCGATGGGCGAGAATGGACAAATGGCAGAGACAGTTTGCAAGGTGGATGATCATGGAATCTTCCAAAAACTTCTCCTGTGACACTTGCCTCTCTAAATTTGCCTAGGAATGAGTAAGAGATCATCAATCTCCAAGTGGAACCAAGAACTATCAGAGAGAAGACACTAATCAAAATCCTAGATGCTGACTCACCCCCTTGCAATCATCTATATATGGATCCCTCATCCCAGAGATCCAGAGGCTGGAATTTTGTATCTTGTAAGGAAGTGTTGTTGGTTTCCTGGTGGAACATCATAGTGTTGGGTGATCTAATATTTTCATGAGGTGAAGAAGGGCTTTCATGCTGGGAGGATGATGCTAGGTCATATCAATCGGTTGTAATCCTCTCTTCTAATCTTTACGTCAATAAAGCTATTCAAGTTTTCCTCCACATTCTTGTATGTCTGGATAATATGTGCATTTGTGTGGTCAATATATATTTGTTCCTATATTGTTTATGATTGTAGGTCTCTACACTTTGAAGGTATTATGCTAATTTGACTTTACAGGTACTCTTTGAAGTGGAGTGGTCAAGGGAAGAGTGGAAAAGATCTATCAAAGAGGAGAAGGAACAAGCAAGGAACCAAGCGAAAGGTCGAGGTTGGTATTCTTTGCTCCTCTCCTATCTACTTCTCATAAAGGAGAATGAAACTTACTTTAATCTTTTTGTTTCTAAGATAACTACCCATCTTAGTGGGACTAGCAGCTCTGCATAGACACTAGATTTCCCGATAACAAAATGGCGACTCCACTGGGGAGCGAATAGCTTGTTTGCTTATCTATATTTTTTTGCTTTATAAACTTATAGACGGAGCCTGAAGTCAAGCCAGCTAGCCTTCGAACTACATTTTCTATTCAAGTGCAAAGTAGATCAATGCTACTTCAGTCCATCTCTAAGTTTTGTTTATAAATTGAACAATTGATTTGTAAACATCCTAATTTCCCTGGTGGTGGCTATAGTAACCTCATTAGATCAACCCCTGTGATTTCTATTTATTGACTATCATTTGCTTGGCCTAAATCCCTGAACTAAGCTGCAAACTGTGACCAAGAACCAAGTTGAAGTCTCATCCCTGGACCATCGCACCTTCTCCTCTTGGGAATCTGGATGCATCACTCTTTCCCTGTGTTACAAGTGTGATGATCAGATAAGACCTCTTCTGCTTCTAGATTTTGGTTTTTTGTTCACTCTCTTCAGCTTTATTCAATAGTTTTGTTATTTGTGATCAGTATACCACTATGGAAACTCCCTTCCTTTGCATGATTCAACCTCCATAGTATGAAGAACTGTAAATTTTTTTTATGTATTGTTCGCCATTTACGGTTCTCCTTTACAAAGAAGTAGCGTAATCAAATTGTCGTCTTTCGATTTGGAAGTGTTGCAAGTGTTGTTTTCAATCGAAGAAAATAATCCTATTGTTCTTAACGATCGATTACAATGTTACTCTTGTATTTGATTTGAGTTAATAGTTTTTCAAGTGTCGAAAGCAATTTTCAATTCAAAATCGCAAAGTGTCGTCATTATCTTCCTTTCATCTTTTGAAAAGAAAATCGCTAGTACTGTCGCTTGAAACGATTCAAATTTGTACTTAGCAATCTTTTTGTCATTGACACATTAAGAAAGTGAAAACAAATACATGCATGTGCATTTGCATTTCGACTGTTTGTTGATTTTGATTTAGGACAGTGCATCTAGTGTGTGCTCTCTGCTCTATGTTGAAAGAATCCCGCTTCTCTTTCCTTAGTAGCTAGGATTTTCATTGCAAAAAGAAGATTAAACGATTGTTTATCATCTTAGATTGCATTTTAGGAATTGTATATCTACATCACGCAGTGAACCTAAAAGGAAAACTTCTTAAGAAAGATCAACTATAAAATAAATTCAATGAATATAAAAACACTTTGGAACCTAATGCACAACATTTAGAAGTCTAGGCTAGAGACATATTGCGACGTCGTAAAGCCTGGTAACTATTGCTTTCATCGTAGGTTGGGTGATTCCTCCTCTTTGAGATGACAAGTGCCAATACAGACTTATGCTCCCATGTACCATCGAGTATATATTGGGAGACCACAATAGGCTATATCCTTTATCCTTAGGAAGCCATGTCTACTGCCCTATCGATCGAAATGCACTGAACACAGCATTCATGAAGATTGACTACCGTATTGTAAAAAGTATTCTGCAGTTTTGCGATTGGTTTGATAATCCATCTGTCTAGATTTCCAGAGTAGTCTCTTTCGTTCCTTTTCAGACTCCTTAAAGGAAAAGGTCCATTTGAGCACTTGTCACTTTAGGCTCATTAAAAATGGAAGGCGACTAGAGTCATCTTTAGCTTTTTCTCGACTCTTAATAATTGAAAAAGCAAGTTGTGTCAAAGCGTCTAAAATTTATTTTAATCGGAATAACGTCATTGTTCCCTCATTGGTCTTAGGTTGAGAAAAATGGAGTCCACCAACCAAGGATTTCCCCTTGGAGGAAATCCTAGTCCTTTCTCCTCTTGGGGAGATGTTTGTGCACCTCATATGGCCACATTGTCCCTTCCAAGATTGACAATCGGCTTGCCAATATGGCTCTTCTCAACTTCTGTTGTTCAAAGCATCGTGATTCCTGAGCAATCAACTCAACAACTAGATGATACTAGAGTTACCCCTCAACCTTTTGCTTCTCTTGTTTCTCCCCCCCTCCTTCCTCTTCGCTTGGTGAAGCTGGTAAAGCTAAAAACCAAGTAACTGAGAAGAAGAAGAAGAAAGTGAAGGAGAAGGAGAAGAGGAGGAAGGAGCCAAAGGCAAAATGGGGCAACGTGCATTGTCTAGAAAAAATCCACACACTGCACCATCCAAGCCTAAATATCCATGTGTCATTTGCAAAGGAGACCACTATCATCGAGATTGTCCTTGCATCCCTCGGATCTTAAGGGACTGGTCTCCTTGTTTGCACAATCCGATGTCATCAACCTCTGACGATCATGTTGAAAGTACACCGTCAACTAGTGAAAGAGAAGTCTCTAGATAGAAAAGAAAATGTAAATTTCCTTGTAAACTATGTGAAGGAGATCACGTCATACACCGTTGTCCCTTCCTAGATGAAGCTAAAAGAGTCTTGGATAACCGTCCTACTTCACCGCTATGGCTTCCTCCTGGATATAAGAAACTCTTTCCGAGTCCATCACTAGTTGAAAATCCGACTGACACAACTTTGTGGTCGTTCGAAGCACCTATAATTGAAGATGAACCCTCTGAATTCATACCAGACGAAAGTCAAAAGGTTGAGGCAGCAGTCAACCCGGTCTTGTCTTTGGAAGGTCCATCTTCAGATGGTACAGTCACTAGAGAGAATGAGAATGACACCATTCAAATTCTTTTCATAAACACAGACTCCGATGAACATGGAGGCAATCTACCCATTCCTTTACCACAGGAAGGAAGTTCGTCAGGGTCATATCCGGTTGTTTATTCGGTCACACCTCCAAGCAACCTAGTCATTTCCTTCGATTGGAATCTACTAGGCAGACCCCTTTTACCGTCTAATGTACCATTCCAAATCATTGTACAAACTTACAGAATGGTCATGGTCGGTACCATCATAGATGAGGGGACTTCTGTGGGTATCCTTTCCTTAATTGCTTGGAGAGTGCTTGGTTCACCATCGCTTCTGCCTGAGATGCGAAATCCAATAGGCTTCGACAAAGGAACCAGTCAACCATTAGGGATCCTTCCAAGTTTACCTATAACTTTGAGAGGGAAAACTGTGTATCTGAACATAATGGTAGTCCAAGGACCTCTAGATTATAATATGCTCCTTGGGCGCGATTATATTTATAGCATGGGAGCCATTGTCTCCTCACTCTTTCGAGTAATGTGTTTTCCACATGAAGGCCGAGTGTTCCAACTCATAGACCAGCTTTCGTTCCCCAGCTCACACATAGCTAATAGTGAAATGCCATCCCTAAATGGTATTTTCACGCAAGGAATGTCTCATCAATCTCCAGTCTATCCACCTGAAGAACGCGAGTAATTCAGGGGTCATGACTGAAACCCAGGGGGCATGCACCCTGGCTTGCTTTGGCAGGAAAACTCTGGGCATAGAGTAGGTTTCTGTGAAGGATATATGACTGGTCCAACACCCATCCGTATAGGAAAAGGGGATTATAATGGAATAAGATACCTCCGTTAGAATGTAGGCCTTTCCCAATAGAACAAATGTTTTGTCTGCAAATTGAAGGGTAATCTGGAAACTCTACTTCACTATACTTGGGGGCATTCAAACGTTTTTGCATGCAAGTAAAGAGTGACCATTTATTTTCTTAGTTTGTAGATTCTCAACCCTTTAAACTCATAGGATTGGTCGTCCCCTAGCTTGCATAAAGAAAGGATCCAGAGCAAAGTTTCGAATGGTGCAAGCTCCCTAAAAATTGAACCTATCGATGAGACGTCCTTATTATATGACTGGCATGAGCAGTTTTTAATGTGAAGTTCAAGCTCGTTAAAAATTAAACCTAAGCAATGAGCAAATGTTTCCCCCAAAGTTTAAGCTGATTAAAAAATGAACCAACCTCCGGTAAATAACCATTGCGAATGCATTATCATCAGCTTTTTGCGCCCTAGTCAGTTTCTTACATCACCTCCACTCTGTTTTAGCCGATCATACACCTCCATTTGATTGTTTACCTTTTTGAGGAACAACTACGATGAGTGATTTTGTTAGCCATCCTTGTGACACTGCCATGATGGGAAAATTCCAAGCCTTACCTAGAATTAGCAGCTACCCGAAAATATCACTCGTTCCTCAAAAAACGAGTCTCCTTTAAGCTCTTTTCATCTGACTCATAAAATATGAAAAGATTGCTGAAAAATTAGCCTCTCCAGCTCGTTAAAGCTATCGGAAGTGCTATCCCTCCTCTAGATTTTAATCCCTTTGGACCTAAGGGATTATTACACAAAACAATCGAGCGCTTGTCTTGTTCAGCTCGTTAAAACTATCAAAAATTCATCCCTTTCGTATTATGTTATACTTTCTCGGACTTAAGGGATTATATGACGAAAAAGGATTGCTGGAGTTTCCTTTCCATCCCTTTTTAGACTCTCTAAAATTAAAAAAGGACAAAGTTGTGTTTGTCATTAAACTCGTTAAAAACAATAGCAACGAACTTGTCCATAGAGATAAGAATGAGTTTCATTGTTGCTAGGCTCATTAAAACATAGCGACGGGTTTGCCCGAAGGGAAAATTATAGAACAAGCATATGTTATCCTCCTCAAGCTTGATAAAAATAAAGAGGTACTAGTCAGCAATGATTGGGTAAAATTGGGAAGAAAACTTGAAGAAACTTTATTGGTAGCAAGTCGCTCTTGAACATGACACTTTCACTACATCACCATGATTGAGTCGGGTTGGGTTATTCCGTTCACTGGTCATACTACCATTGGTCCACCGTACCATCCATATTTGGGGTTAACACTACCAATCCATTTCAGTGTCGGTGATATGTTCAAGAGAAGTCGATCAGAGAATTCACCAACCCAGCTTGTATCTCACCCGCTGCAATACCTTCACGCTTCATTCTGTAATGACCGCCATCCTGAACCCTGTATCATCAGATTGTTTTCACCTCCACAAAATCATTTGCTCCATTCTGTGTCATAGATGTGGGATTCATTAAGGCCCTCCTATGACGGGTCACTTCTTGTTGACAACAGCTCATTATCCAAGAAGTCGACCTAGGAACAACCCTTTCAGTACTTTGAGGCTTGCATGCCTCAATGGCAAGTTTCTCACTTCCGGCAAAAGGTTTACATCAATGGCCTTCGACCGAGAGATTTTGCGTGGTGTTCAACGCCATGTCCCATTTTCACACCACGTGAATTGTACTGTAGTACCTTGAGGGTCATCATCATTATCAGTGATTCCTCTCGCACCTGTTAATAGCTTACATCAATGGCTGGTAATCAGGCGAATTCTTTCCATGTTCCACTCCAGAACATTTTTCACATGGATCGACTTGTACTTCGGGTGAAGATTGGATGAGTTTGAAGACCCCAGATATAGTTTCATCCATCTGGGCTACGATATATTCAGGAAAATAAAGACATCAAATGTACATCATTGCTGCACAGATAATCATCCAAATCAAAGGATGATGGCTCTATCAGAATCATCAGTCTGCCACACAGACGGTTGTCTATCCTATGTACATGAAAATGAATTTATAAAGCTAAGTATGGGAATGCCTGCCTTAGCTAGATCATGAAAATGTTATGAAGATAATGTATTGTGTTGTATCTTATTACAGGTTGCCTTCCAGTTTGAAAAAACCTCGGATCCTCATCGTAAAGCATGTCACCCGACATCAAAAGATTTCTAACCTCATGCTTTAGGGGGAAATTGTTATAGACATATTTGGGCACTGCAACCCCAATCAAATATTTCCATAAACCAAGGGCTTCTGATTCCATAAAAGTGTTGTTTCATGCCCTAAAGGAACAAGGTCAGCTGATTACATCATCTCCCAGAAGTTCTCCTCAGAAAACTTCTCAGAACTGGTCAAAACTAGACCATACACATTGCTCAGTGCTAAGGGTACGATGCATCTCACCTGCTCAGTGAGAAAAGTGTGATGCATACTGAAATGCCCTTCTGTAGGGTGCGATGGGCGAGAATGGACAAATGGCAGAGACAGTTTGCAAGGTGGATGATCATGGAATCTTCCAGAAACTTCTCCTCTGACACTTGCCTCTCTGAATTCGCTCAGGGATGAGTAAGAGTGATGAGCCCCAAAAATGTACAATTATTTGGGCTCATTCAACCTCCTAATTTGACTTAGTCCACCATTCTCATTTGTTTATTGCATGTTTTTGATTATTTTTATGTTAATAGAGTGAATTTGGTTAGTCATTATGCCAACAAGTCTAATGGGTGCTTTGTGTAGCCCAAATTCGTGGGAGAACAAGCTAGAGGATTTGTAGGAAGGTGTCCCCCTCATTTATGGACCCTTACCTCGAATTCTCCACCATCAGCTCGGAGTTCAAAGGCCACCAAATCAATGAGCTCAAGGGCAGCCAAGCAAGTCAAGTTGGACTGCTGTTAACTACAAGTTTTGGGCAGCCAAGTCCCTAACTTTTAGGAGGACTGTTGGGTCCTCAAATTGTATAAATAAGAGTGCTTAAGACCTCATTTTAGTTAGTCATTTTGGGTTAGCTAGTTGGTAGTCAATTCGTTTAGCTAGTTAGTCATTTTGTTTTAGCCATTAGTTAGCCATTTTGTAATTCGATTTTTATGCAATAGACTAGCTTTGCTTTCAGCTCATGTTCAAGCTCTCCTTGTGGACAGTTTTGATGTACTTTTCATTTCTTGATTAATAAAGATGGATCCAGCTTTGCACCAGCTCTAAATCTTTCATGGGAGGCTGTAGCTCTTGGGGTTGGGCCCATCTCAAGCACCCAGTACCTCCCTTGTTTATATTTATGTGTCTTTGCTGCATTCTCATAATAAAAATCTGCTCTTTAGATCTTCCTTTGTTATGGTAGTTGGTTTTGATGGGTAACGTAGCTTTTTATGCTTAGAATCAATTAGTAGGAGTTTGTTATGCATTTAGATCTTTTGGAATGCTCTTTCTCACGTGAAGTACATGGTTTTCTTTCCAAACAAAGCTGCTGTTCATTTATTTCATTGACAATTAGATTAAGTTAGCTAGGACTTGGTTTGTTTGCAATAATTCATTGATTCGTTTAAATGAGCATTGTGCAGGGCATCTCTATCATCTTCATCACCTCCTCAAGTTCTATTTAACCTCTGTCTCACTCATTTACCCTCCAGCTCTCTCATTTCCCACATAGCTCCATCTCCTTCAACTTTCGTTGGTTCCATCCTTCCAATCATCAAACCATTGCATACACTCTTCCCTCATCTGATTTTCCAGCTTCTACAGCCATCACCAGCCTCATTCCTACCTTACACATCTCCCCTACCATTCCATTACTCCTCCATCACTCCAAACACTCACGGTAGGTCATCCTGTAGCCATTTATAGACATCCTGTAGAAAACAGAGTATCCTGTAGGATCCTCCACAGCCATCCTGTAGGAGGCCACTCTCTCGGTTGCTAAGCATCTGAATGCGAGGAACCTCTGTGGATGGATGCTAAGGATCCCTAGGGACCTCTCCTAGCCTCCCTAACCTGTCCCACACTTTCCTTCCTTCTCCATCCCACCTGCACAACCAAACCCTAGTTAGCACAAGATCACAATCATTCCACACACTTAAAGGAAAAATACAAAAACATAACTTTCATGATGCGAGTAGTTTAGATCCATGCATTTTCACTTATTAGAGGTAATGACAACATTGGTAGAAGTTGCATTTACATTCGTTGCATTGTAGAGGTTAGACTAGTCAAATTAGGGTTTCCTAGGTTTACATGCTTTGATTTGCTTTCAGTTCATTTTTGTCAAGTAAAGTAGCTTTCCTTTGAGATTAGCTTTCGTCCATCAATTAGAAAGCTTCTTCTGAGAGCCTATAGAAGTTGGCTTGAGCCCTAGCGGACTTGTGCCAGCTGACCAAGTGACAGCTGCGACAAGAGCTAGTACTTGTGCATATAGCACCGCCGCTTCCAAGTTTGTACGAACTACCGGGTTGATAAAATTAAGAGATAGGAAGCTCCAGGAGTTGTAGCATTATTGCTACAATACTGGAGCTCACCATCTTTTTGGCGCCGTTGCCGGGGAAGCGGCAGAGTATTGGTGATTGTTGCTATTCTTCTATTTTCTACTACAACCTTCTGCTAAGTAGTTTATTTCATTTCCATTATGCAATTTCATTTATGCAAAAGTAGATTAGCATTTCTTGCTTTCATAGATTAGCATTTCAATTCCGCATTTCAATTCTGCAAGCGTAGATTAGCATTTCAATTCCGCAAGCGTAGACTAGCATTTCATTCTTGCAATTTCATTTGAGCAAAATAGATTAGTCCTTTCAATTTCGCAAGATAGTTAGTTGCAGTTCAATCTATTTCATGCTTTGTAGGAGTAGAGATAAGTTAGAAAAATGATTGCACAACACCCCCACTGCTTCACACAGCCAACGTTCTTCTTCGATGGCTGTGATGAAAGAACCCCTGGGTGGACATCAAGACATATCTGAAGAACCTCTAGGGGAGAAGAAGAAGAAACATTCCTCTGAAGCAAATGGCTACAAGCAGAGATGTTGGGAGCAACATCTTGTCCAAAGATGAATTTGAAAATCAGATCAAAGATTTCAAGAGTGATATGAGGCAGTTTCTTGCCATGCAACTGGATACCTTGCGGATCCAAAAGAAGCAAGAGGAAGCCAAGAGGGCTTTGGTCATTTTTTGTCCTAGGTGCCTTAAAAAGCATCCTAGGAACGAATGTCCAATGCACTCCCTAGAAGTCTGTTTTGTATGTGAAGAATACCATCCTACAGATCAGTGCCCTTCCTTGCCCAGAATCAAAGCTACATATCAAAGAGCCAAGGGAGCCACTGAATCACTCTGTTATATGAACCAAAGGAGGCCACATGGACCCATACCCTACCAGCAGGAGCTGCAAGGGATACCCGAGACCTATTATGACCCTTACCAAGCCACCTTCATGCCTTCTTGGGGTCCCCCTGCTCATCCTTCCTGGTCTACACCTCCTCCTTGGTCATATCCTCCTTGTTCCTTCACAGATCCATATTATGCCCAACCAGTTGCTCATTCATTTCACTCTTATGCTCAGCCACAGCCTCAGTGGAATGCACCTTATCAGGAGTGGAGGCCCCAGTACAACTCTCATCCCGCTCATTTTCCTCCACCACCTGCTCATCCACAACCATCGCCTCCTCCTCCACCAAGGCAACCCCAAATGCCTACCCAACCACAATGCCATCCATCTCCATCTCAATTTCACACTTCCACTCAGCTACCAATACCACCATTTCCAAATCCACACATTGGAGTAGCTCCACCCAATTTCAAAGATGAGGCACAGCATGTGCAAATGATTCCTCGTGAGCTCAATGATGTTCACCAAAGCTCAGGAAAAGTAATGCAAAAAAGAGATCATCTTGAAAGCATTGAAGGACCAAAAGCAAAAGAAGATTCAAAAGAGGAGATCAAAGAACCATGGGCTGCACTTGATGAAGAGAAGAGATCTAAATCAGAGATCGAGAGAGTTCCCTCATGGTTACCATCAAATCTTCCATGTATTCAAGAGAAAGATCAGCAAAAAGAGGAAGATGAGAAAGTCATGTTAGAGGGTGACATGAAGAATGATCCAGATCAGCAAAAGGACCAAGGATATCAAAGCTATATTGAGACATGGTTCCAGACAGTCACTAAGTTGCAGCAGTACTCTCTTCCTCAGCTATGTTTTGTACTTTCAAAGTCAGATCATTTTGTCTCTGAAAGTTGGATAGTTGTCAAAGCATGCATTCCGAGCCTTTACATCATTTTTTCTCTAATCTCGATGTGCACATGGCTCCATTGGAAGTATTCTTATACTTGAAAATGATTTTGTTTTTCAAGTAGGGTAGGGTAGAAAAAAAAAAAAAAAAAAAAAGAGAAAAAAAAGAAAAAGAAATGAAAAAATGAAAAAAAAGATAAAAATAAAAATCTAAGGTGAAAACCCCCTCGGAGGCGCCTTAGATTGGCTCATTGATTGAAAACCTCCATGAGGCGGTCAATGGGTTGGAAAGAAAAGAAAATAAAAGAGAAAAAGATCTTTGGGTGAAAACCTCCCTTGGAGGCGCCCAAGGCAGGCAATTAGGGTGAAAACCTCCATGAGGCGCCCTAGTTGTTTTTCAAAAAAAAGAGAAAAAGAAAAAAGAAATAAAGCTAATCTCCATTTCATGTTGCAGCAATGACATTGCAGGTTAAAGGAGGACGTTTCATGATAGGAGGAGCACTCAAATCAAAGACAAAGGAGTTTTTGTGTCTTCTACAGGAAGTTTCGTATCTTCTACAGGAAGCTTACAAAAAAGCCAAATTGATCTCCAAAGAGGACCTGAAGGCTTGGAATATGTCCATAAGGCCTACACTCATCTATGTTTCCACTCCTCTCACCCTTTTCCATCATTCTTTTCATGTCATTATGCTTCTTTCCTCAAAACTGTGTTTTCTACAGGATGCTCTATATTTCTACAGGAAACATCCTGTAGAACCTTTGGACGAGCCAAATTCAATCTCAAAAATGGATCTAATGGTGAGAATCTGTTGATTAGGCCTACAAGCACTTGTGTGTCCATCCCTTGCCTTCATCCATCATTTTTTCCACCTCCTTGTGCCTCTCATTGTGCTTCTACAAGATCTTCCTGTAGAAATTGTGGGAAACTAGGCATGCATTTCAAAAAGTGGTTTTGCAAGCATGGTAGCTTCCTCAAAGGTTCAAGAGTCCTCCTGCCGTCTTCCAACTCATCCTCCATCATCTCCATACCTGCATCACAGCAAAAATTCATTTTGTCATACCATGCAAACACATGCAAAATGCCTTGAAGCCAAAAACACATAGAGCAGAATTTGTTTTTGCCATAACTTGAGAACCATGCATCCATTGGACAAACCATTTTATGGGGGATTGTACAAGGTCGATGACAACATGCCTGAGCAGTTTCATGCAATTCCGGTGCACGGTTTCCAAGAAATCAGCCTCCATCATCATCAGCCATTTTTACATTTTCTCCATAACCGTGCATCCGTTTCAAAACCTGTTTCATGGGGAGATGCACGTGGGTGATAGTAGCCTACCCAAGAAGTTTCAGCCAATTCCGATGCACGGTTTCCGAGAAATCGAGCTCTGAAATCTTCAGCCATTTTCCAATTTTCTCGAAATCCGTGCTTCCATTGATCACGAATTTTCTATGGGAGATGCATCATGATGGTAGGAACATGCCCACCAAGTTTCAGGTCAATCCGCTTTGGCGTTTGGGAGAAATGTCGAAAACAAGTTCTGGTTCGGGGAAGATGCAGCAACAGCAGCTTGAATGTGCAGACTTGAACGTGGAAACAATCGTCTGGAGCTTGGATCTGACAAGAGGACACCTGCACATGAAAAACACAATCAAAGATTAGCAGCCCAGCCACATGCAACCATAAAATCAAATGCATGCAGCAATGACAGCCCACAGCAGCTCACGGCAGCCATTCAACTTCGAGGTATGTGACAAACCCATTCTTCTATTGCATAAAATTAATTTGGAAACTGCATGAATGAATGAAATGGTGAGATTAAGCCATGGATTGGCGAGGCTCAACCGATTTTCTTCCCTAGCACTCCGCCGGCAGCCACGCAGTGCACGTGGACAATGGACTCACGTAAAAATTAAAAGATTGTAAAAGAAAAAAAAACAGTGATCAGAAGTTTAACTCTAGAAGACATGCAGTTCATCTTCTGTTCGAAAAGGCCAGCGTGCATGTGTTTTGCCACCTCATCACAAATCACGGAGAAACTAAAGACGGCTTGGCTGAAACTCGTGAACTACTGTCCATCTGCACTTTCCACGTCCTCCACTGAAGTCTGCACAATCTATTAACTTGACATCCTCCACCAAGCTTTCTCGGCCACATTTTTTTAACCCACCTATGCACATGTCCAATCTCTGTTTTGCAATAGGTTACATGGTTAGTGTAAAAATCAGCTCTGCACTATGTCTGTGAGAGCTTAATTCTTGTTGATCAGTCGAGTTCTGGGGTAGCAGCAGTATTATGACCCGAGAATTGGTCAAAGGAGAGGTCTACACAGTGATGAAACTCTGTCATAAGAACCAAGAAGAAAAATCACAGGAGCGCGTTTCTACAGGAAGCTGCGCTACAGGAGACCCAGCATACAATGAAGCTTGGATTGTTCACATCAAGGGTGGGAATTCTCAGTGAGGTAGGCTTGAACAGAACTTTCCCATGCAAATAATTCAAAAGGTGGTGAATTCGATGTGTTGGGGGGGTAGGAAAAATGTGAATGCAAGTCTCTCTATGAATTCAAAAGCCGTTTTCTTATTGCTGCTTGGAATTGTCTTCAGTACAACATAGCCCATGCTTTGGAGAAGACCAAATATTTAGATTCAGACATATACTGAAAAATATGAAGAAAAATACCATTTCTCTTGCCAGTTTACTGCAGATCTAATTGCAATGAATCATACAGATTTTATTATCACTAGCACATATCAAGAGATTGTTGGGAGCAAGGATACTGTTGGCCAGTATGACAGGAACTGCTTTCACC
This sequence comes from Pinus tabuliformis, assembly GCA_031772625.1. Taxonomy (NCBI): domain Eukaryota; kingdom Viridiplantae; phylum Streptophyta; class Pinopsida; order Pinales; family Pinaceae; genus Pinus; species Pinus tabuliformis. The sequence continues at coordinate 161,626,568 of CM062805.1, read as the reverse complement.
CTTGTTGGTCTTTATGTGTGGTTCATGGAATTGATGTTTTTG